>CM060946.1:174848667-175487151 GCA_030765085.1 Allium cepa
ATATCCAAAAGACAGATTAATCTACAAAGTCATCATTAAAATTTTCATGATACATTGAAACTCTTAACTATTTAAGTTTAAATAGTTATCTTTCTTGGAAAGAAGTTTGAATGGTGAGTTAATGTATATAGCATATGTTCCACAAAGCATTACCAAAACTTCTTTTAATACTAGTATTTGTATCCAAAAGACGAATTAATTCATAAAGCTATTTCCTTAATTTTTTACTTCAAATACAATTGGAGATGGTATCTCAAATTTTAATATTATTTAATCTAAGCTTATTTCCAAACATAAATGTTTGCCCTTTTTTTAACATTCAGAATTTGCTTTCAATTGATCTAAGTTAAAAAACCATGCTTCTATTTAGCTTTTGTTGAGTTGGCTATTCAAGGATTACACTTATGTATTTTTACTTAGATTATTATGGTCTTTAATAGCCTATCTAAAGCATTGCATCAAATTCAATTTTTTAGAGAAAATCATAAAAACAGTTCCCAAATACCCTAAACAACACAAAATGTTACCTTCTTATTTATTCATAACAAATCACATTGACCCTTGGCTGTGGAGTTAATTGTAAAATCAACGTCACCTTGCTATTATTCTTGACGAACACTAGTATTGAGCATCTAGGCCCATTATTAAATTATTAACTCGTATAATATACCTGTATTAATGTTTCTATTCTTCTGATAATATAGAAATACTCTTCTACTTCCAAAACCTTAATATATAGTTATATACATACCTTCGTATGTGTTTCCAAATATCATTTTATTATAAGCCACATCATTTTTCAAAAATATTTTTATTCTTTCTTGGATTAACGTATTTTCAAAAATATGATTTTCAAAAATACATACTTTAATAAAAGTGTAGGTCTAATTGTCTCATTTGAATGTTTAAGAATACTTATATCTTTATATACCCTAGTTTATACATATAATAACAAACTAACTATCATCACCATTAAACATCTTATAGAAAACATATAGGATGGCATTTCCTAATTAGACGATGATTGCATCAAAACAATTATTAACGAAACTCTTTGTATAGAGTAAATAATAAATCATTTATATTTGGTAAATTGGCAATCAAATACCAAAACTTGTCTCCATTTCCAATTGGTTAGCTTTTATAATTACAAGATTTGATGCCTGATTATTTTATATTCAAGAAATTCCATATCTCTTGCGATGATTTCCAATACAAAGGTACCATAAGTTTAATTATTAACCTTCAAATAGAAATCTAATTATCAAGGGATGACTCTTAATTGTATTTGAATTATCACTAAGAATCCTATGCAAATAAACATCCAATCAACCAATCATATAGTTATAAATTTACTAGATAATTTGCCTAGCTGAACAATCCATCTGCTTCCGCTGTGCGACTCTAATCATATAAAGATCAACAACAAACTTCATTGTTTGTTGTGCGGATAAAGTACTACATCTCAACCAGGCTCGTTGAATTGCATAATATTGGAACCAGTGACTCAATCGTCAGCCAACTACACTTTGAAATAGATAAGATTGGATCAAAGATTGATTAGGAATCACATGACTCGATAATAGGAACATCAAAGAGTGGAAACAAAGGAAAACGTTCTTAGAATCCCAAAGGACACGTCTTATTATAAAGGGAATCGTTCCTACCACCTACCCCAAGAACCACTAACGGACTATCTCTTAGACTCACCTAGGCCGAGATTTGTGTCTGTCATATCATATTTTGTTCTGAACGAGCTCTAATACCAAGCTATGACACCCCACCTTGAGATCCGAACTAAAAATGGTATTACTGAGTAATAATGTCTATTATTGTAGAAATAGAGCTGGTTAGGAGCAATCATCCATGAATTTTTCTTTAAGCGAACATTAATATGTTAATTTGGGTGTTTTATAGTTTTTCTTCTCAAGTGGAATCAACGTATGCAATCCAGGCTTAAAACAAAACTACGGTGGCTATAATAATAATAATCTAGATCAATATATGATAAATATAAATCATAGAATGACAAAATATATATAGAGGAATACAAATAGATACAAGCTAATCAAATTGAATAGGTACGTAAAGTCGACTATAAAATTATGGCCACTACGAACTATGGAATATACAAGCACTACACCCCATAGGTGCAACTATGAAAATTCAAATGAGTCTATACTCGATATAAGATTCAACGCTATATGAATATGTACACATATAAAAGATGAAAGTAAGATGAATGATAACTAGATAACTAGAGTCAGAACTTCTCTAGAACTATCAAATTGGAGCACTTGAAGTATCTCGATCTTACCCGAGTATTATAAAATAATAAAGGGTCAACCTAGACTATAGTGAATGAGTTAGGCAAGATAAATGATAGATAAAATGAACTAGAACTCAAATATAGTCATTAATCCAAGTATGGACAATTATCAAGCATACTTCAATAATTTCAAGAATGAAATCACCAAACATCAAAACTCGAGATAGGTTCTAAAAGAAAAATTCTCGAAACTTTTTAGTGATAACACAATAACATAGAATCTAGAAATCATAAATAGAAATCCAAAAATCTCATAAAAGTTGAAAAAGGCTCTAAACTCCAAGATTGGTGAATAACTTCAACCACATGCATGTAATTCCAAGATAGACATATGTATCTATAAAACTCCAAGATGGTTATAATTCCCATAGTAACTTCAAGATAGGTGCGTGACCTATAGACTCCAAGATAGGAATAAGTCCTATAAGCTACATGATAGGTACAATGCCAGTAAAAACTCCAAGATAGGTACAAGACCTATAGAATTCCAAGGGTGAGTCATAAACTCATCGATATAAGTGTCATGTACTCCTAAATAGCAACCAAAGAAGTAACAATCATGTGTATCATACCATATGGGTTTACTTATATGTTTACTATAAGCTAGTAAACTCCATTCGTGTGTTTACAAGGTTCAATTGAACAAGTACTTAACCGTAAAACGAATGCGAGTGCTCCGTACCACTCGTTTCCCTGAACCGTTTAATTTGATTTCTCATCCGATCGAATGCATGTGATTTTTATAAAAACATTTAGCTTTGAAAACCTTCTTAAAAACTATATATTAATTTATATGCTAATATATATGTGAGAAGGAATTTGTTAATCTTTTAAATACATAAATATATTTAGACGTTGTTTTGTAAGCTAATATATATTAAAAAGCCTTTGCAATATCTCTTTAGACATATGACGAGTCCCATATCAATTTAAAACCATTATAATAATAAATATATATATTTTTTCAAAAAACTTATTATAGAAAGTAAGTTGTACTTGAAAAGATTTGGATAAGACACTTTAATTGGGAATGGGCCTTTTGCAAATTCTAACTGAAATTGTGCTAGAAAATTTGTGTATAATTCTGTGAACACATAGGGCATTTCTATGATATAGTAAATCCAAAATGAGTTTTTAAGTTCATAAACAAAATCCATAAGTAACAAAGAAACTCGCATTGAAAACAACATCAAAACAGGCAAATTGGTTCAAGCGATTAAACGGACGAACGGAGGGATGAACAGGCACGACCTGGGAGCCAAATGGCTTAACCTAGGACTTAGCCTAAGTTACCATCAGTCCACCGATCTAGTGGGACCGATCCAGTAGTGGTTACACCTAGACAGAGTTCCAGGTGGCTCGGTGGCGCTACGACGGCATGTTGTTGCTCGTTTCTTCGCCGTTGATCAACTTGAGGTCTAGGGTACTGAATTAACATTCAAGCAAGCAAGCAAGCAAACAAAATTAAGTACTAATTTAGATCATAAAGTAAGGGTTTCAGCAGAAAGAAAGTTGCATAGCAAAAAATATGAACAAAAACAAAGATTGAGATCAAATCAATACCAAAATTCATCCAAAATGAACAACAACAATACGCATTCAATATAAGCTAGAAGTTTGAGTATTACTCACCTAAAAGAACTTGAATTAATGCTTAGAATTCAGATTCTCCTAAGCCAATAGTTTTCAGCTACAACATTGGTTCAATTTGAGAAATTGCAAAAGAAAGATTACAACTATGACAATATGATAGAGATTAAAACACTAATGAACAGAAGATATAATGGAAGATATTACCTTCTTTTGATTTCTATAATTATTGGACAAAAGCCCCTTGATTTGCTCTTGATTATGATAAAAATAATAGATAGGGTTTGAGAATAAGGGATTTCTTAGTTTCAGATTTTGACTTGAGAATAGCATAAAAAGGAAAATGAACGTAAGTTTCATTTTGTCCTTACTAATATTACTACATGGGCCAAAATGGCTACCTTATACCCAATAAAGAACTAAATTATTATTTCCTTCTAAATTATCATTATAAAACACTAATTTAAACCTTAGCAATGTTTTATAAAAGCATAGATTAATTTCTCAAATTTTCTCAAAACTAATCAACGAGTTAAAAATTCTCATTTCCATTAATATTGAGGTAAATATAAATTTTGAAATTAAAAGTCATTCGCATTATTTTCAATAAAATAAACTATTTGTCTCACACCCTGTGTACCAATTTGCAATAAAATCCATATATTCAACATTTAATTCGTATTATAGAACACAGGATATACCATGATGTGCACTATCAATCTCACACCCTATAGTTCTCCTAGGTTAACTATAAACCCATCGTTCACCAATTTAATTCATGTTAAGTCCACATATTCAACCTATGTCTACTGATGTCCCTAATTAGGTTGTATACCCTTTAAAATTATAACATCTCAAGTGACGTTAATTGGTATCCCCAATGATCCATGCCAAACTTATTAAAAGAAATTTTACATTGGCATCCCCAATGATTAGTGTTGAAATTCAAAAAGTAAATACATCGGTATCCCCAATAATAGAAGTCAAAGTCATTAAGCATATAACGTGTTTGTGACAACCCGGAATTTTTGAGCATTTGAAATTGGATTATTTAACTGATTTTAAATATTTAAAAGTTAATTCTTAACTTGAATTCAAATATCACTATTTATTTGATAATTAAATTATTGAATTAAATAATTTGAAGTTGAGTAAAATGTTGAATCTGGAGTTTTAAGTCTGTTAAAAATAATTTGAAGGCTTGTAAATTTTATATTGATAATACTGAAAATAGTAAAAGTGTTAAAATTGAATTTGGAAGGGCTTTGTTAAGTTTTGAAACTATGGCGTTTAAATTGACATTTAAAAACAGCCTTCCGAGGCACAGTCTCGGAATTCGACGAAACTAGTTCCATTGGATCCGTAATATTGAATTATTATCGGATTTCAATTTTCGTAGGGTTGGAGTTGTTGTGTGAGCATACGATATATAAACGCGCTGAAATTTTTATTGAAAATTTAATATAATCATAAGGTTCAAAAAGCTATCTTCTCCATACGATCAAATTAGGGCTCGAAACCTTTTCCATTGTGTTCGGAATAGGGGTTTAACATTATACACGCCTAGCGGCACGCCCCGATAGGAGTCCGTGATTTTAGGCTACGTAAATCGAAACGATTTAAATTCAAATATAATATATTCTTACTTGTCAAATTTTTCTTCAGCCGAAATTCTTTCACCCTCAATGCTTTTCCTACTCTGTAGCCAGCAGCCCTACATGCCACCCTATACAGTCTTTTCATTCAAATCAAAGCGTTCTTTATCGTTTTAAAATCTGTCTCCTTCCATTCTTTTCAGAAGGTAAACCGAAACCTCTCTCTTTTCGTTCAAAACAAAAATAATGGCCGACCTAGTATAATCACCTACAACTCCCTTCTCTTCCTTTTCTTCTTTATTGATAAGCAACCGAGCTTTTCCCTTTTCTTCAAATCAAAATTGGGATCCACTGAACTCGGAAAAAAATCGTTTGAATTCAAATAAAATAGCGAGCTGCTTTCTCCCTTCGTTCATATTAAATCTGGTTCGAGAGGATCTCGCGAGCATTAGAATCGCCTGAGTAGCGAAGTCGTGGCCGCGTCTCTAGCTAATTTCACACGTGGGATAGGAGGCGTTCGAGTTTGATAGGCTTTCCGAGGCGGCGCGTGGGCATTTGCGGCAAGATGGAGGTTGCGAGAGCAGTGGAAGTCGAGGGTGAGGAGGGGAGTCTGGCAATGAAGTTCTCAGTTTGGGGTTTCCCTTGCTTGCCGTCGCGATGTGATGTCAGGGAGGAGGTCGCATATGTCGACGGTTCTGTCGAGATCGATTTGGATTGATTTATGTAATTCAATTTTGTTTTTACCAAATTTATTATGTAAACGAAAATTTATTTACAGTAAAAAAAAGGGGAAAGAAAAATGATAAATAAGGATTTAAAAGAATGTTGGAAAATTCATAGAAATTAGATTTTTAATATAGTTTAGTTTTATAAGTGTATATATAGGTAGTTTCAATAGAATAAAATAAATATACGTGTACACATTTTGAATTTTCTGGTTTTTTTCAAATAATAATAATAATGTATTACAATGATTAACTTATTTAATAAACTTATTTAGTTGATTTTGGTTACAAAAAGGATTTAAAAAGAAAATTTGTATGAAACTGACTAACTAGTTACTCAAATCTATTTAATAGAAATTAATTGTTGGATGAGTTCAATATTAATAAAATAATCTAGTGCTTATTCAAGGTCTAGATCATGAGGAAACCAAGTCAAGATCTAAGTGGATTGCAAACAAAAATTAAGGTGAGTAAATCTCACTCATCTGGGTTATTAGTTAAATTTAAATTATTGGTTGCTTTGTTTGGATGATGATTGTTATTAGTTAAAATTAAATAGACCTTATGCACCGTATAATAGCGAATGATATTTTATAAATCCCATATACCGCGATATTCCACCTCGAAGTGGAATTGGTATTTTATGTTGTGCTAACATCTGTGGATGCAGGAAAACAGGTTGGAGGGATCCAACTAGATTCCTCAACATTTATTTAAATTATTTAATATTCTTTGTTGTTATTATTTGATAATCTATGATGAATTATATTGGAATATTGAATGCTATAGTTTTCTTGAGTATATTTTGGTACACTATGTTATTAAAATATATAGAATTGGATTTTGAAAGGAAAATAAAAGGAAGAGAATTTGAAGTTAAATAATTATAGTGAGTTTAAATAAATTAAGAAATGAACTGGATAAGAATAATAGTGGTTTTAAAATTCTAATAAATAAATTCCGTATATGAAAGGAGATTTTGAATAAATAGGAAGATAATGAATTTTAAACTTCAGTGTTATTAATTAATTAAAAGATTTGGAAATCTAGTTGGAATATTTTCTGTAATATATATATATATACACACACACTTTAGGAATATTTAAAATAAGGTTACTTTATAAAATATTAACTAGATTTCCTCTTTATAAAACAAAATATCAAGTCACCTTTAATTAATTACTACGATAATAGATTTGACAATATACCTATTTTAGAATTTAAACATTTAGAAATAATAAATTTCCTAAAACATGCTTTTTAAAACAACATTAAAACTTTTATTTTATATTTAAAAATTTACTTTGAAAACGTACTTGGCTATACAGGAAAATATACTTATCTTCACATTCTTTAAAAATAAATCACTATTTATTTTTAAATGAATTTTCTCATTTCTTTAATAAATTCTCATCGTGAATTTATTCTTCCAAATGTCCAATTTCAAATACTTAAATCAATTTCCAAATTGATTTCCAATTTAGCCCATTTGAAATAAATTTCTTTACTCAATTCATTTCAAAATCCATTTATAGACTTTATATTTTTTTCTCGTTTTGATTTTAAATCTTTTAACTGAAACATACTAATTATTTAATTTTCTCTGTTGTTATTATTTGATAATCTATTATCGTAGTAATTAATTAAAGGTGACTTGATATTTTGTTTTATAAAGAGGAAATCTAGTTAATATTTTATAAAGTAACCTTATTTTAAATATTCCTAAAGTGTGTGTGTGTGTATATATATATATAAAGTATTAAAGTAGTTTTCTCTAAATTTAAATGTTAAAACATATTTTACAATAAAGTGTTTTTAAATTATTTTAAAAATCTAAGTTTTGTGCTTGGTGATTTCAGTAGAAATATAAAATATTTGGGAAATGTATTCTGTAAAAGGAAGGTAGTTTGAAACTGTTTTCAAAAGGGTTGAAAATGGGAATATATCCTGCGAAGATATTTTGAGATAAATAATTTGGGAAATTATTTATTGTTTGATGGTTGTGGTGAATGTTAATTGATAGTTAAATAACCGACTATCAATATTGGCCAAATGCGCTGATCGTTTCGAAGAGACCGGGATCGGGATTTATTTCTCAAAAACCATATCGATCTGGTTTGTATGTTTTCGTGGAAAACGAGTTCGGAGTCGAAAATGGAGTAGTGAAGTGCAAGGGTAGTCTCTACTAATCCTGGGGATATTTTCAAAATGGATGTAGTAGGAGTAGTGCCTTCGGTTCCGTTCGAACCCGAAACGGACTTGTATGGATGAATGCTTTCACAACATCGTCAGGTGGACGATGAGCATTCTAAGTGAAACGATCTAAAAGGTAACGCTTAGCCTCAAGCCTCATCAACCAAGAATGAATAAAATTCAGGGGTTATGCAACAAGGCTAGGTGGGTAGCACCCACTTCAGGGTAAGGTCATCTCTGTCTAGATGTCCCTTTTATTTCGGCTTAGTGGTGCGGTTGCTGATCCCAACCGTGGGCTAATCTTACTCGGACTATCTAGTAAGGGATAGTCCCGGTCTTGTGTTGCAGGGGTAGGGAGTGATCCTCGGTACTGTGATCTAGGCCACGTACCGTGACAGGTGGTGCCCCAGTGCCTAATCATTAGTTGGAAATCCATTCTCCCTACGCACCTTTTACGAATTTTGTTTGTATTACCCACTCTGTGGCTAGTAGCTGGAATTTAATAATGTAACAATTTCGGCTATTTAAATAAGTAGTTGTATATAGACCCTATTATAATATCAGAGGATTTTATAAGAACTGTTTTAGCTATCGTAAGGTAAAAACCCGACATGTTTATTTGTGGCGTGGTCTTACGAGATGCTTTTGTTTTCAAAAGAATTTTTGAATCTTTAATAATCAATTTGAGTGTGATTTCTCACGCTGGTTTTCCAGATTGACTCGGGTGTTATTTAACTATAATGCTCGGGTCAGACCGAGTATTATAGAATACATGATATGTTGCTGTGGAACTTCGGAGACGAGCTGGATGGCGATACGTACTTCCGTACTTGATTATTATTCCACTGTGTATTCAGTCTTGAGGACAAGTTTATATGATTGTCCAGTTGTATGTTATTGATGTTGTTGAACTCTGATGATTTATGTATAAACATATATATCTTTCTTTGTGTAAAGTTCTGTTATTATCTATTATATTTTATTCCGCTGCGATGTTAGATTCTGATGTTGTTTTCTATCTTGTTCTTCTTCTACCTCTTCGTCTTTAACCCAAATGGTTCGTATTTCAGTTCAACTTGAGTTGATTGATGTATAATAGTATTCACTCAAGGGGTACGGATTTGCGGGTGGTTACAATGTCGAACCTAATTTACATTGGTATCCCTAATAACAATGTCGAAGTATATGACTTAAGGCTCTTCGTCCTTAATAAAGAAGATAGGCGACATACACGTTGCACTATATAACGTCAATCCACTACTCAAGGCTAGAAAAACAAAACTTAAATCCTTTTAAGTATGAAACTCCATGTCGAAGACAAAGTTGTCGGCTTTCATTGGATATAGGTTATCCACCATTAAAAACTAAGCTTTATGATATTACAAAACAAATGGCTAACAGTCGAAAACATAGGGTTATCTACCCTCTTGAATCTAGGCTATATCGCCTCTTTAAAAGATTTGTAATTTAGATAGAAATAAGCCTCACTGGTGTTAAAAGGAAGAAATGCGGCGTCAATGTTGCACTGCGTCATTGCAAACCTATACAATATAAAACCTTTGTATATAAGATCGTCGGCACTAATGCATAGAGACTTCAACGCTATCGACGTCGCTTTAAATTTTTTACACTTAGGTTACTTTGGCTTTTATACCGCCAAATGTATAAGTGTAAAGTTAAAACATAGGTAAAGAGACGTGGCTTCAACATAGATGAATCACGATATCACAATGTCAACAAGTATAGATTGTCGTCTCTATCGACTTCAACACGGTTGGAATCACTCCATAACTACGTATCATGTATCATATGCTTCCCTGCTTATCAGTGCCGACAGGCATCAAAGCGATGGTGTTTAGGCTCGATGATGTATAATTGGCATGGTATTATCGTAATTATCGTAAAATCTAGTTTCTTACTAATAAAAGCATATACTTTTCACCAAATCCAATTTCATGTCCAATTCCTACTGAATAAAATAGTACTTTAACAATTTCTTTTCAGAAAAACTGCTTCACATCAATTTTACCTTTCCAAATCATTTTTCAACTTAATTAATTAATAGCCATAAGTAATTAATAATTTAAATGCTTTTATAGCATATTAAATTCATAGTAATTCATAATAACTTGTGAAAAATCTCTAAAAATCACATAAATTTAGAAATATTATTTTCTTTACCATATAAAATTTTTGGAACCAAAACCATACTTAATTATTTTAAATTTCAAAACCCTAATAAAGCTATTTCCTCCTTAGGAAATCCATAAAATATTTAATATAACTTGGAAAATTTTGTAACTAAAAACTCATCTCCAAATTAACGTTTTACATTACATAACCAAAAATCAAATTGATTGGAGATCAAAAACTTAGATTTTGCCCTTAAAAACCTCTTAAGTAATTTTATAAAAATTCCATAAATAATTATTCTATCCAAAAAGTGATTATACAATCATACCTTGGTAAAAAAAGCAATAATAGTTTTTGTACCATCCATAATCGAATATAAAAACAAGTAAAAGAGATGGTCCATGTATTATTCACCTTAGATTTTTGAATGGAGTTTGAAATTTGTTGTTGCTTTAGTTTCCCTATGCTCGTTCTCTTTGAATACCCCAGATTTCGATCTCGTATAGCTTATTGATGGTCAGCCTTGGTGTATTTTCTTTTTGATTATTTTGATGTTATGGAAACTTGAAGAGGGTTTAAGGATTAAAAGATGGATCTACCTGTTTTGCCCCTTTCATATATTATTTTATATTTTAAGCTTTTAAAACAATCCCATTACCTAATTCATTAATGCATGACCTTTGTTAGTAACCAATTCTCATTTTCCTTAACCAGTTACATTATTATATTTTATTTGTCAAACTAAATATCCCAAATAATTTTTAACTAAAATTAAGGGTGCTATAACCTTCTTTTCAAATATTTCTAATTTATACTTGGTAGAAATTATGGTGCAACACATGCCCCCCAAAGTTTGCCTTATGCGGTTGATATGAGCTGGACTTTGGAAAGAATAGTGTCACATCAGTTTTGTTACTTCTCTTCTTTGTTCCATTATCATCACAAAAGTTGACCATGAGTTTTTAAGCAAAGTAGTATCTGAGAACTTTCAAAAATACTGCTTTTCCTGGACAACTTATAAAGGTCTAACTTTGTTTAGAGGGTTTGAAAGTAATTTGGAATTTAACTTTGCCTAGAGGCATTTTGAAAATTGAAACTAGTGCATAGAGGAGATACCTCAATACCCTGCTGCAGGTCATCTAGATCCGACCTTGTATAAAAACAGGTTTTGAAAACTATTAATGGCGGTATAATGCCTATATTTACTTGTTATTTTAAAAAACTTGGCTATTTTTCCTGAAATTATCTTTAGGCTAGAGAGCTGGGTTCCAATCTGACCACACGGTCTAAACTTTGAAAGCGTGCTTGTCACTTGAAGCCATCTAAGCTAAGTGGTAAGTGAAATTATTACGGTGCCAAAGGCAAAATCTACTTCGAGACCGTGAGATTAATATTTTTTGAAATCATGCTTGTCACTTGAAGCCATCTGAGATAAGTGGTAAGAGAAATTATTACAATGCCGAAAGGTGAAATTTTCTTCAAGACCTTGAGGTCAGAACTTTTTGAAATCGTGCTTATCACTTAAAGTCGTCTAAGTTAAGTGGTAAGAGAAATTATTATGGTGCCGAAAGGAAAAATTTACTTTGAGACCATGAGGTTAAAACTTTTTGAAATCTTGCTTACCGCTTGAAGCCATCTAAGCCATGTGGAAAGTGAAATTTTTACAACGACGAAAGGAAATTTTTACTTCAAGATATGGAGGTCAAAACATTTTGAAATCGTGGTTGTCACTTGAAGCCGTCTAAGCTAAGTAGTAAGTGAAATTATTATTGTGCCAAAAGGCAAATTTACTTCGAGACCATAAGGCCAAGACTTTTGAAATCATGCTTGCCATTTGAAGCCATCTAAGCTAAATGGTAAGTGAAATTATTACAATGCCGAAAGGCGAAAGCTACTTTGAGACCATGAATTCAAAATATTTTGAAATTGTACTTGTCACTTGAAGCCATCTAGGCTATGTTGCAAGAGAAATTATTACAGTGCAGGAAGGAAAAATCTACTTCGAGACCGTGAGGTCAAAACTTTTGAAAGTTGCGCTTGTCACTTGAAGCATCTAGGCTAAGTGGTAAGCGAAATTATTATGGTGTCGAAAGAAAAAATTTACTTCGAGATCGTGAGGTCAAAAAGTTTTGAAATCTTGCATGCCACTTGAAGCCTTCTAAGCCAAATGGTAAACAAATTATTATGATGCTGAAAGGAAAAATTTACTTTGAGATCATGAGGTCAAAACTTTTTGAAATCTTGCTTGTCACTTGAAGCCATCTCAGCTAAGTGGTAAGAGAAGTTATTATGGTGCCAAAAGGAAAAATCTACTTCGAGAACATGAGGTCAAAACTTTTTTAAATCATGCTTGTCACTTGAAGCTATCTAAGTTAAGCGACAAGTAAAATTATTACGGTGCCGAAAGGCAAAATTTACTTTGAGACCTTGAAGTAAAAACTTTTTGAAATCGTGCTTGTCACTTGAAGCCATCTAAGCTAAGTGGTATTTAAAATTATGACAATGCCAAAAGGCAAAATTTAATTCGAGACCATGAGGTCAAAACTTTTGGGAATCGTGCTTTAAATAGTAAGCGAAATTATAACGGTGCCGAAAGGCAAAAACTACTTCAAGATCGTGAGCTCAAACTTTTTAAAATCATGCTTATCACTTGAAGCCATCTAAGATAGTGGCAAGTGAAGTTATTATAGTGCCAAAACGAAAAATCCACTTTCAGACCATGAGGTCAAAACATTTTGAAATCGTGCTTGTCACTTGAAGCCATCTAGGCTAAGTGGTAAGCGAAATTATTGCAGTGCCAAAAGGAAAAAATTTCTTCGAGACCATGAGGTTATTTTTTTTTAAAATCGTGCTTATCACTTGAAGCCATCTAAGCTAAGTGATAAGAGAAATTATTATGGTGCTGAAAGGCAATATTTACTTCGAGATCATGAGGTCAAAACTTTTTGAGATCATGCTTGTCAATTGAAGCCATTTAAGCTAAGCGGTAAACGAAATCATCACGGTGTCAAAAGGAAAAATCTACTTCAAGACAATGAGGTTAAAACTTTTTGAAATCATGCTTGTCACATAAAGCCATTCAAGCTAAGGGTAAGCGAAAATATTACAGTGCCTAAAGGAAAAATCTATTTTATTACCGCAAGGTCAAAACTGTATTTGTAATAGGAATTCGTAAGTGATTATTTAGGACTAGACCTTTGAAGAGACATGTTCTGATTTTACATTAAACGCGAGTCTAAATGTTGGCAATTCATTGGTTATCCCCAACAAGCATTTCTCTTTTTTTGTACAAGGATGGCTTGGTATCTGGTGGGGTGATCCTTTAATATTCTTCTTATGTACGCCTATTAAACTAAATGGGCATTGGAAATCTTTCTCACTGTGCCATCCCTTTTTAATATAAACACTCTTTCCCCTTTACTCTCCTCTTTTCACTTTTTTAAATTATAAAACTGCCATCAATATTTTCAAGCTCTCTCTGATTCGTCTTTTGATATCTAATCTTGAATCAGTAACTCCTCAAAAATTCCTATCTATTCTTGTCAAGATTTCCCATATCATGATCAATACTCTTCCTTTTACTCCTTAATCAAGAATTAGACTTAGGTTTTGACCCACTTTATTCTTGATTTAGGGGTAATGCCAATTTTCTTTCAATAATTAGAAACCTCATTTCTCTCTTTCCTTAAGGTCGAAAATGGATGCTCCAATCAAAGTTCAATAAGACCTCGACAAAATTTTGTCGTCTTACGAAATTAGAGGAGTCGAGAAGATTTCTCCTTGCCCTAGGATGCATTTTAACAATCCTCTAACTGGGTATTTAATATGGTCTATAAAGCATTTAGAACATGGGATCTTCTTGGAACTTGCCCCTTTGTTTGTCGATGTTTTGGAATTTTACCGCATCAATCCCTTTTAACTTTTGGCTACTTCCTACCTTGTCTGGCATGATGATTTTGTACTCCAAAAAAGGATATGGGATATATCCGTTTTTGAAGTCAATTACATGCTCAATCTGCTGGAGTCTAAATCCCTTGGAGATTTTCCTACGTATTTCCTCAAATTTTTTGAGGCATCTTCCTTTCAGAATCCATTTAACAAAATAACACGACACCAGTTGTTCTTTGTTAAGGCTTCTTCCAATCAAATAGCCACTTCTTTCAATAACGCCGGTACATTCTTGGATTTTTTACCTTCTTTTAGTCTTACCCATATTCTAATTTATGTTTTCTTATTTTATTAGATATCAAGCAATGAGATCCCGAGAAGAGTGGTAGCCAAGCTATCATCGATTAATATAAGTATGGGTATAAGGAAGTTGTGGAGATTCCTTCCTTACGTCGATACCGAACTTGGTTCTTACGAAGGCAAACTGAAAGCTCCAGTTTCGCTCCTTCCTTTTACTGGATTTTCTAGAATAGAACCCTCTAAGAAGTATGAGACAGCTTCTTCCATGGTCATTAATACCAAAGAGGAAACTGAATCCAATTCTGGGAAAAGCAAGAGCGGGGGTTTCACCCTTTAACCATTATACTGGTTTTTTAGGCTCTTAGTACAACTTAGTCTTAGTTTTGATTCTAACTTTATCATTTTCTTCTCGTTGTAGTGACTTCCTCTTCTAAGAAGGCCGGCTTCCCAGATAAGGGAAATGGGACCAAGAAAAGATCTAGCTTGTTGCTTCTTAACAAAGATATTCTTGGCTTAAAGAAGAAAAAGGTTTCTTGGTCTTCCCAAATCTAAAGCTCTAAAGGGAAGCGTTTTGATCCACTTGTCGAGAAAAATAAGCAAGCAACTAAGATTACAAGAGCTGCTTTTGAAGGTGACCTTCTTGATGCCATCACTGAAATACATGATAGACCTCCAACCTCTATCCCAGAAATTCGAAAAACAATCGAGAACAGCCTCTGCGAGAGCACCAAGGTAAAAATTCTTATGTTAGCTTATGATTTGAATATGTGTCCTTAACCTGTTTAAATCTTTCTAGACTGTGGAGAAAATTATTGCCCTTTAGCATGGGTGGCTGGAAATGGAGGAGACGATAGCTATTGCCGAAGCAATGAAAAGGGAGTTTACGGAACTGAAAGCTAAAATTCAGAAGGTTAATCCTCAAGTAGAGTTATTAGGTAGAACTGCTAGAGAGAGGGATTGCAAGATTTTGACTCTAGAGAAAGCCCCGAACGAAAGGGATAAGAGGTTCTAGAAAGATGAGGTGGAGGTGGTTGATAAAGAACATTATATTTCTAGAGACGAGCGTGAGAGGAAGGCTAGCATATATGCTTTTCAAGTTTTATTTGATGCTTATGCTCACCATTAAGATCAGAACATGAGTTTCTCTTTAGCCTAACCAATGTTGCCATAGTAAAGGATAACTTTGCTAAAAGGTATGAGGATTGTGAGAAGAAAAAAGAAATCAAAGTCATAATGGTGGATGAATCCAGAAACCAAGGCCGTGATGGTAGATGAAGCCAAGACTCTGGTAGAGGAGGAGGTAGCAACTTCTTCTGACAAGGAGGTAAGAGAGGTCATTTTGATGATATGCTTGATGAAGAAAACATTCCATAGCTCGTCTTGTAATATAAATTTTGGCTCGTATAATTTTTTTTTTACCAAAACATTCTTGATGACTTTTTAATTCTTAAATTTCCATCCAACCTTTTACTGGATGACTTTCATATGATATCCCAAACTAGAACAGCCGATATTTAGTTCTTCTTTATCTCCCATCTTTTCCCTTTGCTAATCTTAAGTCGATGTTCCTTAGGGAGTAACTTGCCTAAACTGCTCAATCACTCAACGAAACTACGCTTCTTTTTACCATTCTTATGAGGACAAGTTAGCTGAACTTCAAAAGCTAAATGTAACCCTTAAGGCCCTTGGATTAAGAGAAATTTATTTGAGTCAAAGCTAGTTCTAAAAATTAGCAGCCGCCTTAATTTGGAGAGAAATAGACTCTAAATCAATATCTAACCTTGGGAGATGACACAGACATCCTTTTAAATGAAGGTAGGAGAAAAGGCTAAGGATGATGTTGCTAATGAACGCCTTGCAAGAATATAAAATTGAGGTTTTTTCGGACTGTCCTATCTCGTCATCTCGGGTGGCTCATTTACGGAGGATCCCCTTTTTTCATTTTTATATTTTATTCTTTGATACCCTCAATTTTGTAATCCAATATTTGTAATATTATTTGTTTATTATACTTTTTGACTTATTCTTTATAACACTTTCTTGGCGAATTATAGGTAAATGAAATTTATTCTCTTCAACTTCATTTCTTATGTTGTCACTTTGCTTGAGTGTGCTTTTAGAATCTTCCTTTTATGGGATATCTTTTACCCCTGGTATGCTTTATTCAAAATAAGGTTTTAGACCCACTTATCATCGGCTTCTTTTCCGAAGCTAACCTAGTGGCACAATCAAGTGTCATCTTGTTATGATTCTATGTTTACCTTTACCCCTTTTTGGGTTACCGAGAATCTACTCGATTCCTTAACATAGGAATTTTTTCCTAAAATTCTATCTGTATTAGGATATACCCAATGTTCTAATCTAACTAGGAATCTGCCCAATGCATGGCACTTCTCCTCCATGACTCATTATATTAGGAATCTACCTAGCATTCTAATCCGACTAGGAATCTACCCAATGCACGACACTTCTTGTCTATGACTCACTTTAAACAGTTATCTACCCATCATTCTAATCTAACTAGCAATCTATCCAGTGCATGGTATTACTTGACCATGGCTTGTTATTATTTGGAATTTATCAAATATTCTAATCTAGCTAGGAATCTACCTAGCGCATGATACTACTTGACCATGTCTCACTATTATTAGGAATCCACCCAACATTCTAATCTAATAAGGAATCTACCCAACACATGGTACTACTTGACCAAGGATCACTATTATTGGAAGTCTACCTATCATTCTAATCTAACCAAGGATCTACCCAGCGCATGATTCCATTTGACCATGACTCATTATCAAATTCATTCAACTTTTTCACATCTTTTCATACCCAGGTGATATGGCCTTACACTTTATAGCGCATCATTGTATGGGTGCTCTTATGGTGAGGTATACCAACTTATTGTTGGGTCTAAATCTATAGCCACTTTCAGTGGGCATCGACTGTCTACAACCACTTTTGGATAATATCGGCCATCTACAACTACTTTTAGTGGGTATCGGCCATTTACAACCTCTTTCAGTGGGCGTCGGCCAACAAAATCAATTTTATGTTAATAGCCATACATAAAGCTGGTTGTAAATTTAAAAAAATATGAACTCTATGGAAAGAATTCTTTCAGATCATATTTTAAATATTTTGAAATCACATAGTTTTTATCACATCGTTCAACAGAAAGTTTGATCCGAGTTTGAGTAAAAAGGTTATTAATGGAATCAATATTATTGTGTATGTGCGTGTGTATATTAGGAAAGTGAAGCTCTTCATTGATCTCATCAGATCAATGGAGGGTTTCAATCCCTAAATCCTAAATGCAAGTATGATATGCAAAAAAATTCAAGGAAGAGGACATACCTAAGTAGATACCATAAATACCAAGACCTATTAATTAAGCTTCAAGAAATATGAAACCATAAGGTGCCCCTTAGAGTTAAAGCTTTGACAAAAGTAGTTGAATCGAGAGGAGTACGTTAAATAAATTGACATCTTCCATTTGATCAAGGGATTTTGATAAAAAGAATTCCTTTTACAACCTCATCTTTGTAGAAAAGCACCATATGCATTCATTGGGCAAGAATTACATGTAATTCTCCAAGAGCCATAAAAATGGAACAAAGTAAATAATTTCGAAACTAAATATTCAAAATATTGTTTACTAAATTTGGTTAACTTCCCTTTTTGTATAAACTTCTCGATCTCGTAAGAAACTTTTGGAACTTGACTGTCTCATGCCCATTCATTAAATTATAGACATAATGCTTCTCACTCTTTAGGTGTACTTTCTTAATGGAGGGTAATCTAGGTAGGGGAATTCTTCGCGAGTGTCTAAGTATATCCGAGACAATCTCTGGTTGAGTAGGGTAAGCATCTGATCATGCTTCGACTTCTTATAAGACCCACTATCTTGAGCATTCGAGAGAGCTCTATTATCAAAAGGAACCAAATCTTCATATTTTAGTAGTTCGGTGGAAAGGTTCCTAACTTCACTATTCAGGGCCGTAACAATCTTTCGGAGCTGGGGTGATTTATCGAGTGATTATTGGAGGTAGTCTGAAAGTCGCCTGATTTGGGAAGCTTAAAATTCATAAACAGGATCATATTCTTTACCATTATATTTCTCCGAAATGAGAGTATCCATTCTCTCCTTGTTGTCTTCTTCAATGAGAAGAATGCAAAGGTTGAGGGGTAACTCTAGGGTTAGTTTCTCACTCTCAAAGTTAGTCATAGTTAGGGCGATGAGGTCACTGGATTTTCCAAGAGGGAATAAATGACAGAGGTTCGAGCTCTCGTTCTAGCGCCAAAAAATGTTAGCGTAAATTTTTGTCTACACCAACTCCATAGGATTTGAGGGTCTCGAAGCTGATTAGAATATTGGACTCGGTAAAAACAGAGATGTGATGTAATAAAGCGTTAAGCACGAGATGTTGAACCACAGTCTAATAATAGCATATGCAAAGGAGGTAAAGCACGAAAGGTAAATAACACCGAAACTTTTATAGTGGCTCGGGCCAAAAGTCCCTATGTCCAATATCCTTACCTTATTTAGTTACCCTTATATAGCCGAGACGCCTATTACATTGAACCTAGGCATATGCACCATTAACGAGTTCGAGAATAGAGCTCTAACGTAGGAAAGTACATTATGATTTTATGCCGGTTCTTTTTTATGCCATAAGATCCGTTATGCCTTAGGATTTTACCTATTTATAGCCATTATTCCATAACACCATAGGTGGAGCCTTTTTTTTGGATTGATGACTTAGCTTACTATGTGCGGCATAGATTTGAATGCTTGTTATCGTCTGGTATATTGCATTTTGACATGAATTACTAACTTGACGCTTATATAGCCTCTTTGATTCTTTTCATTTATTCTGACCATTGATCTTGGTACGAGGCTATCTGAGTCATTAATTGTTAATACTTATTGAAAGGCTTTTGGCAACGAAAACTGCTACTCTTGGTTAAGCTCCCTATTTCAGTTGGACAATGAGATTGGTCTTTGTTGATGCTTTGATTCATGTTCTCCGGTCACATGCTCTCTGGTACTGAATTCGGTACTTATGCTCTTGTTGGGAACTAAATAATGGGTCTTATAATTACAAGCCAAGGAACCTTCTTTTTAAATATTCGTAATTTATACTTGGTAGAAATTATGGTGAAATAATAACTTTATATTTACATTCAAATAATTATTGAAAACACCAAAACATCAAATAAATTAAATAATAAATAATATTTCTTAGATATTTATTCATGTAATAAATTTGCAACATTTTATAAAATATTAAATCATGTGGCTTTTTTGAAGAATTCAAAAACAAGGTTGTGTGACTCAAAGGTGTAAATTCAGTTAGCAATTAATATTGAACAATTCAAATATCGATGTTCACACATCACCTTAGCTAGTGGTATAATAGTTTGGTTAAATTCATGCTTAGAGACCTTTTCAATAAAATCACATTTTATAATTCTTTAAGCAGTGCCAATTAATAAAGATTATTTACACCAATTCTATTTGTTAATATTATATCATATTAGGACTTACGGAATTTGGTTTTTTTCAAAATTCCAATTTCATCCACATTCAACTTAGTTAGTCCATAAAAAAAGCCTTTAGTTCAATGGTAATATTTATTATTAACTATACAACTATAGCAAGAGATTTTGACTTTGATTCGACAACACTTGACTACGGTACTAACTTCACGTAACCGAGGAGACGAATTCTCTATTGAATAATATTTCACTTTCTATGATTCAACACAAAACCAACTATAGTCGTTCGATGGGCTCCATGCCACGATTTAACAATAATCAAAGTGGAGTATCCATATTAGAGTTCAACGGTATTCGCAAGTTGCGAGAACTACGAAATACCCTCACATCGAGATTTCTTATTTGACCTTTGTTATTATTAACCCATACAAAACTCTCAAATTGGTCATTCCATATTTATCCAATAACTATCTATCGTAACTCCTTGGTTCCCTTAGCTGCCATGAGTAATACACTGCCTAACATTTAGACTAAATTGCATACTGGTTTCAATATATGTATCAATATCCTTTCTCGAAACACCTTGAATAGGAATAAAAGAAAATATTATTTTACATTGTGATTTATTACTCATGATTGCAACTATTTTCAACTATAATCACATAACATGTCCTTTAAGGATTTTCATATTTATATACTTTAAACCAATTATTTAATTAATTATATCACCATATAACAAAGTGTATAATAGAAATCAAATACTTTTATTATGTAACGGATAAGTCACCATGTTAGATATATGTATCAAATTACATTATTGCCTCTAGGGTATGTCCACAACTCTATCATTTACAAATGTTTGGATTGTGATGTTATTGTTTGAAATGATGTATGGATGTTATCTAATGCTTGTATATAACAATTTAGATGTATATTTGATTTGTTTGTGTACTTGGAGTGATTTATATTAGCTAAAGAAAAACCGATCGGTGGTACTCAAAAATTAATATGATTGGTGTTGTATGTTAAGGATAATTTGGAGAATTACACCTTTGGTCACATGAAGATTAGAGTTGAAATGGTGGAGTTACAGTCAAGTTATGGAGTGGTTGGTAGTGGGCTAACTATAGTTGGTGATAGATATGCTTTAGGATTTGAAGGCAAATACTTCAAGGTTCGACGTGTTGGACTTCATGGAAATGTAGAAATGGTTCAGGCTTGGACGTAGGAAACATAAGGAGGTTAAACCTAAGCGTCTTTTGTCAATATCAACTGTAACTTGAAGGCATTGGACTTGAAGCTTCGAGGCATGGTGACCTTCACTTCAAGACTAGGGAGCTCATGCATGTAAGTCACTTCGTGCAAAAGCCTAGGACGAATGGCTTGGGTGACTAGTACTTAACTAGATTTGGTTGAGTACTTAGCCATGGCGATCAGCGACAACCACTATTGCATGGTCGATGTCGACCATAATTTACTTGTGGATTTTTACCAATTTTTTTAGGAATGCATGGGAGATGATCATATGATGTTTTGGATGTCTATTTTGATGCATATGTTTGACGATAATCAATTTGATGATGAGGGAAAGTGAAGGGAGTTTCAAAGAGGAAAACTCTATTTCTACTTTGAGGTTGTAGCAGGAAAGTAAAGATGTTGCGTCAAAACTTTTATGTGCTGATTCTATGACTTATGATGGATGCTTAGGGATTTTCTGCATGATGACAACTCGATGATGGGAGTTATGATAATGATCCATAAGGAGAAGTGTGAATTTATGGGTGAAAAGTTGTTGTGTTCTACTATGGAGATATATGAAAAAGAACGTTAATGTGTTCTACTATGGTGACAAATGCAAAGGGATCATTGATAACTCAGAGGTTTTGAGTGTGCTCATAAAGAGGGCGTATATAAGGATACTCACTTGGATTTGACAGTATATCAGATCATTGACCATGATCTATCTTACCCTGGACTTTACGACCCTAAATCATGTTCTCAGCCTTACGAAGTAGCATGGATTAGAGCGTCAAGAAAATGAGATTTCTACAATCTCTGGCCGATGATTGGGCCATATGATCTATCATATATTCAATTCACTTAAGCAAGTAATGTGAAGATTTTTTTGATGGTTTCTATAGGTGCTATGTTTACTCTATTATACTAGGGATGTCACATGACATAGGTACTACAAACTTAGATTACTAAAAATACAATATTGTACTTTGACTAGTAGTGCACCCATATATAATGGTGCTAGTAGATTAGATATATTGATGTTACGTGCCGATTCTGTGGATGCATGGATTTGTCAAATATGATTGTCCATACCCTATGTCCTGTTCAATATATCTACTTTTATAGTAATTTTATAATGACCCGCAATTTTGACCCTTAAAAATCGACGCTATCACATCCACAATATTCATTTGTCAAGCATCCGAGTGCTGGAAGGACAAATTGTTGGGGTGAAAGAAAAGAAAAGATAGAATAAGATCTTGCACTGTGGCAAGTATTACATAATATGCACATGATCTTTACAAAAGAAACTATAATATACATACATCAATCAGAGTAAACTAACCAATCATCAACCTGCACGGCTATAACAGTCTGTCCTTAAAAATGCTGATAAATACAATACAATAAATACAACACAAATAGAAGATACATGAATACATCTTAGAGGCATCTAACTTGTCTAATGAAGCTCTAAAGCATCCATAACTAAATCTAAATACCAGGTCTGACCAGAGCATTATAAGAAAATTAAGCTTGAATCTGTCTGTTAAATTAGCATGAGAACTCAAATCATATGAAGTTTTAGTGTTACAAAAACTCTCAAAAATAAAGTTAACCCATAAGACCACGTTGCATATAAACACGGACGAGTATATACTTCAAGGTAACATAACCATTTTTATTAAAAAAATCCAGTGATACTATAATAAAGTCTAGGGTTCAAAATAAATATATAACATAGCCGTACACCTTTAGACAAAATGTAACAATGTTACAAACCTTGTAACCCCTACATGGCAAGACCGACCTACACCTTCCTGGATTGCGCCTAATATGATCATCACCCAAGCCACCAATTTAAACTATTTCCGTGGCTACAAGCGTAAAAAATCCATCAATAAATATCGATCTAAATACAAGTGATGAATATATCCTGATGGTAGCAAACCACATAGCCTTGCGGCATATCCTTTATTTTACTCATTTCCAGGTGTAAGGCTTGAGACTACAATTTGACTTTTCAACAAATCCTACTTGGCATGCTAACCTACCCTCCAGACTATAATGCAATGACAACGTTCATCCATATATGTTGATTAACATATGAAGAAACAAAAAGCACTACCTCTACTATGTCCTTTTTAGAATCAACCTTAGGATTGGTATCAAGTACCCTTTGCACTTCAAAGAACCTATCTTCGATTTCCATCTTCTTCGAGATGTCCTAATTCGAATGCTTATGCCAGTTTGAAGTTGTTTTCGAATAACATATCCGATCTCAATCTCTCTGAATGGACAATCAATAGTTTCAAAACTGGCCAAGATTTGTTAGTTGGTTATTCAACTATCAAACAAATAAAAATTCAAATTAGAGATTTAACCAAGCATGACTAATCACATTAGCAACTACTAAGCCTCTTAATTAATCCTTTCATTAATTAAAATCTTCTTTCTAATATTCGCATCAAGATATTTTTTACGAAAGATATATTTACAAACCCTTTCTACTCTTTTCAATACTTGGAAAAGTATTTATATATTATCTTAATGGTACAAGTATATTCACAAAACATTTCACTTTCAATACTTTGGAAATTATTTATATACTTACCTCAACTGTATAAGTATATGCACAAAATATATTTATATACTTACCTCAACGGTATAAAGTATATGCACAAAATACTACACTTTCAATACTTAAAATATAACCATATACTTATCCCAATAGTATACATATATTCATGAGATTTCACTTCCAAAACCATACTTATTTGGGTTAAAACAAATGTCATTTAGAAATGTTGATAATAATAACCCAAGATACTTTGGTGTAAGTAACGGGGTCATATAGAAATTTGACCAAATGTGCTTACCACCTCCTTTTGATTTCCAAACTTGTACTATCCATCGATTAACAATGTAGTCGGACAAGTTAGCACACTATCCTTACCTCAACGTACATTCTTAAACTCTCATGGATAAAATGAATTTCCCTACCTTGAAATTCAGTGTTAAATATGAAAAGTATACTTTCCATGACACCATATTTAAAATGATCATTTATAGAAATCAAATCTCATTCCTATTATAAAACTCCTTTTTACAAATTTCTTTTATATTCACAAAACACCTTTCTATAAATCACTTTTCTCTTTATAAAACTCCATTTTGTAAATATCTTTTCTATTAGAAAAACACCTTTTATAAATCTCTTTTCTGTTATTAAAACTCCTTTTATAAATCTCTAAATTTTAAATCTCGTATGCTTGTCACAAATGTTAGGTTTCAAGATAGGACTAAATACTTTCCACAAATGATCATTCCCCATATCACTATAAATTCCCAAGTGTGATTTATTATTCCAATTTATCAAAATGATATCATTTCCACTTTTATAATATATCATTTATAAATCTGTTCTTTATTTACAAAATACTATTTATAAATCCAATTTCTATACAACATTTCATATAACACATTTCACAAATATTTATTCCTACCTTCTTTTAAAACAGAATCACTTCATTATAAAAGATAAATTCCCTTTTGTTTTTATGATAATAAATATTCATCATACTATTAATGTTTTTGTAAAAGAGATACTTCTTAAAATAGTTTTGAAACATTTCCATATAAATTAAAAGAGACTAACAAAAAGGTTGGAAAAAAATAGTGAAGTTCAAAAACCATTTCTAAACAAAATACCACAGTAAATTCCAAAAGTAATATTTAAAATCAACCTCCAAATCAAAACCATTTTCAAATCAAAAATAGCTAATAACAGTATTTCAAAATACTATAATGAGGCCTAAAGCTACAATAGCATTTAGCAGGTGCTTCCCATATTAATGTAACACGTGTAACAATAGTAATGCCAATTCAAAGTCACATATGAAAATCACATCCAATAAGGCCAAGCTACCAAGCTTTTAGAATTCAACAATTTATACAACACGTATATAATTGAAATTAAAATTAACATTGGCGAGGAATTCAGATTCCACTACAAAATTTCATGAGTTCCTTATATTTATTCCATATGCCATCCACTTTCCAAAATGGGAATTCAACTAAACCAAAAAGAAATCATTCAAGCATATAAATAACAATTTATATCAACACATATATCATATGGAGTACATCTACAGGTGAGTTAACTCATAAAAATTCACGTTAACGCTTATGCGTTCCTGCTCGATCGTTCGATTTTAGCTCAAAATCCTACTTTCTCCACGCTTGACAAAATCAACTCTAGTGCATAGATAACACTCTTATGGGTGCAACGCAAAAGACTATGTTCAATTTGGACCTCGTACATAGAACATATAAATTTAATAAGTTTTTGGACTAAATTAACTTAATTAAAGTAATTACCCTCTTAAACCTTCTCCCCAAATCTTCCAATATTGCGCGTGCACACAAACACAGACATTGTCATGCATGCATCCATCCAAACTCAAGCTATACTCCACTAATCAATGCACGGTCGATTCCATCGAACTCCACTTCACTTGCTCTCTGCCTTGGACCTAACAATTCACGCTTAACCTCCTCCTTATTGATGTGACCTGAATCCTCCATTGAAAACCGAATGTTGTGATTTGACATAGATGATCTGAGGTTCTGAAACTTTGAGGAAAGGTGCTCCTTGACATGAGTAACACAATGGAGAACTTCAATTCACCTCATTTTTCCTCTATTGTCACCAAAGGCTAACCCTAGCCATGACCTACAACATCGGTCACCACTAATCAATGCCGCACCCTTCATTGCCACTAGATAATCAATCCCCTTTCTGCCATGAGTTCAACAGATTCAACCGCAACTTCCATCTACACACGTAGCTCCCTATTTAATTGATTGAAAGGCGGCAGGTATTGTTTTCTTTTGACTATAGAAAAAGAAAGAATAGAGTGAGAGAGAGGAGTTAAGCTAAAGGTGTTATTTATAATAAAATTCTATTATTATTTAATTTTATCAAATTAATTGATTCATAATTTGAGCTCGCACAATCGTATAACACGGCTGATCATCCCGAAACTTTTCTGCACATACCCCTTAATATTCCGGTCACGATGACAGTTGTTTAGTCTAAATCCGAGATAGTACTCGGGGATGATAATTTCACGTGTTTCGAGACCGTTTATCGATAACATTATTTTCGGTCTCATTATCGATATTTATTCGGCCATTTATTTTTGTAAATATTTTTTCAAATTTTTTTTATCATTAATTATTATTAAAAGGGGGTTACACTTTTATTAAATTAATTTAATCACATTGAGTCCAATAGTTAAATATTTATATAATATGATATTTAAATATAAAGCATTCAAATTCCGGGTTGTTACGTTGAGATTGTAGATTGCTCATGCCAAACTATTTTTCTAACTCTAGGTTTATGATTTGCTTCTTATTATCTAAGTTACTCTTAAATGAGTAAGCCATATAGTTGGTCTGAGATAGCGTATGGAGAAGTATAGAGTACGAGCAAGAGGCTACACTTTCATATACCTACTTTTGGACTTACTATTCCTTATATTCTGCTGTGCAGAACCATGGAGCTTTATCAATATTTATAGATAATATAATTGTGTTTATTATTTAACGTATAAACTCAATGATCTCTATATATAACTATAGTGAACCCGTTGCACTTTGGTTATGTGGTTCATTTTAGTTATTACCTCCTTTCCTGTTCTATATCTATGTTGAATATTATAATTGATCGTTATAATGTGAGACATATGACAAGATTTACTTTGGATTTTACTATTTTTCACCCATGACAATCATCCTGCATAGGCCAGATACCATCGTGGCACACTTTGTATGTAATATTAGGTACCGAAGGTGTAGAATGGTCATCAGATCTGATAGGTATATTTTGAATTGATTTATTTTCATAGATGTAGCATACTTATCACAACTTTATATGTTCATATTATTGCCTCACCTTAATTTAGAATTAGTAATATAATTTAAACAACTAATTAAATGATTTGGTCTATATTAACTTGATAAAATAAAACAAAATTTATCTATGTATAAAGCAATGTTTTAGGCTATGATATGTTTTAAAATTACCTATACTAATATCTAAACATATTATAAAGTTTAAAGATTTAAATGTTTTTGTTTGAATTCTTAGTCAATACTAAATTATAGAGAGTGTTGATACCTTGTTTGATTTGATGTATGCAATTTTGGTTGTAGAAAAACAATATTTTAATTTTTGGGCTAAAACATTGAGTATATGAGAGTACGTGTGCATGCGCCTGCACGTATGCTATGTGTGTGCGTGCGCATGCACATGCGCATAGTGTGTGTTAGTACATTAGAAAGGTTTAATATACTATGGATGTTTGTTTTGAGTTAGTTGCAAATTATTTTGGATTAACCTTTATATGTATATTTGTGTGAATATGCTTAAATATTTATATTTTACATTGTTAAGGAATTTATTTTAGAAGCGGTTTCTTTATAAATTTATTTTTGATTGAACAATTTAAAATTGTGGCAATAATATATGTATACGTAAACAACTAATATATATAAGTTAGATAAAATTTCAGTATCTACACATGTATATATTAACCATGTTATGTTTGTTGCTTTTTTCATTTTAAAGATATTGTTGATATATATCTTCAATTTTATATAGATTAAATGTAGTGTTAGTTAAATGTTTGGAAAAGAGGAAACGTTAATGAATAAATAAAAATGAATATGAATTTAAATTTTAAGAATGTTTATATTTAAATCTTGGATTTAAATGCGAATTGGGTCAAAGTAAATTATAACCCATAGAGCAATGATGTCCCCTTATCACTTTCTTTTTAAATCTTGATGTGATTATAGTTACATCTAATTTCATGTTTGTTCCTATCTTTAAATACCCATCAATTACATCACTATATGTTTCGCATATTTTTGCACTTAATTAACATAGATATAATTAATTAAGAATACGATAATATAAAAAAATATGATTTTATTTATAACAACTAGATTGGATTCGATGAAGCCCATTAGAATTCGTAAGCTCACTATGATCCAAATAGGATTTTTTTTTTGAATCTAACTATTTTCCCCACTATGTAAGGCATCAGGTTCATAGGATAGTATGAGAGCCCAAATGGTCAATGCGGTCTAATTAGTCAACATTTAGGGCCAACTAATAAAAACATGCATATCCGATGAGTGTCTAAGTAGTGTCTATGCTCGGGTTTAATAATCAGCTATTCTTCCCTTCTTGGCTAATGTTCTGACCCAATAGGTGGAGTAAGTCCAAAGGTTCGCACAGTTGTAAGGCCAAGAGTTATTTCGGCTTAGGGCCAATCTTTAAAATTTTATTTGAAAATTTAAAATATATTTTAAATTCAAAAGTTAAGTTTAATCGCGACTTTTAGAAAATATTTAAATGCAATGTAGATTTTAGTGAGGACTAGGTTTTTCCACCACCACCCTTTTTCTCCCTGGATCCAAATTTTTTCTTCTATTCATATCAATCTCTTCATAACTTTAACCTCCATCCCTTACTTTTGCCAATCGCCTATGCCCAAGTTTTCCCCTGTTTTTTCCTCTATTTCCTTCGATTCTATCATTGCCTGCTTTCCTTTCTTCCTTGCCTTGACATTTTTCCTTTTCCGCATCCGTTCTTTCATACCAAGCCTCTTGCCTCCCTTAATTTTTTTCATTCTTCTTCCTTGTCCTCTCCATTCCCCCTGATCCCCTTTAATGTGAAGTCAAATTGCTCCTTATGCTTCTCCCTACGCTGCAGATATTTCTATGAGTTTTGTTTTTTGATTTTCGGATTGAGCTCTACTCGATTGCTTGGTGGTTTAGGGATGACATTGAGGTTCATGTGGAGGTTCTTTCGGCACCTTCTGGGATTGGATTTGGCTGTCGCGTTGAAGTTTCAGCTTGTCTTTGACGTTTATTGTGTATTGCTTTGAAGTTGATGGTTGGTTTCATTTTGGTCGAGCTTCCTTAGGTGTGCAAATTTTGTTTTCTTATGCTTTGATTTAGCCTTGATATATGTCTCCATCTAGGCTATTAGTTTTTATATTTTCTTTCTTCTAGGTTTTCTTTGTGTAATTCTCCTCATCCATATCAAATTGCATTATCTTTCGTGAGTTATAAGTCTGCCATGTGCATCTACTATGGGGCTGCCTTATGTAGCCGTTTGTATATGTTTACACCCTGCATGGTGTTAGAGTGAGGTTGTTTGGATGTCTATTCTTGTGAGTCGTTCACCTTATGTGGTGATGTTGTTAAGTTGTGTATGAGTTATAGTGGTCAGTTCACTAAAAAAACTGATTATAGCTACTGAGGCATTTGTGCTTCACACCTGTTAAAATTGTAAAGTGGTATGACCACTATAAAACCAACTTGCGTGTCTAAAATAATAGTACTTTATTTTGCCTGCAAAAAACGAGTTAAGTGTAAGATGTAAAATGTATCTTTATAAAAGTAATAAAATATTTTTTCAAAATGGTTTTGAAAATAAATTTAATACTTTCAAAAATTATTTAACATCAATCAATTAAATTAGTTAATGAATAATTAATAAAAGGTTTACTAATTAAAATAAAGGGGTTTTTAGGCTTAGAGAAGAAGTTACCAAAAAATTTAGTCTCACGGACAATAAGTTTGCTTTTTTGGCTGAAAGACACTTCTTAGTGAATATCACAGAATGATATTGGTCATTATCATTTTCTATTTACACTAAAAAGTATCATTCAAACTAAAAAACAAACTCATTGTCCTTGAGGCTAAATTTGTTTGCAACTACTTCCCTGTGTCTATTTTTCTGTAAAATAAACACACACACACACATATATATCTTGAATTGTTTAAGTTAAATTATAAATAAAAAATTTGAATTTACTAAAATATTTAATTAAAAATGTTTTAATTAAATAAACCATTTTTTTGATAAATAAATTAATTAAATGCACACTTTGTGAACACACACGTACACACACAAATATATGTGTGCGCGCCCACATGTGCTTTCATGTGTATAATGATATATATTTAACTATAATTAGTATAGCTATGTAGTTATCTTAAATTTGTTTAAGGTGAATAATATTTAATTTTCGATTTAATATAAAATTTTAATTAATAGCATCAAATATTTTTTTTATTTAAAAGCTTATTTATTGATATATATATATATATATATATATATGCATATATTAATATGATATATAAAAAAACTACAAATGTTATAGTGAGTTATTTATCATAAATAGTTTAAGATGAAAATTGTTAAATTACTTAAATTTCAATAAAATGTAGTTAAACTAGTTAACTAAATAAAACTGAAAAGTAATTAAGTATGATTTAACTAAAAACTATTTAAATAGTTAAATATTATTTAATTAATACAAGTATATAACTATAATGAAAGTGGAACTGAAATAAATTAATTTTTTTTTTGAGTAAATACATATGTATGGTACGTATACCATGATATAAGATGTGTAAAATACTTAAATCACAAGCATTTCGGAAGAAATACATTATTCCTTATATTGATACCACTCTAATATATATATATATATATATATATATATTATATATATAAAAGGTTGTGAATCTTGAATATATAAAGTCATATTCTATCGTTCATGTATTGATAGATTACTTGCATACTCACTAGTTTTTGAACAGACTCAAGTTATGGATATTATGTGCAGTGCTATTAATATATTATCTAGATGAGGTATGATACATGCATGTATTTGTTGAGAAAACTCAAGATATGTTCATTATACTTAGGCTGTTGCGAGATAATAGGTATGAGTGAACAATGTCTTTCAATTTGCTGAGCAAAACAAGATTAATAGTTCTATATGATACAACCGATAAAGGGTAATCCATCACTTGTCGGCCTATGATTTGTTGAGTAAACTCAAGGTCAAAATTCTAAAGCAACCAAGTCCCAACACCCATTAGAAGAATCGAAAGATTTCTATGTTTCTCTTATGATTAAATTCTAGTGGAAACCTTGTTAGTGAAGTGAAATATCAAAATTTTAACCTTTATAATAGCATAAGAGCGCATGTTATACAAATTAAAATTATCCACACTGATGATTTTTGACTCTAAATTTATAAAATTTTTTATTAATAAGAATATGCTAATGAGCTAAATTAAGATTGACAAAGAAATATATAATATACTTACTAATTAGTTTTAGCATGTTATCATCTTAAGATCCAAGCAAGTGCCAAAAAATTATAACTACAAAATGCATTTGTAACTTGGCCATTTACCTATTTACTTGATCAAAATAGTGTATTCTCTTTTGTGGGCTTTGAACTCTAAAGAGATTTAAGGATACGGTTATTTAATCCATATTAGACCACATACAATTGTATGGTGCACGGTCTTGTTGGTAATATATGAAATCTCAATGGAATTGGTTTACTGAAGATGAGGATGTAAACAATAATGCAAAATAATGCATTCAACATGATTCAATGTGATGAGAAATCTATTGCATAAAATAAAATAAAAGACAAGGACTAAAGATTAACCTAGTAATTTGATCACCGAAATGTCATTTTCGTTCAATTTACTTAAGTGTAACCTGTTTGATATTCTTAAATATTAAGCATACTTGAATGCACTTTTGTAAAGAATTGGTGTAGTCTTGTAGCATACTTACCTTTTTAATTGCTCGACTGTTTGAAAAGAAAGCGAATGTTTGAAAATGGATGTAAAATAGATACAATTGTGATAAAAGGAGTGAATCATCACCTTCACCTCATGAAGACACATCATGTGCAAGAATTGTACAAAATTTAGTAAGACACATGATATAGAATGAAAAATGTGATTTCTATTCCAATTGTATTTTATTATAATTTTTTTCTACAAAAGATATTTCCATGAGTTTAAGATATTTAATCTAAATCAGTTGACTATAAACTAATTACAATAAATGAAATAGATAACCCACAATAAGTGATTAAAGGAGCCTCATATTTATGAGCTATTACTGTAATGCTGGAAATAGTGGGAATATACCATATGACACTTATTAGCGAATGCATCAAATTACAAAAAAATTGTCTATGTATATATATACGAAAACCATGTATTATTTATGGAATAATAAATTCTTTTCTTCACTGACTGAAAATAAATATAGTTTAATTTTTATATGAATATTTTGAACATTCGTTATAAATAAATCTATACTGGTATTTGTTTTCTTAAGATTAGCAACAGAAAATATATAAGTATCTATAGTTTTAAAGAATTACTTTGAAGTTAAAGACTAGGCCATATCCTTGAGAAATAATTCTTTAATTATATGATTTTAAATCAAATGATGCTGTGGATTTGTATCTCAATAAATTAAGGGCGAAGCACCCATTTAGTGGGAATGACAAAACAGTTTATGAACTCTTCAGATTGATGCATATAGATGTATTTAACCCAAGGTCTAATGATACCAAAATAGATCCACTATTTTGTTAAATTCATCGTTAAATTCACCAATGATTTATCATAGATATGAACATATGTATTTTATACACAAGCAGTATATCTATGATAAGTAGATACAAAACGAAGTACAAAAACATAACATGCAAATGAAATAATATAGCTCAATCTGATCGAATAGGCACGTACATTGGAAAGCGTTCCAAAAGTACCTAAAAATGAATGATATTCAATCTCAAAAGTCACACCTCCCTATGATAGATAATGATGTATCCATAAGGAGTTATCAGTTATTGTTGGATAAAGTACGATTGTTGACGAGTGATGTTGAGTTAACTTCGTTCTAACATGAAAACTGATTAAATAAAATGAAAAGAAATTAACTGAGCCTAAAATAGACAAAATCATTAGAATGTCTAATATAAATTTTTGCACATCAAAGTGATACTATGATTTTCATATCAGTATCGAGAAAGGAATTGTCAATAGTAAGAATTTCCCCAATTGTCAACAAGTCATGAAGATTATAGACTCTATCATATGGCACGATGCTTAAACCCACAATAGTTTCAAAGTGCACTATCGAAATAGGATTTTGATATTCGTACCCAAATGGATATAATCCATCGATTGCAGATGTGTATTAAAAAGGAGTCCAACGCAGTTGGAATATAGTAAGTGAAATTGATGAGAATAACCTCATAAATTTTAGTTGTTGAAATTAGCATAAAAGATTTATCAGCCAACGTGATTATAATTTAGAGTCTACTAGATAATTATATTGCACCCAAATTGAATTTGAATTTTAGCACATTTTTATTATAACAATAACAATTTCTAATAGATTATGTTCACATGATATTTAAAATGTCACAACATCAAGGGAAGCTATAACCATGTTTGTTAAAGAGGTACTATAATATTTCTCAGCCACAAGTAAGGATGTGGTGATTGTACCAAAAGATACATGCACACATCATATTAAAATATTTAATATAAAGCATATGAAATAGAATCCTTATGCACAATCAGAATTATTACATTTGCAATGTTGTCTACCATATCACAATTCGCATATGTAGTTGGCACATTGAGCAAGTGTTAGATTCAAATTATGATTGCTAAATCATAGTTAAGAGTATTTTGGAGTATTTACGAAATATTAAAGAGTTTTTTTATGGGAAGAACAAATTCTTGATGGGGTGTTCGGACTCAAACTTCACAAGTAAATTGAATATAGCATGTCAATCCTAAATTCATACTCAACCTTAACTAGGGAGTTTTGAATTGGACAATATTCAAATAAGTAGTGATGGATGATTGAACTAAAAGGTTAAGTACGCTGCGTTGAATAGCGCCGCACTGAAAGAAGTACAAATATAACTGCATAATTTTTTTAACTAAGCTGGGGTGATTTCATTTGTTGAGAATCTCATGACTCTATTTTTTTTAAAACAATGCTGAAATAAAGACCATAAAAGAACATAAGACACATAAGATGTCTAGACACATGCTCCAAAAGTTCCATATGATAAAGGTAATTTATCAGTGACGTAGAAATATTGGCTGACAAATTAGATAGTAATACAATATAGCAAATCTGTTCACTAAGAGACTAGCTCGATCAGTCCGAACTGGTTAGAAGAATGAGTTTAAGATTCCATATTCGGCTCTAAGTGCAAGTGGAAGATTGAAAGAGTTAATGGTATGCTCTAATGGTAATTATGTATTTGTTACATATATTTGTTATCCCGCCTTTGAGCAAGGCCTTGACACCAAGAAATTGACTGGAAATCAAAGACAATTCGTCCCGAAGATCGGTTATATGTAGGCTCAATATGGATATCGATGAAATTTGTCCGAGTCCGGATCGAGCTATAATTTACAAGACATGACAAGCAAAGCCATGGAAGCCAACATTTCAAATTTCAAGTCAATCCGAGTTCGTACGCTCAAGATATGATCGATGCAAGTCAAGGAAACCAACTCGTTCATATCCACCATTTCATTTCGATCTGGCCACAATCCATCATTTCGCATCGTTTGATGTCGTATCCATCATATATCTATGTATTTGTGTCCAGCACCATGCAACTGTCTTATTTGAATCCATCGTAGGCAGTCTACTTCAAATCCGTCAACTGAAATGCAAGTGTCTAGTTCGTATCGATTAAGTCCACCGATACAAAATACAATGCAATCGATTGACACGAACAAGGCAATGCGACCGACCGACACGAACAAGGCAATGCGACCGATCGACATGAACAAAGCAATGCGACCGATCGACATGAACAAGGCAATGCGATCGACCGACATGAATAAGGCAATGTGGCCGATCGATACGGACAAAGTGAAAACCTTGGAATGACTCGGTCAAGTAGGCATCGAAAGTGGATCGATCCAAGAATTTAACGCCACGTCACCATGTAGATACATGCTCAGATCGATACGAACAAAGCAATATGAGGGAATCGATATGAACTAAACAGCCTACCGAAAAATCGAATTTGCATCGAACTCACAATCTACAAGTCCAAATTGTACGAAATTTTCACAAGAGCTTACGCTCAACCTAAAGAATGTCCATGATTGATCTCAACTCGATTGAACATGATCTTCATCGATACGAAATTCGTTCGTATCGATCACAAATCGAGCAGAATCACTTGGGATCGATTGCGTGGTCCCACTCACGTGCTAGAAGAGGTCTTCCGAGATCTGGGCGAAATAGTTGTAGCCTACGCCTATAAATAGCATCCTAGAGCCAATAGAAAGGGGACTTTTGATTCTTCGATGCCCAGACTCTACTGAATTCATTTTTGCACTTCAAGGCTACTGCTGTACTCGAAATTCATCACTGTAATCAATTGTAATCAGCAAGAAAACATCAATAAAGTGATCAACTTCAAAGTCGACGTAGGCCGGATTGCTGAGCCACTATAAATTCTCTGTTCTTTACTGCTATCCTACTAATTTTCTGAGTGATCTTCATTTTTTATTCTCTACATACTTGTCTTCTGTAATCTTTGATTGTGAATTGGTGCTTTCATCGGCAATTGGGTGTTTGTGACCAATTTTGGCGCAAACATTTTGATACTTTCACTAAGAAGGCTAGTGCTAAGGGATTCTAAAGATTGGTGTTCGGATTTCGAAAGTTAGAGGATCAGATCTAGAAGTAATCATGGCCAGAAAATTATTGAGAAGACAAAGAACCAAAAGGGGTCAGCATAAAGGGAGTCAAGAGGCTTCCTCAGGAGCGAACTTGAAATGACCCCCTTTATTATCCTAATTTTTTTTAAGTATGCATACACAGTGGTCATCTATCAAGAGAATATTATTCACAAACTTCTCTTCTAACCAAGATCTTTAAGCCAATATAAAAATATTGTTGTGTTCAAATTATCTAAACCTACATATATGAAGATATGTAGATTATTTGCTACTTAAATCAGAGTACAAAAATTTTGAAGTAGAAATTTGTTTTGAAAATCATCAATAATTTCTGCATAGAAATAATGCTCCTAAAAGTTCTGTTTTTCCCAGTTTTACCTATTGTTGCTTCACTATTGATATTGTGCCTTCTAAACTTAGCATTTGTATGTGTTTCCCGTAATTTTATTTCCGAATGAACAGTGCTTTTAAATGGTGTATGTGTGTGCATGCTCCTGTACATATATATATTCACTGGAAAATATTTAGTGTCTATTTTTTTTAACTTAGAAATAATTAAACCTTCCCTATATTTGAGTTATTAGCTCCACTGCAAATTGAGTTAAAGCATTTGAGAGTGGTTGAACCCAGGCTTAGTAAAATGGTCAGGTTAGCCTTTCATCTCGCATTCATTTTTAAACAAAGTGTGTGTCATTATGGGTTCTTCCTATGGTGATTCAAAACATCTATTTGCCAAATTTTTACATCATCTTTAAACATGAATTTCTCATATCAAATACTGGTTTATTCATTCAGTTCTTACATGCTTGCCATCTCAGATTTTGTACTACTATAATTAAATCATTCTGAAGCTAAGAAAGGAAACTACATTACTCAGAAAAGCATTTTTCACAAGCAACTCACAAGTTCAGCTGAAAAACCCATATTAGTTCAATACTTACAAAACAGAAAACAACCATACTTTAGTTCCTTTCTAAGCAACTTTAACAACATAGTACAACATAAATTTGATTTAAACTTCTATTTTAACTTCAGTAAATATGTATTTATAGCATCCAATTCTTAAGCAGCTAATACATCCAGAGCTTGATCAGTGAAATGCTTATTTACCTGCACAATCACCATTAACTGCCTCATACAAATATGAGACACCCAATGGTGCTTAAACACACAAGGGTCAGACTAATGTCTGGTATGAGTAATCTACCTGAAAACATGATTTTATATGACTTTATTTATATTTAAATACTTTGAACGAATTAAGAAACTCAGTGTCATTTTTTGTGCATGTTTTTGTAAGGCCTGTGCATTCATATCGTAGCAAACAAATTATGGATGATCCAAGTGGTTTAGTTCAGAGAAAACAATCATAAGATTCACCAATAAAACATCCTAAACTAACCCATGCAATCATCAGTTCAGTCATCAAACCCCCTTTACAAACTTACTGTCCATCACGGACTTCACCCAAGCCTCATCTGAACCTATTTCTATTGTTCATTATCAAGTGTCATATGGTCTTTAGCTACTTTCTCATGTTAAACCACACACTACCTGGGACATCTCCCTGTTAACCCAGCACACTCAGGCCCCTGGGTATAAACATACCATGTGTGAGCTTGCAATATTCACCTTGCCAAGCCATCCTTTGTAGCCCTAAGACCCAAAGTCCTTAGTTAATTACTAAGTGTTATTTTCCGTTTGTCATAATTATGCTAATCTCCTCTGCATTTCACTTTTCAATCAGAGAAAAATAAACAATTCAATCAACATGTATTCATCCAAAGATTATTAAGTCAAATTCTCATAAGCAAGCATTTAATAATGAAAACGGATGTGATTTCTTAGTATGTTATTTTTCCTGTGGGTTTCAATGAATCAAGTCATAAACATATGGTCATAATTAGTTTACTGGTTATCTCCTCTTACCTCTGGTTCAATCAGATCTTTATTAATCTTTAGATCTGGCTAAACCACAAGTTTAAGCTCTAATTTAAATGGTTCATAAAATCATAGAAGTTCAGCACATGCATAACATTGCACTTCTATTTTTTTTAATTCAGTTAACATGAGACATAAGCAACAACACAATGTTGCAGCCCCATACTTCTTTCCATTTTAGACCATAAATTCACAACATGAACCCTGAGATTTAATAAATAACTTTATGAAGAAAACCCATAAAAAGAAACCATCCCATCTCAAAGATAATTCACAGCACAGATAAACATTTCAAACATGCAATCCATGACGCTTATTATTTTGAATGAATCATTATGAAAGGTTTTACACTTGAACAGATCATTAACAAACCCAAATCATTAAATCATAAAATGAACATAACTTGCAAAAGTGAACTATTAATTCAAATAGGCTGCCTCAATATTCTGGACTTAATGCCAAAGTTTTCAGTGAGGTTACTCACCTTAATTCCTTTTTCTTAAGCTTTTCTTTTCTTTTGATCCTCTTCCTTCCTCTAACTCTATTAACTGGTGCTCCTTATTTTTTTTTGACTTATGTTTTTATTTTTCCTTTAGGTTATGAAGAGCAAAATGTGTATGATCTCACTACACTAAGCCTCCTTATATAAACCCTGGCTGTTACTAGGGTTTTATGAAATTACCCAATGTCAGTTTTACCCCATAATTTGATTTGCCTTACACTTGATTCATAAAAAGAAAAGGGTATGTGATCCTTGTTAAACTTTTCAGAAAATCATCCTTATTATATATTTTTTTAATCTTACCCTGGGTCATGTTATCTTTATGACTTTAATTTTTCCTAAGCAAAGGGAATTACTGAAAATAGATAAAGTGTTTATTTAGAGATTCATACCATTTCCATGCAAGCTTTGTTTTCTACCAGTAGTACTTGCCTATGCACATGCATATCATATGTGTGCTTAATTTTTGCCTAAGTCTTTATTTTCTTTTTATGTAAATAATTTTAACTGTCTTACATTTTTCTACAGATATTTATTATTTCTGCCTATATTTATTTTCTTTTATGTCAAACTTATTAAAGACATAATCATGTCTTCCACCCAATATGTATTTCTAAATTATTTACTCTAATTTATAGATTAATTTATACCTATTTCATTATGCAGAAGAATATATGCATATGTGTGCACTATCTTGTGTACACATTCATATTTAAACCATACACTTGCAAAACAGTTTATTTTTCAATGCAAAATTTTTAAGCAAACATGAACTAATTTAAATTGTAAAGTTGCTCATAAAATCAGGGTTATCACATATACCCCTCCTTTTAGGAATTGTGTCCCACAATTCTCTCATACTTAGCTCAATTATCATTAATCCAGAAAATTAACCATTTACAAACCAATCACTTATTTAACTCTATGCATATCAAAATAAAAATTCACAATGCATATTCAATCAAATCATCCATCAGTATTTATATATATATATATACACTTTTCATTTCAATTAAACAGTTGTGGATAATCATTTCTGGTTTTATCCTCCACTTCCCATGTGCAATCATTTGGGTCAAGACTCCATTGCACTTTCACTAATTTAATTTCTTTGTTTCTCAATTTCTTGATTTCTCTTGCAGCGATGCCTACTGGATCCTTTTCATAGATCATTCTGGGATCAATCTGAACATCCTTGGGGGTTTTTAGAATTGTCCCTTCATCATGAACCCATCTTCTTAACTGAGATACATGAAAAACATCATGCATTGCTCTCATTTCTTCTGGCAATTCTAACTTGTAGGCTACAGTTCCTGTTCTTTCTAAAATTTTATATGGCCCTATATATCTAGGAATCAACTTTCCTTATTTCCCAAACCTTAGAACCTTTTTCATGGGTGATATTTTAATAAATACATAATCTCCAACATCATATTGTACCGCCTTTCTCCTCTGATCTGCATATTTCTTTTGCTTATCTGGGCAGAAGCAATGCTTTTTCTAATCAAAGCTATCTTTTCAGAAGTTTCCTTCACATTTTCTGGTCCTAAGACCACTTTTTCCCCAGATTCAAGCCAACTTGAGGGTGATAAACATGGTCTCCCATAGAGAGCTTCAAAGGGTGCCATGCCTATGCTGCTGTGATAGCTATTGTTGTATGCAAATTCAGCTAAAATGATATGATCCTCCCAACTTCCTCCCCAATCCAATACACAAGCTCTTAACATGTCTTCCAGCATTTTATTCACAATTTATGTTTGGCCATCAGATTGAGGATGGTATGCTGTGCTTAAGCATAAATCAGTCCCCATTGCCTTGTGAAAACCTTGCCAAAATTTTGAAGTGAAGATGGTATCTCTGTCACTTACTATAGTCTTTGGTATTCCATGCAACCTGACTACTTCCTTAATAAACAATTGGGCTAGTGTATATGCATTCCTTTCTAACTTTACTAGTATAAAGTGGGCTGACTTGGTTAGCCAATCAACCACAACCCAAATACTATCATTTTCCCTCCTAGTTCTAGGCAAACCATCAATAAAATCCATGGATATGTCTTCCCATTTCCACTGTGGTATTTGCAAAGGTTGAAGCATCCCTGAGGGTCTTTGATATTCAGCCTTCACCTGTTGGCAAACCATACATTTTGATACATAGGTTGCCACTTCACTCTTCATACCATTCCACCAATAATCCCTCTTAAGGTTATGATACATTCTTGTGCTTCCTGGATGTATGGTATATTTTCTTTTGTTGTAAGCATCCAAGATTTCTTGCTTCAACTCATCAATTGCTGGAACACATATTCTTTTTCTTTTCTCCAAATGTCCTTGTTCATTCAACTGAAAACCTTCCACTGCCTCACCATTTAATATCTGAGTTTTCTTTTCAAATAAAAATGGATTTTGGTCTTGTAGCTTTACAACTTTATTCTTCAATTCTGACCCAGAGTGATAAAACCTAATTTTCCCATTTGTACATTCTCACTGCATAAGCTAATATTTTCTGCATTTTCACTTTCTACCTCTGAGTCAATCAACAGTGATAAAGTGTTAAACTCTTCTATCATTAATCTAGCTACATTAGCATGTTGTCTACTTAAAGCATCTGCTACTTTATTAGCCTTACCAGGGGTATATAATATTTCAAAATCATATGAGGCTAGGAGTTCAATCCACCTTTGCTGCCTCATATTCAATTCTTTTTTTGAAAACAAATATTTAAGTGACTTATGGTCTGTGTAAACTTCAAATTTTGCCCCTAACAAGTAGTGTCTCCATAACTTAAGAGCATACACTATAGCAGCCAATTCAAGGTCATGTGTAGCTTATCTTACCTCATTGGGTTTCAACCGCCTAGAGGCATAAGCTATCACTTGATGTTGTTGCATCAATACTGCCCCAAGCCCTTGTCCACTTGCATCAGTATACACCACCAAGTTTTCATTCCCTTCAGGTACTTTAAGGATTGGAGCTTGTATTAGTGCTTCCTTTAATTTCCCAAAGTCCTTTTCACATTCTTCAGTCCAAGCAAATACTTGATTTTTCCCAGTCAATCTGGTTAATGGGATTGAAATTTTTGCAAAATCTTTTATAAACCTTCTGTAGTAACCAGCCATTCCCATAAATGATCTGACCTCAGTGACACTAGTAGGCCTTTTCCAAGCTTGAACTGCAATGACCTTATTGGGATCCACAGATATTCCTTTTTCTGATATAATATGTCCTAGAAAATTTACTTCATTTTGCCAAAAAGTGCATTTTGAAAATTTTGCTTTCAAATTTTCTTGCCTCAGTCTCTGTAGTACCATATGCAAATGATTATCATGCTCTCTAACCGACTTAGAATAAATTAGTATATCATCAATAAATATCAATACAAATTTATCCAGGTATTCTCTAAAAATCCTATTCATCAAATCAACAAAATAGGAAGGAGCATTTGTCAAGCCAAATGGCATTACTAAAAATTCATAAAGCCCATATCTGGTGTTGAAGGCTGTATATTTAATGCTTTCCTCTTCTACTTTCATCTGATGAAATCCTGAAGCTAAATCAAGTCTAGAAAATATTTTTGCACCACTCAATTGATCAAAAAGATCATCAATTCTTGTTAAGGGGTATTTATTTTTAACTGTGACTTTATTTAACTCCCTATAGTCAATACATAATCTGAGGGATCCATCTTGTTTCCTAACAAAGACTACCGGTGCTCCCCATGACGAGCTACTGGGTCTAATGAAGCCTTTTTCTTCTAGTTCAACCAGTTGCTTTTTCAGCTCTATCAACTCCTTAGGCCCCATTCTGGTTTGTCTTTTAACTACTGGGTTAACTCCTGGAATTAATATAATTGAAAACTCAACTGGTCTGTGGTTTGGAACTCCCCTAACCTCACCAAACACATCAGTATATTGATTTACTATGGGGATTTCTTCTAGTGCAGGCATGGGTTTCTCATTAGACAAGGTAACAAGGGTGGCTATATTTCTATTCTTGTTTGTCTCACAAAGAACAACTACCCTTTTTCCATCAGGAATTTTCAATGATATGGTGGATGTTTCCATATTTATAATAGCTTTATATTTTCTCAACCAATCAACTCCTAGAATAACCCCTATGCCCGGATATTGCAACACATATAGGTTTGAACTAAACACATATCCCCCTATATTTAATTCCAGTTGCGTACACATCATACCCAGAACACATGAACTACCTATAAGACTTCTAATAAGCAGTGGCTTATCAATAATCATACAATTCAATTTTAATTGTTGTGCAATATCATGGGAAATCAATGAGTGTATAGCCCCAGTATCATACACTACTGCAAAAGGTATTGAGTGAATAAGCAAAGTACCTTCAACTTGGCCATGATTCTCAACATTTGATCCCTCAGTTGCTTTGCCTTTCCCTTCCAAAGTTCCTATTTTTCCTTGCTTAAAATCTGGACAATTCCTCTTTATGTGACCTTCCTTTCCACAATAGTAACATTTGAAGGATGCTGGCCTAACATTTGTGCACCTATTCTTCATATGCCCCTCTTGACCACAGTTATAACAAGTAACCTTTTTCTTAATTTCAGTAGTCTTGACTTCTTCTGGTTTCTTGTTGGAAGCTATGTCTGTTTTCTTTTTATCATAAGGGTGAAACTTACCCTTTCCTTTCTTGTTTTGGTTATTCCTGAATGCCCTGAAATTTTCTCTAGCTTTGTCATATTGTTCAATGCTCAAAGTCAGATCCAAAACTTGATCAAATGTACTGTCCTTGTATGGCAACATAGCTCTACTAAGGCTAGGGTTCAGTCCTTGAATATATCTGCCATTTTTAGCTTCCTTAGTTGTGATAAGATTGCACCATACTTTGCTAATGATTCAAACTTCTGTGTGTACTCAATGACACTCATAGTCCCCTGCCTTAATTTAATGAATTCCTCTAGCAAAGGCTCCTTGGCTGATGCAGGTACAAACCACCCTTCCAACATTTCTTTAAATTGATTCCATGTCACCTCTCCTTCAGGCCTTCCAGCTATGATAACCTCCCACCAATCCAAAGCTGCTCCTCTCAATTGTTTGGATGCTATTTGCCTCTTCTTTTGGTCTTCAACTTGCATATCTGCAAAGATCCTATCCAAAATTCTGAGCCAATTTTGAACTCCCATAATCCCTTCTGTACCATCAAACGTTTTTCCTCCAAGATTGGTAAAAGTCTTGAGTAGTTTGGAAAGCTCCTCATGTGGATTTTCCTGCCTGTTGCCTACTCCACCCCTTATGGCTCTCATGAATTCTTGCATATTCACCATGGGTGGTTCACTTGTTCCTACATTTTGATATCTAGGTCATACCACAACTCTATGGATATGACACTTGGGTTAGTCCATTTTGTCTGATATTCTATAAATTAATTCATTTCAATCTATCACTATTCAGTCATAACAGATATTGTTAGTGTAGGTATTAACAAAACAAAGCATCCAACGCAGTCAACATTTCCATACATTCAATACAAACAAGTTCATCCAAAATTCTGCTCTGTTATTTAACAACATAGCTCTGATACCAAATGAAATGACCCCCTTTAGTATCCTATTTTTTTTAAGTATGCATACATAGTGGTCATCTATCAAGAGAATATTATTCACAAACTTCTCTTCTAACCAGGATCTATAAGCCAATATAAAAATATTGTTGTGTTCAAATTATCTAAACCTACATATATGAAGATATGTAGATTATTTGCTACTTAAATCGAGTATAAAAATTTTGAAGTAGAAATTTGTTTTGAAAATCATCAATAATTTCTGCATAGCAATAATGCTCCTAAAAGTTCTGTTTTTCCCAGTTTTACCTATTGTTGCTTCACTATTGATATTGTGCCTTCTAAACTTAGCATTTGTATGTGTTTCCCGTAATTTTATTTCTGAATGAACTGTGCTTTTAAATGGTGTATGTGTGTGCATGCTCCTGTACATACATATATATTCACTGGAAAATACTTAGTGTCTAATTTTTTTTTAACTTAGAAATAATTAAACCTTCCCTATATTTGAGTTATTAGCTCCACTGCAAATTGAGTTAAAGCATTTGAGAGTGGTTGAACCCAGGCTTAGTAAAATGGTCAGGTTAGCCTTTCATCTCGCATTCATTTTTAAACAAAGTGTGTGTCATTATGGGTTCTTCCTATGGTGATTCAAAACATCTATTTGCCAAATTTTTACATCATCTTTAAACATGAATTTCTCATATCAAATACTGGTTTATTCATTCAGTTCTTACATGCTTGCCATCTCAGATTTTCTACTACTATAATTAAATCATTCTGAAGCTAAGAAAGGAAACTACATTACTCAGAAAAGCATTTTTCACAAGCAACTCACAAGTTCAGCTGAAACACCCATATTAGTTCAATACTTACAAAATAGAAAACAACCATACTTTAGTTCCTTTCTAAGAAACTTTAACAACATAGTACAACATAAATTTGACTTAAACTTCTATTTTAACTTCAGTAAATCTGTATTTATAGCATCCAATTCTTAAGCAGCTAATACATCCAGAGCTTGATCAGTGAAATGCTTATTTACCTGCACAATCACCATTGACTGCCTTATACAAATATGAGACACCCAATGGTGCATAAACTCACAAGGGTCAGACTAATGTCTGGTATGAGTAATCTACCTGAAAACATGATTTTATATGACTTTATTTATATTTAAACACTTTGAATGAATTAAGAAACTAAGTGTCATTTTTTGTGCATGTTTTTATAAGGCTTGTGCATTCATATCAGAGCAAACAAATTATGCATGATCCAAGTGGTTTAGTTCAGAGAAAACAATCATAAGATTCACCAATAAAACATCCTAAACTAACCCATCCAATCATCAATTCAGTCATCAATCCCCTTTTACAAACTTGCTGGCCATCAGGGACTTCACCCAAGCCTCACCTGAACCTATTTATCTTGTTCATTATCAAGTGTCATATGGTCTTTAGCTACTTTCTCATGTTAAACCACACACTGCCTGGGATATCTCTCTGTTAACCCAGCACACTCAGGCCCATGGGTATAAACATACCATGTGTGAGCTTGCAATATTCGCCTTGCCAAGCCATCCTTTGTAGCCTTAAGACCCAAAGTCTTTAGTTAATTACTAAGTGTTATTTTCCCTTTGTCATAATTATGCTAATCCCCTCTGCATTTCACTTTTCAATCAGAGAAAAATAAACAATTCAATCAACATGTATTCATCCAAAGATTATTAAGTCAAATTCTCAGAAGCAAGCATTTAATAATGAAAAAAGATGTGATTTCTTAGTATGTTATTTTGCCTGTGGGTTTCAATGAATCAAGTCATAAACATATGGTCATAATTTGTTTACTGGTTATCTCCTCTTACCTCTGGTTCAATCAGATCTTTACTAATCTTTAGATCTGGCTAAACCACAAGTTTAAGCTCTAATTTAAATGGTTCATAAAATCATAGAAGTTCAGCACATGCCTAACATTGCACTTCTGTATTTTTTTAATTCTGTTAACATGAGACATAAGCAACAACACAATGTTGCAGCCCCATACTTCTTTCCATTATAGACCATAAATTCACAACATGAACCCTGAGATTTAATAAATAACTTTATGAAGAAAACCCATAAAAAGAAATCATTCCATCTCAAAGATAATTCACAACACAGATAAACATTTCAAACATGCAATCCATGACTCTTATTATTTTGAATGAATCATTATGAAAGGTTTTACACTTGAACAGATCATTAACAAACCCAAATCATTAAATTATAAAATGAACATAACTTGCAAAAGTGAACTATTAATTAAAATAGGCTGCCTCAATATTCAGGACTAAATGCCTAAGTTTTCAGTGAGGTTACTCACCTTAATTCCTTTTTCTTAAGCTTTTCTTTTCTTTTGATCCTCTGCCTTCCTCTAACTCTATTAACTGGTGCTCCTTATTTTTTTTGACTTATGTTTTTATTTTTCCTTTAGGTTATGAAGAGCAAAATGTGTATGATCTCACTACACTAAGCCTCCTTATATAAACCCTGGCTGTTACTAGGGTTTTATGAAATTACCCAATGTCAGTTTTACCCCATAGTTTGATTTGCCTTACACTTGATTCATAAAAAGAAAAGGGTACGTGGTCCTTGTTAAACTTTTCAGAAAATCATCCTTATTATTATTATTTTTTTAAAATCTTACCCCGGGTCATGTTATCTTTATGACTTTAATTTTTCCTAAGCAAAGGGAATTACTGAAAATAGATAAAGTGTTTACTTAGAGATTCATACCATTTCCATGCAAGCTTTGTTTTCTACCAGTACTACTTGCCTGTGCACATGCATATCATATGTGTGCTTAATTTTTGCCTAAGTCTTTATTTTCTTTTTATGTAAATAATTTTAACTGTCTAACATTTTTCTGCAGGTACTTATTATTTCTGCCTATATTTATTTTCTTTTATGTCAAACTTATTAAAGACATAATCATGTCTTTCACCCAATATGTATTTATAAATTATTTACTCTAATTTATAGATTAATTTATACCTATTTCATTATGCAGAAGAATATATGCATATGTGTGCACTATCTTGTGTACACATTCATATTTAAACCATACACTTGCAAAACAGTTTATTTTTCAATGCAAAATTTTCAAGCAAACATGAACTAATTTAAATTATAAAGTTGCTCATAAAATCAGGGTTATCACAGAACCAAGCCTCGGTCTTCATCACTGGGAATAAGATGGAGGCGATGTAGAAAAGACAAGAGGAGATGATCCAAAATTTGTTCTGACAGGTTGGGCAACTTAGGGCACAAAATCAAGGGAATGCAACCACAAGAGATTTTGGAAATAGGGAATGGGACTCCAAAGCAACCAGAATTCAAGACGGAGCGGGACCATCAGGAGCAGCCTCAGAGCTATGGGCATTCCGACGGAGTATATTGATCCATCTTCAGGCAGGACACCAGACAGAACTATTCGACATGGCATTGATAGAGAAATGGATGCTCATCCAAGAGAACAGATTCCGGAATTCCTTTATGGACTCGGGAAATAGATCAGAGGCAACAGACAAGGAACACTGCTTGGCGATAGCGACATATTGGAGGAGATGGTCAGACGAGCCATGAGTGGCGGATTAGTGAATAGAGATCTGAAAGACGTGAACATGAGACCCTTCGCTCCCGCAATTAGACATGATAAGAACCCACTAGAATTCAAGCTACCAACACTGGAAATGTACGATGGGATGATGGATCCTATAGTTCATCTGACATGATACATGAGGCATATGGAGGTGTTGGGGGCATCGAAGGAGGTCATGGCCCAGTGCTTTCTATTGTATTTGACAAACATTGCAGCGCTATGGTTCAGACAGCTGGAGAGTGGCTCCATTAGAAAATGGTCCGATTTAAATGAGAAGTTTATGAGGCAATTCAGAGTTTATATTTCGAGACCCAAGAATGTGATGAGTTTGGCAACACTAAAGCAAAGAACCGGGGAACCTTTGAGGAGCTTTCTAACGCGATTCAATGCGGCGGCAACATCGGTGGATCGACTAGATCCATCCATGGTTTTGATTGCAGTTGTATCTGGCATAGCTGATGGCACCGAATTCAAGAATTCATTGACAAAGGATTTCCCCATGGATCTTGGAAAATTTATCACAAGGCTAAAGGATTTTTACGATTAGAGGATGCAAATGCTGAAAGAGAAGAAGGAGAAGGAGTCGATGCTTATGTAGTCAATGGCGAAAATCCTCCAGAAAAAGATTCAGGAACTGATAAAGGGAAAAGGAAGGCCAAGGATAACGGTGTTGGACCAATGCGACCATAAAAGGAACCAAGTTTCACCTCTTATACCGAGTTGAATGAGGCTTTGGAGCGAATCTATCGAGATACCAGGGGCAGATTCCTTATCGAAAGCCAATGAGAAGGGATCCGACCAGCAATGAAAGAAGATCCAACAAGTATTGCTTATTCCACAAGCTGAATGGTCATAGCACAAATGATTGCAGGCACATGAAGGATGAGGTTAAGGGTTATATCTGAAATGGTCTGCTATCATAGTATGTGAGAAAGGAAGCAATAACGATGGAACGAAAGCGGCCACCACCTGCATCAACTGAGAACGGCTCAGGATCGGGGCGTCAGCTTGTCATCAACTGATTGAAATAATGACGAATAAGTGGCAAACTCCATACCAACATGATTAAATCAGTTACACATGTATAGGACCGCGAAAATCCTCAGGCATACTCTGATACGACTACTAATCGCATCGGTATAGGTGCTGCCACTTTAACGTCTCGTTTTGTTTTCTATTTCTTATGTTTGGATTTGGTTTTGTTGGACATTTTTGTTGAAAGGCTCATTTTGAATGTAAATTTAAGGCTAAGCCACTTACACATGTACGGGATCACACGATCCTCAGACATGCTCTGAGGTGGCGATAAAAAACCACCATAAACAATTCATAAATTCACTCTAACGTAAAATCTGATGTTAGTGATACTAAGTCCCCCTGGACATAAACAATTTGCCTCGAACGGTACCCGACCGCGAACGTTCACAACTCGCCTCGAACGGCATCCAAACGTGAACGGTCACAACTCAGCTTGAACGACATCCGACTGCAAATGGTCATAATTCGCCTCGAATGGCACCCGATCATGAATGATCACAAATGGCCTCGAACGGTACCCCGACTGCGAATGGTCACCATTCGTCGTGAACGACATCCTACCTTGAACGGTCACATACCACCTCAAATGAAATGCGATCTCGAATGATCATCATTCAAAATCAAGTAAGACTATCAATCTCTTTTATAGATCATCAACAGGATATAAACATCCAGGTTATGGCATTATAGAACACACCTTCTTATCGCAAGGCATGTTTTGGGGGGCAAGTGTTATCCCGCCTTTGAGTAAAGCCGTGACACCGAGAAATTGACTGAAAATCAAAGACAATTCGTCCCCAAGATCGGTTATATGTAGGCTCAATATGGATAACGATTAATTTTATCTGAGTCCGGATCGAGCTATTGTTGATAAGACATGACAAGTAAAGCCGTGGAAGCCAACGTTTCAAATTTCAAGTCAATCCGAGTTCGTATGCTCAAGATATGATCGATGAAAGTCAAGGAAACCAACTCGTTCGTATCCATCATTTCGTACCGATCAGGCCACAATCCATCATTTCGCATCGGTCAATTTCATATCCGTCATATATCTATCTATTCATGTCCAACGACATGCAACTGTCTTGTTTGAATCCATCAGAGATAGTCTACTTTGAATCCGCCAACTAAAACGCAAGTGTATTGTTCGTATCGATTAAGTCCACCGATACAAAATATAATGCAATCGATCGATATGAACAGGACAATGCGACCGATCGATAAGAACAAGGCAATGCGACCGATCGACACGAACAAGGCAATGCGACCAATCGAAAGGCAATGCGACCGATCGATATGAACAAGGCAATGCGACCGATCGACATGAATAAGGCAATGCGACTGATCGATATGAACAAAGTGAAAACCTTGGAATGAATCAACCATATCCTAAAATAACAAATTGAGTTTTTATAGGCATTTTGCGCGCAACTATTTAAATTGCTGCTCTGGCTACAGTTTCTGAGACTCCACCCATTTCGTAAAGTATTCAACCGGGTTTAACAATAGACACTCAACATTCGGGAGATCCCTTTCCCCGATCCCATACGTGTTTCTGCGGGCCTTACTGTAATAGATTTATTGGGAAAAAGGTCAATTCGACATCGAAAGTGGATTGATCCAAGAATTTAGCGCCACGTCAACACGTGCTCAGATCGATACGAACAGAGCGATACGAGGGGATCGATACGAACTAAACAACCTGTTAGTTCCCGAGAAGATGGTTTTGATGACAACAACCTTAGAATAAGATTATAAAATATAAATACTAACATTATAGTTTAGATATATATATATATATATATATATATATATATATATACACGTATATGTAGGATTTAACCATGCAGGTATCAAAAATGAAGACTGTACATTATAGAGATTTAAGATATCATGATTGAAGACTCATGAGTCAAGATTATCAAGAGTTCAAGATCAATAAAAAGTAATTTAATTAGGAATTTTGTTAAAACTCCTAGAAAAGCACTGGCATCTTAAAATCCAATTTATTCGTGGAATGGAATCCATTTCGAGCCTGTTAAAGGGATGGAACCCTAAGTAAGATGGAACATATGAAAAATCTAGTGAAGCAATGTTCTGTATCCACTAACTTTTATTCAAATGTTTTTTACAAAATTATATCTTGTTTTCAAAATGATTTCAAAACTTTCCTTTTAAAAGAATCAAAAACATCTATCTTGGTTTTAAAATTCTTTTAGCCTCAAAATAATTTTTATCTTCAAATTTAAATTATCCTTGGTTTTAAATTATCTTTTAATTATATTATATTTTAATTATAATATATTTAACTTTTAATATTTATACTTAGATTTAAATATAAAATTATAGTAAAATTTTATGTATATTACTCTCTATACTTATTTATGTATTTTAACTATAGTTAAGTATATTTATAAAGTTTAAAATAATAAAAGATAGAAGTTATTTTCAAAGAAATAAAAATCACCAAAAATACCATAGGCTTTTCGACAACCCCTAGGGACCCCCATCGACAAGGTGGCAGTTGATTTCAAAAATTTGAATTTAAAAAGAAGTGTCTATTTGTCATATTCTTTCACGAATGGACATGGTTGTTGTTCTACTATAAATAGGGGCAGTTTTAAACGAATTTATATACAATTTTTCTCTAATTTCACTCCTCTTCTTCTTCCACATTTCTTTACATATATTTTTATCATTACTCTGTCGAAATCACCATTGAATCTAACTAGATCATCTCTGGTTTGATTCATCTACCACTATCTCAACAAGATCTCAGTGCTATTTAGAGTTATAGGCTTCTTTGTAATAAATTGAGTGAGAAAAGGTGTGATTGTAGCCTGCGAAATCAATCAAGTGAGAAAAGGTGTCATTGTAGCCTGTGAAATCAATCAAGTAAGAAAACTCAAAACATGCCGACATTAGAATACTTAAGAGAAATAAATCATAAAAATTCAGAGACACTTGTCGACAAGGTCCCACCATGTTGTCAACAAGGGTACAGAAATTTGAAATTCAAATTTTGAATTCAAGTGTTGAATTTCCCTCAATCTTTTCACTTCATTCAAGACTCTAAAAAGTCACCTTTTGACCAGATAATATTTCCTTTGAGAATCTATTTATTCACTATCTCTTATCACAACTTTTCACTTTCATTTTCAAATTCAAGCTCTTATTCCAAAATATCAAGCTCTCTACTCTCTACTCTAATGGATTCTTCAAGCAAACCTTCCACAATAAGAGTTTTCAAAATGATAAAAGAGCAACTTTACAATGATCCAGAGGCTATAAAAACATATATCAACTACGCTAACTATGAAAAATTCCATCCCGGGAAGTTTGCTCTATTTCAAGATTTCTCATCTTATGAAATCGATTTTCTTTTTGCAAACAATCATAGTCTTAGTCTTGTCGATGCTTCACAAAATGATTTTGTTTGTTATCCAAATCTTGTTAAAAAAATTTATGCAAATCTCAACCGTGGATTTTATAATGGATATGATGATGAAATTTAGAGTAATGTAAAAGGCACTAGAACACTTTCAAATTGTGATCTTTTGGGTATCCTTCTCAAATGCAAGAGCACGGGAATGGATCTTTCTAGTTTTAATATCGATGAAAATGACCGTGAGATATTTCATCACATTTTCGAAGGAGATAACTTTGATTCCATAAATCGAAACTCTCGACCAAAAGCTAGAATTGTTAATCTTCTTTTACAACATACTTTGACCCCAAGATCGGGGAGTTTTAACAATCCAACTTAAAAAGTTTACAAAGCACTTTTTCTATTTTTGGAAATTATGATATTAATTGGTGCAAGTTATTTTGGGTGAATTTCGTCGCAAAAATCCTGAAATAGGTGAAAACACTTTGTATCATGGATTCTATCTCACTCGAATTTTTAATTATTTTGGAGTAGATTTCAAAGGAGAAGAATTTGTTTCAAGAAAAGTTTTTAATCACTCAAACATTTCTCTTATGAAAATTCCATACGTTTTTCAATCATATGAAACTCTTACCGAAAAGGAAGAGCGTATGGCTCATGAGGAGATGGATGAGGAGGAAGAAGAAAAAGAAGAAGGGGATGAAATGGAAAGAAAAGAAGAAGAAGAAAGCGAAACATCCTTGGAAAGTATTGACTATCCCTCTAATCTAACCAAGAAAACCTTACTCAAAAATCAAAAGATCATTGCTGAGAATCAACGGACACTTAAACGATCCGTTAGTAAGAAGTTGGATAAAATGTCATCCAAGATGAACAAGTTTTTCTCCCAAGTCAGCAAGAAGCTTGGATTATCTTCATCTTCATCATCTTCTAACTAGTTCTACCTTTTCATGTCTTATTGTATTAGTTTTAATTTGTTTTGATTTGAATGTTCGTGTAGTTCTTAATGTTTAATCATTGTATCGTTCTATTATGAAATGAAATTGAATTACTTTTCTGTTATCTAGATTATTCTATCTCCCGAATAAATGTTAGTATATTATATAAATATATATACACACACAATTATTTACAAAATCAAAATGAGTCATCAAAATTAACTGACCCATGTCGACAACCCCCATTGGCCATATCGACAAGTACTAGTTAGAAATGACTTTTCATTTTAAATTTGAAATTCGAATAACTACCTTGTGTCTATTCATTTCAAATGAATTTCTACACCTATAAATACATATTTCTTCCAGAATTCATCACTCAAAATCATTTCTTATCTACTTTATCTATATTTCTTCTTGCAAACTCAAATATAGCCAATCCAATTCGTAGTTTGACCGAGAATCTTGAAGAAACATTTAACTCTTTCCAAAATATTCTCTCTTTCATCCTTCGTACTCAACGACATGTAGAGTTAAGTCAAATGCAGATGATCAAGGAGCAAGAAAAGCATTTCGATGCAATTCTGCACAAAGATGATAATGAAGCACATCCTCCAGTCTCTCTCACCAATGAAAATGAAAATTGGGATGCCATTAAAGTAGACCCTATATTTAGAGAAGAAGGATGTGTGGAATTTCCTCGTAATATTTGATTTTATTTGATTGTTTTGTTTGATTTGAATTGATTGCTTGGATTGATTTAATTTGATGCTTTGGTGTGGATTGATAATTGGTGTGCAAAACATAATATGTATACACATTAGTTTATTTTCTCTCATTCTTATAATTATATGATCTTACTTATGTTTTCTACGCAAATGTAGATATAACAATATATAATTAATAAATGATTTATGTTCTTATAATTGATTTCTCACATTTGATTTCTCACATTTGTGTTCTTATATAATTATCACTATTATAAGTATTATCATATATGGATTCTTTGTTAGGATAGTTAGTTATTAAGGACTAAGTTTTAGTTTTAGAATTAAGTGTTGATTATTTATGATAACACTATCATTATAATCACATATCATATAGTACTAGATTAAGGGGGAGTTATATCGTTTGAAGTTAGTTTTTTTGTTGATGACAAAGGGGGAGAAGTATAAAATAGGATAGTTAGGCATAGATTAAGGGGGAGTTATTAGGATAGAAGTAATATTTTATAAACAAGGGTTGCCATCATCAAAAAGGAGGAGATTGTTAGTTCCTGAGTATTTGGTTTTAATGATAACAAGCTCAGAACAAGATTATAAAATATAAATACTAACATTGTAGTTTAGATATATATGTATATACAGAAATTAACCATGCAGGTATCAAGAATGAAGACTGTACAGTATAGGGATTCAAGATATCAAGATTGAAGACTCATGAGTATCAAGATTATCAAGAGTTCAAGATTTCAATAAAAAGTAATTTAATTAGGAATTTTGTTAAAACTCCTAGGAAAGCATAAAATTCAATTTATTCGTGGAATGGAATCCACTTCGAGCCTGTTAAAGGGATGGAACCCTAAGTAGGATGGAACCTATGAAAAATCTAGTGGAACATTGTTTTATATCCACTAACTTTTATTCAAATGTTTTTTACAAAATTATATCTTGTTTTCAAAATGATTTCAAAACCTTCCTTTTAAAAGAATCAAAAACATCTATCCTTGTTTTAAAATACTTTTAGCCTCAAAATAATCTTTATCTTCAAATTCAAATTACCCTTGGTTTTAAATTATTTTTTATTATAATATATTTTACTTTTAATATTTATACTTAGATTTAAATATAAAATTATAGTAAAATTTTATATATAGTATTCTCTATACTTATTTATGTATTTTAACTGTAGTTAAATATATTTATAAAGTTTAAAATAATAAAAGATTGAAGTTATTTTCAAAACAAAACAAATCGCCAAAAATACCATAGGCTTGTCGACAGCCGCTAGGGACCCCTGTCGATAAGGTGGTAGTTGATTTCAAAAATTTGAATTCCAAAAGAAGTGCCTATTCGTCATATCCTTTCACGAATGGACATGGCTGTTGTTCTACTATAAATTGGGGCAGTTTTAAACGAATTTATATACAATTATTCTCTGATTTCACTCCTCTTCTTCTTCTTCCACATTTCTTTACATATATTTTTATCATTACTCTGCCGAAATCACCATTGAATCTAACTAGATCTTCTCTGGTTTGATTCTCTATCATTATCTCAACAAGATCTCAGTGCTATTCAGAGTTATAGGCTTCTTTGTAATAAATTGAGTGAGAAAAGGTGTGATTGTAGCCTCTGAAATCAATCAAGTGAGAAAAGGTGTGATTGTAGCTTGTGAAATCAATTGGGTGAACTTATTGCCCGTAAAATCAAGTATCTCTACCTAGAGGATTGTGAATCTCGAGTGGTGTACCTCGTGGCCTTGAAATCGAGGGTGTAATTGTAAAAATTGCTTTTGAAAGGAAATCCGCACTTGCGTGTGGGACTGGATGTAGGGTAACTCCGAACCAGTATAAAATCCAGTGTATTCTTTCCTTTATTGCTTTTACTTTATTTTTGCATCTATGTTTGATTCGATGATCACATCTGTGTCTGAATATTGCATACATTTGTGTTCAAATTGACATAAACTCAAAAAGATTTAGTGATTCCTTAAAACACTATTCACTCCCCCTCTAGCGTTAATATTAGCCTTAAGATCCATAATCCGCATTTCTCATATTTGGTATCGGAGCGAGGTTTTCAAAGTTTCATAATCTGAATTTAGAATTTTTTTTCAAAATGGCTACCAACACTGTTCTATTATCCCTGTCACTAGTTCATTTGTAGAAGGTCAGTCTACTGTTAGGCCATCACTTTTTAATGGCAGTAACTATGCATATTGGGCATGTAGGATGAATATATATTTACAATCTATAAGACTAGACACTTGGAATATCACACAGACTGAATATTTTGAACCCACAACTGATTTTGCACAGTGGACTGCTGAGAAAAAGGCCGTTGCAAAAACAATTCTAAAGCTATGAATATTTTGTTTTTCTCAGTTGATAGGAATGAATTTAATATAGTGTCAGTTTGTAAGTCTGCATATGAAATCTGAAATTTTTTGCAAGTTACTCACGAAGGAACAAGAAAAGTTAAACAGACCAAAATTTGGATGCTCACAAATCAGTTTCAATTATTTAAAATGAATCCTAATGAGTCTATTTCAGGTATGTACAGTAGATTTCAGAATATTGTGCATTCTCTAATATCCTTGGGAAATGAATTTTCAAAAGAAAATCAAGTCAGAAAAATCTTAAATTCTCTTACTCCAGAATGGGATCAAAAGACACTTACGATCGAAGAGGCAAATGACATCAGTACCTTAAAGATAGAAGAATTAATTGGAAATCCAATGTCGTTTGAAGTCCAAATGATCGTGAGAAGAGAAAGCAAAGCATCTAAAAAGAAATCAATGGCATTCAATGCATTGACCGATGGATCAGACTCAAACAGCGATAATGATGAAGAGATAACCTTTATGACCAAGAATTTTCGGAAATTCCCGAAATGCAGAAAGATGGATAATCACAAGAGAAACAACTATAAGAACTCTAGAAATCAGAATGTAATGTCAAACTATATCAAATGTTTCAACTGTGATGAACCAGGCCATATCAAAAGAGACTGTCCGCATCCAAATAGGCAAAATCTTCCTATAAACAATGATTCCGCAAAGAAACGAAAAAGTGCATTCACTGCTACTCTAGATGACACAGACTCGTCCTCAAGCGATGATGATCAGAAGACAGATAATTCAAATATGTGTTTCACGGCTGTTCACGACTCCGACGAATTCAGAGAAACGGACTCAGAAAAAGGTACACATTTACAATACATTGTTTGAAATTGCATGCTTAGAATTGAATGCTTGATTGGTTGATTTTGAATTGGTGTGTTGTTTGTAATTTAATTTTTTTTATTAATTTTTTACTATTATTTTACTATTATTATTATTATTTTTTATTTTTTAATAGTATCATAATATTTTATGGAATATTCTATAATTCTAGTAATATTCCAAATATATATAGACATTAAAAATAATATATATATATATATATATATATATATTAGAATACTTAAGAGAAATAAATCATGAAAATTCAGAGACACCTGTCAACAAGGTCCCCACCTTGTTGTCGACAAGGGTTTAGAAATTTGAAATTCAAAATTTGAATTCAAATGTTGAATTTCCCTCCATCTTTTCACTTCATTCAAGACTCGGAAAAGTCACCTTTTGACCATAGAACATGTCCTTTGAGAATCTATTTATTCACTCTCTTATCACAACTTTTACTTTCATTTTCAAATTCAAACTCTTATTCCAAAATATCAAGCTCTCTACTCTCTACTCTAATGGCTTCTTCAAGCAATCCTTCCATAATGAGAATTTCTAAAAAGATAAAAGAGCAATTTTACAATGATTCGAAGGCCATAAAAGCATATATCAACTATGCTAACTATGGAGTAGTCCATCCCGGGAAGTTTTCTCTATTTCAAGATTTTTCTTCTTATGAAATCGATTTTCTTTTTGCAAACAATCATGTTCTAAGTCTTGTTGGTGCTTCACAAAATGATTTTGTTTGTTATCAGAACCTTGTTAAAATTTTCTATGCAAATCTCAACCGTGGATTTTATAATGGAAATGATAATGAAATTTAGACCAGTGTCAAAGGCACTAGAAGCATTTTACATTGTGAGCTTTTGGGTACCATTCTCAATTGCAAGAGCATGGGAATGGATCTTTCTATTTTTAATGTCGATGAAAATGATCGTGAGACATTTCATCACATTTTCGAGATAACTTTGATTTCATAAATCGAAACTTTGGACAAAAACTAGAATTGTTAATCTTCTTTTACAACATACTTTGACCCCATGATCGGGGAGTTTAACAATCCAACTTCAAAAGTTTGCAAAGAACTTTTTTCTATTTTTGGAAATTATGATATTAATTGGGCGCAAGTTATTTTGGATGAATTTCATCCCAAAAATCTTAAAATGGGTGAAAACACTTTGTATCGTGGAATCTATCTCACTCGAATTTTTAATTATTTCGGAGTAGATTTCAAAGGAGAAGAATTTGTTTCAAGAAAATTTTTTAATCACTCAAACATTTCTCTTATGAAAATTCCATACGTTTTCAACCATATGAAACTCTTGCCGAAAAGGAAGAGCGTTTGGCTCATGAGGAGATGGAAGATGAGGAAGAAGAAGAAGGGGATGAAATGGAAATAGAAGAAGAAGAAGAAAGTGAAACATCCTTGGAAAGTATTGACTATCCCTCTAATCCAACCAACAAAACCGTACTCAAAAATCAAATGATCATTGTTGAGAACCAATTGACACTTAAACGATCCGTTAGTAAGAAGTTGGATAAAATGTCATCCAAGATGAACAAGTTTTTCTCCAAAGTCGGCAAGAAGCTTGGATTATCTTCATCTTCGTCATCCTCTAACTAGCTCTACCTTTTCATGTCTTGTTGTATTAGTCTTAATTTGTTTTGATTTGAATGTTTGTGTAGTTCTTAATGTTTAATCATTATATCATTCTATTATGAAATGAAATTGAATTACTTTTATGTTATCTTGCTTATCCTATCTCCAAAATAAATATTAGTATATTATATAAATATATATATATATATATATACACACACACACACACACACATACACAATTATTCACAAAATCAAAATGATTCATCAAAATTATCTGACCCCTGTCGACAACCCCCTTGGACCTTGTCGACAAGTACTGGTTAGAAATGACTTTTCATTTTAAATTTGAAATTTGAATAACTACCTTGTGTCTATTCATTTCAAATGAATTTCTACACCTATAAATACATATTTCTCTCAGAATTCATCACTCAAAATCATTTCTTATCTACTTTATCTATATTTCTTCTCGCAAACTCAAATATGGCCAATCCAATTCATTGTTTGACCGAGAGTCTTGAAGAAACCCTTAACTCTTTCAAAAATATTCTCTCTTTCATCTTTCGTAATCAACGACATTTGGAGTTGAGTCAAATGCATATGACCAAGGAGCAAGAAAAGCATTTCGATGCGATACGATGGATGATTTCCTCCTCGCACAAAGATGTTAATGAAGCACATCCCCCAGTCTCTCTCACCAATGAAAATTAAAATTGGGATGCCATTAAAGAAGACCCTATATTTGGAGAAGAAGGATGGGTGGAAGTTCCTCGTAATATTTGATTTTATTTGATTGCTTTGTTTGATTTGAATTGATTGCTTGGATTGATTTAATTTGATTTGGTTTGGCGTGGAGTGATAATTGGTGTGCAAAATATAATATGTATACACATTAGTTTATTTTCTCTCATTCTTATCATTATATGATCTTACTTATGTTCTCTACGCAAATGTGAATATAACAATATATAATTAATAAATGATTTGTGTTCTTATATTTGATTTCTCACATTTGTGTTATTATATATAATTATCACTATTATAAGCATTATCATATATGAATTCTTAGTTAGGATAGTTAGTTATTAAGGACTAAGTTTTAGTTTTAGAATTAAGTGTTGATTATTTATGATAACACTATCATTGTAATCACATGTCAAATAGTACTAGATTAAGGGGGAGTTATATAGTTTGGAGTTAGTTTTTTTGTTGATGACAAAGTGGGAGAAGTATAAAATAGGATAGTTAGGCATAGATTAAGGGTGAGTTATTAGGATAGAAGTAATATTTTATAAACAAAGGTTGTCATCATCAAAAAGGGGGATATTGTTAGTTTCTGAGTGTTGAATATGCGCTTACATGATTTTTGTTTGATGATAATAAACATATATACATTCGTTTAAATGTATTTGATAATATACTATTTTATTTTTTCACAGATTAAATAAATATTTGCAGAATAAAATAAATAACACGAAATTTGAATTCAAACGAATATTTTATTCAAACAAATATTTATTACATCTTTGAATAGTACAATTTCAAGCTCTCACTATAACTATACAACTTTGATTACAATTACATCACATTTCACATTTACAATTCACCTCACTACATATCACTCACACTCGTAATTATATTCAACTTCATTCCAGTTTGAATCCAGCATCTGAGCGATCTGTAAAAATATAAACTAACGCAGTAAAATTGAAAAAGAAATATTTTTGCAGTATAAAATAAAACGTGAATTTTAAAAATATAATTTGCCTCAGTTATTTGGGTTGTTCGTCATCATTTAAATTTGAATTCATCATACACGAACAACTTGTGACATACACAGTGTATCACTGTATATGCCACAAGGCCGTGCACACCGATATATACACTTGATAATGCTACAGGGACAGGTGAGCACAGGTCAAACCCAAATGCAAAGCCGGGTTCAACGCACGTGCAATATATTTAAAATCACGACACAAGCACAAGGTCAAATCCTATTTTTGAAACTGGATTCAACACAAGGCGACATGATATGAATGCAACGAAGACCAACATCAAAATGGACTGCAACATGGATATCACAATCAAACTGCAACAAGGCAACTAGGAATGAACAGAACATAACAGCAACCCAACTGCAATACTGCGACAACAAGGCATTGCAACCAGCAGATTACTGCAAACCAGGGACAGTAACAAATATGCAAAAGTCAAGACCAACCAGAGTACAACTACTGAAGCTCAAGTATACCACAATATCAACAAACCCAAATGCCCAGACCAACAACAACAAATACAACTTTAATGCAAACAGTCAAGTTAATGCACAATGATGAACAAGGCAACAGTGAAGTACAATATCAATTCCAATGAATTGAAACTCAACTGTATGAAAAGTGTTTCAGTAATGAACAAAGACCAGGCTACACAATATCAAGGTGAAACCAAATATACACAAGTGCAGTGACCAGAAACTCAAGCTTCAAAAAGCTACAGCAACAATGCAAACTACAGGAATTCCAGTTACAACAAAGTACAAGTACAAGTCATAGCAATGCATGCAATAGGTCAGAAACAATTATGCAATAGTGAAAACACAAGTCGAAGTTGTCAATGCACAAATGCACCAAATACCAAGATCAACACAGCAACTCAAATGACTCAAGTGTACACAAGTGAAGCCAAGCTTCAAACAATGAGTGCATGCTACAACAATCAAGACCACAGCTACTACACAACACAGACAACAAGTAATACAAATGCACAACAACATGAATACTGAAACAATCAAGGACCGAGCAACTGCACATATGCACATATATGAAGATCAATACCAAATGAAGACTCATGAACAACCTGAACCAAACCCAGTACATCTGACTCAAACCAAATGCACCAGTGCAACAACTCCAGATTTCAATAACTACAACATGAGATGCAGAAATACTTATACAGGACAAAGCATAACCGAAGTCTACTCGAGATGTACAAGATGGAATTCAACACCGTGGTGACCACGTAACAAATTCAAAGACATGGATTTGCATACACAAAACCAGTGCCGAAGTCACAATTGAACCAAGTCAGTATGTTGAAAAAGTCAGAAATGTGGTGATAAAGAAATCAAATCAATACCGTGTGAATCAAGCTACCAAAAATACGAAATTGACAAAGTCAGTGAAATCACGAGCATTCAAGTATGATCGAATGGCCAAAGCAATATCAGTAGACAAATTCAAATTAAAATATACGACGCAAATCTAGGGTTACAAACCCTATATAAATTGACATCATCATCGGCAATTATGTGCATCGAGTTCAAGCATCAACCAGAAAAAGAAAAAGTAATAAAGTACTCACCAAAATTGAAATCGAACTCGATCAATCGAAGTAGCCGAAGCAAGGTACAAGGAGGCAGTCAATCGACAGGGCAAAGACGAAAATCACAAAATCGATCGACTAAAATAATATCAGCATCTTCGATTCTAGCCCTAATTAATTGAAGAAAGAGGAACATACAAGAGCCGAAGCCCTAATCTCATCTGAAGAACAAGCCGACATTGTCACAAAGAAAATAAAAGGATTCGGGTTAAAGATTAATATTGGGCCGGCGTGTTTTATTTTTTTCTTAAGTTTTTTTTGTTTATATTAGGGCTATTTTTATTTTAATTGTTTTAAATTGAATTTTCCTTTTTTTTAAAAACCGTTTATATTTTCTAGTCGTGTGACTAGGGGACAGGCTATGGTGTGTAGCTTGAGAATTCGCAACTCGGTAATTGAGTTGTGTCAGGGTTTTGAGCGTAGAGTTAGATTAGTCAATAGCGGTGTATAGCGAGTTTACGTGTGTAAGCGAGGGACTATCTAATTTCTAGTAGAAACCTTGGGGGCAGCACGTAGGCAGGGTTTTGCCGAAGCTGGGTAAATTCTGTGTTGTTCTGTTTTATTCTGTTATTTATATTCTGCGATATCTGTGCTGCTATTCTGTGATCTGAATTGAAATTAATTTATAAGCTTCCGCGATTAATTTTTATAATTTACACTATCACCCTATTCACCCCCCGCCCTTTAGGGTGAAATCGATCCTACACTGAGAAGGTGTTTTGATGACAACAACCTTAGAATAAGATTATAAAATATAAATACTAACATTATAGTTCAGATATATATATGTATATGCAGGATTTAACCTTGCAGGTATCAAGAATGAAGACTGTACAATATGGAGATTCAGGACATCAAGATTGAAGACTCATGAGTATCAAGATTATCAAGAGTTCAAGATTTCAATAAAAATAGTTAGGAATTTTGTTAAAACTCCTAGAAAAGCACTGACATCTTAAAATTCAATTTATTCATGGAATGTAATCCACTTTGAGCCTGTTAGAGGGATGGAACCCTAAGTAGGATGGAACCTACGAAAAATCTAGTGGAACATTGTTTTGTATCCACTAAATTTTATTCAAATGTTTTTTATGAAATTATATCTTGTTTTCAAAATGATTTCAAAACCTTTCTTTTAAAAGAATCAAAACATCTATCCTGGTTTTAAAATACTTTTAGCCTCAAAATAATCTTTGTCTCAAATCAAATTATCCTTCGTTTTAAATTATCTTTTAATTATAATATATTTAACTTTTAATATTTATACTTAGATTTAAATATAAAATTATAGTAAAATTTTGTATATATTATTCTCTATACTTATTTCGTATTTTAACTATAGTTAAATATATTTATAAAGTTTGAAATAATAAAAGATAGAAGTTATTTTCAAAGAAAAACAAATCACTAAAAATACCATAGGCTTGTCGACAACCCCTAGGGACCCCTGTAGACAAGGTGGAAGTTGATTTCAAAAATTTGAATTTCAAAAGAAGTGTCTGTTCGTCATATCCTTTCACGAATGGACATGGCTGTTGTTCTACTATAAATATGGGCAGTTTTAAACGAATTTATACATAATTATTCTCTGATTTCACTCCTCTTATTTTTTCACATTTATATACATATATTTTTTATCATTACTCTGCCGAAATCACCATTGAATCTAATTAGATCATCTCTGGTTTGATTCTCCATCACTATCTCAACAAGATCTCAGTGCAATTCAGAGTTATAGGCTTCTTTGTAATAAATTGACTGAGAAAAGGTGTGATTGTAGCCTGCGAAATCAATCAAGTGAGAAAAGGTGTCATTGTAGCCTGTGAAATCAATCAAGTGAGAAAAGGTGTGATTGTAGCCTTTGAAATCATTTGGGTGAACTTGTTGCCCGTAAAATCAAGTATCTCTACCGAGAGGATTGTGAATCTAGAGTGGTGTACCTCGTGGCCTTGAAATCGAGGGTGTAATTGTAAAAATTGCTTTTGAAAGGAAATTCGTACTTGTGTGCGGGACTGGATGTAGGGTAACTCAGTATAAAATCCTGTGTGTTCTTTCCTTTATTGCTTTTATTTTATTTCTGCATCTATGTTTGATTCTGTGATCATATCTGTGTCTAAATATTGCATACATTTGTGTTCAAATTTACATAAACTCAAAAAGATTTAGTAATTCAATAATACCAAATCCTTACAATAAACATATATATCCGCAACATTCTAAAATTACAACATTGCTTTTATTTCATGGGTGCATAGAAAACTATAGAAACTAACAAGAAAATAAATAGACTACCAGCAAAAGTCTCATCATCGTTTCCACCTTTAGCATTGTCCTTCCTAAGCTATATTGTAGTGAGGAGGGAGTCAGAACAACATATGTCTGATGAATAAAAATCTTGAGCCTTACTATATTTGTACTTGGGCAGTATATTTCAAACAGAAATACGCCTTACGTTTTCTTCCTACAGCATAAATGTTTCTAAATATAAGCCCAAAGGCTTTTATCAAACTTAAATAAAAGGCTTTCCAAATATAAGCCCATAGCCAACTTACTATCAACCCAATAGCCCATATCTATCCTCCAAAATGTCCTATCAATATAAGAGATAGTACTCAGGTCACTTAATACCTTTTAATGGGAATTAGGCAGACTCCGACCATTTAATACTTTATTTAAGACGGGTCCACGTCATTTACTACCTATAATCCCAAAGCGGACTCCTTACCGGTAACTATTTAGCTAACATTGCATGAAATTTCTTCAGCCACTTAATACTTCCTATTGAAGCGGGCCCTTTCCCGAGATATCCTTTACTACGCCTAATCCATAATCCCGACCATTTACTAGTTTCTACATAGAGAAGAGGTGGGCCCTCACATAGTCGCTTAATACCCTTAATCTCTAAAGTTGTTCCTTCGTTTTATGACTCGTACGTACCCTATGGTGACATCTGACATTAGCCCGACTATTGGTAGGTATTTCTAGCCAGATTAGCTGGGAATATTTACCCTACAAAATTGGGACTAACCTTTCATTAACGTAGTTACTTATTATAGACGATGTCGCACATCAGCCCTAAAGTCACACATCGGTAGCTAGATCAGCTGACCAGAATTCCATGTGCTTTTGACTGGCCTCGCATCCCTATAACTTAGTCATACTCTACATCACCCTCTACATATGTTATCACACATCTCACCATATCCATAATCAAGGCCCTTCCCTGATTTTATGTGTACCCTGCCTTCTCTTTTTCCATTTCTTTCTCCTCAGCATTCATATTCTGCAATAAAGCTATCTCAACAAGCAACTCGTAGGTAGCTCCAGTGGGTATCTGAGTTAACACCTATTTCCTAAGTGGGGAGTACCGGCCTTTGACAAACTTCGTGGCCTTTCTCATGGGTATATCAATCAAACTCATTCCGAATTTAGCTAGTTGTATGAACTTACTAATGTGCTTCTTTAGAGCGGAGTCTCCCTACCTAAGTTGTATAAATTTCTCTGGTTGCAAGCTCAGTTTTTCTCTTGACATAAACCTTGTCTCAAATTAGTTCTTAAACTCATCCCAAGTAACAATCATACCAGCATCCTCCTCAGCCACCATATTCTACCGGTCTAAGGCTTCTTCCTTAAGGTGCCAAGCTGTTATTCTCTACTTCACTCGATCCTCCCAACCAAGCTCTCGAAATATCCTCTTATAGTCATATATCCATGCCTATTCTCCATGAAGCTTTCCTTTAATATACTCTTCCTTCCATATTCATTAATCCCTACACATTTGGAAATATTGATAAGACGAGGTGCTGCCTCGACAGGCGGAACAATGGGTGCCGTCGGTGTAGTCTATTGGGGAATAATGACTTATCCTACATGCTAGAGTTATTGTTTAAATCAATCGGTGTAACAATCCTGTATTTTTGTGATTTATTTAATTGTATATTTTAAAAATTTTAAATTGAAATTCCTGACTTAAAAAAAACTTTATTTATTTATTTAAATTGGATAAAACTTTATTTTATTTATTAAAAAGAATAATTTAGTTATTTTAATATATATTTTTGATTTGTATGTGAATTAGAATTTCTAACATGAATAAATTGAATATTTCCAGAAAATGTGAATTTTGGTCAATTTGGTCAAACTTTGACTTTTAAATTTAAATTTTAAAAGTTTGAAAATTTGAATTTTATATTTTGTTATGAAAGTAAATAAAATTTCAAGAACACTGCTTTTCGTTTCATTGAAATCCGAATAATATTGTGAAAGTTATGCTTTTTACAAAATTGGGTGTAAATTGTTTTATTTAACAATATTGTTTATTTTAAATTATACAAATAATCTTTTTAATTGCCATATCTTATTCTAAATTGTATTATATGTTATGTTACATATATTTTTACCTTTTAAATATTTTTAAAGTGATGTTTGAATTTTTTCAAAGCTTATTGAATTTATTTTCTATTTTTAAAGCCTAGTTTCCATTTTTCTTTTATTTTCTTTATTTAAATTATATTTAATTAAAATTTATTTATTCATTTTTATGCATGCATTTTATTTTTATGTTTTATCTTTATTTATAAATATGTTTCATGTACATATAATTTTTCCAAAGTTCATTTCATTTATCTTCAAATTTTCAAGCCTAGTTTGCATTTTCTTTGCTATTTTCTTAATTTAATTATATTTAATTAATATTTATTTATTTATATTTATTTATTTGTTATATTTTCGTATTTTAACTGAATTTATATATGTTTTTCAGTTATATAAAAATTTAAAAAGAAATTCCAAGAGTCCAAAAAACCTTTCATTTTCTAATGACTTTTCAACTACTCGTCTCTTCATTTCCCTTTGCCTTTTCACTTCCTTTCTTTTAGCCGTTCAGTTCTTTGCTGTAGCCGTGTATAATCCTCTTCAATTCACGTGAGAAACATTTTTCTTCTCATCCTCAAAACTCACGGCAATTTTATTCTGAAAAAAATTTGCTAATGGCATCATATTGCTCAATTTCCTTCTTCATTTTCTATGATTTTGTGCTTTGCTCCTCTTCTAGCTTGCTTGGCCTAGCCCTTCTCCAGCAACTCCACCATCACCACCACCATCTACAGCAGCTCCTCCTCCTCTTTCTCTGACCAAGACATTAGCCTTGACCTTCCACTTGAAGCCATCACCTAAAAACAATGTAAACTTCAACAAAACAATGCCAGCCAAGCATGTACTTCACTATTGCCTTCATAGTTGCTTTTGGCCACCCCTTAGCCACCACCACCTTCATCTACTTCACCTTTGGCTGCCCCTTTCACTGCTATCCAGATCTGAACTAACATGAAGACCCCATGGCCGAGCCTATATAGGGTCATAGCCGAACCAAAATGCACCAAAAACTTCACCTATTTTGCCTTGTCCATTGATATGCTTCATGTTGCAAACCCTACCTTTTATATTCCTTCTAGCCGTGCTTTATAGATGCCATACCCGAGCTAAACCTGATCATGGCTGAATGTATGCTCTACTTAGGCTATGCATTTGAGTGATAAGGCAAGGTCAAGTCACTTTGCTCTTTATTGCTTTGTATTTCAACTTGTTCAATATTGTTTTGTGTTGTATATTCATGTTGAAACGACCCAACTCCTCAGCTCCAGGAAATTGCATCGCTAATAAGAAAGAAAGGGATAGAGAATAGAAAGAAAGAGAAGAAAGAAGAAGAATCAACACATCAGAATCTAAACAGCGGAACGAATAAATTATATTAATAATCAAAAGTATTTACATAATATACAATATCTATCAGAGATACACAGCATACACATCACATATACTAGACAGTTATAAACACCTGTCTAGTATTTACAACTCAATACAACATCACAAATAACTCAGAGATACTAAACACAGCGGACTATTATATCTACAACGCGGAAGCCTCCTGCTCCATTGCTCCTCCACAATTCGTCAAAGCTAATCCTGAATCCTAACCTGAATCCCTTGGCTACTCGTAAAAATTTGAGTACCCAAGAGTTTATGAAAAACAAACAAAAATAAACTCCGGGTCAGACATGGGTCTGGTGTGAGTAACAGGTTAAAGTTGCTTAACTTTCAAAAACCTTTTAAAAGAAAAGGTATCACGTAAGACTTCCCACACATAAACATGGAAAAGTTTTTACCTTACGCTAACCAAAACATTTGATAGGAAATTCTGTGATATTATAATAGTGTCTAGGGTTTTCAAGTAAATATGAAATAGCCGAAATTGTTACATCTATTAAATTCCAGCTACTAGCCACAAAAGTGGGTAATACAATCAAAACCGTTGGCACTTATTGGATTTTGGATTCCATACAATGGCAGGGCTACTGGGGTACCGCCCGTCACAGTACGTGGCCTAGATCACCGTACCGAGGAGCCACCCTAACTCCCCTGCAACACAAGGCCGGACCCGTTCCTTACTGAACAGTTCCGAACAAGACAACCCCGGCAGTTGTCGCGACCAACCACCCCACACAGCCGAATATAAAGGGACCTCTAGACAGGAGTCAATCTTGCTCTCAAGTGGGGGCTACCCACGAAGCCTTGGCGCACCTCCCCTGTTTTAGCCATTCCCGGTTGATGAGGCTTGAGGCTACGATTACCTTTATAGGACATATCACTTAGAATGCTCATCGTCCGCCTGACGATGTGCTGAAAGCATTCAATCCATACAAGTTCGTTCCGGGTTCGAACGAAACCGAAGGCACTATCTCGTTGCACTCATTATTGGAATCACCCTCAGAGTCAACGACCATAGCCCTTGCACTCTGATTCACCATCTCGAATCTATAAGCACTATTCCGTCAAACTCATTACGGAATCACCCACAGAGTTATACTGACGTATAGCCCTTACACCTCGAGTCTTCACTTGCTCCACTTAGATTCACGACCTAACGTTAATTGGAATCGATGTGGTTTTCGGATATCCAAATATGGAAACCCGATCCCGGTCTCATCGAAATCCAATGCGTGTCTTTTAAGTCCAAGTTGTTTAAGTTTAAAACAATTCAATTCAAATTATCTATATACACAGAAATAGATACTTCACATCATCATAATAGATAATCAACAATATTATCATAAGCAAGTAATCTATATTGTCATCATAACTTGATAATCTACATTATCATCATCCATAGATAACTCATATCACCATCACAATGCAACCAATGCATCCATATCACACAATACTAATCTCATATCTGAGATTCAAACCATTCAAGTCAAACAATAACATCCATTCATAAGCAAAGATCTATAATCACACCAACTATAATTAATTTAAAATGAATTAAATTAATTACTAATCTAATTAATTTAAAATGAATTAAATTAATTAGCTATCTTTAATTAATTTAAAATGAATTAAATTAATTACCTCCTCATTTAAAACTTGCTTACTTAACCATTAATTGATTTCCAATCAATTAAATCATTATCCTCAATTAATCACCTTAATTAATCACCCTTGATTAATTATTCTTTAATTACATTCAAGTAATTATCTTTAATTAAATTTACAAATTAATTATCCTTAACCAAATCAGTAATTAACCTTTAATTACTTTATTAATTAATTAATTACATTAATTAATTACTTCCTTAATCACTTACCATTAGATTAATTAATCCTAATTAATTAATCCTTAATTACATCATTAATTATATTAATTAATGATCCTTAATCAAAATTGAATTAATTACTTCTAAATTAATTACATTCAGTCATTAATTATTTTGATTAATAATTCTTGATTCATCTCATCAGTAATTAATTACTCTTAATTAATTACATTACTTAATCATTTTTAAATGACATTAATGCTTAAATTAATTACATTAAGTAATTAATTATTAATCACTTCATAAAGAAATTATCTTCACATTTATTTCACAAAGTAATTAATCCCACAGTACCATACTTCAATTAATTACTTCCAGTAATTTATTTATCTTAATTACTTCTCTAAGTAATTCTTTCTTAATGATTACTTATCAACTTACTTAATGATTTCTCTAAATTAATTAAAGTTAATTAATTAATTTAAACTAATCCAATTAATAAATTAATTACAAAGAGTAATTAATATCTTTAATTGTTTCCATAAAGTAATCAAAATTAATTAAGTTTCTAATTGATTATTTAAATTAATTAATCCAATTAATTATCAAAATTTAATTACACTAATTAATTAATAAATAATCACAAGTTAATGACCTTCATTAACAAATTCTTAATTACCTTTCTTAAGTAATTAACTTAAATTAATTAATATTAATTACAAATTTAATTAACCTTAATTAATTTCAACCTTTAATTAATTAAACAAATTAATTAATTAAACTATTTAAATTATCTCACTAATTTAATGAAACAAAAAAAAATCATTAAATCTTTAATTTACTTTTAAAATAAAACATTTCTTATTCATGATTACTTTATTATTAATAAAGTAATTTAAAACAATTTAACTCAAAATTGTTTTCAAATCACATTTTAAATTTAAAATTTAAAATGAAACAAATTTAATTTAAACAAAGTTTAAAAACATTTTAAAATCTTTTTAAAACTATACTAAGGAATTCCTTATTTTAAAAAGAAGTTAAAAGAAATTTAAATCCATATTTCATTTTAAAAACAAAACATATTCAAATTAGCTTTAACATTCAAAGTTGTATTTAAACAATTTAAATTTTAGAAACTTCCTTTATTTCTAAACAATGATTCAAACCTGAATTTGAATCTAGATTTAAACTTAAATTAAATCTTTACTTTTATTTAAAACTTTACTTTAAACTGAAACCATTTAAACCCCTTTTTAAAAATGTTTAAACATTTGAATTTATAAAATTTAAATTACATTCTAAAAACTGGAATTCAAACTTAGTTTGAATCCATACTCAAGATTTAAGTTTTAAAGTTTATTCTAAAAGTTGATTCAGATTTTACTTTAAATTTTGTTTTAATAACATTCAGGTTTCTAAAGAAACCTGTAACCTCTCAATATACCCGAGTTTCCCCTTTCTACTTCGAGTAGAACCCACAAAATCTTCGAGCAAAACTTGAGTTAACTCGAGTATCGACCCGAGTCATAACAAACACAACAAAACCCAACATCACCTGACATCTCCTCTTCACCGTGCATATGCACGGTGGCTGTAGCCACCTCCGGCCACCACCCTGACCACAAGCACATCGGCGTTCAACTCTGAAACACTTCGCAACCATCAGAACCCATCAATTCACTCGAAATCAAATTCGAGTTTCCCCTCCCTCAATCCAAACCTGGCAGCAGCATATCGACTAAAACCCAAACCTGGAAAACTCCTCTCTCTCTCTCCTCCGACCATCGGAGACTTGGCACCGCCGTCCAACGCCTCTTCGACACCCTAGCAACCATCTTCCCAAAAATCTCAGCACCCGGTCACCTGAAACCCCCATACAAAAGAAATCACTGCAGTATCAAAATTTTAGGTTTACAGACTTCATCATCGTCCCATCTCCTCCACCATGACCTATTCATCCCTCTGACATTTTTGCCACATCCCCTGATCATCCCACTACCACCTCCATGAACCCCAAACACTCAAATTAATTTGGTCATCAGAGATTGACCAAAACCCCATTTCAGTTCAAAAGGAAACTGCAATCTCAATCTTAAACTAAACAATTTGATTTTTGTTTTAAAAATCATTATTTTGTTTAAGTTTCCAGATTTTAATACTGGATTTATATTTTATAATGTTTGAGTTACAACTTATTTAACATACTCTGATGTTTTAAGATTTTACAGAGACATCACAAAATTTGAATTTTACTCAAAAGGTTGTCTAAACTAATCTATGTTCTAATCAACATAGTTATTGCATAATCTAAGCCTTAACAAAAATTTCCTAACTAAAGCAAAAGGATTCTTTTTTTTTTTTTTTTAGAAACTGATAACAGGAACTTTGCAGTCATCACATACACACATATACAAATTTTCACAGAACATTCATCAATAAATATTCGCACAACACACTTATTTCAGGGAAAATAAACATGCAACATATAATACTTATTATTTTTAAATTAAAGAAGTTACTCACCTGTTAGTAGAAATGGAACAGAGCTCTTAAGTTTGGAAAAGCTTTTGTTTTGTATTTCAAAAACCAGTGCCTTGCTTTAAAACTGTAATTTGCAGTTGCATGTTTTGATAGCTTGATTTCCAGGTTGCAGAAGACAAAATCCCAAATTTATTTTGCTTTTGACTTAAACTGGATTTGCTTATAGTTAAAACTTGCATGCAGAGCTTACTTGCTGTTGATACTTGCATTGCTTTTACTTCTTTGAATTTTCTGATGAAACTTGAGTTGCTAGCATGTAGATTTTTATTATGCTTTTGAAAATGGTTTTACAGAGGAAAGGAATTTCAGATGCAGGCTTTTAGAAGTGGATTTTGGTTGCTGAGGAAAATTTGTACAAAGGATAGCAGGCTAACATGCAGGCATATGCTTTTGCATTGGAAATGGAATTACCAGATTTGATTTTTAGAGAAGGTTGCATTGTATATGAAAAATCTTAGTTTGAACATGATTTAAATTCTTGTTTTAGATAGTTTTGGTTTCAGCTGAAACCTTTTCTTTGGAAATGAAGATTAGAAAAAATGGGAATGAAGAAAATATGTTTTTATACAAGTATGAATGATTTATTTAAAAATATAAAAGAAAAATAAAAATAGAAGACACTTGTCAAATTAAGTAAATAAACTTTGCACACTTGTCTAACTAATTACTTAGAATATCAACACTTGTTTAATACATATATTACTTACAAATTTTTAATTTAAAGATAAATAAAAATCCTCTTTACTTTATTAAATATACATATAAGTAGTTTTACACAAATTAATGAATATGTATTTCTTTTTAATGAACTAAAACAATTTATAAACATGAAAACTTACTTACAAAATTTAAATATGGTTATTCATATATGTTTATTCATTTGAATTTCAAAATGAATTCAAATTCAAATGCTATTTATACATTTTAAAAATCCAATTTTAAAACCAATTTAAAACTAGTTTATATTAACATGTTTGAAATTCTAAAATAATAACATTGTCTTTTTAAAACATATCTACATTTATTAAAATAAATAAAACACAATTATCAAATTTAAATAATTTATAAAAGAAATTATAAATTACATAGCCTATTAAACATATTTAATTACATTAATGTTTTAGTAAACAATTTGTATTTTAAATTTCAAATAATTCCAATTTATAATTATTAAGCTATATTTAAAAAAAAATAAAATAAATTCTTGTTTATCTTATGGAAATACAATTATACAATTATACAATTTAAAATAATTACTTTAAGTATTTTAAACAATTTGTTATTTATTAAATAAAATAATAATCTTCAAATTATCAAATGAATATTAAAATTTGAAAACAATATTTTATTTGTTCATTTAATTTCAAACCAAACTTATCCATTCACAATATATATATATATAAATATATATACATACATTATAAATAGGAAAACAATTATTAGTTTTTAAAAGATAAGATTTACCAATTAAACATTTATTTAATTGGATTATTAAATCAAGTTAATTTTATTAAAATTTTATCAAATCAATTTAATTTTAAATACAGATTATTAAATTGATATTGCTAAAATTTCCGGGATATCACATTCCTCCCCCCTTAAAAGAATTTCGTCCCCGAAATTTAAAAGCAAAAGTAATTTAATAACCCATTTAAAATTTTAAATTTTAAATCAAAAGCATACATCAATCATATGCTAACAACCATAGCAACCAATTTATCTAATCAAACAAATTTAATTATCCAGATAAAATTCTGGATAAATTTTTCTCGAGTTTCCCCAAGTATATATATATATCGGGATACTCGCCCTACAGAATTCAAACAATCTAAACTACGAAGCTATAGAGCTTCTACTCATCTAGATCTACAGAACTAAACAAGATATCAGACTACGAACGAGTCTGACCCAACAACCAAACCCTCCTGAACAGCTGGTTCCATTTCCAGAGATAACTCATACACGTACTCCCTCAGAGATACGTGAAACTCATCGAACCCCAGTTATCCAAACTGGCAATTCAACTCTTGAAATCCAAATACCAATCCAACTAAAACACAGAAGAGATCCAAAACAAATCTCCAACTCCGGAATCCAATTTCCTTCGTCTCTTATTTCCAAAACTCTTCGGACGATCCTGGGTTGTCTATATCTAAACTGATCAGCTCAACTCTTGCTGATGCCCCAAAAAGAAAAATCCAGACCAAAAAACATCAATCTCCTTAAGATTAACCAAGACTAAGATCACCAACTCCACTCTTCAAACATCAGAAGAACAAACTCACTTCTTTCATCCAGTAAAGACAAAACAGAAGCATTCCCAAACTGCTTCCGCTGCACAACTCTGATCTGGCACAGAAGACACTGCTGATGAGCACAAACTGGACGTCACTTCCCAGAAATATGGCTCAACATATCCAAAGAAAACTCAGATGTTTCCCCAATCCTGATCTGCCTCACCAAACCTATCTCGAGAAATCCTCCTTCTACTAGCTGAATCACCGGTAGCACTCCTGTAATCCAGATGATAAGAAAACTAAATCTTCAGAAGTAGAAAAGCCTCTGTCTTCTTAGAAGACAACCAGAAAATTCTTCAATACCTCAAAAGAATACTCAAACTATCGCAAGTCACTTTTGCGATCAATAAAGACCGATTCCCAAATAAAACTGTTCTCTCTTTACCAATCAGAACAGCTTACTCTTAATTAGCCAATCCAATAAAGTATTGGGTCCACTCTGCTGCTTCTGAATTCCTACTTCATAAACTACTCAGCCAGTCAACTTCTGCCAACAAAGACACTCCGAGTTGCACCGCTGACACCAAAGCCAAAACTTCCTAATCAAAGCTCTTTGAGAAACTCAGACCTCAAAGCCAAACACAAACATCTAGCTGAACTCAGCCACATCACCAAAGCAGACACACCTTCTTAACTTGTTCCAAAGAAAACATCTTCGGATACAATCCAATGTCACTGCATCTCATCACGCAGCTACCACTTCCTGAGTTATTAAAATACCATCACACACTTCCGTCAAAACGACAGATCTAAACTCATCTTATCCATCTTCAAAGATGAACTCTGAACCTTAACAGGTTACCTTCAAGGATCGATGAAATCTCTACACACTGCATAACTCACTTGAGACGGTATTAGGTCTACAGTCTCAACAAATACACTTCCAACCTCAAACATTCAAACTCCAACCAATGGTAGTAATCGTGTTACACACACCACTACCTTATCTACCTTTATAACCTATATTGGAAACCCGAACAGGTAACCCAACAGATAGGTAGAAATAATAAATATATATAGATATATATCAAAACTACAAATACGCTCTCTCAAGAAAGACACCACTACAGAGCCTAGGTATTCACTCAACCTATCGCTCTGATACCACTGAAACGACCCAACTCCTCAGCTCCAGGAAATTGCATCGCTAATAAGAAAGAAAGGGATAGAGAATAGAAAGAAAGAGAAGAAAGAAGAAGAATCAACACATCAGAATCTAAACAGCGGAACGAATAAATTATATTAATAATCAAAAGTATTTACATAATATACAATATCTATCAGAGATACACAGCATACACATCACATATACTAGACAGTTATAAACACCTGTCTAGTATTTACAACTCAATACAACATCACAAATAACTCAGAGATACTAAACACAGCGGACTATTATATCTACAACGCGGAAGCCTCCTGCTCCATTGCTCCTCCACAATTCGTCAAAGCTAATCCTGAATCCTAACCTGAATCCCTTGGCTACTCGTAAAAATTTGAGTACCCAAGAGTTTATGAAAAACAAACAAAAATAAACTCCGGGTCAGACATGGGTCTGGTGTGAGTAACAGGTTAAAGTTGCTTAACTTTCAAAAACCTTTTAAAAGAAAAGGTATCACGTAAGACTTCCCACACATAAACATGGAAAAGTTTTTACCTTACGCTAACCAAAACATTTGATAGGAAATTCTGTGATATTATAATAGTGTCTAGGGTTTTCAAGTAAATATGAAATAGCCGAAATTGTTACATCTATTAAATTCCAGCTACTAGCCACAAAAGTGGGTAATACAATCAAAACCGTTGGCACTTATTGGATTTTGGATTCCATACAATGGCAGGGCTACTGGGGTACCGCCCGTCACAGTACGTGGCCTAGATCACCGTACCGAGGAGCCACCCTAACTCCCCTGCAACACAAGGCCGGACCCGTTCCTTACTGAACAGTTCCGAACAAGACAACCCCGGCAGTTGTCGCGACCAACCACCCCACACAGCCGAATATAAAGGGACCTCTAGACAGGAGTCAATCTTGCTCTCAAGTGGGGGCTACCCACGAAGCCTTGGCGCACCTCCCCTGTTTTAGCCATTCCCGGTTGATGAGGCTTGAGGCTACGATTACCTTTATAGGACATATCACTTAGAATGCTCATCGTCCGCCTGACGATGTGCTGAAAGCATTCAATCCATACAAGTTCGTTCCGGGTTCGAACGAAACCGAAGGCACTATCTCGTTGCACTCATTATTGGAATCACCCTCAGAGTCAACGACCATAGCCCTTGCACTCTGATTCACCATCTCGAATCTATAAGCACTATTCCGTCAAACTCATTACGGAATCACCCACAGAGTTATACTGACGTATAGCCCTTACACCTCGAGTCTTCACTTGCTCCACTTAGATTCACGACCTAACGTTAATTGGAATCGATGTGGTTTTCGGATATCCAAATATGGAAACCCGATCCCGGTCTCATCGAAATCCAATGCGTGTCTTTTAAGTCCAAGTTGTTTAAGTTTAAAACAATTCAATTCAAATTATCTATATACACAGAAATAGATACTTCACATCATCATAATAGATAATCAACAATATTATCATAAGCAAGTAATCTATATTGTCATCATAACTTGATAATCTACATTATCATCATCCATAGATAACTCATATCACCATCACAATGCAACCAATGCATCCATATCACACAATACTAATCTCATATCTGAGATTCAAACCATTCAAGTCAAACAATAACATCCATTCATAAGCAAAGATCTATAATCACACCAACTATAATTAATTTAAAATGAATTAAATTAATTACTAATCTAATTAATTTAAAATGAATTAAATTAATTAGCTATCTTTAATTAATTTAAAATGAATTAAATTAATTACCTCCTCATTTAAAACTTGCTTACTTAACCATTAATTGATTTCCAATCAATTAAATCATTATCCTCAATTAATCACCTTAATTAATCACCCTTGATTAATTATTCTTTAATTACATTCAAGTAATTATCTTTAATTAAATTTACAAATTAATTATCCTTAACCAAATCAGTAATTAACCTTTAATTACTTTATTAATTAATTAATTACATTAATTAATTACTTCCTTAATCACTTACCATTAGATTAATTAATCCTAATTAATTAATCCTTAATTACATCATTAATTATATTAATTAATGATCCTTAATCAAAATTGAATTAATTACTTCTAAATTAATTACATTCAGTCATTAATTATTTTGATTAATAATTCTTGATTCATCTCATCAGTAATTAATTACTCTTAATTAATTACATTACTTAATCATTTTTAAATGACATTAATGCTTAAATTAATTACATTAAGTAATTAATTATTAATCACTTCATAAAGAAATTATCTTCACATTTATTTCACAAAGTAATTAATCCCACAGTACCATACTTCAATTAATTACTTCCAGTAATTTATTTATCTTAATTACTTCTCTAAGTAATTCTTTCTTAATGATTACTTATCAACTTACTTAATGATTTCTCTAAATTAATTAAAGTTAATTAATTAATTTAAACTAATCCAATTAATAAATTAATTACAAAGAGTAATTAATATCTTTAATTGTTTCCATAAAGTAATCAAAATTAATTAAGTTTCTAATTGATTATTTAAATTAATTAATCCAATTAATTATCAAAATTTAATTACACTAATTAATTAATAAATAATCACAAGTTAATGACCTTCATTAACAAATTCTTAATTACCTTTCTTAAGTAATTAACTTAAATTAATTAATATTAATTACAAATTTAATTAACCTTAATTAATTTCAACCTTTAATTAATTAAACAAATTAATTAATTAAACTATTTAAATTATCTCACTAATTTAATGAAACAAAAAAAAATCATTAAATCTTTAATTTACTTTTAAAATAAAACATTTCTTATTCATGATTACTTTATTATTAATAAAGTAATTTAAAACAATTTAACTCAAAATTGTTTTCAAATCACATTTTAAATTTAAAATGAAACAAATTTAATTTAAACAAAGTTTAAAAACATTTTAAAATCTTTTTAAAACTATACTAAGGAATTCCTTATTTTAAAAAGAAGTTAAAAGAAATTTAAATCCATATTTCATTTTAAAAACAAAACATATTCAAATTAGCTTTAACATTCAAAGTTGTATTTAAACAATTTAAATTTTAGAAACTTCCTTTATTTCTAAACAATGATTCAAACCTGAATTTGAATCTAGATTTAAACTTAAATTAAATCTTTACTTTTATTTAAAACTTTACTTTAAACTGAAACCATTTAAACCCCTTTTTAAAAATGTTTAAACATTTGAATTTATAAAATTTAAATTACATTCTAAAAACTGGAATTCAAACTTAGTTTGAATCCATACTCAAGATTTAAGTTTTAAAGTTTATTCTAAAAGTTGATTCAGATTTTACTTTAAATTTTGTTTTAATAACATTCAGGTTTCTAAAGAAACCTGTAACCTCTCAATATACCCGAGTTTCCCCTTTCTACTTCGAGTAGAACCCACAAAATCTTCGAGCAAAACTTGAGTTAACTCGAGTATCGACCCGAGTCATAACAAACACAACAAAACCCAACATCACCTGACATCTCCTCTTCACCGTGCATATGCACGGTGGCTGTAGCCACCTCCGGCCACCACCCTGACCACAAGCACATCGGCGTTCAACTCTGAAACACTTCGCAACCATCAGAACCCATCAATTCACTCGAAATCAAATTCGAGTTTCCCCTCCCTCAATCCAAACCTGGCAGCAGCATATCGACTAAAACCCAAACCTGGAAAACTCCTCTCTCTCTCTCTCCTCCGACCATCGGAGACTTGGCACCGCCGTCCAACGCCTCTTCGACACCCTAGCAACCATCTTCCCAAAAATCTCAGCACCCGGTCACCTGAAACCCCCATACAAAAGAAATCACTGCAGTATCAAAATTTTAGGTTTACAGACTTCATCATCGTCCCATCTCCTCCACCATGACCTATTCATCCCTCTGACATTTTTGCCACATCCCCTGATCATCCCACTACCACCTCCATGAACCCCAAACACTCAAATTAATTTGGTCATCAGAGATTGACCAAAACCCCATTTCAGTTCAAAAGGAAACTGCAATCTCAATCTTAAACTAAACAATTTGATTTTTGTTTTAAAAATCATTATTTTGTTTAAGTTTCCAGATTTTAATACTGGATTTATATTTTATAATGTTTGAGTTACAACTTATTTAACATACTCTGATGTTTTAAGATTTTACAGAGACATCACAAAATTTGAATTTTACTCAAAAGGTTGTCTAAACTAATCTATGTTCTAATCAACATAGTTATTGCATAATCTAAGCCTTAACAAAAATTTCCTAACTAAAGCAAAAGGATTCTTTTTTTTTTTTTTAGAAACTGATAACAGGAACTTTGCAGTCATCACATACACACATATACAAATTTGCACAGAACATTCATCAATAAATATTCGCACAACACACTTATTTCAGGGAAAATAAACATGCAACATATAATACTTATTATTTTTAAATTAAAGAAGTTACTCACCTGTTAGTAGAAATGGAACAGAGCTCTTAAGTTTGGAAAAGCTTTTGTTTTGTATTTCAAAAACCAGTGCCTTGCTTTAAAACTGTAATTTGCAGTTGCATGTTTTGATAGCTTGATTTCCAGGTTGCAGAAGACAAAATCCCAAATTTATTTTGCTTTTGACTTAAACTGGATTTGCTTATAGTTAAAACTTGCATGCAGAGCTTACTTGCTGTTGATACTTGCATTGCTTTTACTTCTTTGAATTTTCTGATGAAACTTGAGTTGCTAGCATGTAGATTTTTATTATGCTTTTGAAAATGGTTTTACAGAGGAAAGGAATTTCAGATGCAGGCTTTTAGAAGTGGATTTTGGTTGCTGAGGAAAATTTGTACAAAGGATAGCAGGCTAACATGCAGGCATATGCTTTTGCATTGGAAATGGAATTACCAGATTTGATTTTTAGAGAAGGTTGCATTGTATATGAAAAATCTTAGTTTGAACATGATTTAAATTCTTGTTTTAGATAGTTTTGGTTTCAGCTGAAACCTTTTCTTTGGAAATGAAGATTAGAAAAAATGGGAATGAAGAAAATATGTTTTTATACAAGTATGAATGATTTATTTAAAAATATAAAAGAAAAATAAAAATAGAAGACACTTGTCAAATTAAGTAAATAAACTTTGCACACTTGTCTAACTAATTACTTAGAATATCAACACTTGTTTAATACATATATTACTTACAAATTTTTAATTTAAAGATAAATAAAAATCCTCTTTACTTTATTAAATATACATATAAGTAGTTTTACACAAATTAATGAATATGTATTTCTTTTTAATGAACTAAAACAATTTATAAACATGAAAACTTACTTACAAAATTTAAATATGGTTATTCATATATGTTTATTCATTTGAATTTCAAAATGAATTCAAATTCAAATGCTATTTATACATTTTAAAAATCCAATTTTAAAACCAATTTAAAACTAGTTTATATTAACATGTTTGAAATTCTAAAATAATAACATTGTCTTTTTAAAACATATCTACATTTATTAAAATAAATAAAACACAATTATCAAATTTAAATAATTTATAAAAGAAATTATAAATTACATAGCCTATTAAACATATTTAATTACATTAATGTTTTAGTAAACAATTTGTATTTTAAATTTCAAATAATTCCAATTTATAATTATTAAGCTATATTTAAAATAAAATAAAATAAATTCTTGTTTATCTTATGGAAATACAATTATACAATTATACAATTTAAAATAATTACTTTAAGTATTTTAAACAATTTGTTATTTATTAAATAAAATAATAATCTTCAAATTATCAAATGAATATTAAAATTTGAAAACAATATTTTATTTGTTCATTTAATTTCAAACCAAACTTATCCATTCACAATATATATATATATAAATATATATACATACATTATAAATAGGAAAACAATTATTAGTTTTTAAAAGATAAGATTTACCAATTAAACATTTATTTAATTGGATTATTAAATCAAGTTAATTTTATTAAAATTTTATCAAATCAATTTAATTTTAAATACAGATTATTAAATTGATATTGCTAAAATTTCCGGGATATCACACATGTGTTGCATTGTCTTGTTTGTGTTTATTGGATTGTTACAAGATGATCATCTAGGCTCTCTCCACTTATTTGAATCCATTGTCGTGCTTGTCTTTCCCTTGGAATCATGTTTGTGTGTCGTAGTGGTCTTCAGCTTGAAAAGGTGAGTCTTTCTCACTCTGACATTTATACTTATGAAATAGTGAATTGATGACAAGTGTTTAGTAATATAAAATGTTTATGCAAGTTAATGATGATCATATGATATGCTATGCCATGTTATTACTATGTTAAAACTGTTAATTATCACCTGACATCTGATATATGACATTGCATTGCGACATTGACATTGTTTATATTGTTTATGCATATATTCACACTGCAAGTTCCCTGTTAGAATAGAATCACTATGGGTTGAAATGATACATACCCGAACAGACTTTAGAATAGGGAAAAATCATTATGGGCTGAAATGATAGGCCTGAGCGATTTTTATTGTACTTTATTTGGCTTGGGATTGCGGGTTTGAAATGATAAAACCCGGTTTTCTTTGTAAATTACGGATTGAAATGATATATATCTGTATCACTTGACCTAGGTTAGAAAATTGTATACAGACCCCATGGTATATTTTTAAATGATTTTTTTTAATATGTATTTTCAAAAGTATGAAATTTTGATTTAAAATATATATATTATGGTTTTAAGAAAGTTAAATATTAAATCTTGAAATTGTGAATTTAAGTGAATTCAAGTATGTAAATTTGGAGTAAATGTGACGTTTGACTTTAAATTTTATTTTAAGATGTAATTAAATAATGGAAATCAAATTTAAAGTTTTGAAATGATATTTGAAGTAAAATTTTAACTTTATTAAATTTATAAATTAATAAACAGTGAATTTTGACTTAATAAATGAATGGAGTTTGCAAAATTGAATATTTGATCTTAAAAATTTATTGTGTTAAATCATATGTTAAAATGATTTTAAATGTGAAATTTTGAAGTCTAGAAATATGATTTTTAAGTTGTAATAATAAACTTTGGAGTTTTATTATTATTTTTGAAAAGCTAAAATGAAATCTGGAATTTTATAGCATTTTCAAAATGCTTTAGTCTTTTGACAGCATTTTAATGCTATTGTTTTGAATCTAACAATGTTTGAAATAACTAAATATCTATTACGACATTTTATAAATGTCGCTATTCTTGAAATAAACCATTTTGGAAAATATAAGCTACTATAGCACTTTATAAATGCTGTCGTTGCTATAATTTGACAATGTTTTGAAATGTTATAGATTTTAACACTGTTTGGGCTCTATTTTAAAGTGTTAAATAATTTAACTTTTGAAATGGATTATCTATGAAATTTTGAAGTTTTGAATATTTAAATTTGAATTTTTAAGGAATTTAAATTGAATTTGAATATAAATAAAGTTTACTTGGTTATGTGTTAAACGGAATGAAATGTAATATAATAAATGAATTTTTGAATGGAATTTTGGAATGTATTTTTGGTAATGATGTTTGAAATAATAAATGAATGACATATTTGATTTTTAAATGATATTCAACTTTGAATATTTGGATTTGAATTCAAATAATGATTTGATTATGAAGTTCTAAAAGGATGTAATATTTTAATGATTTTGAAATGGTGTGGAAATGATTTGATCTTTATTTTAATAAAGAATGTGAATGTTGAATGATATTTGATTTTGCTTTATTTGATAAAGGAATATTTGAAGTTTATATTTGTATGAAAAGATATTTGGTTTAATTGTAATTTAAGTTTAGTTAAATAAAATTGGATTATGAAATGAAATGAATATTTCAAAACTACATAATAATGAAATTAGATTTGAGATATGAATATATGGAATTATAAAGTTTAGTTTTGAAATGTGGGATATTAAAGTTTGGAAACATATTAAAATTGGATAGCTTATTTTGTAGATCAAATCTATATTTGAAATTTATAAGATTTGAAATGTTTTGTTAGAAAACTGAATTGAATTGAAATTGATGGTTTGATTTGAATTAAATTGGGAATTTGAAATTTTGAATTAAATTGGAAATAAATTTGTAAAATGTAAAGAATTAAATGAATGTTTCATGATTTCAAATGTATGATTTCAGAATGTTATGATTTTCAAAGTGTAATGATTTCAAGTATTTTGGTTTCTGAAAAGTTATACTTTGAAAGTATTATGAATTTTTTTAAAAGGTGAATATATGTTTGAAATGGAAATGATAAACTATTTGATTTGAATATAGTTTTGAAATGTTTTTGGTTTCGAAGTATAAACTATCTTGATTTGAATATAGTTTTGAAATAAAAATGATTTTGGTTTCGAAGTATAAACTATTTTGATCGAATAAATAGTTTTGAAATAAAAATGGTTTTGGTTTCGAAGTATAAACTATTTTGAAAGAAATATAGTTTGAAATGAAATGATTTGATCTTTTTGAAGTTTAAACTATTTTGAAATGACCACGGCGTTATAATAACGTTTGGTTGTTAAAGAGATCAGGATCGAAAGTTGTCATACTCTCTGCCAACTCCGAAAACCACTTTAACAACCGTGTACGCGGTGGAGATTCCAGAATGAAGTAGGATGGTGGCGACGTTCTTGAGGTATATTACGTGGACCCAACTCCCGTGAGTTGGCATAAGGTGGCTAAAACAGGAGCGATCTCGGGCCAAAGGAGGTAGCACCTCTGGTCGGACACATTCCTTCGATACTATACTCTTACTGGTGATTGATTAGATGGCCATCCTCCGATATTGATTGGGAGTGTGTTCCGAGGTGGGCGTATGTGGCTGCTGCGTTACCACCAGCCCGTGTGCGTAATTGGTATATCTACCCTGGCATTGCCTTGTGTGCCGTGTCACCTACCATACCGAGCCTTTACTACGAGTTTGTTTTTCTCCCGTAGCCCGTGTGGTATCCTCTGACAGTCACCCGGAGTGGAGATGGCATGATATTGGATGGACTACTGGGATTATTATGTGTGAAGGGTGATATGGGTAGCCCGGAACGCTATTTAAAAGTATGTTTATTTTACTGTAGACATTATTATAGTAACACAATATTACTACATAGTAAATAGTTTAACGGATCCTTAAAGGATGGGCGATCCCAAGCATCCTTTAAGTTACTGATGCATTTTTGTTACTGTTCACTTGAGTTTATTTACAGTTCATAAGTATTTATGTCCTGACTCGAGTGTTTTGTATTTTGCTTTACGCTCGAGTCAGATTGAGTGAGTTAGCATTCAAGATTCACCTTCGGAGTTGGAGCTTTCCTTGAAGATCCAGCCATCTATTTTGCTTTCTGTATCCAGTGATTTCAGTGATGTATTCTGATTTGTACCTGATGTATCTTGTTCCTTTTTGTTGTATCATGTTTAACTCTGATGTATCTTATTTTTATATAGTAGCTTCATGAACTACTATTTCTTTTAAATTCCGCTGCATTATTAAATACTCTGTGTCTGTGATCTGTGATTATGTATTTACTGTATATTCTGAGATTTGCCAAATTTTATTTACAACGCGGTATTTTGAGCAATTCAAGTCGGACATGTGCGGATGCGAATGGTTGAAAATATCGGGTTGTTACAATTGGTATCAGAGCTTTGGTAGCTCTAGGCAAAACTCAGTATATAGGGTAAGTGTATTTACAGGATCACTTTCATTCGAGTTTAAACCTCTTCCTTTTTGACTCGATTCCTTTGAATTTTGGAACATTCCCTGTGGTTCCAAAATCCATTCGTGTCCCTCACTATTTATCTTTTTTTGTTTTTGGAGTATCCCATAACTCCACTTCAAAAGGTCTTCATAATGAGTCGGCGGTCTCGCCAACCTCAAATTTATTTGTAAAGGGGGAAACTCCTTTACAACAGCATCGATTCACCAGAGATTCTATATCCTCGGTTTAGATGCTAGTACCCATTATAATCCCGAACTCTATCTCTTGAGACCGAATGTTGATTCACCCAAGAAATCCACATCGATCTTATTCTTTAAGTCACGGTTGATCCGGTTAAGGTTGCCCGTGATTTATATAAATTTATCCATCTCCCTATTCTGTTATTTAATCATCTCATCTTTGTTTCCAACTTATCTTCAAACCATTCTTAAAGTGTAATTGTAAACTAATATTTAAAATGTTTTATATATTGTGTTGTTTGAGTTGTTGATGTTGATTTGGGTTTCTAATCGATTCGTCTGATCAACGCTATCGATAAGATTTCCAAAACACTTGAACAGAGCAAACTGACACAATATGTTTTAAAATTTAGTAATGAAATAAATTTTGTGAAATAAATTTTGTAACTATATTATAAATATTTATCTGGATTTTATTTGAATTGGTTGTTAAGAAATAATATTTGATTTTATATATCATTTTCTATTGTTTCATATATCTAATTGAACTATAAAACATGGTTATAAATTTATTTGGAAATTTAAAATGAATGTAAAACAAGAATTTGAGAATTTAATTTCCGATGGATTTCAAACTTTGTGTTTAAAGTTTTAAAGGATATACTATTTAAAGTATTTTTGAATAGAAGTTTGTTTCCAAAGAATTTTTTTAAAGTTTAAAACTAGTGCTCTTCTCTTTGTCGCTGGAAAATAACTTCGGTGATGACTGCAGCATCATCGACGTTCATTTTCAAGTTTTGAAGTGAAGAGACCATTCTGTAGTCTTTCTACAGTTTTGTTTTGGGAAATTTAATTGATTTGAATTTATAAAATAAGACTGGATTCATAACATATGCTGATATATGATTTAAAGTTGAATATATATATATATATATATATATAGTATATGTGCATTTAGTTATCTCTAAATAGTTTGAAATTTATCGGAAATTTAATTCCTAAATTTTATCTTCAAAGATAATTTTAAGTGTAATTTCAAGATTTGGATAAATATTCAAGCTTGAAATGATTAAGTTAGAAAGTTTTATTTGTATAATACATAATTCACTACAATATAACTTACCTTAAATTTTAGAAGTTGAATATGTAATTGGATAATATATAATATGAAAGATTTTATAAATAAAATTTGAGTGGTTATAACAAATGTTATACACTTAAATTTTTGTTATAAAAAGATTAACAGTGGTAGATAAAGAAAAAGGGCAATGGAATAATTTACAATATAAAATGATGTTAAAGGAACTAAGAAAAATTTAAGGCAGTTGCAATGAGTGTGAGTATATTTAACATAGGTGATATAATATGTTGAGAGGAATAAATTTAATTATAATTAGCAATGAAGAAGAATTAAATTTTATTTGGTACATTTTGAGTGTGATAAAAGATTTTTCAAATACATGATTTTAGGGATTTGTTAATTTTAGATAATTGGATGATAAGATAATGAAATTAGAGATGCTTAAGATTTATTTGGCTTCTGTAAAATTAATTTTCAGTTGAAATTTTATGGTTTCAAATTTATTATTTTATTTTGTTTTTCAAACTATCTTTTGGTTGTCCTTATTTCTCTTATCTTGTTACAGAATGGGAAGGCTATTGCTTATACCAGTCTGTTTATAAATCTTTCTGTAATCTTTGATAATCTTTGTTACTCATCTGGATCTGAACACTGTTTTTCCATTCATAGACCGCCGGTCAAGTGAAAGGGGTGATTCAGACTCTAGAGGATCTTTTCGTGTTTGTGTTCTTGATCTGATCACCTCCATCGTGTTAAACTTACCTATAAAAATAGTTATCATGTATAATAAAAATCTCCTTGTCATCTTGTCTTAATCTAATTTCATTCTAGGTTTTTCTGTGCTTTCCCATACCTCATTCCTTTTCGAGGACGAAAAGTTTTGAGTGGGGGAGAGTGTAACAACCCTGTATTTTTGTGATTTATTTAATTGTATATTTTAAAAATTTTAAATTGAAATTCCTGACTTAAAAAAAAACTTTATTTATTTATTTAAATTGGATAAAACTTTATTTTATTTATTAAAAAGAATAATTTAGTTATTTTTATATATTTTTTTGATTTGTATGTGAATTAGAATTTCAAACATGAATAAATTGAATATTTCCAAAAAATGTGAATTTTGGTCAATTTGGTCAAACTTTGACTTTTAAATTTAAATTTTAAAAGTTTGAAAATTTGAATTTTATCTTTTGTTATGAAAGTAAATAAAATTTCAGGAACACTGCTTTTCGTTTCGTTGAAATCCGAATAATATTGTGAAAGTTATGCTTTTTACAAAATTGGGTGTAAATTGTTTTATTTAACAATATTGTTTATTTTAAATTATACAAATAATCTTTTTAATTGCCATATCTTATTCTCAATTTTATTATATGTTATGTTACATATATTTTTACCTTTTAAATATTTTTAAAGTGATGTTTGAATTTTTCCAAAGCTTATTGAATTTATTTTCTATTTTTAGAGCCTAGTTTCCATTTTTCTTTTATTTTCTTTATTTAAATTATATTTAATTAAAATTTATTTATTCATTTTTATGCATGCATTTTATTTTTATGTTTTATCTTTATTTATAAATATGTTTCATATACATATAATTTTTCCAAAGTTCATTTCATTTATCTTCAAATTTTCAAGCCTAGTTTGTATTTTCTTTGCTATTTTCTTAATTTAATTATATTTAATTAATATTTATTTATATTTATTTATTTGATATATTTTCGTATTTTAACTGAATTTATATATGTTTTTCAGTTATATAAAAATTTAAAAAGAAATTCCAAGAGTCCAAAAAAACTTTCATTTTCTAGTGACTTTTCAACTACTCGTCTCTTCATTTCCCTTTGCCTTTTCACTTCCTTTCTTTTAGCCGTTCAGTTCTTTGCTGTAGCCGTGTATAATCCTCTTCAATTCACGTGATAAACATTTTTCTTCTCATCCTCAAAACTCACGGCAATTTTATTCTGAAAAAAATTTGCTAATGGCATCATATTGCTCAATTTCCTTCTTCATTTTCTATGATTTTGTGCTTTGCTCCTCTTCTAGCTTGCTTGGCCTAGCCCTTCTCCAGCAACTCCACCATCACCACCACCATCTACAGCAGCTCCTCCTCCACTTTCTCTGACCAAGACATTAGCCTTGACCTTCCACTTGAAGCCATCACCTAAAAACAATGTAAACTTCAACAAAACAATGCCAGCCAAACATGTACTTCACTATTGCCTTCATAGTTGCTTTTGCCCACCCCTTAGCCACCACCACCTTCATCTACTTCACCTTTGGCTGCCCCTTTCACTGCTATCCAGATCTGAACTAACATGAAGACCCCATGGCCGAGCCTATATAGGGTCATAGCCGAACCAAAGTGCACCAAAAACTTCACCTATTTTGCCTTGTCCATTGATATGCTTCATGTTGCAAACCCTACCTTTTATATTCCTTCTAGCCGTGCTTTATAGATGCCATACCCGAGCTAAACCTAATCATGGCTGAATGTATGCTCTACGTAGGCTATGCATTTGAGTGATAAGGCAAGGTCAAGTCACTTTGCTCTTTATTGCTTTGTATTTCAACTTGTTCAATATTGTTTTGTGTTGTATATTCATGTGTTGCATTGTCTTGTTTGTGTTTATTGGATTGTTACAAGATGATCATCTAGGCTCTCTCCACTTATTTGAATCCATTGTCGTGCTTGTCTTTCCCTTGGAATCATGTTTGTGTGTCGTAGTGGTCTTCAGCTTGAAAAGGTGAGTCTTTCTCACTCTGACATTTATACTTATGAAATAGTGAATTGATGACAAGTGTTTAGTAATATAAAATGTTTATGCAAGTTAATGATGATCATATGATATGCTATGCCATGTTATTACCATGTTAAAACTGTTAATTATCACCTGACATCTGATATATGACATTGTATTGCGACATTGACATTGTTTATATTGTTTATGCATATATTCACACTGCAAGTTCCCTGTTAGAATAGAATCACTATGGGTTGAAATGATACATACTCGAACAGACTTTAGAATAGGGAAAAATCATTATGGGCTGAAATGATAGGCCTGAGCGATTTTTATTGTATTTTATTTGGCTTGGGATTGCGGGTTTGAAATGATAAAACCCGGTTTTCTTTGTAAATTACGGATTGAAATGATATATATCTGTATCACTTGACCTAGGTTAGAAAATTATATACAGACCCCATGGTATATTTTTAAATGATTTTTTTTTAATATGTATTTTCAAAAGTATGAAATTTTGATTTAAAATATATATATTATGGTTTTAAGAAAGTTAAATATTAAATCTTGAAATTGTGAATTTAAGTGAATTCAAGTATGTAAATTTGGAGTAAATGTGACGTTTGACTTTAAATTTTATTTTAAGATGTAAATAAATAATGGAAATCAAATTTAAAGTTTTGAAATGATATTTGAAGTAAAATTTTAACTTTATTAAATTTATAAATTAATAAACAGTGAATTTTGACTTAATAAATGAATGGAGTTTGCAAAATTGAATATTTGATCTTAAAATTTTATTGTGTTAAATCATATGTTAAAATGATTTTAACAATAGGAGTTTTATAAATTACTCCCGAAGATATAAATTCAATCCAAATCTAAAACGAAACTAGGGTGGCTAAAGAAAAATCCAGAACAACTCATAATAACAATAACATAGATATGTAAAGTCACATCAGAACAGAAATATCTGATATATAGCGGAAGACAAGTCTGGAATACATGCTACAACAATCGATAGTTCACAAGAACCAAATGCACATATACATGTCATCAACATACATGAGGCGATAGTCAATACACCAAAAGTACACCTCGAAGACTAGACAAAAGATGGAGTGAAATTTCAAAAGCTGAAGCTGCAACTGAATCAGAGATAGCGTACCCTAAAATAACTCAGTCTGACCCGAGTATTATTTAAAAGAAAATAATAAACGGATCAGTCTAATTTGAACTCAGAAATAAGTGTATGATAAACAGTACTTAAGGAAATAATTATAGTCTCGAATGAGACTATACAACATAAATAATCAGCATAGTTTAAATGAAGAAATCTCAGTTTAAAATCCATCAAAATCAACTTTCAAATTCACAATTGAATTCAAAGCAGCAATTCACAAAATCTAGAAATCAAAATAGATAACTAGAAAATCATCCGTCGCAAAATCTAGAAATCAAAATAAGATAACTAGAAAAATCAGCATAAAAGTGGATCGATCCCAGCATATAGCGAATTTTAGCTACGCCACACGTGCATCTCAGATGGCCAAAGCCTACCAAGTACTATAATATTTGGCTCCCATCAGATGACCCGAAGGTCCGCAGAGTGACCCGAAGGTCTAGTACTGGTAATGTAACATTCTGAGATTTTCGACTTTCGAAAATTCAACATCGACACTCACTTTATCGACTGCCGAATATCGAAGGCCGAAAACCGAGAAGTTATGGGTTTTAAAAAGAATTTTAAGAAAAGAAAAAGAGAGAAGTAGAAGAAGATAACAGAAAATAAAGGGAGAGGAAGATAGAAAAAAAAAGAGAGAAGAGAGAAAAGAAGGTAGAATATTTTAAAATGGAAGAAAACAGAAAGAAAACAGAACAACAGAATCACATCAGAATCTCACAATTCGCAGCGGAACAACATATAATAATAAATGAATAATCTTTAAATAAAGAACTATATCAGTTATTACATCACATTATATTTCATTACATCATATCATATCATCAGAGTGTACAACTACATACAACAATAAACAGTGCAGCGGAAAAGAAATACTATATAAACTAGTAATACGCCATGCCATCCAGCTTGCCTCCAGCAACTCCAGAATATCCAGAATATCCTGATAAACCTAACTCTTAACTGCCCGTGTGGAAATTGGTGGGCACCCAGAGTTTAGGAAGGAAAACAATAAACTCCAAGTCAGTCATGTGACTGGTGTGAGAACTCAAAACAGTTTATTTATCTTTAAAATCAAAATAGAAGAATATTTTTAAATCAATTCGCAATGCTTTTAAAAATGAGACTACCATAAGGCCTCCCGCACACACACACATGCAAACGCAGAATCGGAGGAGATTTCTCCTTATGATAGTCAAAGATGCTTGATACGCATTTAAGATAACATTTGATATTATTACTAGTGCATAGTGTAGGAAAGTCATTTCAAAAATAAAGATATAAATCTTAGCCGACATAGACATTTCGAACTATGCCTACTATAGCTACTATCCAAACAGTGGTGACCACCATAAGTGAATAGCAGGTTCTACAACTAATACCGTACAAGTTTCGTATTGGGAATTGGATTTCCAACAAATGGTCAGGCCAAGGAACTTCCCATTGCCACATGAGAATGCCTCTGGAAAGACATCCCCGAGAACCAAATCGGAACTCTGCCAACACAAGGCCGGGTTACCCCTAACTGGGTAACTACTGACACGAGCACGCCATTCCCCGATCGTAAACGACCTTTTTCACGGGATCCCGATAACCAACAACCACAAAGTAATAAACTCATAGTAACCACATAGGTTAAATATCTGGGCTCCATACCATGATACAACCTCTATCCAGAAGGAAATGTACATACCCTAAGGGGAGCTACAGCAACCCCTAATAACCTTGCCGCATCTTTCCTGTTTTGACCATTTCCGGGATGTGAGGCTCGACGAATTCACGTCCACAAAAACACACTTTGTACAAAAAGCCGTGCTTTGGGTCAACAAATGATCAACACAATGATCACTAAGATAGACGATCAAATGAATGATCCTATCACAATAATCAACACAATGATCATTTCAGCATCACTCAGCATATCACATTACCAAATTGGGAATATATCGCTGATAACTTCAACTATATAACCTTTGAGCTCGTACGTCTCAAAGAAGGGTGTTAAGCAAAGAATAAATTCTCCGCCACCAACAGAAATATATTTGAAAGAAATCGGCTTTATATCTCAAATTGTAATGTCAGACACACAATCCATACAAGTCTGTTCCGGGATCGAACAGAACCGAAGGCACTTACAAAGAAGTCCTTGCAATCCGGATATTCACAATCCTGATCGGATTCACCATCACATATGGAGAACTCAATACCGTAGCTACTCGGTGCAGAGTCAATCGATAGTTCATCCTATCACTCTCGCAAATACCGGTCTTCAACACCGATCTTCAAATGCGATTTACAACGACGTATCACATATTCGGAGTGGGTTATACGACCCCATGGTCCTTTCCCGGTTAACCCGAATAGTGAGCGCTTATTCAAAAATAAGTGTGCATTCAAATTCAATCAATTCACATCAAATACCCATTCAAAGGGAAATATTGATAGTCGGCTATTGAACTATCAATGGATATGCATACATCACCAGATTCCAAATAATTTTCCAAATTATTTATTTTCCAAAATATCTTTACTAGATATATAGTTTCAACACTTCAAAAATAAATCAATATTTATTTTTAACCAATTTCACTTTTCACATATAAATTCCATAATGAATTTATATTTCAAAATATCCATGCATATATGATTTCAACTATTCATTTCAATTTATCTTCAAAAAGATAAATTCTAATTTTTCACTTCATATTGGAAAACATTTCCATACTTATTAAAAATAAGTAATTCACAAATCTTTTTATTTTCAACCTTAGAAAATATTCAATATACTTAAATCGAATTAAGTATATATTTCATTCTTTAAGGAAATTATGTTCTTAAACATATTTATTTGGGTCAAAACGAATGTTGCGTAAAACATCGTTACAACGTCCCAAAATCACTAGTATAGGGATTTGAAATTAAAATAGATATATAAATTCCAATACTATACAAAAACATTTCCTTTCGGAAATCATTTACTATAACAACAGTGTTATAGTCCACATTTCCTTTTATTTCTCGAAAACGTCTATTTCAACAATAAATGTTGAAATCTATGATTTCGAATCTCAACACAATTAAAACATCGTTAGATCGTTTTAATTCAAATTAAACATCTCATTCAAAACAATTTCTTTAACATATCATTCACTATTTAAAAACGTGAATATACTTCTTTAACAAATTCCATCCTTTTATTCATTTTAATTCAAAGGATTATTCACTGTCTAAAAACGTGAATATGACTCTATTTCTAAGTTATAACAATTAACTTATCAAAATAAGTCGTTTGCGAATTTATAAAACAACGTTCATAAATTCCATATCTATTTATTTATAAAAACTTCCTTTTCATAAATTCCTTTATTAACCTATTCCAGTTTATAACTAAATTATAAACTACAAGTTCATATTATAAGTTAATTACTTATAAAACGATTATTTTACAAAATCGTTCATTTAACTTCCCAAATTATTAATCTTAACTTATAAGATTGTTTATTTATCCAAAATTCATTCTTTCGGTAACTTTATAAATTTTATAAACCTATTGCTTATAAAATTTCATTTATAACTTTACAGTTTATAATTTCATAAATTTCATTCATTTAGGAAATTCATTTTCACTACATTCAAACACTTATAAAAACTCGTTTTATAATGTCCATAATTCAATTTATAAATATCCATTTATAAATCTCTTAATATAAATTAATTTATATTATTCTTTTAAACGTCTTTAAATTCCTTTAAAAATTTCACCGTTCTCTTGATTTATAAAATAATCAAATTTTATAAATCTTATATTCAAACTTTTAATAATAAACTCAAAAATCCAGTTTAAACTATTTTATAAAATCATTGGTTCATATTTCTCAGAAATCGACTTTTAATCGTATTTCTAAAAATCAGCTTTTTAACTATATTTCACAAAAACCATAATTTTTATAACTTTAAAAATTATAACGTTTTTTTATTTATTTATAATGGATCAATTCCAAAAATATAGTATATTTTCAAAAATCACTTTAAAACCATTTTAAAATCCCAAAATCTGGGTCCAATGATGCTACACATCAAATAGTCAATCACGACCACAACGATATCATATATCGATATGATAATCAATCAAATATCAAAATATCTGAAATAAAATAAATACTGTTGAGGAATCCAGTTGGATCCCTCCAACCTGTTTCCTGCATCCAAAAACATTAGCACAATACCAATTTCGCTCCAGTACGAAATTATCGCGGTACATGTTCTTATTAAATATTATCCGCTTAATAACGGCGTAATAGGGTCTCATCCGCTAAACAAAAAATGCGGGAAATCAACAACTGCAATATATACATATGCCAATATATATATATTGATATTATATATAATACCAATTTCACTGTTTATGAAATATTCGCGGTATATGTTTATATTAAATAACATCCGCTTACTAACGGCGCATAATGTCTATTTTAACAATCAATAATTTACAGTCATCATTCAAACATGCATTCAAATATTTTAAATCTAACTATTTAAAATAAAATCGAAATCTATTCGATTGAGTGAGAAGTTCTCACCTTGGTTTTAAATTCCGTTTTAGCTTTTATTTCGAATAAAATTAAACGCGCGTTTAATTTTACCCAAAATTCTCACTAACTCCAAACGACTCCAAACCAACTCCATCGCGTAGTGCTCGTCCATACGATTCCAACGCAACTGAGTTTGCATTTTTTCGACCTCGTATGAAAAAGATATGAATATTTGAAGTTTGTACCAATTTATATATATAATTTACAACTAAATTAACTTTAAAACCCTACACGCAAATCAGAGCCACACGATCCCCCAAGCTCCAGATCTCAGCCGTTGCTTCCTTTTCTTCCTTCTCCCTTCGTATCATCTCCAGGAACGAAGCACGGCCATGAGAACCCACTCCATCCATGCTAGGGTTTAATTATGCATCACCTACGACGAGCTAGAGCTCATCACTCCTCCACCAATCGAAGCGCCTTGGCTTCCTCTACACTCGGCCCTAGGGGTTTGATGCTCGGCCCTGTATACATCTCGAAAAACGTGCCCCAACATCGAACGAACGCGAGCAGATTTTGACGTCATTTACGAACTATAGCTCATCTCGACCGTTGGATAGGTGCGCCTCGCCGTGCTCTACGAGTTTGCTGAAGAAAGTTTTTGTAAATAGTGGATGGATTGGAAGTTTTCAAGGGGAGAACGACATAGCTTGCTGGCCGTTCAAAATGGGGGTGGCGGCTGCGTGAATGAATTAGGGTTTAATTTCTTTTTTTTTTTCAAGTGGGGGGGTGCTATTTATAAGAAAAGCAAGCGTAAACACTATTCATCCCGGGAATTCCGAACTCCGATTTAGACGCCGTAACCAGCGTACCTAGGGTTTATCCCGCGTTCCGGACACAATGGAACAGGTTTCGGAAGCTAATTCGGAAGTATGTGCGAGTTATGGCTGAAAACGTTCAATTTGAATTAAACCGATTTAAGTCGATTTCTAGGCGTTTTAATTCGTACAGGACAAACGGTAAATCCAATTGACTTGAAATTTGAAACCTTACAATAATATCACATTACGGATCCGATGAAACTGGTTTCGTCGAATTCCGAGACTTTTTGAAAAATGGCTATTTTGACTCGCCAAATTTAAATTAAAAATAAATCGATGCGTTTCGAGCTGCCACGATCAAACGATAGCTCCGATTGATACGAAAATTGAAATCCGGTAATAACTAACTATTACGGATCCAATGAAACTGGTTTCGTTCAATTCTGAGACTGTTCAAAAATTGGCTATTTTACAGTCGATTATTAAATATTAAAATATTCAATTTTCACAAATTAACTTTTAATTCGATTTTAAAAGTTCTAAAATATTTCTATAACTCCAGTATGATTAAATAAAATTTTACAAATCATTTTCTATCATATTTAACTCTATTTTCAATTATTTCCATAATTTAACATATTAAATTTATCGATTTAATTATCCAATTAAATCCAAAATTCAAATAAAAATTTATTTGACTTAAAAAATTCACTTATTAATATTTAAAATTAATTAAATATTCAAATTTAATTTATTAAAAATTCTGGGTCGTTACAATCTTTCCCCCTTAAAAGAATTTCGTCCTCGAAATTACAAGTAAGAAAGGTTACAAAATCTATTAACTTTCCAAAATTCATAATTAACTTCTTACAAATCTTTACTAAGTTTTCAAATCATACTTAGTTATCTTTTCAAAAACAAACTATATCTTTTAACTTTCTATTCCAAATCAAAGTTTAAAGTTTTCACAAATTTTCCCAATTCCTCAAAAATTTTCTAACGCCTTAAATTTCCAGAAAAATTCGCCATAGTCTCCTTTGCGCGGCTCGATCCGAAAAAAAAATGACAGTATATATATCACAAATATACATCTCATCAAGTAATGAGGCATCCCGCAGGGAAAAAAGTATAAAAGTGCGATATTTAATCCGAGATATGTACCTTATATTTTATTAGCAAGCATATACGGCTAATATAGCGCTAAAGCGAACTCCAAATGCGAAGCAAACGCGATCCGCACCTACTAAACTCAACAAACAACATGAGAATCATGCATATATGAAAATAGTATCAATATACAACATATAGCAACATAACTATACATGTCACATAGAAAATGCAACAATAGCAATATATATTCAACCATCAACCAATTAACATTCATAATCAATAGATATTCATATTCTCATTAATATTTAATGAAATGGTTTTCAATTTAAATCACATTTGATTCATTAATGTTGGAATTTACTAACATTCATTCTCAATTCTAATTAGTTTCAATTAGTTAACATTCACTAATTAAATCCAATTCACATTCAATTCTATTCAAATTTATTTACTTCTAATTTGAATTTAATTACATTAGCTTTCAATTTCATTAATACTTAATGAATTATATACAATCATATAACAATCATATAACAACCAATTTATATTAATTACAACCAAATTCTTTTCACTTATATTCATTCAATTTGATTTAACACCATCATTTTCAATTGGTTTAATTAAATTGATTTCCATTCAGTTTTATTCAACTTCTAATAACATTAGATTTTAATGAATTAATACTTTCATTAATTATTCCTTATCAACTTATTTACATTCAATTTATTCATTATTTCAATTCAATTACAAAGTTGAATTTCATTTACATAACTTAAGTTATATTCCATTTATACATCCTTTATTTACAACTCATATTTTATATAGTTTCTCTTCTTATATATATAAGTTTATTTCACAATTGTAATTCACTTTAATTATAACTCAATTCTTATAATTCTTTTGCTTATACAATTACTCTTTATTTAGATTATTCAAACAACCTAACAATCAACTTACATACACTTTAATAATTCTGAAAAATTATTCCTTTATATATCAAATATAATCAAGGTAAAATTATTTTATTTACCCAATTTAAAACAATATTATGTCGAATTGTTCTATTCAAGTGTTTAGAAACCCCTTCGGCATAGTCTTGCGGACCACGCTGACGAAAGTTCATATACCACTCAATAAACCAATCATCACAATATAAAACAATTTTTATATTCACTAACAAATACGCTCTCATAACTATTATTACACTCAAACTCATTCTAGAGTACTGCTGACTCTATCTCTAACGAGTAATACCCAACAGAACCATGGTTGTCGCTTAACCATAAGCTCTGATACCAAATGTAACATTCTGGGATTTTCGACTTTCAAAAATTCAACATCGACACTCACTTTATCGACTGCCGAATATCGAAGGCCGAAAACCGAGAAGTTATGGGTTTTAAAAAGAATTTTAAGAAAAGAAAAAGAGAGAAGTAGAAGAAGATAACAGAAAATAAAGGGAGAGGAAGATAGAAAAAAAAAGAGAGAAGAGAGAAAAGAAGGTAGAATATTTTAAAATGGAAGAAAACAGAAAGAAAACAGAACAACAGAATCACATCAGAATCTCACAATTCGCAGCGGAACAACATATAATAATAAATGAATAATCTTTAAATAAAGAACTATATCAGTTATTACATCACATTATATTTCATTACATCATATCATATCATCAGAGTGTACAACTACATACAACAATAAACAGTGCAGCGGAAAAGAAATACTATATAAACTAGTAATACGCCATGCCATCCAGCTTGCCTCCAGCAACTCCAGAATATCCAGAATATCCTGATAAACCTAACTCTTAACTGCCCGTGTGGAAATTGGTGGGCACCCAGAGTTTAGGAAGGAAAACAATAAACTCCAAGTCAGTCATGTGACTGGTGTGAGAACTCAAAACAGTTTATTTATCTTTAAAATCAAAATAGAAGAATATTTTTAAATCAATTCGCAATGCTTTTAAAAATGAGACTACCATAAGGCCTCCCGCACACACACACATGCAAACGCAGAATCGGAGGAGATTTCTCCTTATGATAGTCAAAGATGCTTGATACGCATTTAAGATAACATTTGATATTATTACTAGTGCATAGTGTAGGAAAGTCATTTCAAAAATAAAGATATAAATCTTAGCCGACATAGACATTTCGAACTATGCCTACTATAGCTACTATCCAAACAGTGGTGACCACCATAAGTGAATAGCAGGTTCTACAACTAATACCGTACAAGTTTCGTATTGGGAATTGGATTTCCAACAAATGGTCAGGCCAAGGAACTTCCCATTGCCACATGAGAATGCCTCTGGAAAGACATCCCCGAGAACCAAACCGGAACTCTGCCAACACAAGGCCGGGTTACCCCTAACTGGGTAACTACTGACACGAGCACGCCATTCCCCGATCGTAAACGACCTTTTTCACGGGATCCCGATAACCAACAACCACAAAGTAATAAACTCGTAGTAACCACATAGGTTAAATATCTGGGCTCCATACCATGATACAACCTCTATCCAGAAGGAAATGTACATACCCTAAGGGGAGCTACAGCAACCCCTAATAACCTTGCCGCATCTTTCCTGTTTTGACCATTTCCGGGATGTGAGGCTCGACGAATTCACGTCCACAAAAACACACTTTGTACAAAAAGCCGTGCTTTGGGTCAACAAATGATCAACACAATGATCACTAAGATAGACGATCAAATGAATGATCCTATCACAATAATCAACACAATGATCATTTCAGCATCACTCAGCATATCACATTACCAAATTGGGAATATATCGCTGATAACTTCAACTATATAACCTTTGAGCTCGTACGTCTCAAAGAAGGGTGTTAAGCAAAGAATAAATTCTCCGCCACCAACAGAAATATATTTGAAAGAAATCGGCTTTATATCTCAAATTGTAATGTCAGACACACAATCCATACAAGTCTGTTCCGGGATCGAACAGAACCGAAGGCACTTACAAAGAAGTCCTTGCAATCCGGATATTCACAATCCTGATCGGATTCACCATCACATATGGAGAACTCAATACCGTAGCTACTCGGTGCAGAGTCAATCGATAGTTCATCCTATCACTCTCGCAAATACCGGTCTTCAACACCGATCTTCAAATGCGATTTACAACGACGTATCACATATTCGGAGTGGGTTATACGACCCCATGGTCCTTTCCCGGTTAACCCGAATAGTGAGCGCTTATTCAAAAATAAGTGTGCATTCAAATTCAATCAATTCACATCAAATACCCATTCAAAGGGAAATATTGATAGTCGGCTATTGAACTATCAATGGATATGCATACATCACCAGATTCCAAATAATTTTCCAAATTATTTATTTTCCAAAATATCTTTACTAGATATATAGTTTCAACACTTCAAAAATAAATCAATATTTATTTTTAACCAATTTCACTTTTCACATATAAATTCCATAATGAATTTATATTTCAAAATATCCATGCATATATGATTTCAACTATTCATTTCAATTTATCTTCAAAAAGATAAATTCTAATTTTTCACTTCATATTGGAAAACATTTCCATACTTATTAAAAATAAGTAATTCACAAATCTTTTTATTTTCAACCTTAGAAAATATTCAATATACTTAAATCGAATTAAGTATATATTTCATTCTTTAAGGAAATTATGTTCTTAAACATATTTATTTGGGTCAAAACGAATGTTGCGTAAAACATCGTTACAACGTCCCAAAATCACTAGTATAGGGATTTGAAATTAAAATAGATATATAAATTCCAATACTATACAAAAACATTTCCTTTCGGAAATCATTTACTATAACAACAGTGTTATAGTCCACATTTCCTTTTATTTCTCGAAAACGTCTATTTCAACAATAAATGTTGAAATCTATGATTTCGAATCTCAACACAATTAAAACATCGTTAGATCGTTTTAATTCAAATTAAACATCTCATTCAAAACAATTTCTTTAACATATCATTCACTATTTAAAAACGTGAATATACTTCTTTAACAAATTCCATCCTTTTATTCATTTTAATTCAAAGGATTATTCACTGTCTAAAAACGTGAATATGACTCTATTTCTAAGTTATAACAATTAACTTATCAAAATAAGTCGTTTGCGAATTTATAAAACAACGTTCATAAATTCCATATCTATTTATTTATAAAAACTTCCTTTTTATAAATTCCTTTATTAACCTATTCCAGTTTATAACTAAATTATAAACTACAAGTTCATATTATAAGTTAATTACTTATAAAACGATTATTTTACAAAATCGTTCATTTAACTTCCCAAATTATTAATCTTAACTTATAAGATTGTTTATTTATCCAAAATTCATTCTTTCGGTAACTTTATAAATTTTATAAACCTATTGCTTATAAAATTTCATTTATAACTTTATAGTTTATAATTTCATAAATTTCATTCATTTAGGAAATTCATTTTCACTACATTCAAACACTTATAAAAACTCGTTTTATAATGTCCATAATTCAATTTATAAATATCCATTTATAAATCTCTTAATATAAATTAATTTATATTATTCTTTTAAACGTCTTTAAATTCCTTTAAAAATTTCACCGTTCTCTTGATTTATAAAATAATCAAATTTTATAAATCTTATATTCAAACTTTTAATAATAAACTCAAAAATCCAGTTTAAACTATTTTATAAAATCATTGGTTCATATTTCTCAGAAATCGACTTTTAATCGTATTTCTAAAAATCAGCTTTTTAACTATATTTCACAAAAACCATAATTTTTATAACTTTAAAAATTATAACGTTTTTTTATTTATTTATAATGGATCAATTCCAAAAATATAGTATATTTTCAAAAATCACTTTAAAACCATTTTAAAATCCCAAAATCTGGGTCCAATGATGCTACACATCAAATAGTCAATCACGACCACAACGATATCATATATCGATATGATAATCAATCAAATATCAAAATATCTGAAATAAAATAAATACTGTTGAGGAATCCAGTTGGATCCCTCCAACCTGTTTCCTGCATCCAAAAACATTAGCACAATACCAATTTCGCTCCAGTACGAAATTATCGCGGTACATGTTCTTATTAAATATTATCCGCTTAATAACGGCGTAATAGGGTCTCATCCGCTAAACAAAAAATGCGGGAAATCAACAACTGCAATATATACATATGCCAATATATATATATTGATATTATATATAATACCAATTTCACTGTTTATGAAATATTCGCGGTATATGTTTATATTAAATAACATCCGCTTACTAACGGCGCATAATGTCTATTTTAACAATCAATAATTTACAGTCATCATTCAAACATGCATTCAAATATTTTAAATCTAACTATTTAAAATAAAATCGAAATCTATTCGATTGAGTGAGAAGTTCTCACCTTGGTTTTAAATTCCGTTTTAGCTTTTATTTCGAATAAAATTAAACGCGCGTTTAATTTTACCCGAAATTCTCACTAACTCCAAACGACTCCAAACCAACTCCATCGCGTAGTGCTCGTCCATACGATTCCAACGCAACTGAGTTTGCATTTTTTCGACCTCGTATGAAAAAGATATGAATATTTGAAGTTTGTACCAATTTATATATATAATTTACAACTAAATTAACTTTAAAACCCTACACGCAAATCAGAGCCACACGATCCCCCAAGCTCCAGATCTCAGCCGTTGCTTCCTTTTCTTCCTTCTCCCTTCGTATCATCTCCAGGAACGAAGCACGGCCATGAGAACCCACTCCATCCATGCTAGGGTTTAATTATGCATCACCTACGACGAGCTAGAGCTCATCACTCCTCCACCAATCGAAGCGCCTTGGCTTACTCTACACTCGGCCCTAGGGGTTTGATGCTCGGCTCTGTATACATCTCGAAAAACGTGCCCCAACATCGAACGAACGCGAGCAGATTTTGACGTCATTTACGAACTATAGCTCATCTCGACCGTTGGATAGGTGCGCCTCGCCGTGCTCTACGAGTTTGCTGAAGAAAGTTTTTGTAAATAGTGGATGGATTGGAAGTTTTCAAGGGGAGAACGACATAGCTTGCTGGCCGTTCAAAATGGGGGTGGCGGCTGCGTGAATGAATTAGGGTTTAATTTCTTTTTTTTTTTTCAAGTGGGGGGGTGCTATTTATAAGAAAAGCAAGCGTAAACACTATTCATCCCGGGAATTCCGAACTCCGATTTAGACGCCGTAACCAGCGTACCTAGGGTTTATCCCGCGTTCCGGACACAATGGAACAGGTTTCGGAAGCTAATTCGGAAGTATGTGCGAGTTATGGCTGAAAACGTTCAATTTGAATTAAACCGATTTAAGTCGATTTCTAGGCGTTTTAATTCGTACAGGACAAACGGTAAATCCAATTGACTTGAAATTTGAAACCTTACAATAATATCACATTACGGATCCGATGAAACTGGTTTCGTCGAATTCCGAGACTTTTTGAAAAATGGCTATTTTGACTCGCCAAATTTAAATTAAAAATAAATCGATGCGTTTCGAGCTGCCACGATCAAACGATAGCTCCGATTGATACGAAAATTGAAATCCGGTAATAACTAACTATTACGGATCCAATGAAACTGGTTTCGTTTAATTCTGAGACTGTTCAAAAATTGGCTATTTTACAGTCGATTATTAAATATTAAAATATTCAATTTTCACAAATTAACTTTTAATTCCATTTTAAAAGTTCTAAAATATTTCTATAACTCCAGTATGATTAAATAAAATTTTACAAATCATTTTCTATCATATTTAACTCTATTTTCAATTATTTCCATAATTTAACATATTAAATTTATCGATTTAATTATCCAATTAAATCCAAAATTCAAATAAAAATTTATTTGACTTAAAAAATTCACTTATTAATATTTAAAATTAATTAAATATTCAAATTTAATTTATTAAAAATTCTGGGTCGTTACAGGTAATTGACCCGAAGGTCCATCAGATGACCCGAAGGTCCAGCAGAGTGGCTCGAAAGCCCAACAAAATCATCAGAATCATCAAACAACAAATATTTCAATTAACGAGTCCGGAATTAACCGAATTAGTAAAAGCATGGTTCCATATTCCGTCCTTTTGCTAAATTGTTTAAATCTCTTCATCGTTTCCTTGAAAGTGCAAAAATTGTGTATTTTATATAAATAAAATTTTCGTTGTCATACGGACAAGTCCGGAATTAAGCGAATCAGTAAAAGTAAGGGTTCATAATCCTTAATTTTGCTGAAGCGTTTAAATCGTTTCCTCATTCTTTTGAAAGCGCAAATTGTAAAATTTTAGGAAACAATTTTATTTTAAAATGATTTTTTTTAAAACACGTGATTAAAACAATAACATCTGTAGCAATTTCAACGAGGAAATTGAGCTTCACAAAGCACCGCAAAAATAGATATCAAATCAGCGTTGCGGGATAGCCGCTTGAAAATCCACTTTAAAATTGACAGTTACTGAAGTCAAAACAACAGTAAATTTATTCATCAAAAATGTTGCCAAAACAACACGCTCCAAAAATATAATACCGGAGTAAAAATCCCGTTATAAAAATAATGGTAATAAAATACGTTTTACAACATAACACCGGTTCAACGCAATTTAAATAGTGGACCTCACCACTGTATTTTCACTAAAAATATTGCACTGCCACAAAAGGCACGCACACTAAATACACATACTAAAGTTTGAAAGGCAAAACACCTGGGCAACATCCCTATAAGCATGCACGGAACGAAAATGCAACAATAAAGTGTTCAAAAATTACTAATTACCCTGGGCCAATGCGTGCAAAATGAAAATGCAAAATGTGCACAACACGCACAGGGACTTCTTTCTACCCAAAGTGAATAGGTGATGCACAACACGCATGAAATTGAAGTTGCTTGATGCACACATGCATTGTATTAAAACTACACAGGCACTACAAAAATTTATATACATGTAAGTAATATGTATTACCCCAAGACACCCACCTGAACACGCAATAATCAGAATTTTTAAAGCCTAGTCACCCTTTTCCTTCGAAACAGTTTTGAAATTTTTGAACTCAAATGCATTTTATACTATTGCATGCAACCTGAGCCACAAATATACAGGTGCACATGCAATATACAAGTAAGTGACATATAATTAAAGCTACCTGAACATAATATATAGGTGCGCATGCAATTATTCATGTAAAGAAAATATAAAATATAGCTATATGAACAACCTATATTGATATGCGCACAAAGACATGCAAACGGCTCTGTACTACATTATTATATATGCACGAAGACACCAAGACATGCAAACCCAATTATAAAGCTTTGTACTACATTATTATATATGCACGAAGATAACATTTAAAAAATCACATGAACTAGACTTTGTTTTCGTGGGTATGAACACACAACAATTTGCCTGAGCAAAGTCTCAGAACATATTAAACTCTGGAAATGAGTAAGCTAGCCTGAGTTTACAATGCACGCAAATAGAAATTTTTTGGACAAACTGATACGTGTACCTACCATGTAACGACTCGTAAATTTGATAATTTAATTTGTTTATTTAATAGGATTTCTAATTTAAATTTAGGAAGAAACAGAAATCTTATCTATTTTTAGGAAAGAGAATGTTGTAATTAGATGTATCAAGGGAAATTAAAATTTACAAATTGAATTATATATTGCAATTAATTGTAATAGTGGAAATTGTTGCAATTGGATATAAGGTTAGAAATGAGTAAATAAAGGCAAGTATTGAATTCATCAATGAAAATAAATTTTTATTTAGTACAATCCCTTTTTATTAACTATTGTAAGGTGTTAATTAATTGAAATGGAAAATTTGACAATAGATTAAATTGTATGTTGGATGATAAATTGCAATAACTAAAGTTAGTAATTAATGGGTTAAAAGGAATACCAATTTACTCATAAACTGAATATAAGTGAATGTAACAAAATAAATAGGAATCAATAATTATTCATAAGTGACGGTTGATGTAAAAGGAATAACTAATTGGATTTAGAATTTTAATTTGTATGTGTGCATATATTTTATGGAATATGAGAAAAACAAATGTAACGATTTGATTAATATATATGTTATTCATTCAGGGTATTGGACAAAAATTTGGAATCTAATTGTAATGAATGGTAATAATGTTGGTATTAGCTAATAAACTAAATTTTAATGCAAACCCATAAATGAATGGGATGAAATTAATGTATGTAAATATATACTAGGTTATTTATCAAATAAAAGGAAAGAAAAGTAAATATTGAATTTGATTGATGAATAAATATGCGTTGAATAATAACTAAATGTAAAGTTAATGGTAATTGTATAAAATCAAAATAAGATAATGAATTTCAATAATTGTGGGTTGATATTAAGGTGTAAATGGAAAAGTGATTGTGATATAAATTGAATGGAATTCAAATTGATGGGAAAAGTAAATGGGTACTTAATAATAAATTTAAATGGTCTTAGAAATGGAATTTATTTAATTAATAGATATAACAGATAAGGATACTTATAAATGTGGGATTGAGAGTTTTACAACAATTATTATGAGTTATATTTATATTCAGTCATTCAATTTAATTTGTAAATCATTGAAATAAATGGTACGTTTAAATAAATTTAGGTAATTATGGGGAATAACGTAAATAAATTCTTCATTAAATGATGGTTCGAGTATATAAAGAATGGAGGTAAAGCTTTATAAATTGATTTGAATCTAAAATTTAATGAAAGGAGTAATTGGAATTAAATGGATCAAATGATTGAAGTTACGAAAATTTTAAATTTAGATAAAAGGGGTATGCATTCATGTAATAGAGTATGAATCTATTATTAAGTTATTTATAAAATGGCAGTTGGGTAAATGAAAGGGTGCAAAAGTAAGCTTGTCAGCATATTGAAGTAATGTATGATAATAGGTTTAATTGAAATAAATGAAAATTTAACATCTAAATATTACGTTAATAGGAAGTAATTGTTCTACTTATCATTTCATTCATTTAGCCCATTTTGAAACTTAATCAACGGAAATTAATGTAATTGAAAATTTTCAATTAATAGGAGAGAGAATACTAATTGTAATAGGTGCAATTAAAAACAGCTTATGTTTTGTGAAATATAAGGAAAGTTTTGATTCAATGAAAAAAAAACATTTACATCAACAAAATGAATGTTTCATCTGTGAATGTAGGTTTAATTTAATTTAAATTAAAAATAGAAAGATTGATTTTATAGAAAGAACTATATGTTTATTTGAACTGTGTTTAGCTTACAGACTGATTACAAGAATAGGAAAATAATCTTTTTATTACTCTTGTATATAAACAATTTTTCTATTTTTGTATGTATTTTAGTTATCTGTTTTAAAATTTAACCTTGTAAGTGTTTGCAATTAATGTAGTTCATATATTTCAATTAAAAGGAAAGAAAACGGTGATTTCAATTAATAGATTTAATAAAAAAAACGCGCGTTCTGTGGTAAACAAAAAGGGTGTTTCAATGGTAAAAGAGATCATTTTGGGAAAAACAAATCAAATGTTTTCATTTTTAAGGTAAGTATAAAAAAATTATTATGCATAGACAAAAACCCAAATGCATAGAAATTCGAATATTACTTGAGTTAATGATGCAATTTTGGTGTGTTTAGGGTTAACAAAATTTATTAAGTAAACAATTGTTTTGAAATTTGAATTCTAAAAGTTTGTTTATAGTATAGAGTTAGTCCATTCATTCCCTTTCTAATTAATAATTGCCTCTTTTTAATACCTGCTACTTTTAAAAAGGCTGTTCATATATTTCAAAACCAAGTTTGTTCATATTTACTTTATTTCTTTCCATTCATTTTCCAACTTCATTTTTCTGAAACGTCATTTCATTTATTTCTAATTAATAGCGCTCTCTCTTTTCAAATATCTTTGATCCTAAACCTAATTTTAACCTTATAAATAAGATATGACGCAAATGAAACCACAGCCTCCATTCTAATCTTCTTCTTTTTCTTCCTTTTCTTTTTTTTTTCTTTCTTTTCTTTTCTCTTCAAATCTCCTTATTATCTCTCATTTTAATTTTTCCTTCCTCTTCAAATATTCTTCTTCTTCAAAATTTTCTTTTATTTCACACTTTCTTCTTTCTTTTCAAATCTAGATCTTCTCTTCCATTTTCAGTTCTTATTTTAATCATTTTCTTTTTCAATTCTTCTTTTCAAATCTTTTTTTTTCTTTCAACCTTTTAAAAATACATACATTCATATAATAAGGAGGAAAATTAAAGTAAATCGAAATAAAAGAAAAACTACGGAACAAAGCTAGCAATCAAGAAGAAGAATACGCGAGGGAAGAGTTGGATGTGGCACGGTATTTTATTTTTGTTTTGTTTATTTTTAATTTCTATTGCAAATCGTTTAATTATGATAACTTTCACATACGAACTTCGTTTCATGCGCGATTTTTTTTGTTAGGATCGTAATTAAATTTCGGATCTGTTGGCGCTAGTTTGAATGAATTTGGAGACCGTCAAATTTTTGGGTTTAAATTGGATTTGAATTCAATTTAAATCCAAAAGGTGAGTGTTTTAACCCACTCACAACTTATAAAATTTCTTATGTTTGTTAATTTGACTTAAGATATGAGTAGGAAGTTATTTACGACTGTTTGGCATGTTTTATTTATCACCTCTGTTAAATCGCATTTATTTAGTTTAACTGTTAATTAATTTTATTATGGCATATGAATTGACAGTTAAGAATTTATTTATTTGCATATAAACTGATAGTTAATAGTTAATAAATTTATTATTGAATATAAACTGTTGGTTAATACATGTTATTTATTACCTGTATAATTTATATGCTCTATATCGATGATTGTTTAAATTGGATGATGATTGAAAAAATGGTTGATGATTGATATTTGGATGAATGGATACTACATTTATATTGTATAAACTTCAAGTCATCATGCATTTTTATTTCATTCGGGATTGCGGTTTGAAATGATATACAACCGCATTTTTATTTTAAATTGCGGATTGAAATGATAAGCATCTGTATCACTTGACCATAGGGTAGAAAATTTTATACAGGCACCGTGGAAAATATATAAAATTATTTTTGAAATGTTTTATTATGGTTTTGTAAAGCTATATATATATGGTTTATGGTATATTGATTTGGTTATTTATATATAGTAAATTTTCGGTTTTTAAGTTTTGTATAAATTTGATTTGAAGTATAAAATAAAGTTTGATTTTTAAGATCAAATACGATTAAGCCTTTATTTAAAATTAAATTTCTGGAGTTTTAATGACTTAAAAGAGAATAAGGTTGGAAGATGAATATTAAGTTAAATTGAAACGAAATGAAAAGTTAGATTTTTTAAAGGATATGATTTTTGTAACTTGATTTTTGTGTAAAGTGATTTGAATGAACAACATGTTGATTTCAATTAATATATCAAGTTTAATAAATTGAAAGATTATCCAATTATGTGAAGTTATAAGTTTTACTTAAAGTATATTGAATCCATTAAGTAAACATTTCATGTCTAAATAATAAGTAATTGAATTTGATATATATGGGATGGTCAAATGAGTTTGTTTTTGAAATGGTGTAATATTTAAAGCTTTGAAACGTAAAAATTTAAAATGGTATTTGGAAGTTTAAATCGATATTTGGAATATAATTTGTGAAATGTAAAGAAGCTATTTTGTTTTATAAAAGTAATTTAATATTTAACCATTTGAGAGATGGAATTTCTTTCAAAGTTATGGTTTTCAAGGTAGTAAAATTTGGAAATATTATATTCAAGAGTTTTGATTTCTAAATATTTTACTTTGAAACCATTATGATTTTTGGAAAGAATATATTGGAAAATAAAGATGATATCATATTGTTTTGGGTATTAAAAGGAAATGATATCATATTTATATGGTTTTGAAATGGATATTATATTTTGGTTTTTAAAGTATAAATTATTTTAAAGGACCGCGGTGTTATAATAACGTTTGGTTGTTGAAGAGACCGGGATCAGAAGTTGTCGTACTCTCTGCCAACTCCGAAAACCACTTTAACAACCGTGTACGCGGTGGAGATTCCAGAATGAAGAAGGTTGGTGGAGGCGTTTCCTACAAGGTAAATACGTGGACCCGACTCCCGTGAGTTGGCATAAGGTGGCTAAAACAGGATTCTCGGGCCAATGAGGTCATTCCTCTGATCGGACACTCCTCTTCGATATTATGCTTTGACTTTGGATTGATTCAGTGGCCACTTTTACTTTTATTTTTGGGGGAGTTTGTTTCGAGGTGGGCGGTAGCTGCGGCTACGCGTTTCCATCAGCCCGGATAGCAATTGGTATATCTACCCTGGCATTGCCTAGTTGTGCCATGTCACCTACCCTTTCGCGCCTTGTACGAGTTTGGATTTCTCCCGTAGCCCGTGTGGTATCCTCTGGTGGCTTCCCGATCAGGAGGGACTATGATATTGGATGGACTACTGGGACTATTACGTGTTAAGGGCTATATGGGTAACCCCTTAATGCTATGAAAAAAGTAAGTTTATTTTACAATTAGACACTATTATAATAGCGCAATATACTACATAGTAAATAGTTTAACGGATCCTTAGGAGATGTAAATCCCGAGAATCTCTTGAGTTACTGCACTCATATTTATTTATGTTAATTTAACTCACATAAGATCTTTTAGTTCTGACTCGAGTGTTTTTGTTTTTCAAATTCGCTCGGGTTAGTCCGAGCATTTCAGGATTTGAAGTTTTAGCTCTGGAGGACGAAGATGAAGATTTGTATTACTATCTACTATATTATTCCACTACACTATTTAATTCCGCTGCATTGATATTTATTGGTATGTGAACTCTGATGTTTATTGTATAAAGAAGAATCAAATGTTTGTAAACAGTTTTATGAACTGTATATTTATTATTATATTTTATCCTTCCGCTGTGAGATTCTGTTTTCTTTTTATTTCTTTCTTGTTTTTCTTATTTACCCCATAACAATCCGCCCTTCTGTATGGTTTGAATTGGCACGTGTGTCGATTTAAAGCGTGCGAAAAGGCGGGACGTTACATCTGGTATCAGAGCTTTTGTTTAGCGATAAACCTTGGCTTTGTGGGGGTTTGACTCTTTACTAATAGGGTAGTAATACCCTATGGGAGTCGCTGAGTGTATATATATGAGAGAGCGTATTTGTTAGTGTTACAAAAAGATTTTATATTGTGTTAATCTGTTCCGTTTTGTATTTATAAATTCTGGTTGGTGCATGGGACGCTGTGACATCAATAGGGATTTCTAAACACTTAATAGGACAGACCGACATAATATTTGTTTTATATAGGTGAACGAAATAATTTTGCCTATTATATTTTCTATATATAAAATAAAATTTTCAAAAGATATCTATATTTGGCTGCAATAGATTGGTTGTTAGGTAATAAAGTGTATAAATAATAATAGAAATAAGATTGAAAAATAAAATAAATGAAATTTGGAAATTTAGAACTTAAGTTCCGGGGTTTTGAAATTTCTTTCAAATAAATTTTGGAACATAATAATATTGTTTATAAGTACTTTCTGATATAAACATTTAATATAATTTGGGAAAAATTGTTTTAAAGAAGATTTTGGAGAAAATAAGTTTTGTACTTTCTTCTCTGTCGCTGGAAAATAATTTCAGTGATGACGGCCGCATCATCGACTTTCATTTTCGAGTTTCAAAGGGAAAAGGCCACTGTAGTAGTTTTACTGCAGATTCAATTTGAAAAATATATAAATTTTGAATTGTTTTAAATATAATTAGAGATATATAAGTTGTAAGAATATATTTATCTATTATTTTAAAATAATTTGAAATTTAGCCCGGTATTAAATTCTTAGATTTCCATCAGATAATTGTTTCAATTATTGTAGTGAATTGAAACGTAGGTAATTAATAAATTAAAACCTCTAAAGGAAATAAGAGATTTAATGATAGGTTATAAATGGTATTAAATGGAATTTGAAATTATAGCCTACGAAATAAAGAATATTATTATTAAATTTTAAATTAATCATTGGTAATAAGAAACTTGTATAACTTTCAAGTACATCCTTTAAAAACATATATAACTTACCAAATATTAAAAGTTGAAATGTTTAATAGGAAATGTAATGAAATTATACAAGTAAAAGTAGGTAATGAAGTATTCAATGAATTTCTATTATAAGTGAGAATATAATGTTGTAAACTTAAGTTATAATTGAAATTTTAAAGGTAAGTAATTCAAATAGATGATTATCAACTTAAGTAAATAAAATGGAAATGCTAAGAAATTAAATGGGACATGAATACTATTGATAAACAAATGTAAATAAATAAGGGCATGCAATAAATGAATAAATAATTATAATGAAATAAAAGGAACTAACATGACCTGAATTAATGGAATTGAATAATTGTAAGTAATGGGAAAAATAAATGAAGCAAACATTTAATGAGTAAATGTAAATTAAAACGATGAATCACTGTATAGATAAAAAGACAATCAAACAACTGATGTATGAAATAAAATTTATAATAAGTTAATTTGATTTGTTGATTGGAATTATTATTGTTTGATTGTGGTTGTTGGGTGAGGAAACTTTAACTTGGTTGGGATGGATGAATAATCCATTGGGTTTAATCTAAGACTGTTGAGTAAATGATGCACTTGATGGTTTATTCTTCATTCCGTACAATTTAAAGGTTTTGAACCCGAACAACTATTTGTTGTATGATTGTATGGTTGTTTTGTGTTTGTTGTGTATGTTGTTCGTTGAAATTGATGGTTGTTGTATTGATTAGTTGTTAGTGATTGAAATCCACTTAAATATTTCACTTTATGTAAATTGTTAACCCTTTAGATTTTATAAGTGAAATGCAGGATATGGAAGCAATTTCTACTGCTTTTGGTTCCATAAATTAAGCGTAAATTGCCCGACAAATAGGTACGTTTCGGATTACGGTTTATAGCGCTATTTTATATATTTTCCCGTGTAGGGATATATTTTATTTTGGAAAGTATTTGTGTATATTGTTATATTTATATTATATTTCTTCCGAGCCTCTCCGTACAAAGGAGACTCTGCCAAAATTTTCCGTAAAATTTGGATTTAGAATATTTTGAAATGTTTACCAAACTTTAGTAATTTAAGTGTAAAAAGATATAATGATTATAAAACGGGTATATTTTATTTAAGGAAATAAATTTAGTAAATTATTGGTTATAAGTTAAATATTTTGAATAAGATGTAGTGTTATTTAATTCTTATTTTCCCTTCTTTTCCTTTTCGAGGACGAAAAGTTTTGAGTGGAGGAGAGTGTAACGACTCATAAATTTGATAATTTAATTTGTTTATTTAATAGGATTTCTAATTTAAATTTAGGAAGAAACAGAAATCTTATCTATTTTTAGGAAAGAGAATGTTGTAATTAGATGTATCAAGGGAAATTAATTTACAAATTGAATTATATATTGTAATTAATTGTAATAATGGAAATTGTTGCAATTGGATATAAGGTTATAAATAAGTAAATAAAGGCAAGTATTGAATTCATCAATGAAAATAAATTTTTATTTAGTACAATCCCTTTTTATTAACTATTGTAAGGTGTTAATTAATTGAAATGGAAAATTTGACAATAGATTAAATTGTATGTTGGATGATAAATTGCAATAACTAAAGTTAGTAATTAATGGGTTAAAGGGAATACCAATTTACTCATAAAGTGAATATAAGTGAGTGTAACAAAATAAATAGGAAACGATAATTATTCATAAGTGATGGTTGATGTAAAAGGAATAACTAATTGGATTTAGAATCTTAATTTGTATGTATGCATATATTTTATGGAATATGAGAAAAACAAATGTAACGATTTGATTAATATATATGTTATTCATTCAGGGTATTGGATAAAAATTTGGAATCTAATTGTAATGAATGGTAATAATGTTGGTATTAGCTAATAAACTAAATTTTAATGCAATATCCATAAATGAATGGGATGAAATGAATGGGATGAAATGAATGTATGTAAATGTATACTAGGTTATTTATCAAATAAAAGGAAAGAAAAGTAAATATTGAATTTGATTGATGAATAAATATGCGTTGAATAATAACTGAATGTAAAGTTAATTGTAATTGTATAAAATCAAAATAAGATAATGAATTTCAATAATTGTGGGTTGATATTAAGGTGTGAATGGGAAAGTGATTGTTATATAAATTGAATGGAATTCAAATTGAAGGGAAAAGTAAATGGGTACTTAGCAATAAATTTAAACGGTCTTAAAAATGGAATTTATTTAATTAATAGATATAACGGATAAGGATACTTATAAATGTGGGATTGAGAGTTTTACAACAATTATTATGAGTTATATCTATATTCAGTCATTCAATTTAATTTGTAAATCATTGAAATAAATGGTACGTTTAAATAAATTTAGGTAATAATGGGGAATAACGTAAATAAATTCTTCATTAAATGATGGTTCGAGTATATAAAGAATGGAGGTAAAGCTTTATAAATTGATTTGAATCTAAAATTTAATGAAAGGAGTAATTGGAATTAAATGGATCAAATGTTTGAAGTTACGTAAATTTTAAATTTAGATAAAAGGGGTATGCATTTATGTAATAGACTATGAATCTATTATTAAGTTATTTATAAAATGGCAGTTGGGTAAATGAAAGGGTGCAAAAGTAAGCTTGTCGGCATATTGAAGTAATGTATGATAATAGGTTTAATTGAAATAAATGAAAATTTAACATCTAAATATCATGTTAATAGGAAGTAATTGTTCTACTTATCATTTCATTCATTTAGCCCATTTTGAAACTTAATCAACGGAAATTAATGTAATTGAAAATTTTCAATTAATAGGAGAGAGAATACTAATTGTAATAGGTGCAATTAAAAACAGCTTATGTTTTGTGAAATATAAGGAAAGTTTTGATTCAATGAAAAAAAACATTTACATCAATAAAATGAATGTTTCATCTATGAATGTAGGTTTAATTTAATTTAAATTAAAAATAGAAAGATTGATTTTATAGAAAGAACTATATGTTTATTTGAACTGTGTTCAGCTTACAGACTGATTACAAGAATAGGAAAATAATCTTTTTATTACTCTTGTATATAAACAATTTTTCTATTTTTTTATGCATTTTAGTTATTTGTTTTAAAATTTAACCTTGTAAGTGATTACAATTAATGTAGTTCATATATTTCAATTAAAAGGAAAGAAAACGGTGATTTCAATTAATAGATTTAATAAAAAAAAACACGCGTTCTGTAGTAAACAAAAAGGGTCTTTCAATGGTAATAAGAGATCATTTTGGGAAAAACAAATCAAATGTTTTCATTTTTAAGGTAAGTATAAAAAACTTGTTATGCATAAACAAAAACCCAAATGCATAGAAATTCGAATATTACTTGAGTTAATGAAGTAATTTTGGTGTGTTTAGGGTTAACAAAATTTATTAAGTAAACAATTGTTTTGAAAATTGAATTCTAAAAGTTTGTTTACAGTATATAGTTAGTCCATTCATTCCCTTTCTAATTAATAATTGCCTCTTTTTAATACCTTCTGCTTTTAAAAAGGCTGTTCATATTTACTATATTTCAAAACCAAGTTTGTTCATATTTACTTTATTTCTTTCCATTCATTTTCCAACTTTATTTTTCTGAAACGTCATTTCATTTATTTCTAGTTAATAGCGGTCTCTCTTTTCAAATATTTTTTATTCTAAACCTAATTCTAACCTTATAAATAAGATATGACGCAAATGAAACCATAGCCTCCATTCTAATCTTCTTCTTTTTTTTCCTTTTCTTTTTTTTCTTTCTTTTCTTTTCTCTTCAAATCTCCTTATTATCTCTCATTTTAATTTTTCCTTCCTCTTCAAATATTCTTCTTCTTTAAAATTTTCTTCTATTTCAAACTTTCTTCTTTCTTTTCAAATCTAGATATTCTCTTCCATTTTCAGTTCTTATTTTAATCATTTTCTTTTTCAATTCTTCTTTTTCAAATCTTTTTTTTTTCTTTCAACCTTTTAAAAAGACATACATTCATATAATAAGGAGGAAAATTAAAGTAAATCGAAATAAAAGAAAAATTACGGAACAAAGCTAGCAATCAAGAAGAAGATACGCGAGGGAAGAGTTGGATGTGGCACGGTATTTTATTTTTGTTTTGTTTATTTTTAATTTCTATTGCAAATCGTTTAATTATGATAACTTTCACATACGAACTCCGTTTCAGGCGCGATTTTTTTTGTTAGGATCGTAATTAAATTCGGGATCTGCTGATGCTAGTTTGAATGAATTTGGAGATCGTCAAATTTTTGGGTTTAAATTGGATTTGAATTCAATTTAAATCCAAAAGGTGAGTGTTTTAACCCACTCACAACTTCTAAAATTTCTTATGTTTGTTAATTTGACTTAAGATATGAGTAGGAAGTTATTTATGATTGTTTGGCATGTTTTATTTATCACCTCTGTTAAATCGCATTTATTTCGTTTAACTGTTAATTAATTTTATTATGGCATATGAATTGACAGTTAAGAGTTTATTTATTTGCATATAAACTGATAGTTAACAGTTAATAAATTTATTATTGAATGTAAACTGTTGGTTAATACATGTTATTTATTACTTGTATAATTTATATGCTCTATATCGATGTTGTTTAAATTGGATGATGATTGAAAAAATGGTTGATGATTGATATTTGGATGAATGGATGCTACATTTATATTGTATAAACTTCAAGTCATCATGCATTTTTATTTCATTCGGGATTGCGGTTTGAAATGATATACAACCGCATTTTTATTTTAAATTGCAGATTGAAATGATAAACATCCGTATCACTTGACCATAGGGTAGAAAATTTTATACAGGCACCGCGTTAAATATATAAAATTATTTTTGAAATGTTTTACTTTGGTTTTGTAAAGCTATATATATATATGGTTTATGGGATATTGATTTGGTTATTATATATAGTAAATTTTCGGTTTTTAAGCTTTGTATAAATTTGATTTGAAGTATAAAATAAAGTTTGATTTTTAAGATCAAATACGATTAAGCCTTTATTTAAAATTAAATTTCTGGAGTTTTAATGACTTAAAAGAGAATAAGGTTGGAAGATGAATATTAAGTTAAATTGAAACGAAATGAAAAGTTAGAATTTTTAAAGGATATGATTTTTGTAACTTGATTTTTGTGTAAATTGATTTGAATGAATAACAGGTTGATTTAAATTAATATATCAAGTTTAATAAATTGAAAGATTATCCAATTATGTGAAGTTATAAGTTTTACTTAAAGTATATTGAATTCATTAAGTAAACATTTCAAGTCTAAATAATAAGTAATTGAATTTGATATATATGGGATGGTCAAATGAGTTTGTTTTTGAAATGGTGTAATATTTAAAGCTTTGAAACGTAAAAATTTAAAATGGTATTTGGAAGTTTAAATTGATATTTGGAATTGATTTGTGAAATGTAAAGAAGCTATTTTGTTTTATAAAAGTACTTTAATATTTAACCATTTGAGAGATGGAATTTGTTTCAAAGTTATGGTTTTCAAGGTAGTAAAATTTGGAAATATTATATTCAAGAGTTTGGATTTCTAAATATTTTACTTTAAAACCATTATGATTTTTGGAAAGAATATATTGGAAAATAAAGATGATATCATATTGTTTTTAGTTTTAAAAGGAAATGATATCATATTTATATGGTTTTGAAATGGATATTATATTCTGTTTTTAAAGTATAAATTATTTTAAAGGACCGCGGTGTTATAATAACGTTTGGTTGTTGAAGAGACTGGGATCGGAAGTTGTCATACTCTCTGCCAACTCCGAAAACCACTTTAACAACCGTGTACGCGGTGGAGATTCCAGAATGAAGTAGGTTGGTGGAGGCGTTTCCTACGAGGTAAATACGTGGACCCGACTCTCGTGAGTTGGTATAAGGTGGCTAAAACAGGAGCGATTCTTGGGCCAATGAGGTCATTCCTCTGATCGGACACTCCTCTTCGATATTATGCTTTGACTTTGGATTGATTCAGTGGCCACTTTTACTTTGATTTTGGGGGGAGTTTGTTTGAGGTGGGCGGTAGCTGCTGCTACGCGTTTCCATCAGCCCGGATAGCAATTGGTATATCTACCCTGGCATTGCCTAGTTGTGCCGTGTCACCTACCCTATCGCGCCTTGTACGAGTTTGGATTTCTCCCGTAGCCCGTGTGGTATCCTCTGGTGGCTTCCCGATCAGGAGGGACTATGATATTGGATGGACTACTGGGACTATTACGTGTTAAGGGCTATATGGGTAACCCCTTAATGCTAAGAAAAAAGTAAGTTTATTTTACAATTAGACACTATTATAATAGCGCAATATACTACATAGTAAATAGTTTAACGGATCCTTAGGAGATGTAAATCCCAAGCATCTCTTGGGTTACTGCACTCATATTTATTTCTGTTATTTTAACTTACATAAGATCTTTTAGTTCTGACTCGAGTGTTTTTGTTTTTCAAATTCGCTCGGGTCAGTCCGAGCATTTCAGGATTTGAAGTTTTAGCTCTGGAGGACGAAGACGAAGATTTGTATTACTATCTACTATATTATTCCACTACACTATTTAATTCCGCTGCATTGATATTTATTGGTATGTGAACTCTGATATTTATTGTATAAAGAAGAATCAAATTTTTGTAAACAGTTTTATGAACTGTACATTTATTATTATATTTTATCCTTCCGCTGTGAGATTCTGTTTTCTTTTTATTTCTTTCTTGTTTTTCTTATTTACCCCATAACAATCCGCCATTCTATATGGTTTGAATTGGCACGTGTGTCGATTTAAAGCGTGTGAAAAGGCGGGACGTTACATACCCCCTAAATAATTAGTGCACGCAATAACGAAGGAGAATAAATTAGAGAAGTGAGTTTGAGCTCACTAAATAATGGCTTCAAAACTTGTTAGCAACTACGAACCTAAATTCCTTGAACCGCCATTAATGCCTCATTTGCTTCTAAAAAATGAGCAATTGTAGAGAATTGTTTGAACAAGTCAAGAATGAGGAGTATTGAAAAGAATTTTTGTACAATTGCATTTAATGCAAACGTGCATTTAAAAATATAGTACTCGGCTGCACACTTGATGGTGGCAGAGTAAAGCAAGTGTTCACACTTGCTTTATGAGCTGAAAGTGACAACAACGCAAATTATTTTCACACTTTGTTTACTTTTAGATAGAAAAGCAATGTTCCATTTATTGATTTCAACTGAATGTGACAACAAGGGAAGAAATGAAGAAAGAAGCAATGAAAAGTGTCCACTTGCATAAGAGATTTTGTGTTTACAGCAAGGCATGTATTACGTTCCTCTGACTTTGCAACGAAGAAAAACTGCATATAATTTTTTTCAAATTTTTATTTTTAAAGTTTCTATTTTAAAATATTTATTACGACGGTAATTCAAAAATCATGGTCGTTACAGATTTTTAAAATATTTATTATGACAGTAATTCAAAAATCACGGTCGTTAAAGACTCCCCTTTACAAAAATTGCTTCCCCGCAATTTTCATACTAGAAGCAGTCAAAACACAAATAATTTATCACAACAAAGATTGAAATAGAAAAGATAGATCAAGGATGCTCACCCCCACCCGAAGAGGAGAGAAAACTCGGATAAGAACGCTCAATGAATTCTCTGGTTTCCCAAGTGCAATCTTTAGGGTTTCCGGACCATTGAATTCTTACAAGCGGGACTTCTTTGTTCCGAAGGCGTTTAACCTTCGAAGCTAGCACACGAATAGGAATTTGCACAATAGACAAGTCGGGTGAGATCTCAAGATCTTGCAACATATGAGGATCAATAATAGAATCTGAATCTCGAAGGCATTGACGAAGCTAGGATACATGAAATACGTCATGAATTCTTAAAAACTGAATAGGTAGTTATACACGATAAGCAATTGGGCTAATGCGTTCTGTAATAGGGAACGGTCCAATATATCGAGGAGCCAATTTCCCGGAGCTACTAAAACGCACCACACCCTTCATCGGGGAAACACGAATGAATACAAGATCGCCAACAGAAAATTCCAAAGGCTTCCTACGATGATCGGCATAAGATTTCTGTCTATTCTGAGCCTCATTCATTCTCTGTCTAATAATATCAATCCTCTCAGAAGAATCACGAATATAATCGGGGCCGAGAACTAACTTTTCCCCCGATTCCAACCAACAAGATGGTGATCGAGACGGTCTTCCGTAAAGAGCTTCGAAAGGAGCCATACCGATACTTGATTGAAAACTGTTGTTATAAGAGAATTCAACAAGAGACAAGTGGACTTCCCAACTACCACCAAAATCAAGAATGCAAGCTCGAAGGAGATCCTCTAAAACCTGATTCACCCTTTCAGTCTGACCGTCAGACTATGGATGATAAGCTGTACTGAGATTAAGCCTAGTGCCCAAAGCTTTCTCGAGGCTCTGCCAGAAACCACTAGTAAAAAGCGGATCTCTATCACTAACAATAGAACTAGGCACACCATGAAGTCGAATGACTTTTTTAATAAACATCTTAGCCAATAAAGGAGCAGTCCGATTGGACTTGATAGGAATAAAATGGGCTGATTTAGTCAATCTGTCAACAATCACCCAAATACTAGTATGGCCCAACCTCGGACGAGGTAGACCATAAATGAAGTCCACAGAAATTTGATCCCATTTCCATAATGGAATCTCAAGAGGCTGCAAAAGACCACTAGTACGCTGGTGTTCTGCTTTAATAAGTTGACAAGTCATGCAATGACTTACATAACTTGCAATATCACCCTTCATACCCTCCCAATAGTATAAGCGTTTCATACCAGCATACATCTTACTACTACCCAGATGAATAGTATACTTAGAATGACGACAGCCCTCAAGAATGTCATTTCTAAGATTAGAAACATTAGGCACAATCAACCTACCCTTCTTCCGAATACAACCATGAACATAAATATCGAAATCCTTCAGATCATCACTTCGGGATTTCGATTCACAACTCTGAATAAGAAAGCAATATGTGGATCTTGTTTCTGGGCATCGACAACATGATCCAACAAACTAGGAAGAGCTTCCATGCTAAATAAAAGCAAGGGAGAATCAAAAACGGAAGAACGGTCTCTAATATAAAAAAGAGATAAAGCTTCTAATATATTCTACTCTGCTAGCATCATGGAAACAACAACCTGCTGCTTGCGACTAAGCGCATCAGCAACTCGATTACCCTTACCAGGGGTATACTGAATATCGAAATGATATAAAGCAAGAAATTCGAGCCAACGCTGTTGCCTCATATTAGGCTCTTTCTGAGTAAATAAATACCTCAGAGATTTGTGATCCGTGAAGAGAACAAAACGCTCGCCCAATAAATAATGTCGCCAAATCATTAGAGCAAAGACTCTGGCGGCTAACTCCAAATCATGGGTAGCATAACGAATCTCGTTAGGCTTTAGTTTTCTAGAAGCATAGGCAACTACTCTATCCTTTTGCAAGAGAACATCATCGAGCCCAAAACCACTGGCATCGGTATAAACAACAAGATCATGATTCCCTTCGGGAACCACTAAGATAGGAGCATGAGTAAGGAGATCTTTTAACTTCAAGAAAGAATTCTCACACTTATCCGACCAAATAAAAGGAACAGCTTTTCTCGTGAGAGTGGTAAGCGGTAAAGCAACACGAGAAAAGTCCTTAATTAACGGCGATAATAACCTGCCAATCCAAGGAAACTACGGATCTCAATAATGGTCTCGGGCCTCTTCCAACTCTGAATAGAATCGATCTTGGAAGGATCGACAGAGATACCATCATAAGAAACAATGTGACCGAGAAACTTCACCTTATTCTCCAAGAAGTAACACTTGGAGAATTTGGCATAAAGCCGATGCTGACGGAGTGTGCTCAAAACAATCTCCAAATGCTAAATATGATCGGCTTCAGATTTGGAATAAATAAGAATATCATCATTGAAAACCAAGACGAACTTATCGAGATATTCCCGGAATATCCGATTCATAAGATCTACAAAATACGCCGGAGCGTTCGTCAAACCGAATGGCATAACAAGCCATTCGTAAGAACCATAACGAGTACGGAATGTTGTAAGAGGAATGCTATCTTCCGTAACTCGTAACTGATGAAAACCGGTAGTAAGATCAAGTTGGGAGAAGAGCTTAGCGCCACTTAATTGGTCGAAACTGTCATCGATAATAGGTAATGGATACCTATTCTTGATAGTGAGCTCGTTAAGCTTGCGATAATCAATGCAGAGCCTAAGAGTACCATCTGGCTTCTTAACAAAGACAACGGCGGTGCCCCAAGGAGATGAGCTAGAATGAATAAAATGCTTGGCTTCCAACTCAGATAATTGTTACTTGAGTTCCTCATTTTCCTTAGCAGACATCCTCGTGGGAGGACGACTGACAGGATGAGCTCCAGAGATAAGATCAATACGAAACTCAATTGCCCTCTTCGGCGGCAAACATGAAATAGTCTCGAAGACATCAGAAAAATCACAAACAATTGGAATATTTGCTATGACATCCTCCGATTCGAAGGAAGAAATGAAAGCATTCGAATCTTGGTCCATACTTTGAAATACAATAGATTACTGCTCGATAGCATCGGGATGCTTGAGATATAAAGTTCTTTCGAGACATAGAATTTGAATTTCGTAACGGACGAGCCAATCCATACCCAAAATCATATCAAAACCAAGGTGATCCATGACATGCAGATTCACGTGAAAGGAGAAACCACAAAGAATAATCTCGACATCAACACACAACAAACCAAGAGTAGCGGATCCACCAATAGGATTTACGATCCTCAAAGGGTCGCAAAGAGTAATAACATCCAAATGAATAATATCAACAAGCTCCTTCGACACGAATGAATGCGATGCACCCATATCGAAAAGAACTCTAATAGAACGGCCATGAAATAAAACAAAACCTTCCAAGACAGAAGGAGTAATACCTTTGGGCTGAGAAGAAACACTAGAAGCTTTAGCAACATTAAGCTTCCCAGATTTGAGACCCCTAGAAGCAGTAGGGCAATCAGAAATCCAATGACCCTCTTTCTTGCAATAACAGCAAATGCGAGGCTTAGGACACTTACGGTGAAGACGATCCAGAGAACCACAATTATAGCACTCCCTTTGAATAGAAGGTGCACTACTAGGCTGAGAACTAGAGGTAGCTTGCTTCTTCTTATTCTGGTTGGAAGAATTAGGCTTATGAAATGGAAACCTCTTCTTGTTGGGGTTCTTAGAAACCTCAACCTCATCACCACTATCACGTTCCTTTTCAACAGCTTCAAGGCAAAGAGCCGAATCAGCAAGCTCCTCAAAAGAGAGCTTAAGCTGAAGCAAAAAAACTTTCTTTATATACTTCTTCAAACCATCAACAAAATGTAGATTTTTCTTACGCGGAGTGTTAATGAACTCAACTCCATATTTGGATAAGGCCTCGAAAGATGCAACATAATCAGAAATAGAGGAATTTTCTTGCTTCAACTCAAGGAAACTACGAGCAAGATTAGCCTTTTCTGACTCAGGAACGAACTTAAGTTCGAATCGTTCCTTAAACCGAATCCATGAGAGAGAGGACTCATCAACTTCCATAATAAAAAGCTCATACCAATCAAGCGCACGCTCTTGCAACATACTAGATGCTCGAGAACGCGATGATGACTAGAAATATCCATCCGAGAAAATATGCGCTCACAAGTGCGCAACCAAGTCTGAACCTCCATTACACTTTCCGATCCCTTGAAAGGCTTGCCTTCAAGGTGGGAATAGTCACTACACATGCGGGCGAAGGCGGACTTTTGATTAGGAGCCGTGGGAGTAGCAATAGGAGGCTGAGTACCCTGAAATAGCTCTATAAACTGACCAGCTGACATATAGACTCCGTCCGGATGAGAACCACTAGACGGAACTACAGTGGAACGCTTCCCTCTACCTCTTCCAGCCATAGGCTGAGAGAACAAGAGAAGAAAAGGATTAGTTAAACAACACATAATTGATAAGAAATTTAACAAATGGAATACTACGGAATATGAAATTTTATTCCTAGACATACTCCACATGTTAAAGTGGAAGGAATAGATTAGGACGGCATGAATAAAAACCCTCGAATAGTTGTAACGCATGTTCCATTCTGTTTCTGTTCTGCGTATATTATAATTTGTTCTGAATTTCAGCTCTAATACTAAGCTGTGGCGCCCCACCTCTATGCTCACAATAACAAAGGATAAGGCTTGTTAGAAGCGACCATCCGTAAGTTATGCCTTAGACGAGTATTGATTACATCGATAGGAGTTTTATAAATTACTCCCAAAGATATAAATTCAATCCAAATCTAAAACGAAACTACGGTGGCTAAAGAAAAATCCAGAACAACTCATACTAACAACAACATAGATATGTAAAGTCACATCAGAACAGAAATATAAGATATATAGCAGAAGAAAAGTCTGGAATACATGCTACAACAATCGATAATTCACAAGAACCAAATACACATATACATGTCATCAACATACATGAGGCGATAGTCAATACACCAAAAGTACACCTCGAAGACTAGACAAAAGATGGAGTGAAATTCCAAAAGCTGAAGCTGCAACTGAATCAGAGATAGCGATTACCCTAAAATTACTCAGTCTGACCCGAGTATTATTTAAAAGAAAATAATAAACGGATCAGTCTAATTTAAACTCATAATTAAGTGTATGATAAACAATACTTAAGCAAATAATTATAGTCTCAAATGAGACTATACAACATAATAATCAGCATAGTTTAAATGAAGAAATCTCAATTTAAAATCCATCAAAATCAACTTTCAAATTCACAATTGAATTCAAAGCAGAAATTCACAAAATCTAGAAATCAAAATAGATAACTAGAAAATCAGCCATCGCAAAATCTAGAAATCAAAATAAGATAACTAGAAAAATCAGCACAAAAGTGGATTGATCCTAGCAGACGACGCTTTTAGCTACGCTGCATGTCATCTCAAATGGCCGAAGCCTACCAAGTACTATAATATTTGGCGCCCATCAGATGACCCGAAGGTCCGTAGAGTGACCTGAAGGTCTAGTACTGGTAATTGACCCGAAGGTCCATCAGATGACCCGAAGGTCCATCAGAGTGGCTCGAAAGCCCAACAAAATCATTAGAATCATCAAACAGCAAATATTTCAATTATCGAGTCCAGAATTAACCGAATTAGTAAAAGCATGGTTCCATATTCCGCCCTTTTGCTAAATCGTTTAAATCTCTTCATCGCTTCCCTGAAAGTGCAAAAATTGTGTGTTTTATATAAATAAAATTTTCGTTCTCAAACGGACAAGTCCGGAATTAAGCGAACCAGTAAAAGTAAGGGTTCATAGTCTTTAATTTTGCTAAAGCGTTTAAATCGCTACCTCATTCTTTTGAAAGCGCAAACTGTAAAATTTTAGGAAACAATTTTATTTTCAAATGATTTTTTTTAAAACACGTGATTAAAACAGCAACATCTGTAGCAATTTCGACGAGGAAATTGCGCTTCACAAAACACCGCAAAAACGGAAATCAAATTAGCGTTGCGGGATAGCCGCTTGAAAATCCACTTTAAAATTGACAGTTACTGAAGTCAAAAGAACAGTAAATTTCTTCGTCAAAAATGTTGCCAAAACAACACGCTCCAAAAATATAATACCGAAGTAAAAATCCCGTTATAAAATAACGGTAATAAAATACGTTTTACAATGTAACACCGGTTCAATGCAATTTAAATAGTGGACCACACCACTATATTTTCACCAAAAATATTGCACTGCCACAAAAGATACGCGCACTAAATACACATACTAAAGTTTGAAAGGCAAAACACCTGGGAAACATTCATATAAGGATGCACGGAACGAAAATGCAACAATGAAGTGTTCAAATATTATTAACTACCCTGGGCCAATGCATGCAAAATGAAAATGAAAAACTTGCACAACATGCACAGGGACTTCTTTCTACCCAAAGTGAATATGTGATGCACAACACGCATGAAATTGAAGTTGCTTGATGCACACATGCATTGTATTAAAACAACACAGGAACTACAAAAATTTATATACATGTAAGTAATATGTATTACCCCAAGACACCCACCTGGACACACAATAATCAAATTTTTTAAAGCCTGGTCACCCTTATCCTTCGAAATAGTTTTGGAATTTTTGAACTCAAATGCATTTTATACTATTGCATCCAACCTGAGCCACAAATATACAGGTACACACACAATATACAAGTAAGTAACATATAATTAAAGCTACCTGAACATAGTATATAGGTGCGCACACAATTATTCATGTAAAGAAAATATAAAATATAGCTATATGAACAACCTATATTTATATGCGCACAAAGACATGCAAACAACTCTGTACTGCATTATTATATATGCATGAAGACACCAAGACATGCAAACTCAATTATAAAGCTATGTACTACATTATTATATATGCATGAAGATAAAATTTAAAAAATCACATGAATTAGACTTTGTTTTTGTGGGTATGAACATGCAACAATTTGCCTGAGCAAAGTCTCAGAACATATTAAACTCTGGAAATGAGTAAGCTAGCCTGAGCTTACAACGCACGCAAATAGAAATTTTTTGGACAAACTGATGCGTGTACCTACCCCCCAGTATGGAGACATCCCACGATTTTGAAATAATCAGTGCACGCAAGAACGAAGGAGAATAAATTAGAGAAGTGAGTTTGAACTCACTAAATAATGGCTTCAAAACTTGTTAGCAACTAGGAACCTAACTTCCTTAAACCGCCATTAATGCCTCCTTTGCTTCTGAAAAATGAGCAGTTGTAGAGAATTGTTTGAACAAGTCAAGAATGAGGAGTTTTGAAATGAATTTTTGTACAATTGCATTTAATGCAAACGTGCATTTATAGTACTCGGCTACACACTTGATGGTGGCAGCTTTACGAACTAAAAGTGACAACAATGCAAATTATTTTCACACTTGGTTTATTTTTAGATAGCAAAGCAATGTTCCATTTATTGTTTTCAACTGAATGTGACAGCAAGGAAAGAAACGAAGAAAGAAGCAAAGAAAAGTGTCCACTTGCATAAGAGATTTTGTGTTTACAGCAAGGCATATATTACGCTCCTCTAACTTTGCAATGAAGAAAGACAACATATAATTTTTTTTCAAATTTTTTAATTTTAAAGTTTCTATTTTAAAATATTTATTACGACAGTAATTCAAAAATCACGGCCGTTATAGATTTTTAAAATATTTATTACGACAATAATTCAAAAATCACGGTCGTTACAGCTCCAAACTCCGAAAGTGAGTCTCAAAACTGTATAACTCAGTCTGTAACGACCCGTAAATTCTGGTGGTTTTATTAATTTGATAAATTGAATTTTTTTAAATTTTACATAATAAAATTTTGAAATAAAAATTTAATATTTGAAATGCGTCTAATTAAACATAGCAACTGGTAAATTTTCATCCGAAAATATGAAAGTTTATTTTCGTGTGTAATTTTATTTCAATTTAATCGGTTAGAAATTGCTGATAATAGAATATTTTCCAAACCTAAATATTTTTATATAGAAAAGTTATAAATCATCCTCTGACTGAGACGTCATTTTTTGATTTTCAAATTCGGATTTTTTAGCTTCGTCGATCTTATTTTTCTGTGTTTTTAGTGTATTTTTTCCGCTAGTAGAAAATTAGAATTTTTATAATTCAATCGTATAACTGATATTTATATACCGTTTTGATCGTCTCGTCATGTTGATCTCTGCGATATATTCGATTCTGTGTTTCAACGTCCGATGTATGGCAAGAACCGTGAAACCGTTAACCGTATCGTTGTCAATTTTGATCCTTTGAGTTTCCCAGTGTCTGTAACGACCCACCTTTTTGGACAGTTTAAACCGACGATCAAATCCACATGTCGATTCCAAACCGTTCAAAAGGGCAGATGGTTATTGGGGTAAATAAGAAAAGAAAAGAAAGGGAAATAAAGGAAATGAAACAACACAGAATCTCGCAGCGGAACGATAAAATATAATAGTCAAATAAACAGTTCATGAAGCTGTCTACTATACTTTGACAATTATTTATACAACATTTATCAGAGTTATACATATACAAAAGAACAATTAAAATAATGCAGCAGATAGCATGATGCAAGGGTAATAATAGTAATAGTATACCAAATCTTCGTCTTCGTCCTCTAGAATAGATCTTCAAAAATCTAAAAACTCAGGACTGACCCGAGCGTAATAAAAAGACAAAACACTCGAGTCAGGACTAAATACCCTTTTGAAAGTTAAATCAATCGTAAATAAATATGAGTGCAACAGCGTCGGAGATGTTTACGGGGTTTGACATCTCCTATCCAGTGTCAACGTGCGTGCAATAACTTAAGAGATGTTACGGGATTTTCCATCTCTCAAGGATCCGTGAAACTATCTACTATGTAGTAATATACGCTAAGTAGATAATGTCTATCAGTAATATAAAGTATCAAAATAGCGTTAAGGCGTTACCATAATCCCCCTTAACACATTTTATATTCCCAAAAGCATGTACAAGACCGTAGTTTCCCCAAAACCGGAAGTCACCAGAGGGCAATCCATATACTCAAGGTACAAATCAAAACGTAGTGGTCGCGAATAGGATAATCAGTATGACAAGGTACATGAGGCGATACCAACTAGGATACTAGTAGTTGCGTGATCCGGACTGATGTTGGGCATAGCCAGCAGCTACCCCAACACTGCGAAACAACACTCCCAAATTAAGGGGTGCACCCAAATCGCATCACAAATGTAATAGAAATGGTATCCAAGAAGCGTGTCCGCTAGAGGTGGCGAACCTCAATGGCCCGGCGCGGCTCCTATTTTAGTCATGTCAGAGGTCATCCAATATCGTTCTATTTCTTCAGTCAACGCGTTCACCAAACCATCCACTTCATTCTGGATCAACACTTCGCGTATAATAGTTATTAAAGTGGTTTTCGGTATCGACGGAGAGTATGTCCATATCCGATCCCGGTCTCTTTAATAACTATGTATTATTACACCATTGGCTCTTTTACATTTCAAATCGATTCATAATTTGATATCAAAATATCATATTCGCTTCAAAAATCAAATCCATTTCAAATATCATCATATCTTTTCAAATGTAAGATTACGTTTCAAAAATCATTTCTCGCATCAATATCTCATTTCCATCTCAAAAGTCAATTCGAATTTCAATTTTAGGCTTCAATTTCATTTAAACCAATTCGTGTTTAAATTCAAGATTTAAATATAAACATTTCACCTTATTGACCAGCTTAGAATTTTAGAAAATAATTTTAAGTAGTTTAAAGGTAGTTTAAATCATTAAAACTAGTTAAAAATACTTAAAATCTTAAAATGGTTCTGGAATAAATGAATTAGTTTAAAGTAATTTAAATTGGGTTAAGTAGATTTAAAATAGATTAAAATAGTTTAAGTATTCAAAAATAGTTTATATAACTGAGAAATTTGGAAAACAAAATAAAACAGCTTCAAAATCAATCCATTTCAATTATAACTTCCCAATTCAAATCAATTCCAATTTCCATTCTACCGATTCAATTTCGATTTCAATTCAAAACAACGTCAACTTTTACTTCAAATTAATTAAATTTTCATTCACCTTAATTTATTCAATTTCAATTTGTATCGCGAGCTTGATTTTTCAAATACCAATTTATAACACTTAACCAAAATTTCCTTCAATATTCAAGTTTAAATCCAAATTTCCAAACATGATTCAATTTCAAGCTCAATTTCAAAATACCTTTTTATCTCGATTTTACTTAGTAATATACGAAGCTCGAAATAATGTTCAATCTTTAAAACAAATAAATTTTAGAAATTCAATCATATCCAAATTTTTAATTCCAATTCTCAACTTAAATTATTTAACAATTTCTTTTAACCAAAATTTTTCTGCATTTCAAACTCAAATTTTCGATAAATTCGATTTCTGTACATTTATTTCTATTTATAACTTTTAAATCAAATTTTAATAAATTTCAAATCGACGATTTTAAAAATTATTAATTTAGCCAAATTCGGTGTCCGTATATAATTTTCTATCCTATGGCCAAGTAGTTATTTATTTCAATTGAATGTCAGGGAGGAATATATATATCACTTAAATTTAATCACAGTACCATATGTATGCATAGTAGGATCTATCTAAGCAAATCAACATCCAAACATTCAATTATCAACCAATATCATCCTTCCAAATACATCATCCAATAAACAATACAATTCATGGCAGTTTCATAGTTATCAATGTCAGGTAATTTAATCGCAATTCAATTTTAGTTTCAATTTTAAATTTTACTGTCAATTTAATTTCAATTTTAAATTTAACTGTCAATTTAATTTCAACGATTAATTCAAATGGCAAGCTATATGACAATTAAATTTTTTATCAACCAACGACAAATAAAATCATAACACTTCAAATGTCAAATTTAACTAGCATAAAGATATTTAGTACAGTGTGAGCGTTATAAAACACTCACCTTGATTTCAATGCTGTTCCAGCGTCTTATTTCGAATAAAATTAAACGAGCGTTTAATTTTGCTCGAAATTTTCTCTAGCTCCAAACGATTCCAATCCAGCTCCATAGCGTAGTGCTCGTCAATACGAACCCAACGCACTTCGTTTCGTCCAAAACGGACCTCGCATCAATAAGTTATGGTATTTAGAAGTTAATACGAATTTATATATAAAATTTTTACACTTTATTTATAAATCAAAACCCCAACTCACATCATAACCGTTGATTCCTATCCCCATACCTCAGGCCGCACACACGGCTTTCTTTTCTCCCCCTCACATACGTTCTACAGGTCACGAAGACCCATCACCGTGATATTTAGGGTTGAATGCCGCAACCACTACGCTACACGAAACTCCATCACACTACCGCCAAACCGAAGCCCTCACTATCCTCTACCTTCGGCTAGGAGTAGGTGGAGCTCGGCCCTTCCTACTGCACGCGGTACGAGGCCGAACTGCCAAGGTTCCAACCCCAATTGCCGTTGAATCGTTCGCCCAAACTCGATCTCCACCGTTGAACTCGTAGAACTCAATACGCTCTTCAATTTTGCAGTTGGAAATTTGTTGAATCGCCTTACGGATTTGAAGAAACTGAGGGGAGAAGATCTGACATTTTCGGCCATTGGTTGCAGAGGAGGCGGCAAGGGTTTCTTTTTATTTTTTTATTTGTTGAAAATTGTGAACAAGGGGCTATTTATAGGAAACGACGAACTCTATTCAATCCGGATTTCCAAACTCCGAATTTCGCACAGTAACTGACGTTTCTAGGGTTTACCCCGCATTCCGGAGACAATGGAATAGGTTTCGGAAGCTAACTCGATCATCGGTGCGAGATATGGAATTAAACGTTCAATTTAAATTAAACCGATTTAAACTATTTTCTAGGCGTTTTAGCTTGCACCGGACAAACGGTAAATCCAATTGACTTGAAATTTGAAACCTTATAATAATATCACATTACGGATCCGATGAAATTGGTTTCGTCGAAATCCGAGACTGTTTGAAAAATGACTATTTTAACTCGTTAAATTAATATTAAAACAATTTCGATGTGTTTCGAGCTGCCACGGTCAAACGACAACTCCGATTGCTACGAAAATTGAAATCCGATAATAACTAACTATTACGGATCCAATGGAACTGGTTTCGTCCAATTCTGAGACTGCTAAAAAATTGGCTATTTTTCAGTCGATAATTAAATATTAAAATATTATATTTTCACAAATTTACTTCTAATTCGATTTTTAAAGTTCTACAACATCATTCTAACTTTAATATGATAAAATAAAATTTTGCAAATCATTTTTAATCATATTAAACTCGTTATTCAATTATCCAATAAATTCCACTTTTAAAATCTTATTAACTCCATTACAATCCCGATATAACTTACATTCACTTTGGAAACCAATTTGAATCATATTAAATCAAATTTCAAATATTCACTCTATTTTCATATATTAAATTTCAATATCAAATTAATCATATCAAATTCGAAATTTAATTTATTCAAACATTCGTAATATTAAATTTAACAAGTTTGATTATTCTTAAATCACTATCTTTTGAGATATTCAAAACGAACTTATAAAAATTTAACTTTTGAAACAATTAAAATTATAGAACAACTATTTCCATTATACGGTTATTCAATTCCCATTATTAAATTATTCAATAAATTCCAAATATTAAATTTAAACAATTTCGCTTATCCAATAATTCATTATCCTTTGAGATATTGAAATTGAACTTATAAGCTTCAACCTTTAAAACCAATTCACAATTTAGAACACTATTTTCATTTTACAGTTATTTAATTATTCAATAAGTTTTAAATATTTAATTTAAACAATTTACCTGTTCAATATTCAATATTTGATTTTAAATAGATTTTACTTATCAATTAATTACTCTATTATACCCAATGAATTTCAACATTTATTATCCTATTCAACTATCGATTGCAAAGGAATTCACTAAGTCGCATTCATTTTCATTACTTGGATAATTATTGTTGCAATTCGTCCTAGTTATTATTATTCTAAACGAATTACAAATTTTTTCTAACACCAAATCATAAAATCTTATTAAATTAGCTATTTTAATTATCGAAAATTTACGGGTCGTTGCACTCTCCCCCACTCAAAACTTTTCGTCCCCGAAAAGGAAAAAGAAGGGAAAAAGACACTACGTATAGAATTCAACACTAGCTATATTTTATTTAAAGTTATCAACTTATAAAACAATGAAATTCCATTCATAAATCGTGACTACACTTCCACTAACTTACTCCGAACGGCTTTCTAAACTTAAAAGTTAGTTATCAAAACAAGTTATAAAAGATTTTAAAACTTGAAAAATTTTCTAACACCCGGATTTTACGGAAAATTTCGGCAGAGTCTCCTTTGCGCGGCTCGATCGGTACAACTACAAAACGCCTCTTCGGGCCCCAAACCAACAATAGAAAATCCAAAAGCCAAGTGGCTCATCAAAAATCACCAAATCCAATGATAAAATAAACATGTACCTTATATTTTTATTAGCGAGCATATACGAATAATATAGCGCAAAAGCGAGCTCCAAATGCGAAGCAAGCGCAATCCGCACCTACTAAACACTCAACAAACTATGAGAAACATGCATATACGAAAATAATATCAATATACATCATATAGCAACATAACAACTACATGTGCCAACATAGCAAATGCAACAAAACAACAATTGCAACCATCAATCAACTATCATCCAACTACCATCCAACAAATCCATAACCAATCAATATAAATTCACTTCTCATTAATATTTATTGACTTGGGTTTCAATTTTTAATCACAGTTGATTCATTAACGTTGGATTTTACTAACATTCATTCTCAATTCAATTAGTTAACATTCACCAATTTATATTTACATTACTTCACTTCCAATTTGAATCAAATTAAATTCTATTTAAATTCATTTAACTTCCAATTTGATTTCAATGATTTATAGTTTTCAATTTCATTAACACTTAATGAATTACATACAATCAACTAACAATCATATAACAACCAAACCATACCAAACATAACCAAATTATTAATTTTACATTCAATTTGGTTTATCTCTTTTACATATATATATATATATATATATATATATATATATATATATATATATATATATATATATATATGTATGTATGTATATTGTTATATAATTTAAAAACATTTTATATTTGGCATCTTAAATTTCCACTATTAACTTTAATTAAGTCCGTAAGCCATACACATATCATCCGTGAGCAATATCAATCTAATCGCTTATTCGATCACACAATTTCGCTTCCAAACTAGTATCGTTCACACGACTCTCTAGTGCGGACTCAGATTTGGTTCCTTGATTGGAAACTGTTACCCTCCTTGCATAGCCATATACTATGATAGAGAATTCCAAAATCAAATTAAAAATCCATATCTAGGGTTCGCCGTCGAAAATCGAGTGAAAAATCCTAACTTGGATCGATATAAATCATCTCAAAATTTTGTGCTCGAATTTGGATCAAATCGTTATGCAAATAAAATAATGTACGTACAATCTCACGCATTACCTTCCAATGGATTTCTATCCAATTTATCTATACTAAATTATTTTATTGACTACTTTTTTTCAATTAATTATTCACAATCTATTATTCAGTTAGTATATTCATTTCTTTAAATAGCATGTTCTTTAACATTATCTTTTCTTAAACATCCTATCATAGAGTTTACTTACTCAAGTTCATTTTAAACATTCTATGTAATTTAATTAAATTCAATTTCATTTTCCAATTGATTCTTAGCTATAAGAAATTTCTTTGTTTACATTTATTTCATTTTCATAATTTCAGTTAATAACGAATTCATTTGTGGAACATTTTATTAATCAACACTTTAGTTTATAGTCATTCCATAAAAGTCTAACTTCTCATATATGACTTCTCTTAGTTTACAGATATCTCAAAGGTTACAAATTCAATTATTTTACAATCCCTTTGCAATTTATATTTATTTTCTATAACCAATTTACAAAGATATAATACGATTCATTTCCTAAGTTCACTTACTTGTTCCATTTATCCATTCATCATTTCATGCTATATTTTAGTATATGACATTTTTTCACAACCAATTTTTTTTTATTTGTATACATTTTAATTCATTTTGAGTTTTCCTTACTTGTATACTTCAATTACTTTCAGGTTCTGTTTATTTGTACAACATCTCATTACATATCCAAAACATCATTTTAACTTTTAACATTTGGTAAGTCTTGTTATATGTTATCAGAATGTAATTTTGGTATTATACAAATTTATAGAATTTCATTTTACTTAATTAGAATGTTCACAAATTTAATTTGTTAAATCCTCTTTACCTTTCAACTTTAAAGTTTTCCCAAACAATAGCTTAGATATCTTAATCCTCTTATTTTATAATTTTTGGTTATTCACATTTCATTCAAATAATTTGAAAATTATTAATTAACAGAACTTAGAAATTTAAATGCCCGATCCTTTCAAATCGTTTGAAATAAACATATATACTTATATTTTTTTTATATCAAACCATACCTTTGGAGTTTAAACCAATACCCATTTACCCAAAATAATTTTGAAGAAAAGCAAAGCTTCCTAGAAGTCTCCCCCACTTTGAGACTCGAAAATGAACGTCGATGATGCTGCGCAGTCTCACCGAAATTATTTTCCAGCGACATAAGAGAGGAGTACTGAATTCATTCCTTCCTTTAAAATCCTTTCAAAATATTTCCTATAAATATTTTCCAACTAATATCACAATATATTTTCTTCAAAGCTTTGAAAACTATTTCTCAAGATCTCCGGGTCTTAAACTCGATATTTTCCAATTTTAATCTATTTTTAATTCATAAGTCACCTTTATAAAATATTCTTATAGGATTTTTCTTAAAACATTCCACAAGTGTTTTATCATTGTTTATTTTGTAATTCATCTTATTTATTAAATTACAATATCCAATTTATGATGATAACCTATTTTCATTTCTAACAACCAGGTAAGCTAGATAAGTCACAATAATTTTTGAAAATTAATCCTTTATATACAAAATATAATTAGAGTAAAATTATTTCATTTACCCAATTTCAAAACAATACTATGTCGAATTGTTCTGTTCGAGTGTTTAGAGATCCCTATCAATGACGTTAATTACTCGTATTGACCAGAATCCATAAGCCACTCAACGAATCAACCAACACAATATAAAACATTTTATATCACTAACAAATATGCTCTCTCATATACACTCAACTCATTCATATAGTTTACCTCTATTTCAATGAGTTATTCCCCACTAGAGCCAAGGTTTATCGCTAAACCAAACCTCTGATACCAACTGTAACGACCCATCTTTTTGGACAGTTTAAATCGACGATCAAATCCACATGTCGATTCCAAACCGTTCAAAAGGGCAGATGGTTATTGGGGTAAATAAGAAAAGAAAAGAAAGGGAAATAAAGGAAATGAAACAACACAGAATCTCGCAGCGGAACGATAAAATATAATAGTCAAATAAACAGTTCATGAAGCTGTCTACTATACTTTGACAATTATTTATACAACATTTATCAGAGTTATACATATACAAAAGAACAATTAAAATAATGCAGCAGATAGCATGATGCAAGGGTAATAATAGTAATAGTATACCAAATCTTCGTCTTCGTCCTCCAGAATAGATCTTCAAAAATCTAAAAACTCAGGACTGACCCGAGCGTAATGAAAAGACAAAACACTCGAGTCAGGACTAAATACCCTTATGAAAGTTAAATCAATCGTAAATAAATATGAGTGCAACGGCGTCGGAGATGTTTACGGGGTTTGACATCTCCTATCCAGTGTCAACGTGCGTGCAATAACTTAAGAGATGTTACGGGATTTTCCATCTCTCAAGGATCCGTGAAACTATCTACTATGTAGTAATATACGCTAAGTAGATAATGTCTATCAGTAATATAAAGTATCAAAATAGCGTTAAGGCGTTACCATAATCCCCCTTAACACATTTTATATTCCCAAAAGCATGTACAAGACCGTAGTTTCCCCAAAACCGGAAGTCACCAGAGGGCAATCCATATACTCAAGGTACAAATCAAAACGTAGTGGTCGCGAATAGGATAATCAGTATGACAAGGTACATGAGGCGATACCAACTAGGATACTAGTAGTTGCGTGATCCGGACTGATGTTGGGCATAGCCAGCAGCTACCCCAACACCGCGAAACAACACTAAGGGGTGCACCCAAATCGCATCACAAATGTAATAGAAATGGTATCCAAGAAGCGTGTCCGCTAGAGGTGGCGAACCTCAATGGCCCGGCGCGGCTCCTGTTTTAGTCATGTCAGGGGTCATCCAATATCGTTCTCTTTCTTCAGTCAACGCGTTCACTAAACCATCCACTTCATTCTGGATCAACACTTCGCGTATAATAGTTATTAAAGTGGTTTTCGGTATCGACAGAGAGTATGTCCATATCCGATCCCGGTCTCTTTAATAACTATGTATTATTACACCATTGGCTCTTTTACATTTCAAATCGATTCATAATTTGATATCAAAATATCATATTCGCTTCAAAAATCAAATCCATTTCAAATATCATCGTATCATTTCAAATGTAAGATTTCGTTTCAAAAATCATTTCTCGCATCAATATCTCACTTCGATCTCAAAAATCAATTCGAATTTCAATTTTAGGCTGCAATTTCATTTAAACCAATTCGTGTTTAAATTCAAGATTTAAATATAAACATTTCACCTTATTGACCAGCTTAGAATTTTAGAAAATAATTTTAAGTAGTTTAAAGGTAGTTTAAATCATTAAAACTAGTTAAAATCTTAAAATGGTTCTGGAATAGATGAATTAGTTTAAAGTAATTTAAATTGGGTTAAGTAGATTTAAAATAGATTAAAATAGTTTAAGTATTCAAAAATAGTTTATATAACTGAGAAATTTGGAAAACAAAATAAAACAGCTTCAAAATCAATCCATTTCAATTATAACTTCCCAATTCAAATCAATTCCAATTTCCATTCTACCGATTCAATTTCGATTTCAATTCAAAACAATGTCAACTTTTACTTCAAATTAATTAAATTTTCATTCACCTTAATTTATTCAATTTCAATTTGTATTGATTTGGAGCTTGATTTTTCAAATACCAATTTATAACACTTAACCAAAATTTCCTTCAATATTCAAGTTTAAATCCAAATTTCCAAACATGATTCAATTTCAAGCTCAATTTATAAATACCTTTTTATCTCGATTTTACTTAGTAATATACGAAGCTCGAAATAATGTTCAATCTTTAAAACAAATAAATTTTAGAAATTCAATCATATCCAAATTTTTAATTCCAATTCTCAACTTAAATTATTTAACAATTTCTTTTAACCAAAATTTTTCTGCATTTCAAACTCAAATTTTCGATAAATTCGATTTCTATACATTTATTTCTATTTATAACTTTTAAAGAAAATTTTAAGAAATTTCAAATCGACGATTTTAAAAATTATTAATTTAGCCAAATTCGGTGTCCGTATATAATTTTCTATCCTATGGCCAAGTAGTTATTTATTTCAATTGAATGTCAGGGAGGAATATATATATATCACTTAAATTTAATCACAGTATCATATGTACGCATAATAGAATCTATCTAAGCAAATAAACATCCAAACATTCAATTATCAACCAATATCATCCTTCCAAATACATCATCCAATAAACAATACAATTCATGGCAGTTTCATAGTTATCAATGTCAGGTAATTTAATCGCAATTTAATTTTAATTTCAATTTTAAATTTTACTGTCAATTTAATTTCAATTTTAAATTTAACTGTCATTTTAATTTCAACGATTAATTCAAATGGCAAGCTATATGACAATTAAATTTTTTATCAACCAACGACAAATAAAATCATAACACTTCAAAATGTAAAATTTAACTAGCATAAAGATATTTAGTACAGTGTGAGCGTTATAAAACACTCACCTTGATTTCAATGTCGTTCCAGCGTCTTATTTCGAATAAAATTAAACGAGCGTTTAATTTTGCTCGAAATTTTCTCTAGCTCCAAACGATTCCAATCCAGCTCCATAGCGTAGTGCTCGTCAATACGAACCCAACGCACTTCGTTTCGCCCAAAACGGACCTCGCATCAATAAGTTATGGTATTTAGAAGTTAATACGAATTTATATATAAATTTTTTACACTTTATTTATAAATCAAAACCCCAACTCACATCATAACCGTTGATTCCCATCCCCATCCCTCAGGCCGCACACACGCCTTTCTCTTCTCCCCCTCACGTACGTTCTACAGGTCACGAAGACCCATCACCGTGATATTTAGGGTTGAATGCCGCAACCACTACGCTACACGAAACTCCATCACACTACCGCCAAACCGAAGCCCTCACTCTCCTCTACCTTCGTCTAGGAGCAGGTGGAGCTCGGCCCTTCCTACTGCATGCGGTACGAGGCCGAACGACCAAGGTTCCAACCCCAATTGCTGTTGAATCGTTCGCCCAAACTCGATCTCCACCGTTGAACTCGTAGAACTCAATACGCTCTTCAATGTTGCAGTTGGAAATTTGTTGAATCGCTTTACGGATTTGAAGAAACTGAGGGGAGAAGATTTGACATTTTCGGCCATTGGTTGCAGAGGAGGCAGCTAGGGTTTCTTTTTATTTTTTTTATTTGTTGAAAATTGTGAACAAGGGGCTATTTATAGGAAACGACGAACTCTATTCAATCCGGATTTCCAAACTCCGAATTTCGCACGGTAACTGACGTTTCTAGGGTTTACCCCGCGTTCCGGACACAATGGAATAGGTTTCGGAAGCTAATTCGATCATCGGTGCGAGATACTGAATTAAACGTTCAATTTAAATTAAACCGATTTAAACTATTTTCTAGGCGTTTTAGCTTGAACGGGACAAACGGTAAATCCAATTGACTTAAAATATGAAACCTTACAATAATATTACATTACGGATCCGATGAAACTGGTTTCGTCGAAATCCGAGACTGTTTGAAAAATGACTATTTTAACTCGTTAAATTAATATTAAAACAATTTCGATGCGTTTCGAGCTGCCACGGTCAAACGACAACTCCGATTGCTACGAAAATTGAAATCTGATAATAACTAACTATTACGGATCCATTGGAACTGGTTTCGTCCAATTCTGAGACTGCTCAAAAATTGGCTATTTTTTAGTCGATAATTAAATATTAAAATATTCAATTTTCACAAATTTACTTCTAATTCGATTTTAAAAGTTCTACAACATCATTCTAACTTTAATATGATAAAATAAAATTTTGCAAATCATTTTTAATCATATTAAACCCGTTATTCAATTATCCAATAAATTCCAATTTTAAAATCTTATTAACTCCATTACAATCCCGATATAACTTACATTCACTTTGGAAACCAATTTGAATCATATTAAATCAAATTTCAAATATTTACTCTATTTTCATATATTAAATTTCAATATCAAATTAATCATATCAAATTCGAAATTTAATTTATTCAAACATTCGTAATATTAAATTTAACAAGTTTGATTATTCTTAAATCACTATCTTTTGAGATATTCAAAACGAACTTATAAAAATTTAACTTTTGAAACGAATTAAAATTATAGAACAACTATTTCCATTATACGGTTATTCAATTCCCATTATTAAATTATTCAATAAATTCCAAATATTAAATTTAAACAATTTCGCTTATCCAATAATTCATTATCCTTTGAGATATTGAAATTGAACTTATAAGATTCAACCTTTAAAACCAATTCACAATTTAGAACACTATTTTCATTTTACAGTTATTCAATTATTCAATAAGTTTTAAATATTTAATTTAAACAATTTACCTGTTCAATATTCAATATTTGATTTTAAATAGATTTTACTTATCAATTAATTATTCTATTATACCCAATGAATTTCAACATTTATTATCCTATTCAACTATCGATTGCAAAGGAATTCACTAAGTCGCATTCATTTTCATTACTTGGATAATTGTTGTTGCAATTCGTCCCAGTTAATATTATTCTAAACGAATTACAAATTTTTTTCTAACACCAAATCATGAAATCTTATAAAATTAGCTATTTTAATTATCGAAAATTTACGGATCGTCACAGTGTCCATCTGCTTGCCCAACGGTTGAAATTAAATGGACACTGCTTTTAATATTCCCGGACTTGATGTTTTTTAGTGTGACTATTCGCATTTGGTTTAATTATTTTGGTCTGTTAGTTTGATTAAGTAATTTATAACATTGTTTAATTGAAAGCCAATATGTCTACTCTACAAAACCTTCTCTGCCTTTTTCTTTTAAGTCTCCTCTCTGAAACCAAATCCCTTCTCACCTTTGCTCTGCTTAACCCTGTATCACATATTATATAAACATTATATTGCAAAGCAAGCTCATCTGACCTCTCAACCTCCACCTCTTCTTCACGTAGCAACCGCCATGGCTCTACCTACTAACTCCGACCGTGCCATCACCCCGACTCACGCCATCTCATCCAACGCTGACTACTCCACAACCGAAGTGGCCTGCACGAGTCCCCTCCGACCATAGCTTAGTCTCCAACCTACCGGGATCCTCCCATCGGCTAGGCCTTGCAGCCGAACATCTCTTTCCGGCTACCTCCACATTTCCTTGTCAGACTGCTTGCTTGTATTCATAGGTACAATACATTATACTGATAGGTTGTTATATTTGTAGTCGTACTTTCTACAGAGATCGGTTGTATGCCTAAGTTATAGCCTGTCATCTTAAATTTGTTTCACCTAGGCTTACCTGACCTGCTACATATATTATATAGCTATTTGCGTGTTCTGCTTTTAAATATGTATGACATGCTGAAGGCAAGCATATATTGCTATAAAAGTTTTGCTTTAACGAGCCTATATATATTGATAATACAAAGGATACATATAAATGTGATGTATATTTTATTATGGTTTGGGTTTTTTCAAATTTTTGTTCTAGCTATATACAGTATACGTATGAAACCAACCTAAATTTGCTGCTGTTTATATACTTTCGCGCATCTATATTGGATGACAGCCGAGCCTCCTCTTTTGGATGTAAGATATATACTATATTTTATTTTATTATTATTATATTATATTTCATTTTATTTTACAGTGAATTGTATTATAAGTTTAGTACTATTGTGTTCGTAACATGATGTAGGAAAGGGTTATACAATATATGTTATTTTGAACAGATTTTTAGGTTGTAATAATATATTGTACATATATATTATGAGTTTAAAACTTTACTTTGATTTTAAGAGACATATATATTTTAGTTTATGTTAAACTGTAAGTTATGTATATTATAATAAAGTACATTATATGAATTTTTATATTATAATATGTATGAAAGCATATACATAAGTTCGATTTGAAAATATAGGGAGATTCATTCCATTTTGGTTTAAAATTTAATAATGATTTTGTGACATACATTTATATACAATATGTATATGTATATAGAGTCTGATTTAATACGTCTGTGTTTCAAAATTTTAATATTAGTTCTAATAAAGGATGGGTCTTATAGTACAATATATATTAAGTTGCATATGTTGAGTTTGGTTTGGGTATTATTATTTGAAAAATTATATATATATTGTTTTAAATATAACATATATATTAGTCTATATATTTGTTTATTTCAATACACAAGTTTAGTTTTGCATATTTTCTGTCTCTATCAATCTGATTGAGTGTTCTTATCGATTTCTATTTATCAGCCGTGTCGGTCCTAATTCGTACCAATTCAGCTTTGTTTCGAAATTCGTGCTTGGATCCATAATTCATTTCATCATCAAATTTCGCTAGCCTCGAAAGGTGAGCAATCACTCAGATTAACGTTCTTTTATTTATTAAATTTGATTTCAATTGAAACGACAATTGAAATATGCTGCTGTTAGTTATCTACACTGTTATATATATGCTATTACCTGTATCAGTTCACCAATGACATCTGACACCATTATCTGTTATTTATGTTGATGATATATGCATGTTATATTATTATCATATCTGTTATCACTCTGCAAATTCCCTGTTAGTATAAAATCATTATGGAAGAAAATTGTAATGGGTTGAAATGATTAACCCAAGCGTTTTTCATTTGAAATGAATTTGGGATTACAGGTTGAAATGATATATATATATATATATATATATATATATATATATATATATACCCGTATATATTTAAATTATGGATTGAAATGATAAATATTCATATCACTTGACCATATGATAGAAAATTATATACGGACACCGTTGGTCTATATATATAAATATTTTGAAAACGATTTCTATGGTTTTGGAAAGAAATATATGGTTTTATATAAATATTGATTTTTAATATTATATAAATGATTATTTTATATATAGTAAAATTCTTTATTTTAAGCTATATAGTGAATTTGATATATATATATATATATATATATATATATATGAAATTATCAATTCTTGCTTTGAAATGTTTGAATACTTAAAGCATTGAAAGTATTGAAATTGAAATGGTTTATTTTGTGGTTAAAAATCTGTATTTGAAATTAATATAATTTGAAATGGTTTATTGAGAAACTGAAATAAATTAAAATTAATGATTTGGGATTTGATTAAAATTTGAATTTTAGAAATTGAGTTGATTTGAATCGATTTATGAAATTTGAGTAAGCTATTTTATTATATAAGGTATTTTAAATTATATTTAAAACTATTTATATATGTTACTTTATAAATTTATTTCATATAAACTATTTTAATATAAATTATTTTTAATATAAATTATTTTAAATTATAACTATTTTTATATAAACTATTTTAAATTATAAACTATTTTACTATATATACTATTATTTATATTTAAACAGTTAAGTGGGAAGTGTTATGATTCCAAGCATTATGATTTCTAAATTTTGATTTCCAAAGTATTAATATTAACAAAGTGTTTGATGAAAGAATGTTGTTTAAATTTAAGAAAATTATTAAATTAAGTTTTGAAATTGTTTAATAATTAAATAAATTGAATTCTTTAATAAGTGAAATTAAATTCTTTAATAAGTAAAATTGTGTTTGGGTAATAATTAAGTTTTGAAATTTGTTTAAATTAAATAAGTAAATAAGTGAAATTGAATTTATTTAATAAGAAATAAAATGTGATTGATGGAAATTAATATGAGACTTGTAATTTAAAATTTTTAATTGGACGAATTTAATTTAATCAATTTATAAGTTTTGATATAATGTAGGTAAACTTAAGTGATTAATTTAATAAATTGGAAATTCAATTGAAATTATTTTGAAATGATAAATTTACTTAATTTAAATGATTACTGAATAAATTCATCAATGAATTTAAATTGCTTTGAATGTTAAATTAAATTAATAAAACTATATATGAATTTAAATCAATATTTGAATTTGTTTTATATAAAAGTTGAAGTTGAATTATAGAGTTTTGAAATGGTTAATTTGGAAGTTTTGAAACGTAAATTATAGAAATTGATATAGAAAGACGAATGAAATGTTGGCTTTCAAATTATAAGTGAGATTGAAATTGATTTGGTTTTTGTAATTTATTAAACGACCAATCGGTGTAATAATTACGAAAGTTATTAAAGAAACCGGAATCAGTTATGGACATACTCTCTGTCTAAACCGAAAACCACTTTAATAACTATACGCGGAGTGTGATCCGGAATGAACTGGTTGGAATGATGTACGTGATGATTGAAGAAAGAGAACGATAATGGATAGCCTTGACACTTGTGTCAAATTGGAAATGACTAAAACAGGAGCCGTACCGGGCCAAATGGGATTAGCCAGCTTGAGCGAACACACTTCTTCGTAAACTACTCATTACTTGTTATTGATTGCCGCGCACCCTTGAATTTGGAGTGTTGTTTAATGGTGTTGCGATCATTGCGGCGATGCGTTCTCACCAGTCCGGATCAGACAAACGGTAGTTTCACTACCTTGGGTATTGCCTCATGTGCCTTGTCATACTCGTATCCCTATACACGACTACTACGATTTATTTTGTGTTATACCTATGGAGTGCTACCTGATAGCACACTAGTTTACGGTGGAGTTCACAGTGCTGTATAGACTATGACACTTATATAAAGTGTGTTAAGGGGGATAATGGTAACGCCTTAACGCTATTTTGATACGTTATATTACTGATAGGCATTATCTACTTAGCGTACACTACTATTTATAAATAGTTTAACGGATCCTTAAAGGATGGTTATCCCAAACATCCTTTGAGTTACTTGTATTTTCAGTTGTCATTTCACTTGAGATGGATTTATTGATATAAAAATGTTAATCTTGACTCGAGTGTTTTGTGTATTTCTTTACGCTCGGGTCAGACTGAGTGTACCAGTATTCGAGATTCACCTTTGGAGTTGGGAATTCGCTTGGAGATCCAGCTATCTATCCAGCTTTCAAATATTCAATTGATTCCAGTTGTGCATTCTGATATTCTATTTGACTATTGTATTCGAGACTTCTACTATATCTTATTTAACTCTGTTATGTATATAGTAGCTTCATGAACTACTATCTTTTGTTTCCGCTGCATTTATTACTCTGTGTCTGTGATCTGTGATTATTTATTACTGTATATGCTGAGTTTTGCCAATATAAACTTATAATCTGGTATTTTGAGCAATTCAATTTCCGGCATATTCGGATGCGAATGGTTGAAAATATCAGGTCGTTACACAGTCCAACCGGAGTGAAAAGCAAAACACAAAACACACGAGTCAGGATTAACATTCTTAAATTAATAAATCCAACTCAAATGAAATATCGATTGAAATACAAGTAACTCAAAGGATGTTTGGGATAACCATCCTCTAAGGATCCGTGGGACCATCTACAATGCAGAGATATCACTATAACACCATGGTCATTTCAAATTAGTTTGTACTTCAAAACCAAAATATCATTTCATTTCAAATATATATATTTCCAAATTTTATCACTTCCAAAATTACGATTCAAATCTACTCAAATTCCAAATTTTAATTTAATCCAATCTCAATTTATCAATTTAAATTCAACTCAATTCCTAAATAACCATTTCAAATTTTATCGATCTCAAATCCGGGTTTAAATCACAAAATACCCATTTACATTTCAATATATTTCAAACTTTAAATATTCAACATTCAAACTAAATTTAATGATTTCATACAGATTTAGTTTATCTTCATTATTATTTAATCTTAAAATATTCCCTCATTAGATTCAATATCATTTAAGTAACCTTAAATTACATTTTTCTAAATATTTTCTTTAATTTATTCAAACGTGAAATATTCGTTAACTTACTTAAATCAAAATCACGTTATACAATCATATCTTTAGATCTCAATTTCAAGAAGTTGTAAATCGATTTAATCAAATTAAATTCTTAATTGATTACAATTTAAAATATATTTCAGTTTTACCTTCCCAACCTTAACTTATTCAAGCTATTACCAAAATCTATTTGAAGTATAAATTAAAATGCTTAAATATATTGTACGTATTAAATCAATCCTAATTTAATTTAATATTATCCCTTAACCTATATATATATCTCATTACCATTTTATATATATAATATATTTAAGAATCAATATTTATTACAACTACATATTTCTTTCCAAACCATAAAGTTTATTTCCAAAATATTTATATAGACCAACGACGTTGGTGTATAATTTTCTATTCTATGGTAAAGTGATACGGATATTATCATTTCAATCCGTAATTTAATATACATACGGGTGGATATCATTTCAACCCGTAATCCAAAATTCAATTCAAATGAAAATCGCTTGGGTCTATCATTTCAACCCATAATGATTTTCTCCTATTCTAAAGTCCATTCGGGTATGTATCATTTCAACTCATAGTAAATTCTATACTAACAGGGAACTTGTAGAGTGATAACAGGTATAATTTAACATATAACAATAAGCATATATCATCAGTAATTAAATAAAATATAAACAATAGGATATGGTGTCATATCCACAGGTGAACAGTTATAGAAAATAGCATATATAACTATTTAAATAACTACAACAGCATATTTCAATTGTCGTTTCAATTGAAATAAAATTTAATAAATACAAGAACGTTAATCGTGAGTTATTGCTCACCTTTCGAGGCTAGAGAGATTTGAAATGGGTTACGGATCCAAGAACGAATTTCCAAAATGAACAAGATTGGCACAAATAGGACGAATGGAGCCGATAAATAGAGATCGATGAAAATAGATTAGAAACTGCTTGATGTAGATCGAAACAAAATATATAAAATTCCAAAATATTATTTGCTTAACTAATATTAACTTTGAGACTCATTAAAATTATATACATACGTTTTCCAAAAATATAAATAGTTTAGAAACAACTATTGACCATACGTTCTGTATAATCAACATATATCCATTATACATGTAAACTAGACTATATTTAAATTATACTATGTACAGTAATGTAATATAATATACAGTACACTTATTACAATACACGTTAAGACTATAAATATAATATTTAACAATACACTTATAAGCAAATTTGCAACTTTATATATAAACCGTAAAATTTTAGTTTTAATGTAAACACAGAGAACAACCTTATATATTTATTAATATTCAGTTATATCAAAACTCTTGCTATATATTTATGTACACATTCATATGTAGAACAACTCAGTATATATAAACTAACCGATAGTATAAATAATATATAACCTAAATGAGTATATATAAACCTAAATATATTATATGATGACATGTATCACGACTTAGTATATAAGAAGGAAGATGCACTATAACTGAAACAAGGACAACATCCCAAACTGTACAGAAGTATTTTTATTCAAAAGCTAATAACATAACTATACTGCAAATGTATATGTAGTTGGGAATATATAATACCTTTTTATACTTTCTTATGCACTTAATATACTCAACAACGAGTTATATATATAAGAGTCATGCTATTTTATATAAAACAACAAGTATAAATAACTTTTAAAAACTTTATCATTATATAAATATATTTTATACACTGAACAGTTGAAATAACTTTTTGAAAACTTTATCATTTTAAAATAACTTTTAAAATATACATCATACGAATTTTTTTAACCCACACATAAAATATATGCTTCCTTATACATATTATATATATCTAATTTTTTTTATATAAAACACACTGTAACGATTGCGATTTTCGACTCACGAAAATCGACATCAATACGTCCACTGTATCAAATGCCGAATAATCAAATGTCGGAAAATCGAATTGTTAAGGTAAAAAAGAAGAGGTAGAAGAAGACAGAAAGAAAGAAAAACAACAGAACATTATCAGAATCTCACAATCACAGCGGAACAACATATAATAGATAAATGAATATCTTTAAAAACAAAGAACTATATCAGTTATTACATTACATTATCATCAGAGTGTACAACAACAATATACAACACAACAAAACAATGGACAATTGTACAAACATTTCCTTACAAGTGAATTTACAGCGGAAAGATAATATCATATACAAGTAATACGTCTCGCCATCTAGCTCGCCACTTGGGCTCCAAAGCACTTCTGGATCCAAAATGACCTGATAACCTGACTCTAGGCCGCCCGTGTGGAAAATTATGGGTACCCAGAGTTTAGTAAGGGAATAATAAACTCCAGGTCAGTCAAGGGACTGGTGTGAGAACTCAAAATAGTTATTTATCTTTTTAAAACAACAACAACAGCAAGGGAATTGTGAAATATCCGCAATGCTTTTGGAAAATGAAACTACCATAAGGCCTCCCCGCACACACACAATGCAGACGCAGAATTGGAGGAGATTTCTCCTTATGATAGTCAAAGATGCTTGATACGCAAATTTTCTTTGATATTATTGCTATAAGTGCAAAGTGTGAAAACCCATTTCGAAAGTATAATATAAATCTTAGCCAACATACGACCATTATCATATGCATACTATAGCTACCGTGTTCAATAGCAGGTTACCGCCACATTCCATGGCAGATTATACAACTAAAACCGTACAAGGTTCGTATTGTTTCTTTGGATTTCCAACAAATGGTCAGGCTAAGGAACTTCCTACTGCCACGTGGGATCGCCTCTGGCGGGATGTCCCGAGAACTTAACCAGCTCTCTGCCAACACAAGGCTGGGTTATCTCTGTAACTAGGTAAATACTACACGAATATGCCACCCCCAGTACTTTGGGACCTTTATCCGAGGGCCCTCAATCACAAAGCAACAACCAAACAGAAAATGAGATTGGAGAAACCACATAGGTTAAGCATCAGGGCTCCATACTTGACACTGCTCTTTTTCAGAAGGAAATGACATATCCTAAAGGGAGCGACCCTCATATCCTTGCCGCATATTCCTGTTTTGACCATTTTCGGGGTGTGAGGTCTGACGAAGTCTCGTCCACAAAGCTACGCTTTTTCACAAAGCCATGCTTTGATCAACAAATGATCAATAAATAATCATCACACAACAACACTCGACATGCCATATTACCAAATTGGGAGTATATCGCCGATAGCCTTCAACTACAAAACCTCTGAGCTCGTACATCTCAGAGAAGGGTGTTAACTAAGAGAATAAATTCTCCGCCACTAATAGAAATGTATTTGAAAGAAATCTTCTTTATATCTCAAAATGTAATGTCAGACACGCAACCATACAAGTCTGTTCCGGGTTCAAATAGAACCGAAGGCACTTCAAAAGAAGCCCTTGCAATCCGGGTATTCACAATCCCGATCGAACTTTCCATCACAAAGGAAATCTCCATACCGTAGCTAACGGTGCAGAGACAATCGATAGGTCATCCTATCGTTTTCACAAATACCCGGTCTTCAACACGGGTCTTCAATGCTATCCATTACGTCATATCACTATTCCGAATGGGTAATCCGAATAACGAGCGCAATAATTTTAAAATAAGTGTAGCATTCAATTTTAACCAATTCACAACAAATAGCCAATTAAGGGTCAATATTGATAGTCAGTTATTTAACTATCAATCAATATTCACAACATAACCTGATTCCAAATAATTTCCCTAATTATTTATTTTCAAAAATATCTTTACAAGATATAACTTCCACACTTCACCATTTGAAAACAAATTTCAAATCAATTTTCACATTTCAATCTTTGGAATCAAATTTCAGATCAATTTCCTTAAACGGAAAACACTTAGAAATAGTTATTCATTTTCAGTGGAAATCTGCCGAGTTCAAATATTTTGAAATAATTGAAAATTTCTTATCCAAAAATATATCTGGAAAACACTTTTAAATAAAACTATTTTTCTTTAAACCCTTTGCTTAAAATATTAGCTATAAAATATTATACCTATATTATATAAACTTAAACCCAAACTAATTTTTCAAAATAAAATTAGTATATAGAGTATAACTATTTAAATAACTATTTTCTAAAACAATTACTGATTAAATCTTAGAAATAATCATTTCTATAAACAATTTAATAAATCTTTACTTAAAGGATTTAAAATAATTTAAGAGGTAAATTCCTATAAAGTATCCTTTTCAAAACCAATACTAGAATTATATACATATGAATAATATATTTTTTTCAAAGCTATTCAGAAATTTTATTCGGCTTTCCAGGGAGGATACACTTTCATTTCAAAATGGTTCATTCAAACCAATTAAATAAATCCTTACCGATTTATTAAATTTACGTTCCAAATCCGTAAATTTATTTCCACACTTTTAAAAGATAAATCAATGTTTATTTTTAAACAAATTTCCCTTATAAATTTCCATTGTGAATTTACATTCCCAAATATTCACTTTTTATACGATTTTTCAAATCGATTTCAATTATTCACTTTCAACACCAAAATCAGTTATCAATTGATTTCCAAAAATACCAAATCAAATTCCATATTGATTTTCCAAGAAATTAAACACTAAGTGAATTTCATTCAAATTTCAAACTGAAATTGTTTGCACCAAAATTGGGCAACACCCTTCGGAAGTTTTTGAAGAGATAATAAATGACGAAACTAAATTGAAAATGAGGATTATCTAACAAAAACTCCAAATCACAGAAGAGTAAATTGCACGGAAGAAAGTAATTTAGAGTGGTTCGGCGTTTTGCCTACGTCCACTATGAAGTTTTATCACTTTATTGCTTAATACTTGAAGATCACAAATGTTTTAGAGCGATGTACAGCAGATAATAGACTTAAGTTCGAAATCAACAACAGTGAAGACGATATGGAGTGATTCTAGCAGCGTCCGGGCATGCTTTTCTCTAGAAATTCTCCGATCCCCTCTCTGAATGACCAGGGGCTCTATTTATAGGCGTAGGAGGCTGATATTTCGCCTAAAATCCGGGAAGACCACTTCTGGCACGTGAGGGGGGCCCACATGCCCGGCCTTAGGAAATCCGGGCACACTTTAGGATCGATTCGAACTCTAGTTCGAGTCGATCAAAAAAGTGTCCAATCGAGGTGAAATTTGGTGTGGACATTCTTCAACATGTATGCAAGCTCCTGTGAAAATTTCATAGCATTTGGACTTGTAGATCTCGCTATGTTGCATTCTCGGTTGACGCGCTTGGTTTGAATCGATCCCTTCGAATCGATAGGGCCGAATCGATGACTCGAGCATGTGCATGGTGACGTGGCGCGCGCGCTTCTCGGGTGGATCCATCTTTTTCTCCGTGTTACTGGGTCGAACCCATGGTTTTAGCCGCCTTGACTTGGTGGATTCGAAGGAGTGGATTCAAAGACATGCTCCTTCGATTCGATCGAATGGATGTTCCTTCGTATCGATCTAGGTATGCGATAGTTGATCGACACGAAGGCTTCTCGGCTGAATGAATTCAAAGACAGTCGTGGGATGGAGTCGAAGTTCTTCAACTGCATGGATTCGAAGGTCTTCCCCTTGATGGATTCGGAGTGAGGCCCTGTCCTGATGGACTCGAAACAAGGCTTGCTCGATGGATTCGAACCAAGGTCATGTCTTATGGATTCGATCTTATATGCTTTGATGGAGGCGAAGTAACGTACGCCGATGGATACGAACTTATGTGCTCTGATGGAGGCGAAGTGGAGCGGCTTCATGGACTCGAAGGACTACAACCTGATGGATACGAAGTGGAGTGATCCCATGGATTCGAAGTAAGAGGAACTCGATGGATTCGAACTCATGCTCTCCGGATGGATTCGAACTTAGGGTTATTTCCTCCAACTTGCATCGATATAGCTTGAGCATACGAACTCGGATTGACTTGAAATTTGAGATACCGACTTCTACGATCTTTCTTGTCATATCCTATCAATTGTAGCTCAATTTGGACTCGAACAAAATTCATCGATATCCATAGTGAAGCGAAGCACGACCAAACCGTCCTTTTTTGTCGATCGATCTTTTGGTATCACGGCTTTGCCAAGAAGCGGGATAACATTTTCCCCCCAAAGTACGTCTTGTGGAAACATGGCATGCTTTGAAAAGCTATAATTCCTCTCTGAACAATCATTGTTCCTTTGTCGAAGGTTGTAACCTTGCGTTGATACGATTTATTGCTGCAGAACGTTGCTTAGCTGTTGATTGTTGTAATCGTAACAAGAGGAATGTTTGATCCCTGTAAGTGTTTAAAACCGAGTATTAGTTTGACATATATGCACATACGTTAATTTGATTCTCATTAACATTGTGTGTTCATGAGTCGTTGTCGGTTTTGTTTGTTATTGAATTTCGTATCGATTCTCTCCTGAACCGATTTTGAAATTTGAGCTCGAAACAATGTTTTGACAATTGTTTTTGATTATCCTCTTGTATCGACCCTCTCCTGAATCGATGTAAAAGGTTGACAAGTAGTTTTTCACGTTGGTGCGGGTTGGATTGATGGATACGAAGTGTTCACCCTCATCGATGGTTTTTGATGAATTCGTAGTGATCATTCGTATCGATAGTCTTCGAATTATTGTGAGCTGATGGTCGTGAAACTCATGCTTCGAATCGATAAGGTTTTGGCGATTTCAAGTCAGCTCTCGTTAATTGCTTCGTATCGACGAATCCTTGTGGTCACGTCGCTTTGATGGATTCGAAGTGCAACGGATTCGAACACAATCATTCGAACCCATCCTGTGTTTTGACCGGTAGTGATCGGTTGAAGTGACCGGAAGGTGAATCGCCTCGTCTTCTTTCTAGGATCCATATAAATACCTGGGACTCGGCTCACTTTCACTTTTTACTTTTTATATTCGTCTTCATGTGTCTTCGAATCCATCTCGGTCCTTCAAGTACAAGGCTGAACTACTCTTCCTTCCTTCGAGTCGAGGCAATATCCAACACTTTCGGATCAATTCATACATTTAGGTAGTCGAAGCTTTATGGATCTGAAGCTTCAAGATCAAACCTTTCCATCGTATTTTGATCGTTTCAATCTTGGATGAGTCCAAGTCGAAATCGAGTTGGCTGGTTGGAGAAGAAATAGAGTCGAATCCTTCGTATCGATCTGGAGTTATATCGATGGAGAAATGATAATCTGCCCTTAGTGTTCGTATCGATCGACGCTCCATTTGTGGGGATTCCGAGTCGAATCGATCGCGTGAGTGGGGTCATCATATCGATCCTTTGCGATCGATACGATGGAACTATCTGCCTGCGATCGATTCGAACACCCTGCTTATGCAATCGATACGAACCTTGAGTCGATACCCCTATTGGCGATGGATGCGAAGCTTGAGTTGTTGATCGATACGAAGGGTTCCAGTTACCATCGATTCGAACGGAGTCGATTCGAAGCTTCGCCTCTTCGGTCGATTCGGACAATTGAAACCTGGCCCTGATCGATTCGAAGGATTGTCTTTTCGATCGATTCGAAGTATTGTTCTTTCGATCGATTCAAAGTGACTTGTATGGATACATAACTTGCGCATATTTAGCGGCATAATTCCGACGAACTTTATCTCTGCATGTCTGGACTAAACTTTTATTGTGCATACTTGATTGCCCTTCGAAGCTCGTCGATGGAACTATAACTTATCACTATGACAACAAACTTTAACTTGAATCAACTGTCAACATCGGCATGGTTCAGTGATGGCGGTCAGCGACGACGGCCATCTCGACCGGATCTCTGATGTCTTCGCTGTCTGCAAATCTTCCCTAACTCTGTTGAATTTTTCCAAGTAATGCACAACACTGCACTACACCGCACACACTTTACACTGGGAATGAACGGGGTTTTTACGTACTTAATGTTGCTTTCTGATGAGCTAGTTAGTTATGGAATCTTCGAGCTCTCAACAACAAGAAGTACAGAGTTCGCCTCCTCCAGAAATACTTGAAATCCCTAACATTCCTCCCGAAGTAGTTGGGCCGGCTCCAGACGAAGTGCCGGAAGACATATTTATCGATGATCCTATCGACTCCGTTTCGTCCAGTATTTCTGAAGCCTTACTGGGCCGGATCTGCTTGAAACATAACTTATCCTCGGACGGCATTTTGCTACCGGGCATTAATGACAATCCTCACAATCCGCCCGAGGGGTATACTGTTTTCTATCGACATGCCTGTGCGGCTGGAACTCTCCCTCCATTTAACCAATATATCAGGGAGATGTTATCGTTCATTGGAATCGCCCCCTCACAACTTCATCCCAATGGACACGCATTGCTGAACAGTGTTTTCGTTCTATTTATGGATCATCTCTATCGTCCGCAAAGGCCAACCGAGATTAGACACATATTCAACTTCAAGAGCAGGGGCGATAGCCCATCTTTCACCTTCTTGGAAGCAGTTAGAAACTGCCAGATTTTGACGGGAGCCTGGACCAGACTCAGTTATTTTAAAAATGATTGGTTTTTTGTTCGATGCCTCCCAGGGTTCGCTAGGCGATGGCTGTCTAGACGTAAGTGTCGTAAATCGCACAAGCCTTCTTTAACAGTCGTTATCAACTCTTGAACTAATATCCGGCGTTTTTTCTTGCAGCTATCATCTCAAGGCCTGACGGTGGACACTACAAAGGCGTTGTCCGAAGTTTACAAGAGGTCCCGAGTGATTTGCGGCACATCGACTTGGTGTTAACTGATGACAACTTAAGGACGCTGGGTTTAATTGAGATGAACCAGAGTATTGTTATCGAGGGGTTGGCGAAACTGGTTTCGAGGACAAAGAAGAAGACGGTGAAAAGAAAACCCGGCATAGTGATAAGAGAAATGAGCGATGACGAGAGGACGCCCACCGATACCGAGTTAGCGGCTGATCTTTCTCGAATAGAAGAAAAGCGGAAAGGCAAGGCTGTTGTCCCTAAACTTAAGAGACGGAAGTCTGTAGTCGTATCTCGTTTGATCCCCGGAATTACTACCTTTGACGCTGCTCCTTGTCAATCAGGAAACATTTTTATAGGACTGGATGAAATTCCCATCCCGGAATACGTATCTCTCCACCACGAGTCCGGGTTGGATGAACTCCGGGAAGCATTAGAAATAAGCGAGCCTTTACCTGTTAGTGCAGTCGACACTTCTGGTTGGTCGGGGGTTTTGCACATTTGCATACACTTTCATAACACTACACGACTTCCGCACAAATCGTATTGCTTTCGCCTGGTATTTAACTGAATTGCTTCTCTTTTTCAGGTGCTATGTCTGGCCGTCAATCTACACTAGACAAACTCCGAAGAGTGCATCACCCTTCGTCTTATTAAGAATCTCGAAGTGGAGACTCCGACCGCGATCGTGAACGGAGGCATCATGGCCAGGATTATTATGCAAGGGATCATCATCGTAGTTACTCTAGCCAGGAGCGATCGGACAGAGATCGGAGATATCGCTCCCCTTCTTGTTCTTCTCCGCCACCCCGAAGCCATATTCAGGTATCTGAGCCTCTGCGACATCAACCGTCTTCGCAGGTTTCGAGGCTCGAGCCACACCGTTCTAGAACTGAGGTTTCTACGACCACGGCTGTGGAGGAGGCCCTTATTGAACCATCTGGTGAAGGGGCCATCAGACTTGCTCAATTGAAGAGGGACTTTCCGGAGATTTGCTTCGACGTTTGTATTTTTCCTCCTGATCTTAAAAGAATTCCCGAAGATGTCGTGGCCACAGCACTTAGCTATACCCGCGATTTCTATGCTCAGTACAAAGAATGGTATAAAGCGGCTGTTAAAGCTTCAAAAGTAGCCTTCGATTGAGCCAAAATTATCGAGAAACTGAAAGCCGACTTAGCTCAGAAGAATCGTATTGTTGATATACTCCAATCTGAGGTGGAATCTTCCCGTAAGGCCGTAGTCGAGTCGCTAAAAAAGGTTGATGAGACATTAGATGAGATGGCAAAGATGCAACAAGCACATTGCACTTTAGTTGAAGACTTGGGCCATCGATACAAAAATGTTGAGGCCGAGCGGGATGCGGCAGTCAAAGAACTAGAGGAATTAAAGGCTAAGTTTGCTGATATAAACAAAGAAAAAGACGATGCTAATACGGCCGCGCAAGAAGCGTGTGAGCAAGCTGTGTCTCTCCGAGCTGAGCGTGATGCGGCAGTCGCAAGGGTTAAGGAGGTTGAAACGGAGGTGGAGGAGAGAGTCCAGGCAGAGAGGTTCAAGATGGAGGCCGAATTTGACGAACTCTTGGACACATATAATGCCAATGTGTTAGAGCATAGAAATCTCTCCTGGCTAGGAGATTACTCGATGCCTCTCTATAATGCCTGGAAGAAATTAGTGGAGAACAAGAGGATGTCTTGCCCTGATGGAGTATTAGATGAGTTTGAGCTCGAGTCACGTCTGCTTAGCGAGGATGAGAGGGGAACTCTTCACGTGGCGATAATTTCTGTTGAGAAAGAAAAACTTGGCATCCATCAAAGGAGATCGGCGAAGGTTCGGGTGTCGCGCATCATAGTGAGAATATCGAAGTCCCTATCCCGACTTCATCCGAAGTTATCGCCGCGATCGATCCACAAGTTATTCCTGCTTACAACCCGGATCAACCGGGGTTGTCTTCTGGCAAGACTGCTGTCTCCGAGCCTGTTCAAGCTCCAAGGCAAGGTAAAGAAGGTACTCTGATTATTTCCCTCATGTCTTAAAGTATCGATTTTTGAGAGAATTTTCTGGACTGATTACTTTTGTTCTCCTTTGTTCAGTGACTGAGAGTGCCGCATTCGTGCCCCCAGTTCCTCCGGTTCTATATCATACGCACAGAGTTATTGTCACCGAGGCGATTTCAACTGCTGCCATGGCTGGTGATACGGGAGAGGGGAGCTAGATGTCATTCGATGCTCAAATGATTGAAGAGCTACTTGGTCACTCTCTTGACCCTATTCCTGATCCTTCATTCGCGATGAGTGGAGCTGCTCCAGTTTTCAGTTCTGTCGTGACGACTATCAGCGTATCCAGCGCAACTCAGTTGTCTCGAGAGGAAGAGAATTTAGCTGAGATTAGTGCTGAGATGGCCACGATGGTAACGGTTGGTGGTCCTGGTATCGACATTGCTCCTTCAAGCTTATCTTCTTTAATGGTGATCTCTCCCGGTGGCACGGTAACTGTCTCGAGCGTTGCTGAACAAACACCTGTCACCGCTCCCATGCTTTCAGTTCGTCCTCACAAAAGGATCTCTATCCCTTCCAGCTCTGAGGAAGACGTTGATATTATGCCAGATCCGGAGGATGTTCTAAAGAAGGGCAAAAAGTCTCGTAGGAAGCCGGGTAGTGGGTCCAGCGGCTCGACTCCGAAGAAGAAGCCCCGGAAGAAGAAGGAGTGAGATTCTTGCTTTACCATGTGGTTGTGAATAGCAATTCTTTTATCTCTTCTTTTATTCTTTTAGGGTCGTTTATATGTGTGGATCCGGCCTCCACTTAATTGAAACTTTTTGACTTGTCATGTAATCGAACCTGTTTTTGTTGGTTAATGGAATGGAAAATTGCTCTTTTCTTTTACTTAAGTGTTTTGCAGTGTTTGTTTTTTTTTATCTTTTTTGCCCCTAGTCTCGGGGAACAACATTTGTATTTTGGTGGTTGATCGCATTTATTGCAAATCTTAAGCACATGTCCACATTCTGGGGACTTAGGATAATTTGAGATTGATAATCCGGTCCACACTCTGGAAATTTGAGAGTTATCGATACTTGTAACATGGTTCGCGCTCCGGGAACAGTGGATTTGATGTTTATACTCCAATTCATGCTCTGGGAATTTGGAGTCTGTTCGCACTCCGGGAACGAATTGCTGAAAGATTATACTCCAATTCACACTCTGGGAAGTTGGAGTCCGTTCGCACTCCGGGAACGAATTGCTGAATGTTTATACTCCAATTCGCACTCTGGGAAGTTGGAGTCCGTTCGCACTCCGGGAACGAATTGATGAATTTTTATACTCCAATTCGCACTCTGGGAAGTTGGAGTCCGTTCGCACTCCGGGAACGAATTGATGAATGTTTATACTCCAATTCGCACTCTGTGAAGTTGGAGTCTGTTCGCACTCCGGGAACGAATTGATGAATGTTTATACTCCAATTCGCACTCTGGGAAGTTGGAGTCCGTTCGCACTCCGGGAACGAATTGATGAATGTTTATACTCCAATTCGCACTCTGGGAATTTGGAGTTAGTAAAAGGATTGTCGTGTATCAATCCTTGTAAATGCTGGCGTAGTGTTCTGCCCCCGAGCTCGGGTTTCACTTAGTGAGTGACCGGTCGTATCACAGTCACTCCCTATTTGAATAAATCCCACCGCGTGATGGAACTTAGCTCTTCGTGCATCGTGATATTATACGTCATTTTTAGTGAATCACAACTTTTGGCTCGAAGAGATGGTATTTTATTGCTGAAATAAAAGAAACATGGCAAAATCAGTTGCCTTATTACAAGTTCAAACTACGAAATGTAAAAATAAAAAGCTTAAGAAGAAATTGACTAAAAATAGATAAAAAATGCTGCCATGTGTAGTAGCGACGAAGACTTTCGCTATTCCAAGACCTCGGTAAAGTGAGACCGTCAATGGTTGACAATTTGAACGTTCCATCTCCGAGCTTTTGTGAAATCACATACGGCCCTTACTAATTTGGTTTCATGTGCGAAGGGACCGGATAAATTCTCTTGAGTACGAGATCGCCGGGTTCGAAGGTTCGCGGGCGGACATTGGCATTGTATATTCGAGCGACTCGATCCCGATATGCGGCTTCCCTCAAATCAGCTTCTTCACGCTTCTCATCAAGTAGATCCAGAGATTCAGCAAGTAATATGGCATTCGTTTTCGGATCATAATATGTCACACGATGAGAGAGAACTTCCAATTCGACTGGAATAACGGCTTCAGAGCCATAGGATAGAGAAAATGGAGTGTGTCCGGTTGTAGTTTTGTGAGTCGTTCGGTAAGCCTATAGAGCCATAGGCAGTTCAACAACCCACTTGCCCCCGGCTTTTTCCAGTTGTTTCTTCAAAACAGATTTGATAACCTTATTGACGGCTTCAACTTGACCATTTTCTTGAGGGTGTGCTATTGCAGAGAATTTCTTGTGGATGTGAAATCGTTGACAGAAGTTCTTGAATTCAACACTGTCGAATTGGGCTCCATTATCGGTGATAATAGTATGCGGGAGACCAAACCGGCAGATGATGTTGCGTACCACGAAGTTGATCACTTTCTTTGTTGTAATTGTTGCGAGAGGTTCAGCTTCAGCCCATTTGGTGAAGTAATCAACTGCGATGATGGCGTACTTCGCACCACCTTTAGCTAAAGGCAATGTACCAATTATATCAACTCCCCATATTGCAAATGGCCATGGGCTGACCATTTGGGTTATCTCAGTAGGTGGAGCTTTGGGAATTTGAGCGCGTTTTTGGCATTTATCACACCTTTTGGCATAGTCCATAGCATCGCGATTTACAGTAGGCCAGTAATATCCATATCGGAGTATTTTCTTGGCAAGTGCTTGCCCCCCAGTGTGATCTCCACATTCTCCTTCGTGCACATCATATAACACTCGTTTGACTTCGTCGTGTGCGATACACCGGAGAAGAGGAACAGAATATCCCCTTCGATACATAACTCCTTTCCGAATGACAAATCGTGAAGCTTTTCGAAGAATTTGTCTTTTCTCACTTCGACGCTCGAGTAATATGCCACACTCAATGTAATCTCGGTAGGGGGTCATCCACGATTCCCTGCTGGAAGTAGCTTCAAATGTGAATTCATTTTCTGCTCGATCAATGCTTGGAGAGGATAAAGTCTCGACAGGAACGAGTCCCAAGTGTTGGGCTTCGCCTGTACTCGCCAACTTTTCCAATGAATCGGCTTTCTGATTGTGCTCTCGGGGTACGTAGAAAATGGTATAATAATCGAACTAATCAAGTATTTCCCAGACTCGGGCTAGATAAGCGGCTAACCTTCTATCTTTGGCCTGGTATTCACCCCGAACTTGGCATACTACTAACTGGGAATCACAGTAGATTTCCACAGCAGTAATTCTTAAGTCACATGTCAACTTCAACCCAGTAAGCAAAGCTTCATATTTGGCTTCATTGTTGGTTGCACGGAAATCAAACTTTAAAGCGTAGCATATGGATCGGCCCTCGGGAGTTTCAAGCACTATCCCTGCGCCCGATCACCGATCGTTGGATGCACCATCAGTATATAGCTTCCATACGTATTCGGGTGATTTACTAGTTTCAGGTAAGTCTTCAGGAGTAGTAAATTCGGCAACGAAATCTGCAAGGACTTGACCGTGTATGGCTCGTCTCGGAATATAGGTGATGTCGAATTGACTCATTTCAATGTTCCATTTTAGTAACCTGCCAGACGTCTCAGGTCGTGTGAGGACTTGTCGTAACGGCTGATCGGTGTACACGGTGATGGGATGAGCCTGAAAATATGGATGGAGCTTCCTCGAGGCGATGACTAGACAGTATGCCAATTTTTCTAACCTTTGATAATTTCTCTCGGCTCCGGTTAACCGTTTGCAAACATAATAGACTGGTTTCTATAGTCGGTCTTCCTCCCGAACTAACGCGACACTGATTGCGTTTTCAGATACGGCCAGATAGAGGTATAACTGTTTATGATCAACAGGTTTTGAAAGAATCAGTGGTGTGGAAAGATGCTGAATCAGTGATTGAAATGCGCCCTCACATTCTATAGTCCATTCGAAGTTTCGTTTCCCTTTTAGGATCAGGTCGAAGAAGGGTATGCATTTGTCAGTTGATTTCGAGATGAACCTGCTCAGCGCTGCAACCTTTCGATTAAGGCTTTGAACTTGTTTTATGGTCCTTGGAGTTTGAAGATTCCTGATCGCCCGAATCTTTTCGGGCTTGGCCACTATTCCTCGGGCGTTGACGATGAACCCAAGGAATTTTCCGGATGCGACTCCAAAATGACATTTTAGCGGATTAAGCTTCATCCCATATCTCCGGAGGACATTGAACATTGACTCTAAGTCTTTGACGTGATCGGTGGAGTATCGCGATTTTACAAATATATCATCTACATAAACTTCCATAGTTTTCCCGATCTGGTCGGCAAACATTCGATTGACTAAGCGTTGGTAAGTTGCTCCGACATTCTTTAATCCAAAAGGCATGACCTTGTAGCAGTATAGTCCTAGGTCAGTTACGAAGCTCGTATGTTCTTGGTCGGGCACATGCATGGGTATCTGATTGTAACCAGAATAAGCGTCCATGAAAGATAGTAATTCGTGCCCTGCCGTTGAGTCCACAAGTTGATCGATTCGGGGAAGTGGAAAGCTGTCTTTCGGACAAGCCTTATTTAAGTCAGAGTAATTGATGCACGTTCTCCATTTCCCATTCGGTTTTCGAACAAGTACAGGGTTGGATACCCACTCCGGGTACAAAGCATCCCGGATAAACCCATTCGCTCTTAGCTTATCAACTTCTTCTTTGAGGGCGGTAGATCTTTCTGGATCCATACCGCGTCTTTTTTGTTTGACCGGGATATATCGGGGTCAATATTCAGGGTGTGGCTCGCGATATCCGGTGAGATTCCACACATATCAGAGTGTGTCCAAGCGAATACGTCTAGATTTGCTTGGCGAAATTCGACCAATTCCCGTTGCGCTTGTGGGTTTAGTTGAGACCCAATTTTTAACATTTTTGAATCATCATCATCATTAACTGGAATGTCAATTGTCAGCTCGGCAGGGGAAGCTTGACTTTCTTTAGATTCATTATTACCTTTAGTGTCTCTGGGGTCTAGATCTTTCTAGAATTGGTCGTGGTGCCCGGGCCGAGGCCCGGGCATTAATTGTCAATCATCGGCGAAACGAACGCAGAGAGACTCCTCCACGCCCTTTCCTTTCTCCTTTCTCTGCGCTTCTCGCAGTTCGGCAACATGGCAGGCTCTCCCAGCAGCCTGATCTCCTTGGATGACCCCAATCCCGTGATCAGTGGGGAATTTCAAAGTTAAGCACCATGGGGCGATTTCTGCCCTGAATTCGGCAAGGGCCGGTCGGCCCAAAAAAGCGTTGTACGGGGAGTGGATATCTAGGACAACAAATTGTAATATTCGGACTCTTCGGCGTTCTCCAACTCCCAACTCCACTGGCAACTCCACCACTCTAGTGGGTATATTAGCACTTCCATCAAAGCCATGGATTCTAGAATGACATGGCTTTAAATCTTTGGCTTCCATCTTCATTTGATCATATGCTCTCTTAAACAGGATATTTACTGAACTCTCACTGTCTACCAGGATCCTCTTCATCCAAGCAGGACCAACCTGGGCAGATATGACTAGTGGGTCTATAGTTGGGGCTTCGACCTTATCAGCATCTCGGTTTCTAAATACGATGTCGTCTGCCATCGTCCTCTGTTGTTTGGCCGGAGCCCCTTCGTCAAGTGTACTGCAACTTTCAAAACTCACGTGCCTGACCGAATTGGCGTATGATTCCATTTCCCTCCAGCTTCGGTCCCCTGGATGAGGACCGCCACTAACTGTATTTATGACCAACCTCCCGCCTGTACGAGCGGGCACCTCCTGTCTCTCTTGGTTTTGTGCACGATTGTGGTTTGACGGGCCCACTCCACCAGCCTGCGGTGCCCGCACGAATTGATCTAACTTCCTTTCCCTGATCAACTTTTCAATAAGGTCTTGCAAATGCCTGCAATCATTGGTATTATGTCCATAACTTTCGTGGAATCTACAGAACTTCCCTGTTTGAATCTGTCTCTCCGACGATGGCTTCGGAGTTGGCTTCTTATACTGCATCGCATTACAAGTTTGTAGATACACGTTTTCCAGTGACGTATTCAGTGGTGTATAGCTTTCGAACATTTGCACCCTACGCCGCGGGCCACGATTCAGATCCTGCTTCTTATTTCTATTATCGCCGTTCCTCGGCTGGGTTTTCTTGTTTTGAATATTCAACTGTACTTTTCTTGAGCTCTCCCCTGACTGTTTAACCGCCACATTGCTTTGAATCCCTTCATTGTTGGGTCTCGCATCGTCCTGCTTCCTAGATTGTTTCGCATCCTCACGCCTTAAGAATTGGGTGGCTTTGGAGTAGAAATGATCCAATGATGCGGGAGGTTTCCCAGCTAGCCAATTTCCAAATTCAGAGTCGGGGTCAATCCCCTTAGTCAAGGCCATCAAGATTGAATTATCATTGGGGTTAGTGATCTCTGCACAAGCGGCATTGAATCTTTCCAAATATCGTCTGAGTGTCTCTCCTGGAGCTTGAGTGACAATAGACAAAGTATTTACGTCTTTAGGCCTGGCAATGTGCATACGGAACTGTTCAACAAATTTAGTAGCCAATTGGTCAAATGAAGAAATAGATCGTGGTGGTAATCGTGTAAACCACATCGTCGTAATTACCCCTAAAGAAATGGAAAAACTACGGCACTTTACTGCATCATCGGCTCTTGCAGCAGTCATCGACCATTCGTATTTCAGAATATGTTGGTTAGGGTCGGAATTTCCTTCATACATGGGGAGAGTCGGCATCGTGAATCGCCGAGGAGGTTCAACATATAATATGTCATCGGTGAATGGGTTATGACTTCGGGAGATTCCCCAATCGTCATTTGTTAAGCCCTGACTTTCGCGGATCATTTGGCGTACCATAGCTGAGAGGTCAGGTGTTGCTATATTCGAAGGGTGGCGAGCCAAAGTGTGGTCGGGTTCCACAGTGCGAGGTAGGATCGGGCGCTGTCGACGATCCACGTCTCGCCTCCTTGGCTCGGTGTCTTCTGGGACATATGGCCCCGGAGTGTGTTCCTTCTGGTGGTTGTTCTGATTGGAGTGATTTTGGGTATCATCTCCTATGTCAACTGCAGTGGCGGTGGCTTGGTTATCCGTAGTATGTTGTGGAACAGTGCCTCCTCGTGAGGAGGGTCCTGTATGAAAACTAGCAGAAAGGCCAACCCTTATCTGCCCAACAGTTCATGCTTGTTGGTGACCAGCAGTATGCACATGGTTTCCGTCTATCCTGGGACGTGTAGATCTGCCGTTGTAATCCGATGAGGCAGAGCTTTCGGTGGAGGAATGAGGGGCATGGTCCCTTCTGGATCTTCTACGCCTTTGGCGGTATAGTTCATTAGTCAACTCAGCATTGGCACGTAGGTGTTCAGTCAGCTGTTGTCGACTTTGGGTTAGTTCCTGGAGCAATGTCCAGAACTCTTGTCGAGTGACCGGTCCTGATGGATCTGAGTGCCCGGTATCATCTTGGTTGGGTGGAGAGAGTTGCGGGGGATTTTGTCTATCTCGACTTTCTTGGCCGGCAGCAGTAGAAGTGGTTCTTGTGCTAACCATCTTGAGGTGTAGAATCCTTTCCTAGATTTTGGAAAATCTGAATAGTACGGAAGGAGTCTAAAATTGAAGTCTGGATCTCTCTCTTAGATTTATGCAATCCGATATCGATGACAGATCCAACTAGCAGGAGAAAAAATGGGTTTTCTCAGTGAAAGCACCAAAGTGTTTGCACCAAAATTGGGCAACACCCTTCGGAAGTTTTTGAAGAGATAATAAATGAAGAAACTAAATTGAAAATGAGGATTATCTAACAAAAACTCCAAATCACAGAAGAGTAAATTGCACGGAAGATAGTAATTTAGAGTGGTTCGGCGTTTTGCCTACGTCCACTATGAAGTGTTATCATTTTATTGCTTAATACTTGAAGATTACAAATTTTTTAGAGCGATGTACAACAGATAATAGACTTAAGTTCGAAATCAGCAACAGTGAAGACGATATGGAGTGATTCTGGCAGCGTCCGGGCGTGCTTTTTCTCTAGAAATTCTCCGATCCCCTCTCTGAATGACCAGGGGCTCTATTTATAGGTGTAGGAGGCTGATATTTCGCCTAAAATCCGGGGAGACCACTTCTGGCACGTGAGGGGGGCCCACATGCCCGGCCTCAGGAAATCCGGGCCCACTTTAGGATCGATTCGAACTCTAGTTCGAGTCGATCAAAAAAGTGTCCAATCGAGGTGAAATTTGGTGTGGACATTCTTCAACATGTATGCAAGCTCCTGTGAAAATTTCATAGCATTTGGACTTGTAGATCTTGAGTTATGATCAATTCAAGGTTGCATTCTCGGTTGATGCGCTTGGTTCGAATCGATCCCTTCGAATCGATAGGGCCAAATCGATGACTCGAGCATGTGCCTGGTGACGTGGCACGCGCGCTTCTCGGGTTGATCCATCTTTTTCTCCGTGTTTACTGGGTCGAACCCATGGTTTTAGCCGCCTTGACTTGGTGAATTCGAAGGAGTGGATTCGAAGACATGCTCCTTCGATTCGTTCGAATGGATGTTCCTTCGTATCGATCTAGGTATGCGATAGTTGATCGACACGAAGGCTTCTCGGCTGAATGAATTCGAAGACGATCGTGGGATGGAGTCGAAGTTCTTCAACTGCATGGATTCGAAGGTCTTCCCCTTGATGGATTCAGAGTGAGGCCCTATCCTAATGGACTCGAAACAAGGCTTGCTCGATGGATTCGAACCAAGGTCATGTCTTATGGATTCGATCTTATATGCTCTGATGGAGGCGAAGTAACGTACGCCGATGGATACGAACTTATGTGCTCTGATGGAGGCGAAGTGGAGCGGCTTCATGGACTCGAAGGACTACAACCTGATGGATACGAAGTGGAGTGATCCCATGGATTCGAAGTAAGAGGAACTCGATGGATTCGAACTCATGCTCTCCGGATGGATTCGAACTTAGGGTTATTTCCTCCAACTTGCATCGATATAGCTTGAGCATACGAACTCGGATTGACTTGAAATTTGAGATACCGACTTCTACGATCTTTCTTGTCATATCCTATCAATTATAGCTCAATCTGGACTCGAACGAAATTCATCGATATCCATAGTGAAGCGAAGCACGACCAAACTGTCCTTTTTTGTCGATCGATCTTTTGGTATCACGGCTTTGCCAAGAAGCGGGATAACAAAAATCAATTTCTATTAAACCCCAAATAAATTTCCAAGTTAATTCCAAATTCATTTCAAAACACCAAATAAATTTCCAAATAGATTTCCAAAAGGTCTATTTTCAATTACCAAAATCAATTCCCAAATTGATTTCTAAATTTATTTCTTTTCAAAATAATTTCTTTTTAGAGAATACAAATTCTTTTATTTTCCAACTCTTTAAAACCAATATTTCAAATAAATTTTCAACCTTTGAATAATATTATCGAAAATCCATTTATTAAGCCTTTTTACCATGTTTTGGAATTTTATTTAATAAGATAAAGATAAAAATTTATCATTTTAAAAATTCCTTCATATGAATTAATCCAATTCCCAAAAATAAATTTTATCATAAATTCTCAACTCAAATTTTCAAAAATTCAATTTTATTTATTTTCGGCATCTAACGATACCAAAAATATATTCGGCTAAAATTTAGCCTTTAATGATTTCAATCACAAAGATAATCACGCAGATTACAAATAGATCAACACACAACATTGAAACAAATTCAAATGTTTGCGGAATCCAGTTGGATCCCTCCAACCTGTTTCCCTGCATTCAAAGATGTTAGCACAATACCGATTCCACTTCGAGGTGAAATATCGTGGTATATGGGATTTATAAGTTATTATCCGCTATTATGCGGCGCAATAGGGTCTCATCCGCTATATAATGCGGGAAATCAACTCCAAATACATATATAATACCAATTCCATATCAAGTTGGAATTATCACGGTATATGTGTTTAATAAATAACCTCCGCTTAATATGCGGTGTATACGGTCTATTTCAATACAACTGATAATAATTATCATCCAATCACACAATCAAGCAATTTTGAATTTAACTATTTAAAATTTAAATCGAAACGCAATTCGATTGAGCGAGAAGTTCTCACCTTGAGTCTCCGATAACAGTTGTAGCGTTTGTTTCGAATAAAATTAAACGTGCATTTAATTTTACTCAAAATTATCACTAGCTCCAAATGACTCCAAACCAGCTCCATTGCGTAGTGCTCGGCAAAACGAAGCCAACGCAATTCGTTTCGCGCAATTCCAACCTCGTATGAACAAGTTACAGCGTTTTAAAGATTGTACACATTATAATATAAAATAATTTACAATTTCTTTTAATTTTTATAACCTAATCAAATCAGAGCCGTCCACTTCAAAACCCTAAGATCCAGGCTGCACCTCCCCTTCTTCCCCCACGCGTTTGTTTCCAGTAATCACGTTCAAAAGAAACCCATTGAGCCGCCACTAGACCTTGAATTTTCACGGCCACCAAGTACGTCGAGAACACGATCGAACACCACCGTTCCAAAGCTCCAACCTGCCTCTACCCATGGCCACAACCACGCCAAGCTCGGCCTCCATTTTGGCACCGAAAAATGAACCCAAACGCATGATTTCACGTGCCCTTATCCCCTCGATCGTTGCCTCGTTCACGATCATCACCATATAGATTTGAAGCTCTCTCAATGCTCTATAACTTTGTAGTTGAATGTTTTTGTAATATCGCACGGATTTAAAGAAATTGAAGGAAGAACGAAACAATTTTCTGGCCATTGAAATTCTTAATGGCGGCTGAAGAGTTAGGTTTAGGGTTTGTTGCAAAGTGAAGATGGAGGGGGTCTTTTATAGAAAATTTCGCCAAAACACTATTCTCTCGATTTTCCGAACTCCAAATCTCGCGCGGTGACCAGCATTTCTAGGGTTTAACCCGCGTTCCGGACACAATGGAACGTGTTTCGGAGGCTATTTCGATCATATGTGCGAGTTACTAAAATAAATGATCAATTTTAAATTAAATCGATTAAACTAATTTCTATGCGTTTTGGCTTGCCCCGGATAAACCGTAAATTCAATTGACATGAAATTTGAAACCCTACAATAACATAACATTACAGATCCGATGAAACTAGTTTCGTCGAAATCCGAGACTGTTTGAAAAATGGCTATTTTAACTCGTCAATTAAATATTAAAATATTCAATTTTCACAAATTAACTTTCAGTTCAATTTTAAAAGTTCACAAACATTGTTCTAACTCCAATATGATTTAATATAACTTTATAAATCATTTTTAATCACATTAAACCCAAATTTCCAATTATTTCTGTAATTTCAAATATTAAATTATCGATTTAATTATCCAATTAAATCTAAATATTCGAAAAATAAATTATTCGACTTACAAATTTTACTTGTTGATATTTAAAATCAATTAAATATTTGAATTTCAAATGACAGAAATTCTGGGTCGTTACAATCTTCCCCCTTAAAAGAATTTGATCCTCGAAATTACCAAGTAAGAAAAATGCCCCAAATTCATTAATTTTTCAAAACAATTCGTTCAAATTAAGTTTCAAATTCAGTTAAATGTTTAACTTTTCCAAAATCCATAGTTAAACCTCTTACAAAACTTCACTAATATTTTCAAATCCATATGTAGTTATCTTTTCAAAACCAACTATATCGTTTAACCTTTAACTTCAAATCAAAACTTAGTTTTCACAAAAAAAAATTTCCAAAATTTCCCGAATTTTTCTAACGCCTTAAATTTTCAGAAGATTTCGCCATAACCTCCTTTGTACGGAGGAGCTTTTACAATATCATAATAGATATAAATATATATACATCGACCCACACGGTCGAAAAACAGAAAAACAGTTCATATTTCCTATTCTTATTGTGTAGGCGTACGTTTTTAGCGTTTTTAAGCAAAGCAGTTATTTATTAAGAGTTTGGCGCAACCAAATCCCATTAACGGTAGTCCCGGTACCTGTACTTACTCAATATAAACACGTAAGTGACATATATAAGAAGTTATTAACATTTTACTCTTTTAAACAACTGCAACCTATGCATATTAAAAGAAATGCATACTAAGCAAGGTTTATAAACAACTTATATGATTTCGACATTACTTGTAATTGTTTACAACCAATTTATATACAGTGACATTCAATTATTCATTTCCAATTAGTTTATATTCACTAATTTACATCCACATTTGTTCACTTTCAATTCAAATCAATTTCCATTCAATTTAAATTTACTTAACTTCCAATTTGAATTTAATTGCTTTAGCTTTCAATTTTATTCATTCAATTGCATATGAATTACTATTCAATCAATTAACAATAATCTAACAACCAATGTATATCCAATACAACCGAATTTATTCACTTTACATTCAACATTCATATTCACTTTGTTTACCTTCAATTTGGTTCAACATTCAGTTAGCCTTAAATGAATCAACACTTATATCCATTATTCTATATCAATTCATTACATTCGATTGATTAATATTCAATTTATTAGTTCAATTACTAATTTATTTTACAAATAAAGTTGAATCTCCTTTACATAACTTAAGTTCACATCCATTTAATTCACTTCATTATTTTACTTCGATACCAAAATCAACTTTATTCAGCATCACTTAAGTTATATTACTTTTAAACATCATTTGTTTAACTTAACTTAAATTTCCATTTCAACAACATATCTAATCCAGTTAAAATCAAATTCAAATTCCAACTCCAAAGTAAATTCTATTTAACTTTTACCATAGTCAATTTTATCACTTGTTCAGATTCATACCTCGTTTTGCTTAACAAAGTTGTTTAACCATTTTAATAATTGGTTTTACTTACATTTTCACATTTTAATAAGTTATACAACTTATTATTCAACTTCCAAATCTGATTTAATTTATTTAACTTCCTTTAGTTAAATTTCGCATCATATATTTTATCATACTAATTCAAATTTATTTCAACTTTACTAAAGTTAAATCTTTATTATCTCATATTATAAATCCAAAACTCGTTTCATTTTTATTTATCAATTACAACTTGGATTTTAATTTCAAATCTGTTTATCACAACAAAATTCAATTTCAATTTACTATGGTAGCAAATACATCACACAGAAACTCGAAAATGATACTGATGATGCTGCAGTCATCACCATTATTATTTTCCAGCAACAGTTGTGAATTCAGTGCTTTAAATTCTTTCAAAATTTTCTTTTGTTTATAAATCACATTTATAAATCTTTTCTTATAGGATTTCACTATTTAACTTTACCTATACAAGATTATTCCACAATTGTAAATCATTTCAATTATAATTCTATACTTATACAATTGTTGCTTTTATATAATTTATTCTTTCACAATTGTTGTTTTTATTCAGATTATAAAAACAACTTTGATTCACTTATATATTTTCTTACATTTTCAACAATCAAACAATTCAATTTTACATACACTTTAATAATTTTGAAAAATTGTTCCTTTATATATAAAATATAATCGAGGTAAAATTATTTCATTTACCCAATTTAAAACACTATCGTGGCAAATTGTTCTGAACAAGTGTTTAGAGATCCCTATCGATAGAGTTGTACAGACTATACCGACCAGAATCCATATACTACTCAACAAACCAATCGTCACAACATAAAACAATTTTATTTTCACTATCAAATACGCTCTCATATCTATTATTACACTCAAACTCATTCTAGAGTACTACTGACTCTATCTCTAATGAGTAATTCCCAACAGAGCCAAGGTTGTCACTTAACCATATGCTCTGATACCAAATTTAACGATTGCGATTTTCGACTCACGAAAATCGGCATCAATACGTCCACTTTATCAAATGTCGAATAATCGAATGCCGGAAAATCGAATTGTTAGGGTTAAAAAGAAGAGGTAGAAGAAGACAGAAAGAAAGAAAAACAACAAAACAATATCAGAATCTCACAATCGCAGTGGAACAACATATAATAGATAAATGAATATCTTTAAAAACAAAGAACTATATCAGTTATTACATTACATTATCATCAGAGTGTACAACAACAATATACAACACAACAAAACAATGGACAGTTGTACAAACATGTCCTTACAAGTGAATTTACAGCGGAAAGAGAATAACATATACAAGTAATACGTCTCGCCATCCATCTCGCCACTTGAGCTCCAAAGCACTTCTGAATCCAGAATGACCTGATAACCTGACTCTAGGCTGCTCGTGTGGAAAATTATGGGCACCCAAAGTTTAGGAAGGGAACAATAAATTCCAGGTCAGTCATGGGACTGGTGTGAGAACTCAAAACAGTTATTCATCTTTTTAAAACAACAACAACAAGGGAAGTGAGAAGTATCCGCAATGCTTTTGGAAAATGAAACTACTATAAGGCCTCCCCGCACACACACAATGCAAGCGTAGAATTGGAGGAGATTTCTCCTTATGATAGTCAAAGATGCTTGATACGCAAATTTTCTTTGATATTATTGCTATAAGTGCAAAGTGTGAAAACCCATTTCGAAAGTATAATATAAATCTTAGCCAACATACGACCATTATCGTATGCCTACTATAGCTACCATGTTCAATACCAGGTTACCGCCACATTCCACGGCATGTTATACAAATAAAACCGTACAAGGTTCGTATTGTTTCTTTGGATTTCCAACAAATGGTCAAGCTAAGGAACTTCCTACTGCCACATGGGATCGCCTCTGGCGGGATGTCCCGAGAACTTAACCAACTCTCTGCCAACACAAGGCCGGGTTATCTTTGTAACTAGGTAACTACTACACGAATATGCCACCCCCCGGTACTTTGGGACCTTTATCCGAGGTCCCTTGATCACAAAGCAACAACCACACAGAAAATGAGATTGGAGCAACCACCTAGGTTAAGCATCAGGGCTCTATACCTAACACCACCCTTTTCCAGAAGGAAATGACATACCCTAAAGGGAGAGACCCTCATAACCTTGCCACATATTCCTGTTTTGACCATTTTCGGGGTGTGAGGTCTGACGAAGTCTCGTCCATAAAGCTACGCTTTTTCACAAAGCCATGCTTTGATCAACAAATGATCAATAAATAATCATCACACAGCAACACTCAGCATGCCACATTACCAAATTGGGAGTATATCGCTGATAACCTTCAACTACAAAACCTCTGAGCTCGTACGTCTCAGAGAAGGGTGTTAAGTAAGAGAATAAATTCTCCGCTACCAATAGAAATGTATTTGAAAGAAATCTGCTTTATGTAATAACCCGGATTTCTGGACATTGTAATTAATAAGATAATTGGGTTAACTAATAGAAATACTAAATTTATATATTGAACAAATGAATCTGATCAGATAAACATTTGTATTTGTAAATTGTTTTGTGTATATATATATATACACAGATTTTAAATAAAATTATTGATTACAAATTTAATTTGTGTTGCTTAATACATACATATATTTGAGTTGATTCCAAAATAGGACTTTAAATTTAAATGAATTTGAATCTGGATTAAAATTTAAATCTAAAAGATAAGATTTTAAAATAAATTGGATACAAAATATATATAAATGATTTCATCAAAACATAACTTGTTTATATTATTTTCGTTAAGATATTTTATATGGATTAAGGAAAGTAATTATTAAATATATTTATGTAAGAGAAGTTAAATATTTAGAAAATACTTAAGGTAATTATAAAAATATATACAAATTGACATCATCATAAATAACAACGTAAGCTAATTCTATGCATTATGACAAGTGTAAATCGCTTATGATGACATTTGTAGAAATTCTAACAAGTGTTATGAATTGGTTTTAAATTATAAAAAAAAGGTATAAGGAAATAACACATTTCTATTCCTTCTCTCTTTTTTTTCAATCTTCATCTTCCAAAATAAAGAAATAGAAATTTGAAAAAAAAATGCAAATTAGTAAACTAATTCACAAACCAGGGCAGATCAAAGCAAAACTGATTCAAAGTAATTTTAAAACTGGAAATCTCAAATCTTGGAAGCAATGGTAGATATAGTGATTCAAACTCAAATCTGATTAGCAAGTCTGTAGCCTCTTTCAAAACTAAGTTTTCAAATGCAAACCGAGAATTCATGGCCAAGCATTCCAATTTTCAATCCAGCTTTGAAGTCTCTGCATTCTAAAATCTGTGAGTAAGCTTAACTTGGTTCCTCTGTTGTTTCTTTAAAAAAAATGCCTGAGATCAAATCTTTCTTTTTCCTGAAATGCAAAATTTCTTTATTAACTTATGCATGCAAGAATTATCAACAGAGACATTTTGAATATACCTGTGTGATAGAAGAAGAGGGCATGTCTGGGTATATAAGTGATTTTTGTGAATGGATATGCATGCATCATCATAATCTAACAATGAGTAAATCTACCTTCTTGAAAATCAAATTTTTACTTTATAACTGAATTATCCTTCTCTGTTTGACTGTAAAAAAAAACTGAAAGAAGGTTGAACAAGAACAAGTTTTAGATCAGAATATTTAAACCAGGCCTCTGTTCTTCATTAGATGAGAAAATTTTCAAAAAAATTTATGATTGTAAATTGGTTTGCATGTGATAAAATTTGAGTAAGGACTTGGAATGTAGTTGATATGAATAATAATATGTTGCATGTTGATAAATATAGAGCTATATGAATATGCAGATCTGTGCATATGTTTGTATACATCATCTCTGTCATACTGGAAGTTAAAAATTACCAAAGACATTAAATTGATCATTGTACAATCGAATATAGGCTCTGATGTCTGAAGAGGAATGTTTGTAATATGTTAACATTTGTAAAAAAATAGATTCGAGTGGAATTATTGAGTAATTGTTTTAAATATGTGAATTACAGTGAAAAATTTAACAAGGTCAAGAATTCGATCATCATATTTCAGATTTTGATCATATGATTAGAATTGACATCATAAATGATAAATTTTAAAAACAAAATCATGATTTTTAATTTGGTATTGGTTGTGAATGGTCGAGATGAACGGAAATGCTTTAATTGTCGATTTCTCGATGTTGAACGAAGGGGTGATCATCGGAATTGGAGCTGAAGGTAGCCATTAGATGGGCGATTGCTGGAAAATATTCATGAGGGTTCTAGATGGCCGTGGTAGCCGGAGGAGGTCGGAGTAGGGTTTAAGAGCTTGTACTTGTCATCATGATTTTTGGGGTTGGCTCGTCATCACCAGGGAATCGAGATGAAGGGGACCTAGGGAATCGAACGCAGCATGTCTTGATGCGTCTCTGAGTGAAGTAGCACGCCCTCTGGTGATCTGAGTTGTTATCGGTGAGGTATTTTTGTATCGGTGATGTGGTTCCAAGGAGGGGTGGCAGTTCGATTTTTGATTTGGGGGAAACGATGTTGATCTGGGTGCTTGTCTGTGGTGAAGGGGTCTTCAGCGATCTGTTGGGGCCGGAATGGTTGGTCGGAGGAGGGTGAGTGGTCTGTACACGTGCATGTGCACGTTCGGAATTTGGGATGATCAATGGTTTTGGGGAAGATGGTATGGGATCGGGTCAAACTCGAGGAATCTATAGGGTCTGTCTCGAAGTTTTTCTGTAGAAGCAAGTACTCGTGAATGGCACGGGGAAACAGTGAATTAGCTTGGGTTATTCCATCAATATGTTCAGGTTTCGACTTTTAAATAAACCTGTTCTCAGATTTTAAGTTTTAAAGTGGATTAGTATCCAGTTTTATTAAAGGGGTAAAGGAAATATGCAGATTGGTAAAAGCGGAGGGTTTTAACAATATTAAGGTCTTAAATAATTAAGTTTTTAAAAAAAAAAAGGAATATTTGTTTAAATCTTGAAGGGTGATTCAAATTTTAAGTAAGTATCTAGAGAAATGGAATCTATATTATCCAAAGTAAAAGTAATTAAAGTTAATCACTTATTAAATTAACAAGAGTTAATTAATCTGAAATTAATAATCCAAGGGGTAATTACTTAATATAAGTAATAAAGGTATAGTTAATGAATGTGTTTAAAGGATCACTAACTAATGATTATGAGATAATTAGTTAAGATAATTAATTTGAGATAATTAATTTGATAACTTAATTAAGGATAGACCTTTGTGGTAATTGGTTAAGTATAACTATTAAATATTATTACTTAGAGAAGTAATTAATGGATAATCATTAAATATAATTGATCAATTGAATAAAAGGGGAATCCTTAAATGAAGTAATTAGTGAATAATTACTTCAGTAAAAGTAATTAAGGATTTAACCACTTAATATATATATATATATATATATATGATTAATTAAATGATAATTAACTAGTGTAAGTGGTTATAGGATAATTAGTTTTAGAAATTAATTAAGGATAAATGAAATAAATTGTTATTAATTACTTTATAAAAGTAAATAAGGGATCAGTTGATGTGAAGGGAAAAGGCTAATTTATTAAGAATTAATTACTTATTAAAATTAAAGGATTAATTAATATAATCAATCAAGAAGTTAGTTTAATCCATGGAGTAATTAAGGAAAGTTAATTTATACTTTCGATTAATTAAGATTGATTATTAAATATAATTAAGTCAAAGGTTAATTATTAAATAAAATTTAATAATATTTAACCAATGGAAGTCATTTGAGGATCATTAATTAATGTAAGTAATAAAGTGATAAATCTTGCATATTAATGATTGAATAATGATGAGTGCTTTGGATTGGTTGATATCTCTGATAAATTGCTTTGTGATTGATATGTTGGATGGATGACGATAATGTGATTGTCTATCAATGATGAATTGCTGTATAAACATGTTATTTGATAATTAATATTGAATTTCATTTAATTAAATAACTTGGGTTAGATGACATTGGATTCGAAGAGACCGGAGTCGGGTATTAGTAAATACCCGAAACCACTTCGATTCTTTATACTCTGATGTGTGGAATCTATAGAATGAAGTGGAATGATTAAAGTGAATGGGACCATTTAATCTAAGTTTGACACTTAGAAATTGATGTATGATATAAGTGGTGTCTATAACGACTTGTTAAGTTATAAATTGATACCCCGGGTTTATATGAGTTTTTTACTTTTGTAGTACATGTTAGATGGGTTTACTCACGTTGGTTTCCAGCCTGACCCGGGTGTTACTTTGATGTAATGCATGGGTCAGACCGAGTATTACATATTTTTCAGGTAAGGAAGCTCAAGAGGCGAGCTGGATGGCAGGGACGTATGGAGGGTTTCCACTGTGATATTGTAGTATCTAGACATGATTGTTTTGTCCAGTGTTTATGTATATGTGTAACTCTGATGTAATAAAATGTAATTAACTGATATAGTTTTCTTTGTATAACTGCTATTTTATTTAATATTATATTTGATCCGCTGCGAATGTGAGGTTTCTGTGTCTTGGTTTCTGTTTCATCTTCTTTCTCTTTTCTTCTATTTCTAACTATCTGGAAATTTCGAGATCGAAATTTCCGAGTCGTTACATTTGGTATCAGAGCTGAAGGTTAAGCGAGAACCTTGGCTTTGGTGGGATACTCGTTAAGGAAAGGGTCAATGGTACCCTATAATGAGTTGAGTGTATAAATATGAGAGAGCGTACTTGTTATTTTCTTATATAAAGGATTTTAAATGATTTCAAAAGTAAATGAATCTTATATAAGAAATAGATTATCTATTATATTAAGGAAATTGATTGTAGTATTAATTAAACTAAAAGTTATAGTAAGAATTAAGTGGTAATAATTACAACCAAATTGGAATTAAATTTAAAGACAAGTTTGAAATGGATTCAAACCGAAATTAAATCTTGAATTGGGAAAGGTTTCAGGATAAGAATAATCAATTAATTTATGTAATTAATTAAACTTGATGAGATTAATTAGTGGATAATAAATAGAAATGATAAATAAAGAGGGAGTTACTTAATGAAGTAACTAGAGATAAGCAATTTAAAGGACAAATACTTAATGAAGGTAATTAAGAAATAAGTTAATTACCGAATGTGATTAATTGGAATTAATTAATGATGTAATTAATTTAAAGAAATAATAAATAATATTATTTAAGGAAATTGAATGAAATGGTCCTATTTCAAACAAGAGTTGTTTGAAAATTTAAAAGAAATTTTTTTGAAATTAAAAGCCAAAGGTAGTTTAAAATTTTGAAGTAAAGTTTGGTATGTAAAAGAAGTTTATATGTATATATGTGAATATACATAATATCAAAGATGGTTTGAGATAAACTCTAAATATTGAGTTTTAAATTTGGAATGAGAATGATACCCAAAGTGATAAGTTTTGAACTTAATAAGTGGGAAGATTATTTATGTGGAGTTTAAAATTTGATATTGTCAACCTAATTAGGAAATTTCAAGGTGAAATTTGAATTTTACTTGGGAAGTTAAATGGTTAATCTGAACGGGGAGTTTGTGTGATCTCAAATGGGTTTGAGATCTGGGATTTGGAATTTGATGGATGTTTTCAAATAGAATTTTGAAATTTGGACTCAGAATTGAATTGTTTAAAAACTTTAAGGGAAAATTGATTTAAAGGAATTAAATCAACATTTGAAGTATTAACTCGAATTTATATAATTTGAGATGATTTGGATTTGAAATTTGAATTAGTTCAAATTGAATTTTATTTGAATTAATTGAAATGGTGACTGAAGATGTATGTGTATAAGATTCAAAGGGAAAATTTGAATTGGATTAATTTGAAACAATTTGAAATTGAAGTGGTCCGAATTGATTTGAATACTTTGGAATTGTAATTAAAGTTGAATATGTTTAAATTAAATGGAATTTGATATAAATTGAAAAGGAATTGAGAATTATTTCAACTTGAATTGGGAATAAATCATGTCCAATGGAATTTGGAGTTATTTAAAATTTGAAATTGGGTCAATTTAAATGAAAGTGGAAATTTAAATTGAATTGATGAGAATGGAGATTGGGAAGTGAGCAGTTTTGACTCTGGACTATTTTTAATATAATTTTTTTAATATAAACCTATTTTTCCAAGCTAATTATTATATATACAATTTTTCTTTTAAAAACCAAATTATCTTATATTTTTGAATCTATTTAACAATTTTCTAACTATTCTATAAACTAATTACTATTTTCAATTACTAATTACTATTTTATAGCTATTTTGCAATTATTTAAAATTTCTATGACTATTTAACTATTTTCCAATTATTTTACAATTACTGAACTATTTTACAGCTATTTTACAAACTAGTAATTATTTTTCAACTACTTATCTATTTTTAACTATCAAGCTATTTTCTAAATTTAAACTAGACAGAGTTTAAACAGTTATTGGTTAAATACCCAATCGAGATAAGAATTTAAGGAATAATCCAAATGTGGATTAAGGCAATTGTGAGTAAGTGAATGAAATTCAAAGTAAATGTGAATAGAAATGGAATTGATTTGGCTAATAACCAATAAAGATAAATACGTAGGGTGTACGTATGTTATTCTATTCGCATAGTAATGTGATCCAGATTCGAGCACAGAATTTCGAGATAGTATGTCGATCCGAGTTGGAATTTTTCACTCGATTTTTGACGACGAACCTGGATATGGATTATTGATTGGTTCTGGATATTCTCTATCATAGTTATGACTATGCAAGGAGAATAACGGTCTCTGATCAAGAAACCAGATCTGTGTCCGCATTAGAAAGTCGGGTGGACAATACTAGTTTGGAAGTGAAATTGTGTGATCGAGTGAGCGATCAGATTGATATAGCATACGGATGATATGTGTACATCGTACAGATTGGAACGAAATTGATATTGAAGTTTGTGGAAAGAAAATTGAAATGGTTTTTGAAGTGAAAAATATTTTTTGAAATATACGAGGGAATAAAATAGAAATTGGATATTTCTATGGTTGAAATTTTGTTTATGGAAGTAAGTGATATGGTAAGCGGTTTTGTAAAGAGTAATCAAATTTGAATATTTGATTTTGAATAAGCAAAGTTAAATATCTTTGTTTTATAAAATGAAACTCCACTGTTGAATCCTTTTCCAGAAGAAAAGGATTTTGAAGGTGTTTTGAAGTATAAAAGGAGTTTATACAAGTTTGAAATGATCTAAAGTTTTAAAGGATTTTATATATCTGGATATATATATAAAAGATCACATGAGGATTTTGGAAAAAGGGTTTTGGGAACCTTTGGATTTGGAAAGGCTTTTGATTTTTGGGTAAAATCAATATGAGAATTTGAAAAGCCTAGTTTGAGAATTATCGATTTTGGAATAATCGATTTTGAGTAAAGGAGCTTTGTGTGAGATTATACTAGGTGTATGATTTAAAGATACTATATATATAGTATAAAATGTTTTGATGATGGCTCTGGGGAAAATGGCGCTCCCTTGGAATGGACTTCTCAGGAGTACCACTGGGTGGTGCTGCCTTGAGCCCAAGGGTGTTTCTAAAGTTGATCCTGTGAGGATTCCGGACAAACTAGTTCCTGAGGATTATTGGGTAGCGAAAGTCGAGGGCGTTGATTCCTACAGGGGCATTTGGGTTATGCTGTGACGATAGTGTAACTCAATGTCACTGCGATCTACTGTGGGGACCATAGCGAAAATCGTGTGGAGGATGAGTGCCAACGGTCTACAATTGATTTTGCCGGGAAGGCAACGCAATATCGGTAGACTGTGATCTATGGTCAAGTGGAGTGGAGAAGTTTCATTCTTCTGGCAGCGAAATTCGAGGGCGCTGATGCCTACATTTATATGGGTTTTTGCTGTGATAGCTACGTAAGCCCAGTTGTAGCTGCGATCTGTAGCGGGTTCCATGGAGCAATCGAGGGGCGTGGAGGCCTATAGTTATCTGTGGATTTTGTAGGGACGACCACGTAACCATTAGGTTAAGTGCGACCATGGATGGGGGTGATGATTTCCAGAGCATCTCACCAAAGTTATATCCTCTATTTTCAAAAACTGTTTTCTATAAACATTATTTTCAAAGTATTTTCATAGGATGTTAAAAACGAGTCTGCCAAGCGCTTGTAGATTTTCAGTCATACGCCTGATCAACGTATGACCGAATTTCTAGGAGAAAAAGGATAGACTGGTTGAGACATCAAGTTATAAAAAGTATTTCTATAAAACTGTTTTGTGATATTATATAGATTTTAAAGTGTTTTAGAAATAATAAAAAGGTGATTTAACTAATATTAAGTATTATATAAATTCTGGCTTCGTTCCTTTTCGAGGGCGAAAAGATTCTAAGGGGGGAGGAATGTAATAACCCGGATTTCTGGACATTGTAATTAATAAGATAACTGGGTTAATTAATAGAAATACTAAATTTATATATTGAACAAATGAATCTGATCAGATAAACATTTATATTTGTAAACTGTTTTGTGTATATATATATATATACATAGATTTTAAATAAAATTATTGATTACAAATTTAATTTGTGTTGCTTAATACATACATATATTTGAGTTGATTCCAAAATAGGACTTTAAATTTAAATGAATTTGAATCTGGATTAAAATTTAAATTTAAAAGATAAGATTTTAAAATAAATTGGATACAATATATATATATATATATATATATATATATGATTTCATCAAAACATAATTTGTTTATATTATTTTCGTTAAGATATTTTATATGGATTAAGGAAAGTAATTATTAAATATATTTATGTAAGAGAAGTTAAATATTTAGAAAATACTTAAGGTAATTATAAAAATATATATAAATTGACATCATAATAAATAACAATGTAAGCTAATTCTATGCATTATGACAAGTGTAAATCACTTATGATGACATTTGTAGAAATTCTAACAAGTGTTATGAATTGATTTTAAATTATAAATAAAAGGTATAAGGAAATAACAAATTTCTATTCCTTCTCATTTTTTTTCAATCTTCATCTTCCAAAATAAAGAAACAGAAATTTGAAAAAAAAATGCAAATCAGTAAACTAATTCACAAACCTGGGCAGATCAAAGCAAAACTGATTCAAAGTAATTTTAAAACTGGAAATCTCAAATCTTGGAAGCAATGGTAGATATAGTGATTCAAACTCAAATCTGATTAGCAAGTCTGTAGCCATCTTTCAAAACTAAGGTTTCAAATGCAAACCGAGAATTCATGGTCAAGCATTCCAATTTTCAATCCAGCGTTGAAGTCTCTGCATTCTAAAATCTGTGAGTAAGCTTGACTTGGTTCCGCTGTTGTTTCTTTTAAAAAAAAATGCCTGAGATCAAATCTTTCTTTTTCCTGAAATGCAAAATTTCTTTATTAACTTATGCATTCAAGAATTATCAGCAGAGACATTTTGAATATACCTGTGTGATAGAAGAAGAGGGCATGTCTGGGTATATAAGTGATTTATGTGAAAGGATATGCATGCATCATCATAATCTAACAATGAGTAAATCTACCTTCTTGAAAATCAAATTTTTACTTTATAACTGAATTATCCTTCTCTGTTTGACTGTAAAAAGAAAACTGAAAGCAGGTTGAACAAGAACAAGTTTTAGATCAGAATATTTAAACCAGGCTTCTGTTCTTCATTAGATGAGAAAATTTTCAAAAAAAATTATGAGTGTAAATTGGTTTGCATGTGATAAAATTTGAGTAAGGACTTGGAATGTAGTTGATATGAATAATAATATGTTGCATGTTGACAAATATAGAGCTATATGAATATGCAGATCTGTGCATATGTTTGTATACATCATCTCTGTCATACTGGAAGTTAAAAATTACTAAAGACATTAAATTGATCATTGTACAATCGAATCTAGGCTCTGATGTCTGAAGAGGAGTGTTTGTAATATGTTAACATTTTGTAAAAAAATAGTTTCAAGTGGAATTATTGAGTAATTGTTTTAAATATGTAAATTACAATGAAAAATTTAACAAGGTCAAGAATTCGATCATCATATTTCAGATTTTGATCATATGATTAGAATTGCCATCATAAATGATAAATTTTAAAAACAAAATCATGATTTTTAATTTGGTATTAGTTGTGAATGGTCGAGATGAACGGAAATGCTTTAATTGTCGATTTCTCAATGTTGAACAAAGGGGTGGTCATCGGAATTGGAGCTGAAGGTAGCCATTAGATGGGCGATTGCTGGAAAATATTCATAAGGGTTCTAGATGGCCGCAGTAACCGGAGGAGGTCGGAGTAGGGTTTAAGAGCTTGTACTTGTCATCGTGATTTTTGGGGTTGGCTCGTCATCACCAGGGAATCGAGATGAAGGGGACCTAGGGAATCAGACGCAGCATGTCTTGATGCGTCTCTGAGTGAAGTAGCACGCCCTCTGGTGATATGAGTTGTCATCGGTGAGGTATTTTTGTATCGGTGATGTGGTTCCTGAGAGGGGTGGCAGTTCGATTTTTGATTTGGGGGAAATAACGTTGATCTGGGTGCTTGTCTGTGGTGAAGGGGTCTTCGGCAATCTGTTGGGGCCGGAATGGTTGGTCGGAGGAGGGTGAGTGGTCTGTACACGTGCATGTGCATGTTCGGAATTTGGGACGATCAATGGTTTTGGGGAAGATGGTATGGGATCGGGTCAAACTCGAGGAATCTATATGGTCTGTCTTGAAGTTTTTCTGTAGAAGCAAGTACTCATGAATGGCACGGGGAAACAGTGAATTAGCTTGGGTTATTCCATCAATATGTTCAGGTTTCGACTTTTAAATAAATCTGTTCTCAGATTTTAAGTTTTAAAGTGGATTAGTATCCAGTTTTTTTAAAGGGGTAAAGGAAATATGCAGATTGGTAAAAGCGGAGGGTTTTAACAAATTAAGGTCTTAAATAATTAAGTTTTTTAAAAAAAAAGGAATATTTGTTTAAATCTTGAAGGGTGATTCAAATTTTAAGTAAGTGTCTAGATAAATGGAATCTATATTTTCCAAAGTAAAAGTAATTAAAGTTAATCACTTATTAAATCAACAAGAGTTAATTAATTTGAAATTAATAATCCAAGGGGTAATTACTTAATATAAGTAATAAAGGAATAGTTAATGAATGTGTTTAAAGGATCACTAACTAATGATTATGAGATAATTATTTAAGATAATTAATTTGAGATAATTAATTTGATAAATTAATTAAGGATAGACCTTTGTGGTAATTGGTTAAGTATAACTATTAAATATAATTACTTAGAGAAGTAATTAATGGATAATCATTTAATATAATTGATCAATTGAATAAAAAGGGGAATCCTTAAATGAAGTAATTAGTGAATAATTACTTCAGTAAAAGTAATTAAGGATTTAACCACTTAATATATATATATATATGATTAATTAAATGATAATTAACCGGTGTAAGTGGTTATAGGATAATTAATTTGAGAAATTAATTAAGGATAAATGAAATAAATTGTTATTAATTACTTTATAAAAGTAAATAAGGGATCAGTTGATGCGAAGGGAAAAGGCTAATTTATTAAGAATTAATTACTTATTGAAATTAAAGGATTAATTAATATAATCAATCAAGAAGTTAGTTTAATCCATGGAGTAATTAAGGAAAGTTAATTTATACTTTCGATTAATTAAGATTGATTATTAAATATAATTAAGTCAAAGATTAATTATTAAATAAAATTTAATAATATTTAACCAATGGAAGTCATTTGAGGATCATTAATTAATGTAAGTAATGAAGTGATAAATCTTGCATATTAATGATTGAATAATGATGAGTGCTTTGGATTGGTTGATATCTCTGATAAATTGCTTTGTGATTGATATGTTGGATGGACGACGATAATGTGATTGTCTATCAATGATGAATTGCTGTATAAACATGTTATTCGATAATTAATATTGAATTTCATTTAATTAAATAACTTGGGTTAGATGACATTGGATTCGAAGAGACCGGAGTCGGGTATTAGTAAATACCCGAAACTACTTTGATTCTTTATACTCTGATGTGTGGAATCAATAGAATGAAGTGGAATGATTAAAGTGAATGGGACCATTTAATCTAAGTTTGACACTTAGAAATTGATGTATGATATAAGTGGTGTCTATAACGACTTGTGAAGTTATAAATTGATACCCCGGGTTTATATGAGTTGTTTACTTTTGTATTACATGTTAGATGGGTTTACTCACGTTGGTTTCAAGCCTGACCCGGGTGTTACTTTGATGTAATGCTCGGGTCAGACCGAGTATTACATATTTTTCAGGCAAGGACGTTCTGGAGTTCAGGAGGCGAGCTGGATGGCAGGGACGTATGGAGGGTTACCACTATGATATTGTAGTGTCTAGACATGATTCTTTTGTCCAGTGTTTATGTATATGTGTAACTCTGATGTAATAAAATGTAATTAACTGATATAGTTTTCTTTGTATAACTGCTATTTTATTTAATATTATATTTGATCCGCTGCGAATGTGAGGTTTCTGTGTCTTGGTTTCTGTTTCATCTTCTTCCTCTTTTCTTCTATTTCTAACTATCTGGAAATTTCGGAATCGTAATTTCCGGGTCGTTGCACTTTATATCTCAAAATGTAATGTTAGACACGTAACCATACAAGTCTGTTTCGGGTTCGAACAGAACCGAAGGCACTTCAAAAGAACCCCTTGTAATCCGGGTATTCGTAATCCTGATCGAATTTTCCATCACAAAGGAAATCTCCATACCGTAGCTAACGGTGCAGAGACAAACGATAGGTCATCCTATCGTTTTCACAAATACCCGGTCTTCAACACCGGTCTTCAATGCTATTCATTACGTCGTATCACTATTCGGAATGGGTAATCCGAATGACGAGCGCAATAATTTAAAAATAAGTGTAGCATTCAATTTCAACCAATTCACAACAAATAGCCATTTAAGGTCAATATTGATAGTCGGTTATTTAACTGTCAATCAATATTCACAACATAACCCAATTCCAAATAATTTTCCAAATTATTTATTTTAAAAAATATCTTTACAAGAAATAACTTCCACACTTCAACCATTTGAAAACAAATTTCAAATCAATTTTCACCTTTCAATCTTTGAAAACAAATTTCAAATCAATTTCCTTAAACGGAAAATACTTACAAATAGTTATTCATTTTCACTGGAAACCTGCTGAGTTCTAATATTTTAAAATAATTGAAAATTTCTTATCCAAAAATATATCTGGAAAAAACTTTTAAATAAAACTATTTTTCTTTAAACACTTTGCTTAAAATATTAGCTATAAAATATTATACATATATTATATAAGCTTAAACCCAAACTAATTTTTCAAAATAAAATTAGTAGATATAGTATAACTATTTAAATAACTATTTTCTAAAACAATTACTGATTAAATCTTAGAAATAATCATTTCTATAAACAATTTAATAAATCTTTACTTAAAGGATTTAAAATAATTTAGGAGGTAAATTCCTACAAAGTATCCTTTTCAAAACCAATACTAGAATTTTATATATATGAATAATATATTTTTTTCAAAGCTATTCAGAAATTTTATTCGGCTTTCCAGGGAGGATACACTTTCATTTCAAAATGGTTCATTCAAACCAAGTAAATAAATGCTTACCGATTTATTAAATTTACGTTCCAAATCCGTAAATTTATTTCCACACTTTTAAAAAATAAATCAAAGTTTAATTTTAAAATAAATTTCCCTTATAAATTTCCATTGTGAATTTACATTCCCAAAAATTCACTTTTTATACGATTTTTCAAATCGATTTCAATTATTCACTTTCAACACCAAAATCAGTTTTCAATTGATTTGCAAAAACACCAAATCAAATTCCATATTGATTTTCCAAGAAATTAAACACTAAGTGAATTTCATTCAAATTTCAAATTGAAATCAATTTCTATTAAACCCCAAATCAATTTCCAAATTGATTCGAAATTCATTTCAAAACACCAAATAAATTTCCAAATGGATATCCAAAGGATCTATTTTCAATTACCAAAATCAATTCCCAAATGGGTTTCTAAATTTATTTCTTTTCAAAATAATTTATTTCTAGAGAATTCAAATTCTTTTATTTTCCAACTCTTTAAAACCAGTATTTTGAATAAATTTTCAACCTTTGAATAATATTATCGAAAATCCATTTATTAAGCCTTTTTACCATATTTTGGAATTTTATTCAATAAGATAAAAATAAAACATTATCATTTTAAAAATTCCTTCATCTGAATTAATCCATTTCCCAAAAATAAATTTTATCATAAATTCTCAACTTAAATTTTCAAAAATCCAATTTTATTCATTTTCGGCATCTAACGATACCAAAAATATATTTGGCTAAAATTTAGCCTTTAACGATTTCAATCACAAAGATAATTACGCAGATTATAAATAGATCAACACACAACATTGAAACAAATTCAAATGTTTGAGGAATCCAGTTGGATCCCCCCAACCCATTTCCCTGCATCCAAAGATGTTAGCACAATACCGATTCCACTTCGAGATGAAATATCACCGTATATGGGATTTATAAAATATTATCCATTATTATGCGGCGCAATAGGGTCTCATCCGCTATATAATGCGGGGAATCAACTCCAAATACATATATAATACCAATTCCATATCAAGTTGGAATTATCGCGGTATATGCGTTTAATAAATAACCTCCGCTTAATATGCGGCGTATAGGGTCTATCCTAATACAACAGATATTAATTATCATCCAATCACACAATCAAGCAATTTTAAATTTAACTATTTAAAATTTAAATTGAAACGCAATTTGATTGAGTGAGAAGTTCTCACCTTGAGTCTCCGATAACAGTTGTAGCGTTTGTTTCGAATAAAATTAAACGCGCGTTTAATTTTACCCGAAATTATCACTAGCTCCAAACGACTCCAAACCAGCTCCATTACGTAGTGCTCGGCAAAACGAAGCCAACGCAATTCGTTTTGTGCAATTTCGACCTCGTGTGAACAAGTTATAGCGTTTTAAAGATTGTACACATTATAATATAAAATAATTTACAATTTCTTTTAATTTTTATATAACCTAATCAAATCAGAGCCATCCATTTCAAAACCCTAAGATCCAGGCCGCACCTCCCCTTCTTCCCCCACGCGTTTATTTCCAGTAATCTCGTTCGAAAGAAACCCACTGAGCTGCCACTAAACCTTGAATTTTCACGGCCACCAAGTACGTCGAGAACATGATCGAACACCACCGTTCCAAAGCTCCAACCTGCCTCTACCCATAGCCACAACCACGCCAAGATCGGCCTCCATTTTGGCACCGAAAACCGAACCCAAACGCACGATTTCACGTGCCCTTATCCCCTCGATCGTTGCGTCGTTCACGATCATCACCGTATAGATTTGAAGCTCTCCTCTATAACTTTGTAGTTGAATGTTTTTGTAATATCGCACGGATTTGAAGAAATTAAAGGAAGAACGAAACAATTTTCTGGCCATTGAAATCCTTAATGGCAGCTGAAGTGTTAGGTTTAGGGTTTGCTGCAAAGTGAAGATGGAGGGGGTCTTTTATAGAAAATTTCGCCAAAACACTATTCACTCGATTTTCCGAACTTCAAATCTCACGCGGTGACCGGTGTTTCTAGGGTTTAACCCGCGTTTCGGACACAATGGAACGTGTTTCGGAGGCTATTTCGATCATATGTGCGAGTTACTGAAATAAACGATCAATTTTAAATTAAATCGATTAAACTAATTTCTATGCGTTTTGGCTTGCCCCGGATAAACCGTAAATCCGATTGACACGAAATTTGAAACCCTACAATAATATAACATCACGGATCCGATGAAACTGTTTTCATCTAAATCCGAGACTGTTTGAAAAATGGCTATTTTAACTCGTCAATTAAATATTAAAATATTCAATTTTCACAAATTAACTTTTAATTCAATTTTAAAGTTCACAAACATTGTTCTAACTCCAATATGATTTAATATAACATTATAAATCATTTTTAGTCACATTAAACCCAAATTTCCAATTATTTCTGTAATTTCAAATATTAAATTATCGATTTAATTATCCAATTAAATCTAAATATTCGAAAAATAAATTATTCAACTTACAAATTTTACTTGTTGATATTTAAAATCAATTAAATATCTGAATTTCAAATGACAGAAATTCTGGGTCGTTACACATACGGTGTCATATATAATAAAATATATAAATATAAACGAAAACCCAAAATCAGAAAATGAAAACAAAAGAAAAACAAGAAGAAGAAAATAAAATAAAGGAAAAGCATGCGACCATTTACCTGATGGTTGAAGCTCACGTGAGAGATGGAGTTGAAGATTTATTGATATGAAGTAGGGTATGGTGTACGTGTGATTTGTATTTATAAGAGAAGCCTCAAGTTGATAAAGTGGAAAGAACGCAAGCAATAAATGATTTTGAAATGGCTAGGAAAATTAAGATTTTATTCTTATCAATTACAAAGAAGCAAATGGAAAGGGATCATTTTACACGAAAATTGCAAGGTTTCTGATTTAATGGCTAAGGTAAGAAATTAAAGAGTTCGTATAAGAAGTAAAAATAAAATGAAACGTACGCCCAAAATAATTAACAAAGTAACATAATTTAGATTTATATGTTTCTTATTTATTTAGTAAAATATAAGCTAAAGAATATTTCAGTAAATAACGTACCATTTATAATGCCAAATAATTAAACAAGAATGGATATAAAACATGTCAGGTGAACATATAAATTTATTTCTTTTTACACATTATTTATATAAGTAAACAATTACATAGAGAGCATTAATTTTTATTAAATCACTATTTATTCATTGATTAATTCAATATTTACATTTATTTTTCTTATATTAATTTATTACCAAATATTCCTATTTACAATCGGTTATACCCAAATAGTTGTTTCAATCAATTGGGATTTGCATTGAATAAATTATTAATTAGCTTACATCAACATTCTTACATTCCATTCCTGTTATTAATCCATTATTACCAAATAGATAAAATTACCTTAAATTGAAATTTGATTACCAGTTTTATTTAACACACTAAATAACTAACATATATAAATTCAATACTTACATTTGTTTACCTATGTTTCATTCATAACAAATTATATTATTCCCACTAATTCAATTAATTTGAATTACATTCTAGTACCAATTTATTACTTATACCTACACTACGTTTCTATGAAATTTATACTTTCACACTTTCCGTTATAATACTAATTGTCATTAGAGAAATGTTCATTATTGGTCACTAATGATTATACCAACTCATATCACACTAATCATATTCAGTTCCCATTTATTACGCAGATTTATATTAATAGATCAACATTTACATTCGTTACTTACATTCACTTATAACTAAGTTATACTATTTTACATTATTTCATTTATTGCTATTTTATTCAAATAGTTAATAATTAACTTTGGTTAACCTTGTTACTTTTCATTTAAGTTACTATCTCCTTATTAATTAACAAATTTTTCATTCTTTCAATATTAAATTACCAAAACTTTATCAAATTAACAAATTTTAAATTATTGAAATTTACGGTTCGTTACACTCTCCCACACTCAAATCTTTTCGTCCTCGAAAAGGAACGAGTTACGTTTATCAAGGTGGAAAGTAGGAATGACTAGAAGGGAAAATACGTTGAAAGACAAGGATGAACCATTATTTTAAAATTATATAAATTTCAATTATTTAGAAAGGTAAAATAAATGAACAAAATATCCTTTATATGATACTTTATCAAAATACTTTTATAACTCGATGTCTTAACAAGTTTATCCTTGTTCCTGTAGACTCTACAAGCGCGTTGATCAGGCGCAAAGCTTGAATTCTCTAGGTACTTAGTAGACTTGTTTCAACACCTAGTGAAAATACTTGAAAAACTTTTAAAAAATAGATATGGAAAGTACAATCTAAACAAAACAACCAAACCATTTGTCTAACCATGGATCGTAGATACGCAAAGGTTACGCTTGAATCCCCCAGGAAACATCCGTATCCATAAGCTTTCTCAGCCCTGCGAATTTCGCCATGATGACTAGTAGACCGCAGATACACAAAGGTTACGCCTGAATCCCACAAGAAACATCCGTATCCGTAAGCTTTCTCAGCCCTGTGGATTTCGCTACTAAAAACGACCTACATAGATCACAGGATACACGATGGTTACGCTTGAATCCCTCAGGAAACATCCGTACCAATGCGCCATCTCAGCCAGACGAATTACGCTACGCAGTCATGCCAAGAAGCAAAAACCATGGGTTACGCCACGGTGGGACACTCGAGTATCACATCCGAAAAACCAAAATCAGAGAGAATAATATCGATAGAATGAATCCAAAATGTGGCCACAAAGCGGATATCAAACAGAAGGTACTTTCCATATCTTTACTTCGAAAATATATATCATATAGTACCTTTCCAAATCACTTTCAAATATCATACTTATATAAAGTCTATTATATAGGATTTCATTTTCAAATCGAATACTTTCCAAAATCAATAGCATATCAAATTACACTTATATAGACTTCGATTATATAAGATTTCTCTTTCCAAATTGAGTACTTTTCAAATCAATAGTTTTCAAATCGACATCATACTTATACAAATCCATTTTATATAAGTTCGATAACTTCCAAATAAAGTATTTAGTAACATATGGTTCTCAAATTTCAAACCATTTCAATATCAATTCAGTTTCAAAATCATATATGATTTCACCAAAACATTTCTTCCATATATTCAGTTTCAAAGTTTCTCAAAACAATAGGTTTAGAAAATAATCTTGATTTCCAGATCGAAAAAATTTAGGTCAAACAAATTCATTTTCAAAACCATCATATAAATACTAGGTTTAAATTTCAATCTATTTTCAAAACCAAATTTATCAAAAATCCATTATACTCGAAATGGTTTCCAAATTTATAACTATCCCTTTAAAACCTTTAAACTATTTATTTCTATATGAAAAATAAAATTTTCCTTTTGCAAATTATTTATTAAAGTTTCAAATTTACATAAGTCATGCTCTTCATACATTAAGCATACAAACCCAAACTTATATACTTTATCAAATATTTTATACTCTTCGAAATTTCTTAGCTTTGAAAATTAAACCTTGATTTGGAAGTGTTCGAACTTTAAAATGTAGTTGAAGAAATCATATTTAAAACCCAAGAGTTGGTAATCAGCAACGAATCACACTACTACAAAACAGGTCATTTGCATCGGTTGTTTACCCCCCTTTTGCATCAGTTCAACAACCGATGCATATGCAACCGATGCAAAAGGCTTAACACTTTTGCATCAGTTCTGAAACCGATGCAAAAAGGTCCTTTTTGCATCGGTTGTTACTAACAACCGATGCAAAAAAGGAACTTGTTGCATCGGTTGTTGTTGAAAACCGATGCAAACTAATCCCTCTATTGCATCGATTTTTTATAACAGCCGATGCAAACTAATCTCTCTATTGCATCAACTATTTATACCTGATGCAAAGAAGCCACTCTCAGACATCATTATTATAGACAATATATATATATATATTATTGATTATAACAATTAATTATTGCATGCCATATTAAAATCATTCAATAGATTTCATTATAAAACATATACAAACAACCAAACTGATCAATAACAGAAGTTGAATTTGCTTTACAACCAGTCTAAAACATGTATTTAACAGCATAACCATACTATAAACAAAATATAGTTTAAGACAAAAAAAATATTTAACAGCATAACCATACTACTACCATCACTTCTACTGTTCCATCACAGCACCACATTTGCCAAAACTCCACTGTCATCCACCACTTCAACATCCTCTGTCCAGAACTTCACACAAGCATTCACTCACTAACCACTTCACTGCTCCTCTGTTACAAAAACAAGAAACTGCCCACAGTTGCATCTCCTCTGTCCACTTCTTACCCTCCTTATTCTCCCCAATAATTTTCCTCTTCCTCAAAGCTCAACTCATCTGACCGCACAAAACCAACTTGCATTGCTATATCCTCCTATGCATATAAAAAACTGTCTGAAACACTCCTCTCATTCAACCTAAACCATCACATATCATCATCTTGCCTCATTCAAACTATGCAACCACCATTTCCTCCTCTGCCTACAGCAGCTACATCTATACAAGTAAAGAAAAATATGATTACTATGTCAGTAGAGAAAATATTACCTGCAGTTGGGATATCTTGGCCCTGAGTTCAGCGTTTCTAGCAGTTGGAATAGTCGCTGCATCTATCCTATTTTTAAGAGATGCAATTTTCTGAAAGGTGCAGTAATCAATACACAACTCTTAGACGATAGAAAATAAAGGTCGCAAAATTGGCAGAAGAATAAATAGATAGAGGTCCAGTAACAGGTATCATACAATCTAAATGGACATAGGGAAGACTAGTATGTCGCTGACATAGCATTATTAAACATTGTAATACTGCCTGATTTTAATCTGAACTTAATGGAATCAGTAGCCCCAACACATGGTAATTAGCCACTGATAGGCTAGTATATTTAATTTGGCAATATATAGATAACCACTTATTTAATTTGACAATATATAGATAACCACTTCATGATGCAGAAAGCATTGTGATACTGAAAGAGACAAGTAGCGGAAAGAATTTGAGAAAAAAAAACTTATCTGTTAATTTGATTGTTAAACAGGGACAAGATGAGGATCAAAACAACAACAACTACTGTTAACTTGATTCAGTAATCCATTTCAAAAAAGTGATTTGGTAATATAATCCTCTTGCAGTTTATATATATCATAAAGTTATCAAAAGGGTTTAGCTGCAACATTCAAGTTGAACAACATTCAATCAAAGGAATCCACGAAACAAAGTAGCCATAACACTATGTAACGATATGTAAATATCAAAGGAACCACTTCATCAAAAGGGTCACTTGTACTCTATATAAGTTCACAAGTAACATAAAATTAAACTTAACAATTTTAGGAAAAAATTGTTTCTTCGTTTGATTAAACTTGTAATAGCTAATAAGGACAAGGACTATAACATGTAACCCATTAGCTAGAATAAAATATGTAATGATACGTATGCTTAATTAATACAATACCTAATGTAATTATGTTTAGTCAATAAACTTATAGCTCGAAATATTATATTGTATTGCAAGTGATGAGTTGTCAACAAAACTATTGAAAAGTGAATAAAATGATTAACTTAATATCTTCAATGATCATGTTCGTTTATTTGGGATATGTTTAGTATACAATCATCACATCGATTTACTATAAATAAATTTTGTACCTACAATACCAATTTCATTGTTGATAAACTTTATAACTATTACATCAATTCAATACGATAATGATTATTTTCATACATCTTTCGAATTCGAACAAGATTTGAGCTTGAAAAATAGGTTCTTTTCAAATTTATTATTCCATTGATTTTTTTTTGGGATGCTAAGGATCATAGTACTTCTAAATCATTTGAAGGTTTTCTTTAAATAACCAGCTGTTATCGTTTCAGATTAATTAAGTATGGATCTATCCGGTGATGATGCATTGGGTAAATGAGTAAGTCACAATCCATCGCAAACAAAAGGGTCCTTATATCCAATATGTATACTCATAATTATATCATCAATATTTGGTGGTATTACTTCGTTCCAGAATATCTTTTGTGGTTGTATTCAAATTCATGAAAATAATACTCCACGCTATAACATATGATAATATGGTTATCAAAATTTCGATAGAGAATGATATTACTAAGGGATAAAATATGCTATTGATAAACAAGTCAAAATGGTAGTCACCATCTAAGCAGATCAATTATAAACAACCACATTCACCTAATTGCTAACACAGTGTTTGGATTTATCTAGGCAAATGATAAAAATTCAATATATAATAACAGTCAAAGAAAGACCTTACCCTACATTCACAAAAGGAAAGAAAAAAATATGTGTTGAATACCCAGCTGTATACAACGGGAAGAAGTGCTTGCTCAGTCTGTGTGCATTTGATCCCAACTTTAGTCATTCATCACCCTTAACAAAAAGAGACAAAACATAAGAGAAAGTGGATAATTAAAGTACATAAGGGAAAGGTGTTTATATAGAGACACTAGAAATCTAAAATACAAAAAAGATAATTAAATAGAGCACACGTATGGCGGATTCTGTTAGTGCGACAGTCAATCATGGGAGGAAGGAACCAAAACCACCAGAGCTAGACATCCCTACCCTTGATCTTGGCAAATATGGGCTAAATCTGGAAGATGTTGGACCTATGGACTGGAAGGGAGTAGTTACTGGCGGTTTTCCAGAACAAAACGACAAGCTTTTGCAGAGAAAATTGAAGTTTGTGCAACTGATTATGAATGAATGCATCAAAACTGCATTCATGCCCACTGTTGTTACGGATCAGGCTACGAAAATTTGGAAAAACATCTAGTTTGTTATGTTTATGGCCAACATCCATATTTATGCACTTTAAATCGTTTAATGTTAGTTTGGAATGTCAATAGTAGTTATGAGTTGTACAATAGACATAATGGATTCTCCATGGTCAAATTTCAAAATCCGGGAGATTTGGATAATATCATTACAAATGGACCATTATTATTAGATGCAGTTACAACAGAATGTGCAAGAATGAATTATGCTAGAGCACTGGCAGAAATAAAAACATATGTAGAATATCCAGAGCATATATGGTCCAGTTACAAAATGGAAATTTTTTTAAGGTGGAAGTCCAATATGAATACAATCCTTATGTGTACTGAAGATCAGAGTTTGGCCAGGCCTATTGAAATGTACAAAATCCATTACCACATGGCAAAGAACAATAAGAATTACTAAGAACCAGTGCAGACAAAATCGTCTAAAAGTGCAACAGATCAACTTAGTAAGAAACCATTTGTTAATGCCTATGTGGAAATTACTATGAACAATGTGGAAAACAGAGGCAAATATCAAACTGGAGAAATATCTAAAATTAGGGAAGAAGTGTTAGAAACTGAACATGTACATACAACTAATAGATTCAGTGTTTTGTCAGAATAAACAAATGAACCTGATATTTCGCCTCAAGCAGATGAACAACCAAAACTAAGTGAAAACAAATCTGGAGTACTAACTGAAATTAATGAAGATAGCTCTGAATCCTTTGATGCAGCACCAAATATTTTCAATGAAGCTTAAAATTTGGTAGATAATATGGTTGAGTATGTGCAGACCGAACAATCAATACTAGAAATACAATCAGACTTATCAAATTATGTAGAAGTCAACCCTGCATACCAAAACGAAGTAGCAAGCATGAATACAATGGATAAAAAAAGGAAAGAAGCACAAGGAGAAAGGTAAAGGTAACTTGATGGTATTAGCATGGAATGTAAGAGGAATTAATGTTGATTTCAAAATTGGAGAAATATAAAAAATTCCTCTTTACTCACAAATTGATTTTAGTTGTTTTGTTAGAGCATTAATTGAATATTTCGTGCTAAATGTGTGCACGCCCACACATATACACTTCATTTTTGTGGTTGTTTCATGCATAACATTTTAAACATGTTTCAAAACTAATGAGCGGTTTAAGGACCAAATACTAGGACAAGATATCATTAATTTTTGTATAGTTAAAAACAACAAATATTCACAAGATATCAACAAATTTTGTATTGTTGAAATAAATAAATATTGAACGGTGGAGAAATAATGAGCGGTTGCAAATTAACCCTTTTTTTACCTCATGGGTGAGTATAAATTACTCTTTCCAAGCCCATTTACTTATTATAATGAATTTTTTCACTGTCAAAGATGGATTTGTTTCTTGAGAACTACTATAAATATGGGGTCTTTCTCTCTGATTCATTAACATATTGCTTTTACATATTTTTTTTTCCATGGAGTATAATTTATAAGATTTAAACTTGATAGATACATATTTCTTACCCTACTAATACCACTTCTGCACTACAGTATGTGTCTTAAAGTTCTTCAACACAACTTAAATGGCATTCTCACCCAGCATTAGCCATTTCTTTCTAACTGTGCAAACTTCAGAATTTTGACTTAGCAACTAGTATGGTTTTGTTCAAATGAAGGAACTACCTGAAATGATTGACTGATTGTACTAATTAACTGATACTACTAATCAACAACTTCCCTGCACAACAACTTCATTTCCCACAACAACTTCATTTATCTACTAGAGAGCTCATATTCATAAATTATTTGTACATATATTCCCATCCACAATCCCATCACGTACGCCAGGCATGTATGCCCATCTTTTATTTAATGTGTCAGGCATGTACTAACTAAATGCATGAGTTGAATGTGACTTTTGTTCAAATAAAACAATGAAGAACGTCCTTTTATAATCAATTAAGTAATTCATGTAGCTTGCAAACAAAATGTAAACTAAAAAAATGAATGCAAATGCTAAAGCAAGGACGCCCGCAACTAATAAAGCAGGGAAGTAGGGAGGTACGAAATTCACAGGGAAACTTCAAAAAATTGAAATCAAACTGATCATTACATGTTTGCTCAAGTCAATTAAACATGACTAATTCCCAAAAGTTAAATTATACTAATTAATTTTTTTTACTGATTAAATTTTCAAATTTGCAAATCAATTCAGAACAGTAAATCATCTCAAATGTGAGATTATTATCTCGCCTTGAATTCAAAAGAAAAGGAGATGAAACAAATTAAGATTAAGCTACAAATTGAAAACTACTTCCTTCTTCCCTAACTCCTAGATTCCAAGAAAAATCCAAAACAGGCCCTAATCAACAAAATTTTGAAGATTACTAACTGAATCAAAATACGAATTTGATGATATCAACGGGTAGAGGAAGAATTATAGTTAACCAAAATCAAAGCTTAAGAGATAAAAACATTAATTTGCATAAAAATTCAAACTTAGAAATAGGAAGGAAAGAAACAATCAAGCGTGGAATAACAAAATCATTAAATGCTTACCAAATCCGAAATGGTAGCAGGTCAGCAGCAGCGAAGAAGCATAGAGGAACACATAATCTGATCTTCCCGGGAAAGTAAACGCAAGTTAGACAGTTTCCGAACTCTTATTGCTCAATTTGATACCTTGGTTTTAATTAAGGTTGCAGGAATCTTCTTCTTTAATGGGTACATGAATCTTCCATTAATCTTCTGGCATCCGATTAGACTTCAAAGGAAAATCCCTAGATTAGAAGGAGGCGAAAAATACATGAATTAAATTCTAAAATCAAAAATCGATCTATATAGAATATATTTGAATTTGAACTTCACAGAAAAGATGTGAAATCGAGATAAATTGTTACCGGAAAAATGCGATATATTAAATAATAGCAGAGAAGATATTGGAAACGGATGGATTTGGTTAAGGTCTAGGGTTTATTTTATTTTTTTGGAGGCAGGCGAAATATTGGAAACGAATGGGAAAATAAGAGGCGGCAGAAAAATTTGGGACGGCGGGAATTAAAGAAAGTGTAATTTAGTTGCATCAGTTAACTTTAAAACCAATGCAACTACAGCTATTTGCATCGACGTATTTGCATCTGTTGTTGGTGACAACTGATGCAAATTTGATTTTTATTACCTATTGCTTTCTACATACCAATTGCATCGGTTATTAAGACAAAACTGATGCAAATAGTTCTATTTGCATCAGTTTTTACTTCAACTGATTCAAATGAGGCGATGCAAATGGCCTATTTTGTAGTAGTGTCAGTAAATCAATTGCAATAGATAAGGTTATACCAAAACAAATCTGAATCTCGAGGACTGAACACCTTCTTACTTTAAATCATATCAAATATATATATATATATATATATATATAGACACACACACATACATACATATATTTTTCGAATATCAAACCATACTTCGAAATCTGAAATAAAAACTTGTTTCAAAAAAATCACTCGCATAGAAAAGCTACTAGAATGGCCTCTCCCCCACTCAGAAACTCAAAAATCAATGTCGATGATGCACACATTCATCACCGAAATTATTTTCCGACGACATAAGTGGGTTCTGGACTTTTATTTTCTTGAAACTTCTTTGAAATCTCTTCGAAATTATTGAAATTCGTTCGAATACATTTGAAACATTTTATTCGGAGAAATATCTTTAACTCATATTATTATTATATATTTCCAAAAATCTTAAAACCGATTTCAAAACACTAGTGTTCGATTCCTCGAAATTGAAATTCAAAACCCTTCAATTATAAATCATTTTTTAAAATCAAATTTCTTATAAATTTCAAAATTTCAAATCCTTTCGAAACTTCAAATTTTCATTTTAAAAAGGTATATAATTCTTATCGAAAATATTTCACTTTTATATATAAAATGGGGTCATCCTTATCAAAATAACAATTTCGATGTATGCACAATTTCAAAATACAATCAAACACAAATTTTCAAGGGATTTTTTTTTCAAGGATGGATTTCAAAATAAACAGAGATTCAAATTTAGAGGAACTCTAATCAAATAGGATTCTGATTCGAAGATAAGCTCGAACGTAGATGAGATAATTTAATTACCAAATGGAAGATGGATAAACCTATATAAATCGCGGGCGACCTTAACTGGTCAACCGTGACTTCAGGAATATAATCGATGCGGAATTCTAAGGAAAATCGACATTCGATCGCCAGATATAGAATTCGGCATAACCAGAGATAGCAGCATCTAAACCGAGGATATATAAATCTTCGGTGAATCGATGCTAATGTAAAGGAGTTTCACCCCTTTACAAATCATTCTGTGGAGCTATGGGATACTCCAGAATTTAGAAAACATGAATGGGGAAAGACAAGAATGGATTTGGAACCGAGGGGAATGTTCCAAAATTCAAAGGATATTGAATCAAATAGGAAGAGATTCAAGCTCGAACGAAAGTGCTTCTGTAAATAAATTTACTATATATGCTAAGTTTTGCCTAGAGCCAAAGCTCTGATACCAACTTTAAGGACCTGCTATTTTCAACCATTCGCATCCACACATTTCGGTCTTGAATTGCTCAAAATATCATACTGTTAACTTAAAATTTGGCAAAACTGAATATATACAGTAAAGAAATCAATCACAGAATCACAAACATAGAGTAATCAATAATACGCAGCGGAATAGATAAATAGTAGTTCATGAAGCTACTATATAAACATCAGAGCTAGAAATAAAATACAGCAGAATATCTCAAATACATTGAAGTCTCCAATGCAACAGATGACTTCTCTGAACAAATCAACTAGAAGAGCTGAAAGCTAAAACGATAGTTGGATCTCCAAGCGAAGCTCCAAACTACGAAGGTGAGTCACAAAAGCTGTATCACTCAGTCTGACCCGAGCGTAAAGCAAAACACAAAACACTCGAGTCAGTATTAACATTCTTATATTAATAAATCCAACTCAAATGAAATATCGAGTGAAATACAAGTAACTCAAAGGATGTTTGGGATAACCATCCTCTAAGGCTCCGTGGGACTATCTACAATGCAGAGATATACACTATAACACCGTGGTCATTTCAAATTAATATACTTCAAAACCAAAATATCATTTCATTTCAAATATATATATATTTCCAAATTTTATCACTTCCAAAATTATGATTCAAATCTACTCAAATTCCAAATTCAAATTTAATCCGATCTTGATTTATCAATTTAAATTCAACTCAATTCCTAAATAACAATTTCAAATTTTATCGATCTCAAATCCGGGTTTGAATCACAAAATACCCATTTACATTTCAATATATTTCAAACTTTAAATATTCAACATTCAAACTAAATTTAACGATTTCATATAGATTTAGTTTATCTTCATTATTATTTAATCTTGAAATCTTCCCTCATTAGATTAAATATCATTTAAGTAACCTTAAATTACATTTTTCTAAATATTTTATTTAATTTATTTAAACGTGAAATATTCATTAACTTACTTAAATCAAAATCACGTTATACAATCATATCTTTAGATCACAATTTTAAGAAGTTTCAAATCGATTTAATCAAATTAAATTCTTAATTGATTACAATTTCAAATATATTTCAGTTTTACCTTCCCAACCTTAACTTATTCAAGTTATTACCAAAATCTATTTGAAATATAAATTGAAATGCTTAAACATATTATACGTATTAAATCAATCCTAATTTAATTTAATATTATCCCTTAACCTATATATATCATTACCATTTTATATACATAATATATTTAAGAATCAATATTTATTACAACTATATATTTCTTTCCAAACCATAAAGTTCATTTTCAAAATATTTACATAGACCAACGGCGTCGGTGTATAATTTTCTATTCTATGGTAAAGTGATACGGATATTATCATTTCAATCCGTAATTTAATATATATGCGGGTGGATATCATTTCAACCCGTAATCCCAAATTCAATTCAAATGAAAATCGCTTGGGTCTATCATTTCAACCCATAACGATTTTCTCGTATTCTAAAGTCCGTTCGGGTATGTATCATTTCAAACCATAGTGAATTCTATACTAACAGGGAACTTGCAGAGTGATAATAGGTATAATTTAACATATAACAATAAGCATATATCATCAGTAATTAAATAACATATAAACAATAGGATATGGTGTCATATCCACAGGTGAACAGTTATAGAAAATAGCATATATAATAATTTAAATAACTACAGCAGCTTATTTCAATTGTCGTTTCAATTGAAATCAAATTTAATAAATACAAGAACGTTAATCGTGAGTGATTGCTCACCTTTCGAGGCTAGAGAGATTTGAAATGGGTTACAGATCTAAGAACGAATTTCCAAAATGAACAAGATTGGCATGAATAGGACGAACAGAGCTGATAAATAGAGATCAGTGAAAATAGATTAGAAACTGCTTGATGTAGACCGAAACAGAATATATGAAATCCCAAAATATTATTTGCTTAACTAATATTAACTTTGAGACTCATTAAAATTATATACATACGTTTTCCAAAAATATAAATAGTTTAGAAACAACTATTGACCATACGTTCTGTATAATCAACATATATCCATTATACATGTAAACTAGACTATATTTAAATTATACCATGTACAGTAATGTAATATAATATACAGTACACTTATTACAATACACGTTAAGACTATAAATATAACATTTAACAATACACTTATAACAAAATATGCGACTTTATATATAAACTGTAAAATTTTAGTTTTAATGTAAACACAGAGAATAACCTTATATATTTATTAATATTCAGTTATATCAAAACTATTGCTATATATTTATATACACATACATGTGTAGAACAACTTAGTATATATAAACTAACCGATAGTATAAATAATATATAACCTAAATGAGTATATATAAACCTAAATATATTATATGATGACATGTATCACGACTTAGTATATAAGAAGGAAGATGCACTATAACTTAAATAAGGACAACAGCCCAAAATGTACAGAAGTATTTTTATTCAAAAGATAATAACATAACTATACTGCAAACGTATATGTAGTTGGGAATATGTAATACCTTTTTATACTTTCTTATGCACTTAATATACTCAACAACGAGTTATATATATAAGCGGTCATGCTTTTTTATATAAAACAACAAGTATAAAATAACTTTTAAAAACTTTATCATTATATATATATTTTACACACTGAAGAGTTGAAATAACTTTTAAAACTTTTTAAAAACATTATCATTATAAAATAACTTTTAAAATATACATCATACGAATGTTTTTACCCCCACACATAAAATATACGCTTCCTTATACATATTATATATATATCTAATTTATTTATTATTATTATTATTTATAAAACATTCGGTGTCGTATATAATAAAACATATAAATATAAACGAAAACCCAAAATTAGAAAATGAAAACAAAAGAAAAACAAAAGGAAGGAAAAAAATAAATAAATAAAGGAAAAGCATGCGGCCATTTACCTGATGGCTGAAGCTCATGCGAGAGATGGAGATGAAGATCTATTGATATGAAGTAGGGTATGGTGTATGTGTGATTTGTATTTATAAGAGAAGCCTCAAGTTGATAAAGTGGAAAGAACGCAAGCAATAAATGATTTTGAAACTGCTAGGAAAATCAAAGATTTTATTCTTATCAATTACAAAGAAGCAAATGGAAAGGGATCAATTTGCACGAAAATTGGAAGGTTTCTGATTTAACGACTAAGGTAAGAAATTAAAGAGTGCGTATAAGAAGCAAAAATAAAACGAAACGTACACCCAAAATAATTAACAAACTAACGTAATTTAGATTTATATGTTTCTTATTTATTTAGTAAAATATATGCTAAAGAATATTTCAGTAAATACCGTACCATTTATAACGCCAAATAATTAAACAAGAATGGATATAAAACGTGTCAAGTGAACGTATAAATTTATTTCTTTTTACACATTATTTATATAAGTAAACAATTACATGCAGAACATTATTTTTTATTCAATCACTATTTATTCATTATTAATTTATTGATTAATTCAATATTTACGTTTATTTTTCTTATATTAATTTATTACCAAATATTCCTATTTACAATCGGTTATACCCAAATAGTTGTTTCAATCAATTGGGATTGCATTGAATAAATGATTAATTAGCTAACATCAACATTCTTACATTTCATTCCTGTTATTAATCAATTATTACCAAATAGATAAAATTGCCTTAAATTGAAATTTGATTACCAGCTTTATTTAACACACTAAATAACTAACATATATAAATTCAATACTTACATTTGTTATGTTTCATTCATAACAAATTATATTATATCCACTAATTCAATTAATTTGAATTCCATTCTAGTACTAATTTATTACTTATACCTACACTACGTTTCTATGAAATTTATACTTTCACACTTTCCGTTATAATACTAATTGTCATTAAAGAAATGCTCATTATTGGTCACCAATGATTATATCAACTCATATCACACTAATCCTATTCAGTTCCCATTTATTATGCAGATTTATACTAATAGATCAACATTTACATTCGTTACTTACATTCACTTATAACCAAGTTATACTATTTTACATTATTTCATTTATTGCAATTTTATTCAAAAAGTTAATAATTAACTTTGGTTAACCTTGTTACTTTTCATTTGAGTTACTATCTCCTTATTAATTAACAAATTTTTCATTCTTTCAATATTAAATTACCAAAACTTTATCAAATTAACAAATTTTAAATTATTGATATTTACGGGTCGTTACATTTTCCATTTGCTCAACAAAGTCAAATTCATGATTAATAGTTTGAAAATTTTCACTTTGAATTTGTTGATAACTAAATTTTCAATTGTATCATGGTCGAGATTGTCCCCATTGCCAAAATTATTTACAAATTGGTTCACATTTTCATTTTGAAACTCATGTTGAAGTTCGAAATTGAATTGGCATGGGCTATACTCGAAACCATTTGAATTTTGAATTGAATTCAAATTTTGAAATCCTTGACTTGAGTTAGTACACAAATATGAATTACACAAATCATTTATATTTTGGTTTTGTTGTGTAGAGAAGTCATGTAAAGACGAAATGCTATTTTCGAGATTCGAGGGTTGATCGTCATTTTGAAAACTTTGTTGTTCAAAATTTGGATTAGTTACAAAATAGTTGTCGTTAAAATATCCATAAGATTTTAAGTGAAATTATATGGATTATATTGATTTTCATAACTATTGTAAAATTCATGTAAGTGGGGAAATTCAGACATTTTCAAGAATGTTTATTTTTTATAAAGAAAAATATTTACAAATAGAATTTATTTTTCAAAAGGGAAATAGATTTTCGTTTCGTTTTTGATTTTTCAATTTTTTTTGTTTTTTGAAAAGATTTTATATTTTTTTGGATTTTGGATTTTCTAAAAAACTAATTAAATTTCTTTTATATTTTTTAGAGTTTTGATTTGAAAATTTCCAAAGGAAAAGGAAAAAACTTAGTTAAGAAATATTTACATTTTTTTTTTGGATTTTGAATTGTTTTTTAAATATGCATGAACTAATGCAACTAAATGAATGCAAGATTTTAATTACAAATGATTTATCCTAAGTTAACCCAAAATTGTATAATCATAAATTGTCTTAGACAAACAAGATAGTTCTCAGCCAGGTAATAGACATGATTTATCGGTGCACCATGAATCACCGTTGCAATGCAGCCAATGGTTTAGGTACCTTCAGAGAAACAACCACAATAATATTTACGAATCACCGTAATTTTTACAAATGGTTATTATTCTACCATAGCCTAGACACCAAGAAAGTAAATTGTTCAAAGAAGACAACTTTTCAATATACTATTAAGAGCCATCGATGTCTAACCGTTATTATTAAGAAAAATCTAAGATGAGATGCCAAGCAGAAATTAAACGTGTATTAACAATGCAACTACAAATGAATTTTTTTATAAAATGCAAATGCAAGCAACCAACAATTCAAAATGAATAAAAACAAGAGATATAGAAAGCAAGCAAGTTTTATTTATTTATTTTTTGGCAAGCAAGGTGAAGCAATTATTTTTGGCAAGCGGCTCCTTTCTTTATCTGCTTTGGCAACCTGAAATAAAAACAAAAGAAAAGCAAACTCTTTAATTTTTTTTTATAAATACGAAAACAAATCATACAAGCTCACAGACTCAAAACGAAACACCCAACTCAAAACTAAAAATTAAAATCAAAACAAAAGAAGGCAAAAAAACAATGAAAACACACAAACTCAAGAAGTTTTAAATCAAAACAACATAAAACCAAAACATATTCACAATTTTTTTTAAAAAAAGAAGACTTCACCAAATAACAAGAACCTGACCCAAACAAAAAATGTAAGCCAGCTTACTCCGTTATCCTAGACCCCTAAATACCCAGAACGCAATTTTTTATATCTCAAGTTCAAAACGAATCAAAATCAGCAATAAGAAAGAATCGATTTTTTTTTATCACAAATTCAAAACCATAATTTGCCAATCCAATTTCATAATTTGAAGGGTTTGAAGTGGATGCGGGTTTGTGGAGGTATTGGAAGTGGTAGTGTAGTATTTGGGATTGGAGAAGGATTCGAGTGGAGTTCGATTGTTGGTCGTTTGTAGTGATTTGTGAATGGATAAAGTCCAGGCGTGGGTATGTGAGAAGCTCAATGTGAATTGGATAATTGGCGAGGTCTCGGTGATGTATAGGCTAGGGGATTGTTTTGTTGCTCGCAGTTGTGGTGTGTGGTCAGCGAGGTTGTTGTGGTAGGGTGTGTCGATGCAGCGAGATGAAGTGTTCGATGATATGGTATGGAAGTGATGACAGGTTGGAGAAGTTTGAAACTGTTATAGGTAGTTTTGAAATGATGTATAGCAGGGTTGTTGTAGTAGGCAGAGGAGATGTAGGCAGGGGCTGTAAGGTCAGAAGTAGGTTGATGTTGAGTGGAGTGTAGTGGATGATATTTGTAGTGGAAGATGTGAAGGCAATGGGAAGTGTGGGTTGTGATGCTGGAGATATGTGGTATGTAAGAGGAGGCGGGGATGTATGTGCTCGGTAAAGTGCATAAAGGAGAAGGCGGCTGTAGGCTGCTGGTCGTTGACAACAAACTACAGTGTGATGGTGTTTTTCACTCTTTTTTTGTTGATATGGTGGCTGTTCTTGTGAATGAGTGGGAAGTATGCAGAGAAGAACAGCAAGAAGGTGATGTAAGAGGAAGTGTAGAAGTTTGGTGGTGAAGATGGTGTAAGTGTGGACAGAGCCTCAAGGAGGATGTTGTTGTTTTGATGTGGTATGTGATGAAGGATGGATGGAAAAAAATTGTAGTTAGGGGAATATATGCACAGTACATTGGGATGATATGTACAATGCAACGGAAAGAGTAACAGAGAGATGGTGAGAGTCTGTATGCAAAAATGCAAATGTAAACCAAAGAAAGAAAAAAAGAAAAATGTAAATAATAAAAAATGTAAATACAAATGGTAATAAAATGTTTTTTTAATAGAAATGCAAATTGCAAATGCAAGAAGAAAACAAATGGAACAACTACACTCACACAACTCAAACGTACACAAATCAAACACCCAAACAACAAACACACAACATTTTTTTTAGTTACAAACACACAAAATAAAATCAAAAAAAATCAAACTAAAAATAATTCGAAGAATATAAAATCAAAATCAAAGCAATTCCTCGGCAACGGCGCCAAAAACTTGTTAATCGACGGATTTTCTGTTGGTTTAGAAAACCGTTGAAAAACTTTGAAATAAAATTTTACCACAACCGCACGGTGTATGGATGTAGCACATGGCGAATACGGGTCGATCCGCAGGGAATTGATGATTTTAAAATTCTATTCAATCAAATTATACCGAAGTCGAGAGTGAATAGCTAGAAATGTAAGAAACTAACAAAAACTAGCAAAAGAAAAATCGATAAAAAATATGAGAGTTAGATGACAATTTAGAGATAAATTCACTCTCTAGATCACATAATTCAACAATTAATGAAATTATGATCTCTTTTTTGGTCATAAGTGAGTTTAAATGACGTGTTTATCATAAGTATGGCTCATTTGTGCTATTAATTAGCTCAACATAAGCCATCAAACTAACACAACCTTTAAACCACTTACTAACTCTCATGAAAATGACAATAAAGTTGCAAATGAAATCTATTTTAAGTATGGCCTATTAACTATTAATTAGAAATATAGACCATCAAATTTGAATTTCAAATCACTTTCTTATGCCATAATCATATTTTGATGAATATGCATTTGAGTTAATTGTTTAATCATAGCCTATTTGGTGTCAACAATATAGGCTATGAAATTCAAAAAAAAAAAAAAACAAATTAAACCGCTTCAAGCATTGTCATTAAGCACAAAAAGAGCTATAATAATTAAAATGTTGAAGCTACATGATTAGAGGCTTCATTGCCCCTAAATTGAAGGGATTAGCCTCTCATATTTGTTATCAAAACAACAAATATAGCTTGCAACATAAAAGAAAAAGAAAAGAAAAAGAGAGCAAAGTAAAGAAAAAAACCTTTCTACTTGCATGAAAAATAAATCTACACTACCAACATGAAAGTAAATAAACAAAAGAACCATGTAAAAGAAAGAGAGCACCAATTAACACTGCATAAAAAATGAAAGTTACGTGAAGTAAAAATGGCTAAGTATCCATGAAAAGAAAATAGGAGCTTTCTTTTATTTTGAGCCTAAAACTAATGAAGAGGAGGGTTACATGAAACATAAGGAGTTATTTATACAAGCATGAAACCCTAATCCATACTTTGGGGAATGTCCAAACTACCCTTAAGAAAGTGTAAAGTCCAAGTAATCATTAGCTTCTACTAATCATCATTTAAGTGTACATGAAGCCATTAATTCCATAAGCATGTGCATTAGCCTCTAATTTGTACATTAAGGTGGTGGGTAGTTGGGGTCCTCCATGATATTCACTTTGAATTATTTCCATCTTCATTCCTTTATATTCATGTTGTGCATGCATGTGTCTTCATGAAACCACTCATATTTGAGATCAAATTCCTATACAAATATATATAAATTTCCAATTAATTTTTGTCAAAGAAATATATGCACACAAATGGCCGTTTTGCCCCAAAATGAAGATGGATATGTGACAGTTTGGAATTAATATGGATTTTGGTTAAAACATGTTAAAATACCCAATATGATCATTTATTTAATTTAAATAAATTAAATATGGTGGTAAAAATATGCACATTTACGTGCACATCATTTTTTCATAGTCATCCATTAGTAATAGAAAATAAAGAAGCACCCTTAATAATTATTTCATAATTATAGAATAGGCCATAAAGAATTCCATCATATGATTATGATTCAAATGACACTTATGAATTGTACCTCAAGTGATTAAAAGGTAAATCACCCATTTAGTAGGAGTGACAAAAGAGTTTATGAACTCTTTAGATTGACTCATATTGATGTATTCAATCTGAGGTCTAATGATGATAGAAAATATCCACTTATTTTATTTACTTCATTGATGAAATATTGTACATATGAACATGAGTAGTATATTTGTGATTAGTTAATAGAATGTAAAAAGGAAGTAGAAAACTATAACATGCAAATGAAATAATATAATTTGATTTAACCGAATATGCGAGTATATTGGAAGGAGTTCCAAAATACCGAAAGAGAATGATATTCAACCATTAATGTGACACCTCCCTATGATACATAATGAATTATCCATAACGAGTAATCGAATATTGTAACAACCCGCATATTTGGACCATTTAAATTGACAATAATCCACACATGTCAACTTAAATAATACAAAACACGAATCATTATGGGATTATAAACAAATAAATGTAAATGAGAATCAATACAACATCACAGTCACAGAACAGTCACAGAATAATGCAGTGGAAGATACATCGTCATAATAGCAGTTCATGAAGCTAGTACATAAAGTACAACAATGTCTAAACAAAAGGTGACTGAAAGGAAATACATAAATGTCCAACAGATAAGGACATCAATACTGGAATAGAAATAGACAGATAAAGATAAATGCTAAGTCTTCAGCATCTTCAACCAACCTTGATCAGCAAACTGGATAGCTTCAGACTGACCCGAGCGTATACAAAAAGAAACACTCGAGTCAGGACTCAAAATCTTATACAGGATAATCAAGTACAGGGAATAAAATCCATAACTCAAAGATGAATAAAACATCTCTAAGGATCCGATAAACTATCTATATATACAATAGAATACGATATGTAGATAATGTCTAATCAGTAAAGTACGATATTAAAATAGCGTTAAGGCGTTACCATAATTCCCCTTAACACATTTTGTAATGCCATAGTCTATACAGCACCGTAAACCCCACCGTAAACTAGTGGTTATCAGAGGGTACCCCATAGGTATAACACAAAACAAAACGTAGTGGTCGCGAATAGGATAATCAGTATGACAAGGTACATGAGGCGATACCAACTAGGATACTAGTAGTTGCGTGATCCGGACCGATGTTGAGCATAGTAGCTACTATCCCAACACCGCGAAACAACACTCCCAAATCAAGGGGTGCACCCAAATCGAATCACAAAAGTAATAGATATGGTATCGAAGAAGCGTGTCTGCTAGAGGTGGCGATCCTCAATGGCCCGACGCGGCTCCTGTTTTAGTCATGTCAGGGGTCATCCAATATCATTCTCTTTCTTCAGTCAACGCGTTCATCAAACCATCCACTTCATTCTGGATCAACACTTCGCGTAGAATAGTTATTAAAGTGGTTTTCGGCATCGACAGAGAGTATGTCCATTCCCGATCCCGGTCTCTTCAATAACTACGTATTTATTACCCGATGGTTGGTTAAATTAATGTTTAAACAATCAAAGTCCAAAAGTCAAGGTGCAAATTTGACTTCCAAAATTTGACATTTCACGATTCAATTTATTTTAGATATTTTAAAACATATTTCCAAATGCAACTTTTAGTTCAAACATTTGAGTTGACAATTTAAAAATTAAGTATTCCGGTTCAATTTAATAAGGTCTAAATGTCACTTATTAAATTTAGTTCATAATCAACGAATTCAATTTAAGGGTAAACTTAGTTTAAATTATTAAATCAAATTCTATTCATTTCACTTCATGTTTACTTCCACTATTATCATAAATTCGATTAAATCAATTTCATTAATTAAATTCCTTTTATCAAACTTCATTTGATTTATTTACCAATTCAATTAAATTTCTAATCAAAGAAGTCCATTTCCATTTACAATGTCCTGATTTGATTAATTCGTTAAATTTAGAATCATTTTATATTTAAATAATCACTAAGTTATATCCGTAAAACTTTGGTTAGTTTTTGTATTCCTGTTAAGTCAAATTTTCTAAATTTCAAATTAAATTTATAGCATGTTCCTAATCTATTTAATTAAAACCGAGTTTTAATCTAAACCTAAAAAAAATAAATTTTTAAATTATCAAATTCTAAAACTTACTTGTTTCTAAATCTCATTTCAATTAATTTTTCAATTCATTTTATTCCAATTGGGTTAGTTTATTAAACCGTTTCAATTTAAATCCATTAATTTATTTCAACTTAAATCCCTTAAGTTCGTTATTAAATTTCCAAACAAATTGTTAAGTTCATTCCTTAATTTAAAATATTATTCAATTTCAAAATGATTTTTGTTGACCAATCGGGTTTCTTATTTCTAATTTTCTATCCTAAGCCAAGTTGTTTAGTTGGGTATTTATCATTTCAACCCAATATCATTCAATATAAAACAAAGCATAACAAAGGGAACTTGCAGTGTGATAACTGAGATGGTGTCAAAGTAAATAAACAAGCAATAGCAACCATACATAACAATTTAACAATTTATTAAATAATCCCGAAATAATCGTATTAACTTACATTTGTTATTTATGCAAATTAATATAATTATTCCTGGAATCCACACTATCGTTTTATGCAGATTAAAGATTATTACATTATGGTTTTCACTTGGTGTCTATTATCAAATTTCTACATCAATCATACATTCAATGGTTCAAAGTGAAATTAACGCTATTCTACGCGACGATTTATTTAACATTTAAAGGGGTCAAGTTCAACATATATAATCCATTTTAAATTGTTGACTATCCTATATAAATTTCAATGTTCATATTATGTTTCACTTATATTAACAACCAAATTCAACATCACATAACAATTTTAGTGTCGCAACTATTTGTCGTAAACTAACGATATTCAAATTTAACTTGCATAGCGATTTAAAATTTTATTTCAACAATTTTAACAATCAACAATTTAATAACCAAATTAATATTAACGACAATTATCACTTGATTATCATAGCATAATAGATTGAGTCGTGAATGAAATATTCACCTTGCGTGGTTGAAGAAGATGACGGCGAAGCACGAAGATGGATAGATAAGATAGACCCTAACAAGCACGATGCAAAATGAACACAACTGCGATCGACAAATAATTAATCAATAATTTGTTTATTGCAATATATATATATATATCGATTTGAATATATATATAAAACATACCAAAACAAGGAACTAGATGTAAATAAGGTAGATGGAAGCCTAGGCCTGAGATCCCGGATCAGCTACAACTATCAAGCAAGCGAACAACATATAAGATACTGTAACTCATGTTCATTTATATACTAAATATATGTAGATTCGTACTTGACAACACACACACACAGATATATATATATATAATAATAATAATAATACCTTTCAACATAGTTTATATACTAAACCATAACCTTATACAAAAGGAAACGAACGCGTAGACTTTGTACGTTATATAGATAAACCAATTAAAACAAAAGTTTTATAACTCATAAAATATTTCTATATACAAAACCAATATAAATATAACGGTATATATGGAAATTTCATATAAATGGAATCACTGCTTCAACAAATATAACTTTGTAAACTAAACTAATATATAAAGCAACACATACTATACGTAAAGTAACTTATACACTTATACTACTGATTTATAAAGTAACTTATACACTTACTATACGTAAAGCAACAAATATAACTTATAACATACACTTATACTATACGTAAAGTAACACATACTATAGATGAACTTGATATATTAAATATAAAGTAACTTATACTACTCATTTATAAAATGGCTATAGAAACAAAATATAAAGTGGGTTTGGGACGCGGGTAGTTGCAGTGGAGGGGAGACGGGCCGGTGGAGTGTGGGTGGGCAGTGGGACTCGAGTGTAGCAGGGTAGTGGGGAGGCAGACGGGGGGCCGTGTGGTGTGGGCGGAGCTGCAGGGGCCGTGTGGTGTGGGCGGAGCTGGTAGGGGGCGGTGTGGTGTGGGCGGAGCTGGTAGTGGAGGGGGTGGCCGGTAGGAGGGGGTGACAGTAGGAGGGGGTGACGGGCCGCATGGGGTGGCCGAGGGTGTGGGGCATGGGGCTGATGGTAGGGGCAAAGACGGGCCACATGGGGGTGGCTGATGGGACGTGACTGCATGGGGTTTGCAGTGGAGAGGAGGCGGGCTGGGGCGGTGGCGCTGGTGGGCTGTGTAGCGGGCAGGGGGAGGCGGTCAGGGGGCTGTGGATGGTGGAGTGTGCCGTGCAAGGGATTGTGAGTTGTAGATGGGTTTGGACACGGCAATGGGTGGAAGGGTAAGGCGATGTGCTGGTGGAGTGGGTAGGGGCGAAGTTCGGTCTGAGGTTGGTGGAACAGTGGGGCGGAGGCGATGCGGTGGTGGCACGTGGAGAGGGGCGAGTTTCACTCTGTAACCCGATAACAAAACAACAAAAAATAAAAATAAAGAAAGTATGGAAGAAGAATGAGGGGAGGCTGGTTTCATATTTGCAGTAAAAAAAAAGAAAAATATGTGAAAGAAGAAGACAGAGCTATTACGTACCATGTTTTGAGAGCGAAGTGAAAACAACTGATGATGCATAGCAATTAATGAAGCAGAGGCATAAATGAAGGTACATATATAGAGAGGAGTTCAGAGTGTACAGTTAAAAGCAATGATGATTTTGCAAAGTGGTGGCTATTGGGTTTCCAAGACAGCTGAATAGACCCTTAAAACTTGAACGTTGGAAAGTTGAGTACCGGTTTGTGCTGCGTAACGGACCAGTTTGTACTCCGTTAATAATTATAATTTGCAACCTCGAACTCCGCTTGACACAAACAAATATATCGTTTTGATCAGTGCGACGAGACGAACACAACGGTATAAAGATATTAATGGTTCGACACCGTTTGCGAAGTGGTAAATCTTATTAAACCATTTGCACGAGCGAACAATTTAACTAGCAATTAAAAGCGAAATTTGACGAAACGAAATGCGCCGTCAAGTTCAGAATATTTCTTTATGCAACATTGTGAAAAATATTTGAGTTCGGACGATAGGAAATTTACACATAAGATTTGAACTAAAATGTAAATGCGACGAGCGTAATTTACTTCAATATTTTCCGACGAAATTTGGCGCACGCCTATATCCACCTAGACGCATTCCAAATGTGAAGTTTGGATAACAACGGAAGTTGTTTGTGAAAATTCGAATTTCTACATAAAATAAGCGATTTTAAAATTTTAAACTGGGTCTGAATTTCAGGGTCGTTACATTCTCCCCCACTCAAAACTTTTCGTCCTCGAAAAGGAACAAAGTGAAGAGTGGAAGGACCGATAAAAGAGATACGATGGATATAGAATAGATTATCGAATAAAGTATAGAGTATAGAATAGAATTTACCTTCAACAAACAATTCTGGATTAGAATCTCGGATACTCTCCTCGGTTTCCCAAGTACAATCACGATCATCGGGACTCCATTGGACTTTGACTAGGCTAACAGATTTCCTTCTAAGCCGCTTCATATCCTTATCAACAATACGAAGTGGTCTCCTCTCTATAGTCAAATCCGGCTCAATCTCAACCTCATCTAACTGAGCAATAGGAATGGTCATGGATGGATCATGTACAACATTCCGAAGATGTGAAACATGAAATACGTTGTGCACACCCTCAAATTTCTCCGGTAGTGCAACTCTGTAGGCTAGTGTACCAATCCTCTCAGTGATAGTGAATGGTCCAAAAAATTTAGGAGCGAGCTTCCCTCTACTACCAAATCGAATAACATTCTTCAAAGGTGATACTTTAAGAAATACCTTATCCCCAACCTGGAATTTTAACCCTCTTCTACGCCTATCTGCATAGCTCTTCTGCCTATCCTGTGCGGTTTTCATCTTCCTTCTGATCTCATTAACCTTCTCGGATGCTTCCATAATCATATCCGGGCCAAGAACTAATTGGTCACCAGGCTCAATCCAACAAGCTGGCGATTTGCATGGTCGTCCATATAAAGCTTCGAACGGTGTCAATCGATACTCGCTTGATTATAAAGATAGTTAAATTTCAATTCAATTTTTTTATTCAAATTGAAATTTTTTGATTACCTGATAACTGTTGTTATAAGTGAATTCAACCAAATGGAGATGGTCTTCCCAAGATCCACCGAAATCAATAATGCAAGCTCGGAGCAGATCTTCCAAAATCTGATTTACCCTCTCAGTTTGGCCATCTGTTTGAGGATGATAAGCCGTGCTCAGATTCAGTTTAGTGCCCAAGACGTCCTGAAATGCCTTCCAGAATTTAATAGTGAACAAGGGATCTCTATCGCATACAATACTAGATTGAACTCCATGAGTCTAACAATCTCTCTCATATAAATCTCGGCCAAACTCAAAGCAGTACGAGTGGTCTTAACAGGAATAAAGTGAGCAGATTTTGTCAACCTATCAACAATCACCCATATACTCCCGTTACATTTCTGGTCCTCGGTAATCCATCGACGAAGTCCATAGAAATTTGATCCCATTTCCAAAACGGAATCTCTAGGGGTTGAAGTAATCCTGCCGTCTTCCGGTGTTCTGCCTTGACTTGCTGGCAAGTGGTGCATCTACTGACATATATGGAAATATCTCTCTTCATCCCACTCCACCAATATAAACGCTTCATATTTCGATACATCTTGGTTACACCAGGATGAAATGAAAGTGATGACTGATGGTTCTCTTTAAGTACTTCTTGTCTCAATCCATCGACATTAGGAACACAAATACAATTGTCAATCTTCAGAACTCCATTACTATCTATCTGTGCTCCCACTTTACTGTCAGCATTTCCCACTCTACCAAGAACTAACTCCTTCATGCGATAGAGCAAGGTGTCCTCATATTGCTTAGCTTTGATGCGATCCAAAAGAGATGGGGAGATCACCAGCTGAAATAGCATGCCTTCTACAAGGTTACAACATGACAATGCTTTGCTACGGCTCAAAGCATCAGCTACAACTTTTGCTTTTACAGGAGTATAATTGATGTCGAGATCATATGCAGCTAAGAATTCGAGCCATCAGACTTGTCTCTAGTTCAAATCCTTCTGAGAGAAAATATACCGCAAGGACTTATGATCTGTGAATAATTCAAATTTTGTCCCCAAAAGATGATGCCTCCATAGTTTCAAAGAAAATACAACTGCAAGAAGTTCTAGATCATGAGTTGCATAGTTTACTTCATGGATCTTCAACTGGCGACCTGCATAGGCAACAACCTCACCATTTTGCATCAAGACAGCACCTAAACCTTCCTGACAAGCATCGGTATAGACAGTTAATCCTTCACTCCCATCAATTACCGCAAGAACTAGGGCTAAAGTTAACTTACGTTTCAACTCATTAAAAGCTGATTCGCACTTCTCACTCCAAATAAACTTGACATCTTTCGAAGTTAAAGCAGTAAGTGGGGAAGACATCCGGGCAAAGCGCTCAATAAATCTGCGATAATAACCGGCTAGGCCCAAGAAGCTACGGATATCAGCAGGAGTTTTGGGAGTCTCCCAATCCTGTAGATAAATTTTCAAATTAGAAAGGAATAAGATGGGTCGAATAGAAATAAAGAATAGGATAGAACTTACATTGATTACGACGATCTTAGCTGGATCGACCGAAATCCCGTTTTTAGAAACAATATGGCCAAGGAATCGTACTTCGTCTCGCCAGAAGTGGGATTTCGAGAACTTGGCTTTAAGCTGATGATTTCGGAGAGTTTCCAGAACATAAGCAAGATATGTCTTATGCTCTTTCTCATCTTTGGAGAAGACGAGAATATCATCAATGAAGACAAGAACAAACTTGTTAAGGACATCACGGAAGACTCGATTCATTAAGTCGACGAAATAAGCAGGTGCGTTGGTCAAACCGAATGGCATAACCAACCATTCATAGAATCCATTCTCGGTATGGAAAGTTGTCTTATGAATACTATCTTCTGCTACTCTGAGTTGGTGGAACCCAGTGGCTAGATCAAGTTGTGAGAAAACTTTAGCTCCGTAGAGTTGATCGAATAAATCATTGATGCGTGGCATCGGATAGCGGTTCTTGAGAGTGCGTTTGTTTAATTCTCGGTAATCAACACACATGCGAAGAGATCCATCTGATTTGGTGACAAATACGACTGCGGCGCCCCATTCAGAACAACTTCTCCTGATCAAACCCCTAGCAAATAGATCATCAATTTGAGTTTTAAGTTCAGCTTTTTCCTTAGGAGCCATCCTTCTGTGAGGGAGAACTACGGGAGTAGCATTAGGAATAAGGTCAATACGGAAATCGATCTCTTGCTTTGGCGGTAGAGAGTCGACCTCTCCAAATACATCAGGAAACTTTTGAAGAATAGGAGTGGTACTAAGGTCATCCGGGTGAGCATCAAGAGAGAACATGAAGCTTCCGGCATATTTCTGAGGCGATTTGCATTCGATGACAAGCGGTAGACCCTTGTCATTGACCAGAGAAACAGAACGAGCTTTGCAAGAAATAACAGCATCGAATTTCCTTAACCAATCAGCACCCAACAAAATGTCAAATGCTACGAAGCCAAGCACATAAAAATCCCAAGTGAATCGATATCTTCCATACAGAAGCACAACCTCTTTACAAATTCTACTGAGGTTGGCAAGTCCTCCAATAGGGTTGGAGACACATAAGGAAGTAGTAGCAAGAGTAGGTTCTAATTTGAGCTTATTACAAAGATCAATAGATATGAAGCTATGAGATGCACCGGTATCGAATAATACCCGAACAGGTGAATCATGAAATGAAAAAGTACTTCGTAAGGTACCTCGGTCATCCAGAGCAGGTGGTGGAAGTGGTGCAGGAGTGGTGATAGCATATACTCCAGATGGTGTGCCTTTCTTCCGTAATGGGCAGTCTCTCTTGAAGTGACCTGGCTAGAGGCAGACATGGCATAAATCATTCCTCATCTGAGAAGGTGGTGGAATAGCAGCTCTCGTGGATGGACAACTATTAGCATAATGGCCCTTCTTATCGCATTTGAAGCAAGTGATATTGGCAAGGTCGATTGGGCTTTTCTGGGCATATCCCAATCCCGTAGTCTTTTGCCAAGCTTTCTTTTGTTGATCAAAGTTCATCTTCCTCTTTCCGAGCTGGCTAGAAGAGGGCTGAGTAGGAGTGGCCTTAGCAATGGGTCCCCTAGGCTTTGCCTTATATCTAAGGGCATAATCAACAAATTATGTGAAGGTGCAGTGAGTGTGGCCAGTAAGCAAGTCATAATACTCTGGTCTAGCTCCCAAAATGAACTTCTCGTTCTTAAGAAGTGGTGTGTCGATCAATCCCGGGCCAAACTAGGACAGTTCGTTGAATTTCCTCTCCTACTCAGAAAAAGTCATACTGCCCTGCTTAAGATCCATAAAAGCTCTATAAAGTTGGGTTTTTCCAGCAACCGGCATCCATTGTGCCGTGAAAGTGTCCCTATCAAAAGATAGACTAGATGAATAATATTTCAAAATTTGAAGGAAGAATTAAGACTACGAAATCCGAACAAATTTATACCTAAACTGGGCCCAAGTAATGGTGTTCTCCTCGATACGAGAAGTAACAGATTGCCACCAATCTTGTGCGGCAACCCTAAGTTGCCAAGCAGCAAGCTGACGCTTCTGAGCATCAGTGATCTCCAATCCAGAAAATATCTTCTCTAAGCCTTTGAGCCATTGCTGAGCTCCGATAATGCCCTCGGATCCAGAAAACTTAATACCCTCTAGCTGGATATACTCTTTAGTAAGAGTGGTGAATTTGATTGGAGTTGGGGCGGCAGGTGCAGCCTAGGCGGGACCATGGCCTCTTCCTCCCCTATTGCTTCTTTCGGTGCTCATCCTGAAATATCTAAAGAGATTTAGAACCAAGGATAGAAAATCATAAATCTTAAAGAAACTCTAATTAACGAATCAAAAGAAGTTTGAATTTAAGGATCTGGATATTGGATCGATTCTCCTCATTCTAGGGTATTGCTACCCTATCTCTGATGAGTTTATATAACCCCAAACTAAGGTTTTTTTAGAGAAACCAAAGCTCTGATACCAACTGTAACAACCCGCATATTTGGACCATTTAAATTGACAATAATCCACACATGTTAACTTAAATAATACAAAACACGAATCATTATGGGATTATAAATACATAAATGTAAATGAGAATCAATACAACATCACAGTCACAGAACAATCACAGAATAATGCAGCGGAAAATACATCGTCATAATAGCAGTTCATGAAGATACTACATAAAGTACAACAATGTCTAAACGAAAGGAAATACATAAATGTCCAACAGACAAGGACATCAATACTGGAATAGAAATAGACTGATAAAGATAAATGCTAAGTTTTCAGCATCTTCAACCAACCTTTATCAGCAAACTGGATAGCTTCAGACTGACCCGAGCATATACAAAAAGAAACACTCGAGTCAGGACTCAAAATCTTATACAGGATAATAAGTACAGGGAATAAAATCCATAACTCAAAGATGAATAAAACATCTCTAAGGATCTGATAAACTATCTATATATACAATAGAATACGATATGTAGATAATGTCTAATCAGTAAAGTACGATATTAAAATAGCGTTAAGGCGTTACCATAATTCCCCTTAACACATTTTATAATGCCATATTCTATACAGCACCGTAAACCCCACCGTAAACTAGTGGTTATCAGAGGGTACCCCATAGGTATAACACAAAACAAAACGTAGTGGTCGCGAATAGGATGATCAGTATGATAAGGTACATGAGGCAATACCAACTAGGATACTAGTAGTTGCGTGATCCGGACTAATGTTGAGCATAGTAGGTACTATCTCAACACCGCGAAACAACACACCCAAATCAAGGGGTGTACCCAAATCGAATCACAAAAGTAATAGATATGGTATCGAAGAAGCGTGTCCGCTAGAGGTGGCGATCCTCAATGGCCCGGCGCGGCTCCTGTTTTAGTCATGTCAGGGTCATCCAATATCGTTCTCTTTCTTCAGTCAACGCATTCACCAAACCATCCACTTCATTTTGGATCAACACTTCGCGTATAATAGTTATTAAAGTGGTTTTCGGCATCGACAGAGAGTATGTCCATTCCCGATCCCGGTCTCTTCAATAACTACGTATTTATTACCCGATGGTTGGTTAAATTAACGTTTAAACAATCAAAGTCCAAAAGTCAAGGTGCAAATTTGGCTTCCAAAATTTTACATTTCACGATTCAATTTATTTTAGATATTTTAAAACATATTTCCAAATGCAACTTTTAGTTCAAACATTTGAGTTGACAATTTAAAAATTAAGTATTCCGGTTCAATTTAATAAGGTCTAAATGTCACTTATTAAATTTAGTTCATAATCAACAAATTCAATTTAATGGTAAACTTAGTTTAAATTATTAAATCAAATTCTATTCATTTCACTTCATGTTTACATCCACTGTTATCATAAATTCGATTAAATCAATTTCATTAACTAAATTCCTTTTATCAAACTTCGTTTGATTTATTTACCAATTCAATTAAATTTCTAATCAAAGAAGTCCATTTCCATTTACAATGTCCTGATTTGATTAATTCGTTAAATTTAGAATCATTTTAAATTTGAATAATCACTAAGTTATATCCATAAAACTTTGGTTAGTTTTTGTATTCCTCTTAAGTCAAATTTTCTAAATTTCAAATTAAATTTATAACATGTTCCAAATCTATTTAATTAAAACCGAGTTTTAATCTAAACCTAACAAAAATAAATTTTTAAATTATCAAATTCTAAAACTTACTTGTTTCTAAATCTCATTTCAATTAATTTTTCAATTAATTTTATTCCATTTGGGTAAGTTTATTAACCCGTTTCAATTTAAATCCATTAATTTATTTCAACTTAAATCCCTTAAGTTCGTTATTAAATTTCCAAACAAATTGTTAAGTTCATTCCTTAATTTAAAATATTATTCAATTTCAAAATGATTTTTGTTGACCAATCGGGTTTCTTATTTCTAATTCTCTTTCCTAGGCCAAGTTGTTTAGTTGGGTATTTATCATTTCAACCCAATATTATTCAATATAAAACAAAGCATAGCAAAGGGAACTTGCAGTGTGATAACTGGGATGGTGTCAAAGTAAACAAACAAGCAATAGCAACCATACATAACAATTTAACAATTTATTAAATAATCCCGAAATAATCGTATTAACTTACATTTGTAATTTATGCAAATTAATATAATTATTCCTAGAATCCACACTATCGTTTTATGCAGATTAAAGATTATTAGATTATGGTTTTCACTTGGTGTCTATTATCAAATTTCTACATCAATCATGCATTCAATGGTTCAAAGTGTAATTAACTCTATTCTACGCGACGATTTATTTAACATTTAAAGGGGTCAAGTTCAACATATATAATCCATTTTAAATTGTTGACTATCCTATATCAATTTAAATGTTCATATTAAGTTTCACTTATATTAACAACCACATTAAACATCACATAACAATTTTAGTGTCGCAACTATTTGTCGTAAACTAACAATATTCAAATTTAAGTTGCATAGCGATTTAAAATTTTATTTCAACAATTTTAACAATCAACAATTTAATAACCAAATTAATATTAACAACAATTATCACTTGATTATCATAGCATAATAGATTGAGTCGTGAATGAAATATTCACCTTGCGTGGTTGAGGAAGATGACGGCGAAGCACGAAGATGGATAGATAAGATTGACCCTAACAAGCACGACGCAAAATGAACACAACTGCGATCGACAAATAATTAATCAATAATTTGTTTATTGCAATATATATATATATCGATTTGAATATATATATAAACCATACCAAAACAAGGAACTAGATGTAAATAAGGTAGATGGAAGCCTAGGCCTAAGATCCCGGATCAGCTACAACTGTCAGGCAAGCGAACAACATATAAGATACTGTAACTCATGTTCATTTATATACTAAATATATGTAGATTCGTACTTGACAACATATATATATATATATATAATAATACCTTCAACATAGTTTATATACTAAACCATAACCTTATACAAAAGGAAACGAACGTGTAGACTTTGTACGTTATATAGATATACCAATTAAAACAAAAGTTTTATAACTCATAAAATATTTCTATATACAAAACCAATTTAAATATAACAGTATATATGGAAATTTCATATAAATGGAATCACTGCTTCAACAAATATAACTTAGTAAACTAAACTAATATATAAAGCAACACATACTATACGTAAAGTAACTTATACGCTTATACTACTGATTTATAAAGTAACTTATACACTTACTATACGTAAAGCAACAAATATAACTTATAACATACACTTATACTATACGTAAAGTAACACATACTATAAATGAACTTGATATATTAAATATAAAGTAACTTATACTACTGATTTATAAAATGGCTATAGAAACAAAATATAAAGTGGGTTTGGGACGCGGGTAGTGGCAGTGGAGGGGAGACGGGCCGGTGGAGTGTGGGTGGCCAGTGGGACTCGAGTGTAGCAGGGTAGTGGGGAGGCAGGCGGGGGACCGTGTGGTGTGGGGGATTTTGGTCCGAAAAGCTACTTTTTTGCAAACAGTCGAATTAGGACTCGAGACCCCTCCCATTGAGTTCAAAATGCCGTTTGCAACCATTTTGAGTATAAACATTGATATGTTTGGAGCTAGCTAAAAATTTGACCTTTTTCACTTTGGGTTTGGGTTCAGCCCACTAGCCAACTTAATACCCAAATCTGAACCATTTCTCCCCATTCACTCTCACTTCCTCCTCTTTTCAGTTCTAAAGCAAAAATGTTGGAAGAGAATGCGAAATAGAAATCCAAAACCCTAGTTCATTTGCGAAATCCAAGATCTAGCTCCAAATTCTAAGAGAACCCATTGGTAAGCATCCTTTTCATCTTCTCCAACTCTTTCTCCATTCCATTTCAGAAATTCCTAAACCTAACATAGGAAATATTTTTCTTGTAAGCTTAGATTGAAGCTTCTTGAGTTGTTATTGAAGAGGAATTGATCTTAGCTTGTTTTAAAAGCTTCTCCTTCATTGATTTGGGTTCAAAGGTGAGATTTTTATCTCACATCTATGACTATAATTATCTTTGGTTGTTGGGTATGAATTCCTAACACTTCTTCATGTGCATTTGCTCTTGATTTGGATTGGTTTTGTGAATATTCCAATTTTTGGGTTTTTAAGTCAAATTTGTGTGAAAATCCTTTTATGGATGTTTGATCATATTTTGGATGATGCATCGAGGAGCATATAGAGCCGGGTTGCCGATTGGCATAAACCCTTAGAGCCAATGTTCGTCCGGTCGCATTTTGGAAGAGTTTGCTCTTCATTTGGATAGGCTGCAAAACAGCCCAGGCAAGATTCAGTCGAATGAAAAGTCTATTCAGTCGACTGAATCTGGAACTCGAAAGTTTCCAGGCATGATTCAGTCGACTGAATCCTCTGTTCAATCGACTGAACCTGGAAACAGAAAGCTTCCTGAACCTGAAAAATTTCTAGGTACAGGGTCAGTCGACTGAAAACTTTGTTCAGTCGACTGAACCTGCTGTTTCAGTCCAATTTGCCTTTTTGGATTGAATTTCAAATTTAAATCGATTCGTGATGATCCTATTTGTTGTTATCATTTATTATCGAGGTCGCTCGATCCTATCCTCCCTTAGGTCTTCACTAGGTCATACCGTTTTGGACGGGGCGCTGCCCCGCACCCCGCCGGGGGCGCTGCCCCTTGGACTCCTGCGACCTGACCGGGCAGGTCGAACCACGTAGCGGGGGTGTTGCCCCCGCACCCCCACCTTAGGGGGTTGCCACCCCCCGCACCCCCCCTCCGTAAGGGATCTTATCTGAAAAAAATTCAACAGAACTTGCTTTGTTGAAATGCTGAGTTGACCATTCTTCGAGACAAACTATCTTGGGCTTCTCGGTCGATTTTATGGATTTTTGAATATCTATTTCGATGGATTCTTTATCGGTTTCTTTGGATTTTATTCATGTCTTCGAATGTGAATTTTTATGATTGATTGTTTCTACAATCACTTCTATGATTTGTCACTTTAAAATATAAAGGTTTTCTATACTAGTAGTAAATATCAAAACTCTTTCTTCAAATGATTTCAACACTATTTTATAATAAAGCTCGTTTTCTCAAACCGATTTCCAATCTATTAGTATATACAAACCTTTACCTCACTCGTATGAGAAATCTAATTAAACGACTTAGTAAAATAAGTGATATGAAACGCTTGCGTTTACTTCGTCGGTTAATTCTTGGACTTGTTCGATTGAATCTCTTGTGACAATTTTCTAGTGGAGATCTACAATTTGTTCGTAAATATTTAAGTTAAGCTAGTGGTTATGGGACATGAAGCTAAGCTCATATATTTACTAGCTTACTGTAGTTGACACTTCTTGATGATCGATGATGATCATTTTATGGTTTAGACTAGCATTGTGCGATGTCTCTTTGTCCACGTGGAGGAATGTACCTCATTTTTATTGAGCTTTGGCTCACTAGGAAGAGCTTCAGCTCAAAGTCCGCAATGGGGGACTATACCCTGTCGGGAGGAGCTTCGGCTCACCAGGAGGAGCTTCGGCTCACCAGGAGGAGCTTCGGCTCAAAGTCCGCAATGGGGGACTATACCATGTCAGGAGGAGCTCCGGCTCATTTTTATGGATTGGCCATCCTTTTCCTGTGATTTCTAGATTTCTAATTATTGATTTCTGAAATTTATGTTTCACCAACTTTTACAATTGACATTGATATGTATGTCATTTTTTGTGGTTTAGTGAATTAAATAAAGAATATGACATTCTTTTTATGCTATGAGATTCGTGAGATATTTGTATGATTTTCCTTTGTTGATTTTCTAATGTATACTTGTCGAGGTATGACATTTTTGGTTATCATACATTTTTATTGCATCTCTTCTTATAACTCATTTTATCTGATAATTATAGCTAGACTGATCCGTTTATTATTTTCTTCTTAAATAATACTCGGGTCAGACTGAGATATTGCAGGTGCTTCCTCATGACTTCCTATCTGGAACCATCTTCTGACTTTTACTTAACTACTTTAGTCTAGGAGTTTTTGTTGTATACATTTGACATGTAGACTCCTTGATGTATACATATTCTTTTGTCTAGCACTTGTATCTATTCTTTTGTGTTATTGTGGATCTTGTTTGACCACTACTCTGATATACACTTTCATGTGTTATATATTCATATCTTTTTCCGCCTTTGTTATATGGATGTCTGTGACTGATTTATGTTATGTTTATTTCTATATTTGTTTTCGAAGATTATTATAGCCACTGTTTAGTAGCTTTGAGTTTGTATCGGTGTGTCGGATTTCCTCTCGAAATCAAATGCATGTTATACTATCCAACATAGCGGTGCTCGCACAAAGCAATTACACGGATGGCCGCTCCTCAACAGCCTTATTCTCCGTGCTAGTTGATGGCATTACACCGTAGTGTCCTTGGCTAGCGTGGGTATAGAGGTGGGGCGTCACAGCTTGGTATCGGTGCCAGACTTCGGAACAATGTAGAATAATTTAACAAGGATCATCGTCCTAAGTCCATCTTAGGAGTCGTGCTTTAGGATTTAATTCATGTCTTCGTACCGAATCATCCTATTTTCTTTATGATTCCTTGTTTTATCTATCAAGATTGCTTGATATTTATTTTGAGAATAACTTTTATTCTTCTTTCTTTCTTAAAGAAGAGAAATGGTTAGAACAAATCGTCCCAGTGCCGGACAATCTAGTGCTACTCCCCAGGATGGAGTATTTATGCCTGCACAGCAGCTTCTTGATCTTGTAAAGAATGCTCACTCTGCCGGACCCATTCTCGAGCCTACTCATCCTAGATCTGGTTTTGCACGCTTGTGCAGAGACTATGCGACGACCCGACTTTCTATTCCCAGAAAATCGCATCATCTTGAAGAAAGAAAGGGATAGAAGAAGAAAAGAAAGAGAAAGAAAAACACAAACAACATCAGAGAACTCACAGCGGAACGAATAAAATATAATAATTAACATAAAATATTACATGGTGTCTCATTACATCAGAGTACACAACTTAAACAACAGATAATAGACAGTTATAAACTTCTGCCTAACTATACAACTCAAGTATACAAGATACAGACACAACATACACAGCGGAATCAATATATATATATATAACTACACGTCGGAGCCTCCTTCTCCATATCTCCTCCAGAATTCTTCAACTAACCTGATCCACTTGACTACTCATACATAATATGAGTACCCAAGAGTTTAATAAAACAGAAAATAAACACTCGGGTCAGACAGGGGTCTGGTGTGAGTAAACGGGTTAAAATTTGCTTAACTTTAGAAAACTTTTTGAAAGAAAAAGGTATCACGTAAGACTTCCCACACATAAACATGGAAAAGTTTTTACCTTACGCTAACCAAAACATTTGATAGGAAATCAAGTGATATTATAATAGTGTCTAGGGTTTTCAAGTAAATAAGAAATAGCCGAAATTGTTACATGATTAAATTCCAGCTACTAGCCACAAAAGTGGGTAATACAATCAAAACCGTAGGGTCTCGTACGGAAAATGGGATTCCATCAATGGCAGGGCTACTGCGGTACCGCCCGTCACAGTACGTGGCCTAGATCAACGTACCGAGGAGTACTCCCACTCCCCCGCAACACAAGGCCGGAACCATCCCTTACTGGACAGTCCCGAACAAGACAACCCCACAGTTGGCCGCGACCCAACTGCCCACCCAGCCGAATAAAAAGGGACTTCTAAACAGGGGAAAATCTTGCTCTCCAGTGGGAGCTACCCACGAAGCCTTGCTGCACCTCCCCTGTTTTAGCCATTCCCGGTTGATGAGGCTTAAGGTTACGATTACCTTTATAGAACACCTTTATCTTAGAATGTTCATTGTCCACCTGACGACGTGCTGAAAGCATTCAATCCATAGAAGTTCGTTCCGGGTTCGAACGAAACCGAAGGCACTATCTCGTTGCACTCATTATTGGAATCACCCTCAGAGTCAAAGACCATAGCCCTTGCACTCTGATTCACCATCTCGAATCTATAAGCACTATTCCATCAAACTCATTACGGAATCACCCACAGAGTTAAACTGACGTACATCCCTTACACCTTGAGTCTTCACTTGCTCCACTTGGATTAACGACCTAACGTTTAATTGGAATCGATGTGGTTTTCGGATTCCAAATATGGAAACCCGATCCCGATCTCACCGAAACCAAACGCCATTTTAATGTCCAAGTTGTACTTAAGGGTTTAAACAGTTTAACTTATATTCAGGATGATATAAACAAATAGATGAATCATATTATCACAAGAGATAATTCATCTCAATATACATCTTCACAAAGCAGCATATCACATAACAGATATATCCAAATCATCCAATATCAAACCAATATCAAACATCTAATATCAACCAATCAATCATCCAATAGCAATCACCAAATATTGATCATCCAATATCAATTAATTAACCAATATTAATCAATCAACTCATATTAATCAATCAACTCATATTAATCAAACATCCAAACCAGAATTAATTATCTCTTAATCAATTGGATTATCATAATTCTTCTACATTAATTATTCCAAATAAATTAATCGATCATCTCTAATGATCTTCACTAATTAATCTTTCTTGATTAATTATCTTAATTACATTCAAGTAATTGTCCTTAACCATATTCAGCAATTAACCTTTAATTACTATCATTATTTACAATAATTAATGATCCTTCATTAATTAATTAACTATAATTAGTTACATTAAACCTTAATTAATTACAATTAATCAATCACATTTAAATTAATTACTTATATTAATCAACCTTTATTAATATCATTAATCACATTCATTAATGATCCTTATTAATACTTTAATTAACTAATTAACTTATAATTAATCAACTCATTAATCCTAATCAGTAATTAACAATTTGTAATTACTTATTTTAATTAATGAACTTCTTAATTAATTAATTACTAATTTAATTATATTAATCCTTGATTAATTAATTCAATTAATTAATCTTTAATTACTTCATTAAGTAATTATTAAACAATTAGATTAAATAATAAATTCTTAATTGATTACTTTATTAATTAATTACAATTTAATTAATTTCATTTTGTAATTAATCTTAAGTTAAACTCATTCATTAATTAAATAACCTCATTAATTAATTAACTAAAATAATTAAGTAATTAACTCTTAATTACTTAACAAGTAATTGTCTCTAATTACTTCATTAATAAATCTTAATTAATCTCTTAATTAATTACTTAACAAATAATTAATCTCATCATTAAATAATTCTTAATTCTTTAATTAATTACTTCATAATTAATTATCTTTAAAACAATTATATTAATTAATTCTTTAATTAATATCATTAAGTGATTAACCAATAATCACTTCAACTAATTACTCCATGAGCAATTACCATTAATTACTTCCATAAGTAATTACATTCACAATTAACCATTAATTACTTTATTAAGTAATTACACTTAATTAATCTATAATTAAGTGATTATAAAAAAAATCAAATAAAAATTAATTAATTAACTAATCTTCTTATAATTAAAGAAAATCTTTAATTAATTAAGAAAAACATAAATTTTATTTAATCTCTTACTTATTAACAATTATACTTAATTAAGTATTCTTAAGTCATGGCCTTGCCAAAAAAAGTATTCTTAAGTCATATTCAAATAATTTAACCTTAATAATTTTAATAAAAAAATCATTTTCTTAACATTTTAACTTAAAATTTGATTTAATATTTAAATTCAAAATATCCTTCCAAAATGTAATTAAATTACCTTCAATATGAAATCACTTTAAATAAATTTAAATTGAAATAAAATATATAAAATTTTCAACTTATACTTTATAAATTTGATTAACATTAAATTTTTAAACAACAAGTTTTAAAGTTCTATTTTTATTTCTTTATAAAACTTGTTTATAATAAGATGCTTGAATTTTAATTTAATCGACTCAAGTCATAATGCAAACTAGTGATAAACCTATAACCAGCCAGCACCCAAAAGAAAAATCCCGAAGCAAAAAGCTAACCAACCCGAGTTAACCCCGAAGCAAAACCCAAACTATCTCCTTCGAGACAGACCCGAAGCTTGCACGATCCCCTACCCGAGATAACTCCATCTTCCCCATTGCATAATTTCCAGTGCACCACCGTATACACGTGCACCTTGCACAGCACCTACGGCCGGCGAAGTTCGCCGTGACCATTCTCCACAGTCCTAAATCGACACGCGAGCACTTAGGTGAACCCAGATCCTACAAAAAATACGCGAGTCGAAAAATGACCATTCGAACCAACTGCAGAAACAACGTCACAAAACCCACCGCCGACGAATTTCTCGACGATGATCCCTGCCGTTCCCTCCATAGCACCGCCACAACTTGACCTCCACTTCCCCCCATGTGCGATCACCCCCAAACCTTCATTCGCGTCGCAAACTCCTCCACGGTAAAGCCCAGTAAAACAAGCTTTAAAACCCTACTTTGCTCGATTACCAACTCCTCAGTCATTAGAAAAATCAAATTACATTTTTCCCATGATCCTTGATTCATAAACAAATTTCGAACAAGATTCAAGCTCCGATTAACATGCCAATCAATGGCAATTACTAAAACCCCCAAAAACACTCAAACCCTAATTTCTCAATGAATACTTAACTAAAAATCACAATTTACATATCAAAATTCATGATTTCCTACCAAGATTACATGCATGTAATCCAAATTAAAAATTAAGGTTGTTAATTTTAACCAATATCTTAGTTTTACTGTAATTCTTTTATTTATACTTATCTGTTGTCCTAAAAATCATAGAAATATTTTTGTGATCTTTATTACACATTTTCAAGCAAACTTCATTCATATATTCAAGGCTAATATGGACTATTTTGGGAAATTTTGATTTTTGAAACAAAGGTTACAGTTTTCTTCAAACAGAGAAGAACATCAATATATACAGTCATATATTTACATATATAAATGTAATAATAAATTCAATAAATAAAACTGAGTGATTTTCATGCAATACCAATATCAATTCAAAGATTTAACATGCATTCAAGTTTAAACCACTTTCAAACTGTTTTTAAATAGTTTACTCACCTTTATACATATGCAGAGCAGAGCAGATTGCAGAGAACAAGTTTTATTTTCTTTCCTGGCTTTGAAATTTTCCAGGCTTTGCTCTTAAACACTTGCATGTTTGAAATTGCAGATTGATGTTGCAGCTTTAGTTTGAATTGCGGGTTGATTTAGGATTTAGAAATGCAGATTGAATTTGCAGATGCTCTCAAAAGAAAGTGCAGGTTGTTCTTGCATATGCAGGTTACAGATTTGCATATTTTATCCTACTTTGGATTCCAATTTTCAGATTTGACAAATAGTTCAGGTTTTAATTTTTCTTTTAGATTCAAGTTTCAGGTTTGTAAGTGAACTTCTGATTTTTACCATTAATATTTGAAAAGAAGCAAAACAAAGAAAATGATGATGTTAAGTTTATTAAAGAAAAATGTAAACACTAGTTATTTTAAAGTTACATTTGCCCTCCATATTGCCTAAATGCCTTACATGTGTTAAAGATGACTTAAGATAGTTACACATGTCTCTTAATTATTTTAATAAATTTTATTTTAATTTAAAAGAAAATATAAACTTCCTTAATTAAGTTGCATAAATAAATAAATATTTACATAGATATATAAAGTTACTTTTTTTAAAAGAAGTTATTCTAATCTAATTATAATGTAAATAATTCTTATACATAAATTTAAAAATCTAAAACATATACATATTCATTTTTAACCATTTAAAATTAAACACTTTAAAGAAAACAAAATAAAACAAAACTTTATTTAAATCCTTTTTATAAACTATCATATTAAAAATAAATAATTACCTTATATTTTGGAAGCAAATAAATAAATCTTTAAATTAACTTTTGAAAATATAAATTAAAACAAAGCTTAAATCTATAATATTCATACACTATAAATTATTAATTCATTAAATTAAATTTCAAAATAACTCAAATTATAATATATACAAACACATATATTACAACTTGAAAATTAAATCTTAAATTTAAAACAAAAGCTCTTCTATCACAATATATATCAAATGTATATATTATAAACAAAATAAAATCTGATTAGCTTTGAAAAATAAATCTTATCAAATTTAAATTGTCAGAAAGATATAAATTACAATTATCAGATTAAATATTTATTAACCTTTAAAAAGAATAAATTTATCAGTTTAAATTAAAATTATAAAGAAAATTATCAAACCAGTTAAATTGTTAATACAGATTATTAAATTTATATTGCCCAAAATTCTGGGTTGTTACAATCCTCCCCCCTTAAAAGAATTTCATCCCCTAAATTTAAAAGCAAAGGTAATTTAATAATCCAATACAAATTTTAATTTAAATTAGCAAAGTATTCCTAACAACCAGTTACTAATATCCATAGCAACCAATCAAACAACAAACAACTCAAACTAATTATTCTGACACAAATCATAATAATTTACTAATACTATCTCGAGTTTCCCAAGTATAAATCACTGGGATACTCGTTCTATAAAAGCCAACAAACTAACTACACAACCAAAATCCAGAGCTTCACTCATCTCTAGATCCAAAATCTGAACAGAACATCAGACTATTCTCAAATCCAGCTCAACATCCAACTCCAACTGAACTATAGATTCAACAACCAATGATGAATCATACACGTACTCCCTCAAAGACACGTGTTACAAAATGAATTTCAGCTATCCAAACTGGCAATTCAATCTTATAGACAACAGATCTTATCTTATCAAAAACACAGATAAGAAATCCTCAAATGCCTCAGCACTAACCAACCAATCTTATCCAATATCTGTTTTCTTAACCAGAGAATTCTATTAATAATGAAGTCTCCAACTTCAAATACCAAACTCCTTATCTCTTATCTGCATAACTCAACAGACAATCCTGGGCTGACAATCTTCTCCTAATCAGCTCAGCCTATGTTGATACTTCCAGAAATAACTTACCCATAGCAAAGCAGTTTCTAGATCTTATTCAATAGAAAAGCCTTCCAAAATCCATCGAAATCCAGAACACAAGTTCTACTACTCAAGCAATAGCAAACAGAACTAACTTCCTTCCTTGCACAGCCGCTACCTCGCTTCCGCTGCACAACTATGATTCTGAAATAGATGAGAGAAACTATTGATGAACACGAATACAACTTATCCAATATATCCAGGAAAATTTTGTTCATCAAATCCATAAAAATCTGAGTGACTCCTCTGACTTAGTCACACAACCTTATAACAGAATCCAATTCAAGAGTTAGATCAGTCCAATTTCAAATCCAAAAATATCTAAGTTGCTACACCAACTCTGCTTTCTCCAAGAACCATCCAACTTCCAGGCTAACTACCAGAATCACTTCTGGAAACCAAAACAATATGGAACTCAACTCCAGATTTTGAAAAACTCCTGATTACATTAGTAGCTCTTACTTCCACATGAGAATTCTCAGCCTCAAACAAAAGAATGCTCAAGAAAAATTCCCAACTAATCGCAAGTCACTTTTGCGATCCTACCTAGTTCAGATTCCAAATAAACTGTCCTCACTTTACCAACTAGAACAACCTTAAGCTTTTTCAAACAAAGGTTAACCATTCAAGAAAATATCACCACCTTCAGCCCGGACTGCTGAAAGAGAACCACAAAGATTCCTGGACCATCGGAAAAATAAACCACACTGCTGCTTCCAAACTCTACCTCGATGATACTGCGAAGCCAAAAGATCTCCTTGTCAGCACATCGAACACTTCGAGGTGAAACTGCTACCACGGCTAATCCAAGACTCTAATCCAAAGATTTCTCAACTCCAAAACCTCCAACAAACCACACAATGGACCTCCGAGATGGCAGACATTCCAAAAGAACTCGGGCTCCAAACCATGCATCTACATCTCGCTTATCTTAGGGAATAACAAATGAGACCATGCCAAAGCAAATAACTTATAGACCTTAGTCTAATATTCCAAAATAGCCAAACTCCTTGCTAAAGATCCAAACAACTTATACCCAGACGAAACTTCCCTGAGGCAGGTAAAGACTGCTCCTCAACCTCTTCTAAAACTGCTTCAAGAGAAAACACCTTCGGAGAATATCCAAGGATACTGCATGTCATCACGCAGTTACCAAGATACCATCACTATTATATGCACTCCCAACAGATTCAAACACAAGGAAAATTCGCTTACCCGAGCGAAATCCAAACTTACACTCCAAAGATAAACTCCGAATCTTCAAAAGATTTCCTTCGGATATCAGAGAAATCCTCACCTCAAGCTACAAATCTTACTCGAGACGGTATTAGGTCTACAGTCTCGACAAAAAATTCCAACCTCTAACACATGGACTTCTTCCATTAGTGGTAGTCGTGTTACACACACACCACTACTCCATCTACCCCTAAAACTTATGTTGGAAAATCCGTACAGATAACCCAACCTATTAGGTAGATATATATATATATATATATATATATATATATATAAAAATTACAAGTACGCTCTCTCAAGAAAGACACCACTACAGAGCCTAGATATTCACTCAACCTAATGCTACCTAAAGAAAGATACACTTCAGAGCCTAGGTATTCACTCAGCCTAATGCTCCCTAAAGAAAGATACACTTCAGAGCCTAGGTATTCACTCAGCCTAATGCTCTGATACCAAGTGCGACGACCCGACTTTCTATTCCCAGAAAATCGCATCATCTTGAAGAAAGAAAGGGATAGAAGAAGAAAAGAAAGAGAAAGAAGAACACAAACAACATCAGAGAACTCACAGCGGAACGAATAAAATATAATAATTAACATAAAATATTACATAGTATCTCATTACATCAGAGTACACAACTTAAACAACAGATAATAGACAGTTATAAACTTCTGTCTAACTATACAACTCAAGTATACAAGATACAGACACAACATACACAGCAGAATCAATATATATAACTACACGTCGAAGCCTCCTACTCCATATCTCCTCCAGAATTCGTCAAGCTAACCTGATCCACTTGACTACTCATACATAATATGAGTACCCAAGAGTTTAATAAAACAGAAAATAAACACTCAGGTAAGACAGGGGTCTGGTGTGAGTAAACGGGTTAAAATTTTCTTAACTTTAGAAAACTTTTTGAAAGAAAAAGGTATCACGTAAGACTTCCCACATATAAACATGGAAAAGTTTTTACCTTACGCTAACCAAAACATTTGATAGGAAATCCAGTGATATTATAATAGTGTCTACGGTTTTCAAGTAAATAAGAAATAGCCAAAATTGTTACATGATTAAATTCCAGCTACTAGCCACAAAAGTGGGTAATACAATCAAAACCGTAGGGTCTCGTACGAAAAATGGGTTTCCATCAATGGCAGGGCTACCGGGGTACCGCCCGTCACAGTACGTGGCCTAGATCAACGTACCGAGGAGTACTCCCACTCCCCTGCAACACAAGGCCGGAACCATCCCTTACTGGACAGTCCCGAACAAGACAACCCCGCAGTTGGCCGCGACCCAACTGCCCACATAGCCGAATAAAAAGTGACTTCTAGACAGGGGAAAATCTTGCTCTCCAGTGGGAGCTACCCACGAAGCCTTGCTGCACCTCCCCTGTTTCAGCCATTCTCGGTTGATGAGGCTTGAGGTTACGATTACCTTTATAGAACACCTTTCTCTTAGAATGCTCATCGTCCACCTTACGATGTGCTGAAAGCATTCAATCCATACAAGTTCGTTCCAGGTTCGAACGAAACCGAAGGCACTATCTCGTTGCACTCATTATTGGAATCACCCTCAGAGTCAACGACCATAGCCCTTGCACTCAGATTCACCATCTCGAATCTATAAGCACTATTCCGTCAAACTCATTACGGAATCACCCACAGAGTTAAACTGACGTACAGCCCTTACACCTCGAGTCTTCACTTGCTCCACTTGGATTAACGACCTAACGTTTAATTGGAATCGATGTGGTTTTCGGATTCCAAATATGGAAACCCGATCCCGGTCTCATCGAAACCAAACGCCATTTTAATGTCTAAGTTGTACTTAAGGGTTTAAGCAGTTTAACTTATATTCAGGATGATATAAACAAATAGATGAATCATATTATCACAAGAGATAATTCATCTCAATATACATCTTCACAAAGCAGCATATCACATAGCAGATATATCCAAATCATCCAATATCAAACCAATATCAAACATCTAATATCAACCAATCAATCATCCAATAGCAATCACCAAATATTGATCATCCAATATCAATTAATTAACCAATATTAATCAATCAACTCATATTAATCAAACATCCAAATCAGAATTAATTATCTCTTAATCAATTGGATTATCATAATTCTTCTACATTAATTATTCCAAATAAATTAATCAATCATCTCTAATGATCTTCACTAATTAATCTTTCTTGATTAATTATCTTAATTACATTCAAGTAATTGTCCTTAACCATATTCAGTAATTAACCTTTAATTACTATCATTAATTACAATAATTAATGATCCTTCATTAATTAATTAACTATAATTAATTACATTAAACCTTAATTAATTAAAATTAATCAATCACATTTAAATTAATTACTTATATTAATCAACCTTGATTAATATCATTAATCACATTCATTAATGATCCTTATTAATACATTAGTTAACTAATTAACTTATAATTAATCAACTCATTAATCCTAATCAGTAATTAACAATTTGTAATTACTTATTTTAATTAATGAATTTCTTAGTTAATTAATTACTAATTTAATTATATTAATCCTTGATTAATTAATTCAATTAATTAATCTTTAATTACTTCATTAAGTAATTATTAAACAATTAGATTAAATAACAAATTCTTAATTAATTACTTTATTAATTAATTACAATTTAATTAATTTCATTTAGTAATTAATCTTAAGTTAAACTCATTTATTAATTAAATAACCTTATTAATTAATTAACTAAAATAATTAAGTAATTAACTCTTAATTACTTAACAAGTAATTATCTCTAATTACTTCATTAATAAATCTTAATTAATCTCTTAATTAATTACTTAACAAATAATTAATCTCATCATTAAATAATTCTTAATTCTTTAATTAATTACTTCATAATTAATTATCTTTAAAACAATTATATTAATTAATTCTTTAATTAATATCATTAAGTGATTAACCAATAATCACTTAAACTAATTACTCCATGAGCAATTACCATTAATTACTTCCATAAGTAATTACATTCATAATTAACCATTAATTACTTTATTAAGTAATTACACTTAATTAATTTATAATTAAGTGATTATAAAAACAATTAAATAAAAATTAATTAATTAATTAACTAATTTTCTTATAATTAAAGAAAATCTTTAATTAATTAAGAAAATAATAAATTTTATTTAATCTCTTACTTATTAACAATTATACTTAATTAAGTATTCTTAAGTCATATTCAAATAATTTAACCTTAATAATTTTTATAAACAAATCATTTTCTTAACATTTTAACTTAAAATTTGATTTAATATTTAAATTCAAAATATCCTTCCAAAATGTAATTAAATTACCTTCAATATGAAATCACTTTAAATAAATTTAAATTGAAATAAAATATATAAAATTTTCAACTTATACTTTATAAATTTGATTAACATTAAATTTTTAAACAACAAGTTTTAAAGTTTTATTTTTATTTCTTTATAAAACTTGTTTATAATAAGATGCTTGAATTTTAATTTAATCGACTCAAGTCATAATGCAAACTAGTGATAAACCTATAACCAGCCAGCACCCAAAAGAAAAATCCCGAAGCAAAACGCTAACCAACCCGAGTTAACCCCGAAGCAAAGCCCAAACCACCTCCTTCGAGATAGACCCGAAGCTTGCATGATCCCCTACCCGAGACAACTCCATCTTCCCCATCGCATAATTTCCAGTGCACCACCGTATACACGTGCACCTTGCACAGCACCCACGGCCGGCGAAGTTCGCCGTGACCATCCTCCACAGTCCTAAATCGACACGCGAGCACTTAGGTGAACCCAGATCCTACAAAAAATACGCGAGTCGAAAAATGACCATTCGAACCAACTGCAGAAACAACGTCACAAAACCCACCGCCGACGAATTTCTCGATGATGATCCCTGCCGTTCCCTCCATAGCACCGCCACAACTCGACCTCCACTTCCCCCCATGTGGATCACCCCCAAACCTTCATTCGCGTCGCAAACTCCTCCACGGTAAAGCCCAGTAAAACAAGCTTTAAAACCCTACTTTGCTCGATTACCAACTCCTCAGTCATTAGAAAAATCAAATTACATTTTTCCCATGATCCTTGATTCATAAAAAAACTTCGAACAAGATTCAAGCTCCGATTAACATGCCAATCAATGGCAATCAGTAAAACCCCCAAAAGCACTCAAACCCAAATTTCTCAATGAATACTTAACTAAAAATCACAATTTACATATCAAAATTCATGATTTCCTACCAAGATTACATGCATGTAATCCAAATTAAAAATTAAGGTTGTTAATTTTTAACCAATATCTTAGTTTTACTGTAATTCTTTTATTTATACTTATCTGTTATCTTAAAAATCATAGAAATATTTTTGTGATCTTTATTACACATTTTCAAGCAAACTTCATTCATATATTCAAGGCTAATATGGACTATTTTGGGAAATTTTGATTTTTGAAACGAAGGTTACAGTTTTCTTCAAACAGAGAAGAACATCAATATATACAGTCATATATTTACATATATAAATGTAATAATAAATTCAATAAACAAAAACTGAGTGATTTTCATGCAATACCAATATCAATTCAAAGATTTAACAGGCATTCAAGTTTAAACCACTTTCAAACTGTTTTTAAATAGTTTACTCACCTTTATACATGCAGAGCAGAGCAGATTGCAGAGAACAAGTTTTATTTTCTTTCCTGGCTTTGAAATTTTCCAGACTTTGCTGTTAAACACTTGCATGTTTGAAATTGCAGATTGATGTTGCAGCTTTAGTTTGAATTGCAGGTTGATTTAGGATTTAGAAGTGCAGATTGAATTTGCAGATGCTCTCAAAAGAAAGTGTCGGTTGTTCTTGCATATGCAGGTTACTGATTTGCATATTTTATCCTACTTTGGATTCCAATTTTCAGATTTGACAAATAGTTCAGGTTTTAATTTTGCTTCTAGATTCAAGTTTCAGGTTTGTAAGTGAATTTCTGATTTTACCATTAACATTTGAAAAGAAGCAAAACAAAGAAAATGATGATGTTAAGTTTATTAAAGAAAAATGTAAACACTAGTTATTTTAAAGTTACATTTGTCCTCCATATTGCCTAAATGCCTTACATGTGTTAAAGATGACTTAAGATAGTTACACATGTCTCTTAATTATTTTAATAAATTTTCTTTTAATTTAAAAGACAATATAAACTTCCTTAATTAAGTTGCATAAATAAAGAAATATTTACATAGATATATAAATTTACTTTTTTTTAAAAGAAGTTATTCTAATCTAATTATAATGTAAATAATTCTTGTACATAAATTTAAAAATCTAAAACATATACATATACATTTTTAACCATTTAAAATTAAACACTTTAAAGAAAACAGAATAAAACAAAACTTTATTTAAATCCTTTTTATAAACTATCATATTAAAAATAAATAATTACCTTATATTTTGAAAGCAAATAAATAAATCTTTAAATTAACTTTTGAAAATATAAATTAAAACAAAGCTTAAATCTATAATATTCATACATTATAAATTATTAATTCATTAAATTAAATTTCAAAATAACTCAAATTATAAAATATACAAACATATATATTACAATTTGAAAATTAAATTTTAAATTTAAAACAAAAGCTCTTCTATTCACAATATATATCAAATGTATATATTATAAACAGAATAAAATCCGATTAGCTTTGAAAAATAGATCTTATCAAATTTAAATTGTCAGAAAGATATAAATTACAATTATCAGATTAAATATTAATTAACCTTTAAAAAGAATAAATTTATCAGTTTAAATTAAAATTATAAAGAAAATTATCAAACCAGTTAAATTATTAATACTGATTATTAAATTTATATTGCCTAAAATTCCGGGTCGTTACAGACTATACCGATTTGGGTGGAAGGCCATTCAGGGGATCCGAGCGTGTTATAGAAATTCAAGCTTGGCTCAAATCATGCGATTGCATCTTTGCTCGCATGAATCTTATTGATCTTCATCGAGTCCAAGTGGCTTCTAGCATGCTCCAAGAAAGAGCGCTAGATTGGTATGAGCTCTTAACTTCGGAGATTATCGAAGCGGATCTTACTTGGGAGCAATTCCGAGTACGATTCGAACTAAAAATTGTGCCGGAGGCTGAAAAAGTAACTTTGGCCCGGCGTTTTACTGACCTTGTTCAAGGTGAATCTTCTGTGACGGACTACGTCACATCTTTCGAATCTTTTTCTAAATACGGGGTTAAATACATTAATACCCCATTGAAGAAAATCCAGAGATTTGTTTATGGCTTGAATAAGAATCTTAAGAAGCCATTACTCCTGAAACTAGATGTTTCATTTGATCAGCTTATTGATATCGCTCTTCGTCTTGAAGAGGCCGATAAAGAAAGTGATGTCGAGGTTTGGAGTGCCAAACCGAGCTCCAACAACAACAAGAAGAGGCATCCCTTTATTAGGTTCGAAAGTCCTAATCCTAACAAGAGGGTGAAACAAGTGACTTCTATAGCAAAGACTCCCATCCCTAATCATGGAGAATGCTACAATTGTGGCTCTAGGGACCACTATATAAATAGGTGTCCAAGGCCTATTTCTTGCCGCTATTGCAAAAGTGTGGATCATTATATATCTTCGTGTCCTAAGCGTCAAAGCAAGGGAGAACGGAAGCTGCAAGCCCCTAGCAACTCTTCTCTTGGTCAAGATATTTCCTATTCAATCCTTGATTTCATTTGTTTTGTGATTATCCTTTTCGAGTTCTTATTGATATGAATCCATATCATTATTTTGTATCAAAAGAACTTGTTGATTTCTTTTGTTTAAAATATTTTGGGCTTGATGACTTCTTTGAGGATTGCGAATCCGGATTGGTGGATCCGCAACACTCAATTTGCTTTTTATTGATGTCAAAATTATTTTATGTGATTTTTCTTTCCGAGCCGATTTTTACTTATGATTCGGAATTGACTTTTGTACGGATTGACTTAATTATTATGAAGCCATATCCTTTGTCCCGTGTGGACTATTCATCTTCGACATTTTCAATCTTTTAAGCAGATTTCTATTTTTCCTTTGTGATTTTGATTCCAATTTGATGCCATCATTTTATTCTTTAAGCTCACATGATGAGGAAAGTGTTATTTCTCTCATTCATGTAGTTTGAAAAAATTTTGGTATTTTTGAGCTTGTCTTAGGATTATCTCCTAAGAAATCTTTTGAGTGGTGTTAGGGTCTTTTTAGTTCGACCTTGCCACCGATTTCATTTGCTACGAGTCGCGGGAGTTAGCATTCCATTTACCGCATTCCACACTCGTTATGATACTTATGAATGACTTATTATGTCATTCAGTTTGTCCAGCTTATTTCATCCATTTTATGAATCGAGTATTCTACGATCTCGACGACTCCATTCTTGTATATATTGATTTGGATGAAAATAGAAATTTAAAATTTTGCAAATCTTTTTCATAAGATTTATTTATAAGTACAATTGGATTTTGATCTTAAACGAGCAAAGAATATTCTCAAAACTTTTAAGAGATATTTTCATCATATAGAAGATGATTTTGTGATTGTATTGCCCGTTGAGTGCTTTAAGAATTCTGGTCGATGCGCTTGATCAACGTTATCGATAGGAATTTCCTAAACGCTTAGATGTGACAGTCAGACACAATAAATTGACTTATGTAAATTTTTCTAGAAAGATTATTACATAAAGATAAATGTAATTTTGAAAGTTTTAACTTTTTAGGAAAGAAGATTATTTAAAAGAAATTCTTTCTTTTCGATACTCTTATTCTTGTGATTCCCGAAGGGAACCAAGACTTTATCTTTTGTACCAATGCTTATCGTATTGGTTTGGATGCCGTTCTCTTGCAAAAGATAACGTGCTATCACTTGTGCTTCTTAATCATTAAAAGTCGATTGAGACTAGGTATGCCACTCATGATCTAGTGCTCGCGGCTATTGTTTTCGTTTTTAGAGTTTGGCATCATCATTTTAGGGGGAGAAATTTGTTCTCCGCCTCGATCATAAATCTTTGGAATATTTATTTTCTCATAAGGAACTTTATGTCGACTCGAGTTCCTGGCATCTTATGATCTTGATATTCTGGAAATCGTGTTGCCAATGCGCTTTGTCGTAGCCAACAAGTTGTTGATTCTTTGATGTTATCTGAATGGAATCATCTTTTTATCAAGTTCATCGGATGTTTTGATATACTTCGTTTTATTGAGCTTTATCTCATTTCTTTTATGGACTAGCGTCCGATGTTCTTTTATGGTGTTCGGTTCATCGGATGTACTGTTATTATACTACATCGATGTTCCGTCTTATCTGGATCAATGGATGTACCATTATTATACTACATCGTTGTTTCGGTTTATCGGTTCATTGGACGTACCGTTTTTGTACTACGTCGGTGTTCCAAATTATTCGAGTTTCTAGTTTCTCGAGCGTACCGTTTTTGTACTACGTCGTTGCACCGGCTCAATTTTCTATTATTCATAACATTTTCTCACGTCTTTCTACCACGGAAATGCCTTAGGGATTCCGATTTTTATTCTTGAGGCCGGTATTATTAAAGGAAGTGAAGTTTTACCAGATTTGACTTAGGAGTTATATTCTATTCGCATCATTGCTTCGGAGGTTGAGTGCCTTCGAAATAAAGATGTTCTTTTTGTGAGAGTCCAATAATTCTCAAATCCTAAGGATTGCTCTTGGGAATCCAGAGAATTCACCGTGCGAACCCGTTCAGGCTTACTCTTTCATGCTCCTTATGGTGAACTTCCTATTTCAAATTTTCTTTTGTGTTGATATGCTTCTATGGTTGTTACTTCTTATTTTCTTCTTAAGTATTGCGAGGACGTAATTTCTTTAAGGAGGGGAGTCTGTAACAACCCGCATATTTATCAATTGTATATTTAAATATTTTTATTTAAATATTTTATCGTTCGTCGAATTTTGGTTCGAAAACCTATTTTTTGCAAACAGTCAAATTAGGACTCGAGACCCCTCCCATTGAGCTCAAAATGTCGTTTGCAACCTTTTTGAGCATAAACATCGATATGTTTGGAGCTAGCTAAAAATTTGACCTTTTCACTTTGGGTTTGGGTTTGGGTTCAGCCTACTAGCCAACTTAATACCCAAATCTGAACCACTTCTCCCCATTCACTCTCACTTCCTCCTCTTTTCAGTTCTAAAGAAAAAATGGTGGAAGAGAATGGGAAATAGAAATCCAAAACCCTAGTTCATTTGCAAAATCCAAGATCTAGCTCCAAATTCTAAGAGACCCATTGGTAAGCATCCTCTTCATCTTCTCCAACTCTTTCTCCATTCCATTTCAGAAATTCCTAAACCTAACATAGGAAATATTTTTCTTGTAAGCTTAGATTGAAGCTTCTTGAGTTGTTATTGAAGAGGAATTGATCTTAGCTTGTTTTAAAAGCTTCTCCTTCATTGATTTGGGTTCAAAGGTGAGATTTTTATCTCACATCTATGACTATAATTATCTTTGGTTGTTGGGTATGAATTCCTAACACTTCTTCATGTGCATTTGCTCTTGATTTGAATTGGTTTTGTGAATATTCCAATTTTTGGGTTTTTAAGTCAAATTTGTGTAAAAATCCTTTTACGGATGTTTGATCATGTTTTGGATGATGCATCGAGGAGCATATAGAGCTGGGTTGCCGATTGGCATAAACCCTTAGAGCCAATGTTCGTCCGGTTGCATTTTGGAAGAGTTTGCTCTTCATTTGGATAGGCTGAAAAATAGCCTAGGCAAGATTCAGTCGACTGAAAAGTCTGTTCAGTCGACTTAACAAGGAACCCGAAAGTTTCCAGGCATGATTCAGTTGACTGAATCCTCTGTTCAGTCGACTAAACCTAGAAACAGAAAGTTTCCTGAACCTGGAAAATTTTCAGGTATAGGGTCAGTCGACTGAAAACTCTGTTCAGTCGACTGAACCTGCTGTTTCAGTCCAGTTTGCCTTTTTGGATTGAATTTCCAATTTAAATCGATTCGTGATGATCCTATATGTTGTTATCATTTATTATCGAGGTCGCACGATCCTATCCTCCCTTAGGTCTTCACTAGGTCATACCGTTTTGGACGGGGCACTGCCCGCACCCCGCCGGGGGCGCTGCGCCTTGGACCCCTGCGACCTGACCGGGCAGGTCGAATCCCGCAGCGGGGGTGTTGCCCCCGCACCCCCTCCTTGGGGGGTTGCCACCCCCTGGACCCCCCCCTCCATAGGGGATCTTATCTAAAAAACATTCAACAGAACTTGCTTTGTTGAGATGCTGGGTTGACCATTCTTCGAGACAAACTATCTTGGGCTTCTCGGTCAATTTTATGGACTTTTGAATATCTATTTCGATGGATTCTTTATCGGTACTTTTGGATTTTATTCACGTCTTCGAATGTGAATTTTTATGATTGATTGTTTCTACAATCACTTCTATGATTTGTCACTTTAAAATATAAAGGTTTTCTATACTAGTAGTAAATATCAAAACTCTTTCTTCAAATGATTTCAACACTATTTTATAACAAAGCTCGTTTTCTCAAACCGATTTCCAATCTATTAGTATGTACAAACCTTTACCTCACTCGTATGAGAAATCTAATTAAACGACTTAGTAAAACAAGTGGTATGAAACGCTTGCGTTTACTTCGTCGGTTAATTCTTGGACTTGTTCGATTGAATCTCTTGTGACAATTTTCTAGTGGAGATCTACAATTTGTTCGTAAATATTTAAGTTAAGCTAGTGGTTATGGGACATGAAGCTAAGCTCATAAATTTACTAGCTTACTGTAATTGACACTTCTTGATGATCGATGATGATCATTTTATGGTTTAGACTAGCATTGTGCGATGTCTCTTTGTCCACGTGGAGGACTGTACCTCATTTTTATTGAGCTTTGGCTCACCAGGAGGAGTTTCAGCTCAAAGTCCGCAATGGGGGACTATACCCTGTCATGAGGAGCTTCGGCTCACCAGGAGGAGCTTCGGCTCAAAGTACGCAATGGGGGACTATACCCTATCAGGAGAAGCTTCGGCTCACCAGGAAGAGCTTCTGCTCACCAGGAGGAGCTTCGGCTCAAAGTCTGCAATGGGGGACTATACCCTGTCAGGAGGAGCTCCGGCTCATTTTTATGGATTGGCCATCCTTTTCTTGTGATTTCTAGATTTCTAATTATTGATTTCTGGAATTTATGTTTCACCAACTTTTACAGTTGACATTGATATTTATGTCATTTTTTGTGGCTTGGTGAATTAAATAAAGAATATGACATTCTTTTTATGCTATGAGATTCGTGAGATATTTGTATGATTTTCCTTTGTTGATTTTCTAATGTATACTTGTCGAGGTATGACATTTTTGGTTATCATACGTTTTTATTGCATCTCTTCTTATAACTCATTTTATCTGATAATTATAGCTAGACTGATCCGTTTATTATTTTCTTCTTAAATAATACTCGGGTCAGACTGAGATATTGCAGGTGCTTCCTCATGACTTCCTATCTGGAACCATCTTCTGACTTTTTCTTAACTACTTTAGTCTAGTAGTTTTTGTTGTATACATTTGACATGTAGACTCCTTGATGTATACATATTCTTTTGTCTAGCACTTGTATATATTCTTTTGTGTTATTGTGGATCTTTTTTGACCACTACTCTGATATACACTTTAATGTGTTCTATATTCATATCTTTTTCCGCCTTTGTGATATGGATGTCTGTGACTGATTTGTGTTATGTTTATTTCTATATTTGTTTCCGATGATTATTATAGCCACTGTGTAGTGGCTTTGAGTTTGTATCGGTGTGTCGGATTTCCTCTCGAAATCAAATGCATGTTATACTATCCGACATAGCGGTGCTCGCACAAAGCAATTGCACAGATGGTCGCTCCTCAACAGCCATATTCTCCGTGCTAGTTGACGGAATTACACCGTAGTGTCCTTGGCTAGCGTGGGTATAGAGGTGGGGCGTCACATTTGGCTCCTCCATTCGAATCTGTGTTGTGCTTTTGTGCTTGTGTAGATCCCTTTTGTGAAATTTTTCGTTGGGTCATCAGCTCAAACCGGTGAGTTATTCTCACCAGACAATATGTACTTTTATAACTAGTAAATTGACCCCTTTTGAATCTGTAAAATACATTATCATGTTACGCCTGCTATGTTATGATTTTATGATGTTCACCCATGCTTAAACACCTGTTATATCATATGTTACTTTTATATTATGCTGTTCTATTATTTTTATCAGTTTATCACACTGCAAGTTCCTTTTAGATTAGAATCACTATGGGTTGAAATGATACATACCCGAACGGACTTTAGAATAGGAGAAAATCATTATGGCCTGAAATGATAGGCCTGAATGATTTTCAATTATTTTCATTTACTTAGGATTGCGGGTTTAAAATGATCAAACCTGGGTTTTCTTTGTAAATTACGGGTTGAAATGATATATTACCCTTATCACTTTACCTAGGCTAGAAAATGAAATACAGACCCGTTGTTAAAAAATGTTTTTGTTAAAATTTAAAAATATTTTAGGAATGTAAATATTATAATATTTTGATTTAAATTTGATTAAAAATGATTTTTGTAAAGCAGTATTGACTCTCTGAAAATTTATAAGTGAAATAAATTAATAATAAAGTTAGAAAAATCTGAAATGTACGTTTTTGGAAATTATAATTTTGTGATAAATGGAATTTAAATTAAATATGAAAGTATGATAAATTTATGATATTTTGAATTAAATGAATCTAAAATAATTTTATAATATATTAATGATTTTTGAATTAAGTTAAAATGTGAAATGAATGAATATTTAAGTTGAAATTTTGAAATATAACTAAAATTGGAAATTTGTGAATTTGGCTTAAAAGTGAATTTTAAGTTAAGTAAATAAAAATGAAATTAAATTATATTTGAAAATTTAAACTTAAGTGTTAAGTTAAATTTAATTTAATGAATTTAAAATTTAATGTTGGAATTTAATAAGTGAATTACTATTAAATTTTGATTTTTGAATAGAGATTTAACTTTATAAAATGATGAATATAAGGGTATTTGAATGATTGTTTTAAAAGTGAAATTATATGATTTTATAAGTTAAAAATGGTTTAAATAAAAATATAATTGTTTGTGAAATTATACTGAATATTTGAAGTTAATTTACTGCATTTCTAAAATGCTATTAATTCTAATGTAAAGGATAATACAGCATTTGTAAATGCTGTAGTTGATAATAATGAACCAAATGGCTCAATTTAATTAAAGGCTATTATAGCATTTTTGTGAATGTTATAATGGTTGAATTGAACTAAGTTTATTTGAAACTAATGGAACCCTATTACAGCATTTTAAATGTTGTCTTTTGTTAAATTGAACTGTTTTAAGTGTGATTTTCCGTAGCATTTTTTAAATGCTGCGAAAGTTGAATTTTCATTGTTTTAATAAATTTAAGTGAATGAATGAACTTTGAAAGATTAAAATTTTGGAAATTTAATAATTTAATTATTAAATATAATATCTTCATTTTAATGATTTAAATGAAGCAATTTGTTTTGAAATATAAACTATTTTGAAATGTGTTTTGAAATGGTATTTAAATTAAATAAAAATGAATGTGGTTTGGAAGATATGATATTTTGAAATGGATTTTGAATGATATTGAATTTTTAAATGATATTTGATTTCGAAGTATAATACTATTTTGAAATTTTAACCACGGGATGTATTTATTTTATGGTTTAACTGATCTTTAAAGGATGGGCGATCCCAAGCATCCTTTAAGTTATGGTGCATTTCTACTACAGTTCACTTGAGTTGATTTACATTATATAAGTATATATTGTCCTGACTCGAGTGTTTTGTGTTTTACTTTATGATCGGGTCAGCCTGAGTATTCACAGCTTTGGATTCTCTTTCTGGAGCTGGTCTTTGCTGGAGTTTCTGCTTATCTACATTTATATCTACTTTCTGTTTCAGCTATTCTAGTTTATCTCATGTATTAGTGAACTTCTATGTATTTGGGATTTCTATTATGTTGTTTTCAGACTGTATTATGTTTTTGGTTTGAGACTCTACCCTAGTAGCTTCATGAACTACTATGTATTTTATATTCCACTGCGAGGTATTCTGTTTGTTCTGTGTCTGTGATTCTGTGATTTGTATTTCATTTGCTCCAAATTTATTTACAATGCGGTATTTTGAGCAATTCAAGTCCGACATGTGCGGCTGCGAATGGCTAAAAAATACCGGGTTGTTACAAAGATTTTCAAATTTATTAAACTACTTAACTAATATTAACTATATGAATTATTTTAATATATTTTTAACCAATTTAATTTATTTTAAACTAACTAAACTATTTTAAATTATTTTAAATCTAATTAATATATTTTAAAGCAATTTAATCTATTTTAATTATATTTAATCTATTTAAATCTATATTAATTATTTATAACTATTTAAACTATTTTCTTCCATATTCCAAACCAAGTAAAATGGATGGGCTTATATTCAAATTTCTCGATTTCTAAAGTGAATATGGTTAATGATGTCATAACCTAAGTTGGGATTTAAAAGTACTAATTGAATTTGATGATTTTGGAGTAAGGATTTACCTATTTTGAAAGTATGATTTTTGAAAGAAATCATGATTTTGGAAAGGATAATGATTTGAAAGTGATATAGTTTTGAGAATACGGTATTTCGATATAAACTGTGAATTTGACTTTGAAAGGAAATAAAATTATCGAACTATGATTTCAAAGGCAAATATGATTTCGAAAGTAAGTAATGATTTCGAAAGAGATATGGATTGAATTTAATGTGATATTTTGATATTAATTATGAAATGACTTTGGAAATGTAAAACAACCATCTCTGCCAATACCCAAAACCACTTTAACAACTGTATACATAGTGGAGATTCCCGAATAAAGTAGGATCGTGGTGGCGATCCTATATGAGGTATGTACGTGGACCCGACTCTCATGAGTTGGCATAAGATGGCTAAAACAGGAGCGATTCTCAGGCCAAGTGAGGTCATTCCTCCAATCGGGCACACTCCATCGATACTATATTCTGACTTTTGATTTATTTGGCGGCCACCCTTCGATTTTACTCGAGAGTGTGCTTTGAGTTAGGCAGTAGTTACCGCTATGCGTTACCAACAATCCAGACACGTAATTGGCATTTTTAACTTGGCATCGCCTAATTGTGCCGTGTCACCTACCCTAGCACACCTTTTACAAGTTTGTTTTATGCCGTACCTATGGGTATCCTTTAGCGGCCCTAGTTTATGGGGAGTCATGGTATGTATAGACTATTCATATTATAAAATGTATTAAGGGGGATATGGGTAATGCCTTAACGATATTTTAATCGTTTACTTTACTATAGACATATTATAATAGCGTATTGTACTACATAGTAGATAGTTTAACGGATCCTTCGAAGGTGTGAATCCCAAACATCTCTTGAGTTATTGCACTCACGTTAGACACTGGATAGGAAATGTCAAACCCCGTAAACATCTCTGACGCCGTCACATGCATATTTACCGTTGATTTAACTTACATAAGATCTTTTAGTTCTGACTCAAGTGTTTTGTCTTTTCAATTTGTTCGGGTCGGCCTAAGCTATTCAGGATTCGAAGACCTTATTTCTAGAGGATGAAGACGAAGATTTGTACTACTATTATTTACTATATCTTTGATTTACTATATTTGTTCCACGGTATCACATTGTTCTGCTACATTGTTATTTATTTATCTCTAATATGTGTAATTCTGGTACTGTGTTGTATAGATATAATCAAATGTTTTTGTCAAAAGCTTCATGAACTGTTATTTGATTATTATATCTTGTCATTCCGCTGTGTGATTTTTTAATTTCTTTCTCTTTTTCTTATTTACCCTAATAATAATCCGCCCTTCTGTATGGTTTGATTCCACATATATGTTTGCTTAAAGCATCCAAAAAGGCGGGATGTCACAGTTGGTATCAGAGCTTTGGTTTAGCGATAAACTTTAGCTTTATGGAGTCTGACTCTTTATTAATAGGGTCACTACCGTATGATGAGTCGTTGAGTGTATATATATGAGAGAGTGTTTTTGTTAGTGTTATAAGAGATTTTTATATTGTGTTAATCTGTTTCACTTTGTAGTTGTAAATTCTGGTTGGTGCATAGGACGCTATGACATCGATAAGGATTTCTAAACACTTAATAGGACAGATCAACGCAATATTGTTTTAAAATATAGGTAAACGAAATAATTTTTCCTATTATATATATTTTGTATATAAAATAATAAATTTTATAAATGAGATATTTGGTTGCAATATATTTGTTGTTAGGTAGTGAAATGTATAAGCACTGATTTAAAATAAGATTTGAAAATAAATAAATAAATATAAATTGGAAATTTTAGAACTTAAGTTTTAGGATTTTGAAAATTTCTTTCAAAGGATTTTAGAATACAGTATATTATTTGTATGTATTTTATGATATAAATATTTCAATATAATTTGAAAGAAATGTTTCCAAAGAATTTTGGAAAGGGATAAGTTACGTATTCCCCTCTCTATCGTTGGAAAATAATTTCGGTGATGAGCGCACGCATCATTGACGTTCATTTTTCGAGTTTCAAAGTGGGAAGACGGTGTAGTAATTTCCTACACAATTGTTCTGATAAATTAACCTTAAATTTTAAAATTCCATGTATGATTTGATGTATATATAAAGATATGATTATGTATAATATTTTAAAATAATTGAAACGGAACCCGGCATTTAGTTCTTAAATTTCTATAAACTAGAGATTTTAATTATTGTAATGGAATAAAATTTAACTATTTAATAATTGAAACATCTAAATGAAAATTAGAAATTAAATGCTAAGTTATGAATGAAATATACAAGAATTGAAAACTTATAACCTATAAATAAAAAGAATGAAATCTGAAAGATATGATTATTGAATATTTTGCTAATTAAAGTAAGTAAGTCAAACTTTTATAACTTTCAGTTCCATTCTTTAAAGCATATATATATATATATATAACTTACCAAAAGATTTAAAAGTTGTAATGTTTAATAAGAACATGTAATGGAAAATTTCACAAGTAAAACTTATGTAATGAAAGTGTTCAATAGAATTACTTTATAAATAAGATTTTGACATTATAATTGTTATAAACTTAAGTTATAATTGAAATATTACTATAATAAAATGTGATAGAAAGGAATTATTGTAAGTACGTAATTATAAACTTAAGTAAATGAATTGATATGCTAAGTAATTGAATTTAACATGAATGCTATAAATAAATGAACGCAGATACATGAAATCAAGTAATGAATGAATGAATGGAAATTTAATTTTGTAAGGAAAAAAAATGTAAACTAAAGAAATGATCGTTGAGAAATGGAATTAAAAATAATGGACTTGATTTATTGTTTGAAATAGTTTTTTTTTTTGGTTTATGGTTGTTTGGGCAAGGATACTTTAAAATTATTTAGCGTATGAATAACCTATCGAGTTTTATCTAAAACTGTTGAATAAATGGTATACTTATTAGTTGTTTGTCATTCCATGTGATTAATATTGTCTTAACCCGAACAAACTATTTATTTTGGTTGGTATGGATGGATAACTGATTTATATTGATATCATGTGATGATTGTATGCTTTTAGTTGTAAATGAGTGTTGTCATGATATATATTGATTTGTTTTGTTATTAATTGAAGCAACTTTAAAATATTTCATTTTATACGACTATTTACTCTTTTGGATTATATAAGTGAAATACATGTTATGGATGCAATAGCTACTGCTTTTGGTTTCATAAATTTAGTGTTGCTTGCCCGACAAATAGGTACATTTTCGGATTACGGTTTTCTAGGGATTTTATATTATCTTTCCCGTGTTAGGATATATTATTTGGAAATTTTTTTGATAAATATTATTATTATTGATATTATTATTTCTCCCGAGCCTCTCCGTACAAAGGAGAATCTCCGAAATTTTTCATGAATTTCGGACTTAGAAAATTTTATGAAATATTTATCAAAATTTTGTTACTTGAATATAAAAGGATTTAATTGTTATAAATTGATATATTTTATTTAAATTATTTAATTATGTAAATTTAATTGTTTATAAATTAATGTTTGAATAATATATATTGATTACTTAATTCTTTCTTTTCCCTTCTTTTTCCTATTCGAGGACGAAAAGTTTTGAGTGGAGGAGAGTGTTACGACCCGTAAATATTCGATGATTGAAATTGTTAATTCAATAAGATTTTGATAATTAAATTTAGAAGAAATGAAAAATCTATAATTTAATAATGAAATGAATACTAAAATGAAGTAACAAATGATAATTAAAGTTAATAATTAAACAATTTGAATGAAATAACAATTAATTGAAATAATGAAAATTGTTATACTTTGTTATAATTTGATATAAGAAAAAAAATGCGAACATTAAATTAATAAATGAAATAGTATGAAATAAATGACCATTGAATAAAATTTGGGTTATATAAGAATTGTTATATTTGTTTGTGAATAGTGAATTCATAAGCGTAATTAAAATTTATGGTAACGATTACTACAAGTTGACTATTAATTAGTCTATAAAATCAATTGGAAATCAATTATAATTAAATGTAAATAAATGTTTCATTAATGTGAGTTAGGACTGAAATTGTAAATTGTGGATACATTAAAAGGAATAGAAATGTTAATTTCATTCATAATGTAATAAATTGATTCAATAAAAGAAGGAAACCAAGATAAGTAATAAATTAGGATTTTAAAGTATACTTGGGGTGTAAAATTGACAAAAGTTCACTATAAAGGGAAATATAGCTGTTAGTACACATAAGGATGAAAATTGGAGAAAATCCATGTAATGTAAGACAAACAACTATTAACTAGGTTATTTGAGTAATAATGGATTGAGTATAAAGACTGAAATCAAATAAAAACAATTTATTGGAATTAAATTTTAAATAATTAGTTTTAATTAAATTGAAGTTAAACAATGTAAATGAATTGATATCTAAATTGTTTTAAATTAAGGTAAATGTCCAACTAATCGAAAATGAGAGAAATTGTGATTTATTAACATTGAATTGAAAACGTGATTTAATTAATTTAATTAACTGGAAAATAGCCATTTTGGCCACTGACTCGGAATTCGATGAAAGTAGTTTCATTGGATTCGTAACGGTGAATTACTATAAGGTTTCAAGATTCGAACGATCGAACTTGTCGTTTGATCGCACGGGCTCGAAACGTCTACAAATCAATTTAATTGAAATAAATTAAAATCAATTTGAAATAATTTGATTTTAGCATAACTTCTTCATACAATTGAATTTGGATTTGAAACCTATTCCGTTGAGTTTAAAATAATTGAAAACATCTATTTTTATATATGGGTTGATCCATTTTTGTTATGGAAGCAGAATGGGCTTTATTGGCCATTTATTGTTCAACGTGTAAATCAAAATCTTGTCCATCCATTCCATTTTCAGCTTTGTCTATAAATAGTTCATTATAAACCCTAGGTTGTTTCTATCCTCATTTGTCTATACGTACATTTCTTCTCAACTCCTCGTTCCGATGGCAGATAAACAAATTCCCCGTTCAGTTTCAAATCAAATTCCAAATCAAAAATTCAAAACTCTTCAATATATATCGAATTATATACCGATTTGAAGCTCTCGAAGAGTGCAAGTCAAATACGTGATTCGTTTCTCGATCTAGTTTGCTGAGTGGTCGGAATTGGCTAGTTTATTTTTGGCCGTTCGTTTCGCCGTGATGGACTTCAATGGATCGTCAAATGGATGATAATACGATGTAGAGAAGGCCTAGCAGAGTTGATCGGTGTAGGAGATGCGTTGATTTAGTGGTCAGATCGACAAAAATAATTGGTTTAGGGTTCCAAAATGTTCGACGGTCGATGGTTTTTGGGAACGCGCGTTGGCCTGGGGAGGCTGCGGAGGTCGGATAGGTGGAGGCGCCACGTGGGTGAGGTTGTAGGTTGCCTGCAGGTAAGCGGAGGTGTGACGCCCCACCTCTATACCCACGCTAGCCAAGAACACTACGCTGTAATGCTGTCAACTAGCGTAGAGAATAAGGCTGTTGAGGAGCGGCCATCAGTAGTTAGGCCTTACACTAGTATTGGTTATCTCGATAGGAGTGGTATATATATATATATATTCTTTCATTTTTAATCTCTAATTTATTTACTCCCATCGACATACCCCAATTCCAGTATAAACGAACCACGATGGTTCATATTAGTTTAGGACAGTAGATATAATAATAACATAGAAAATATCAATAAATGCGGAACACAGATAAAACAGAAAAGTTTCATATATATAACTGATGTCAGTTACAATACATTTGACATAGAACATATGATACAACTACAACTGTCGACTCAGGAAGTTACATATACAAGTACCTTAACGTATATAATATACATGAATACATATCTTCCTATACAAATACACTGACTACTATAAATGACGACGACTACTCTAAAAGATATGAAAGGACTTCATAGCTCTAGCAGCAACCCAAAGCAGAATATCTACAACCTGTAATAACTCGGTCTGAACCAAGTATTAAATTCAAAAGAAAATAATACACCGGTCAGTCTAATTCAAACTCAGTTATTAATGCACGGAAACAATATTAATCAAATATAAAATAGACGACAGTCACAGAAATCTCGCATATCCAATCCCTTTAATAAGGAATTGGATAACGATAAATATAACACGTATCAGTGTTAAACAGCAAATCAGCAGATTAAACCAAATCAAAATACGATTCAAAATATTGAATTGGCAACACGAAACAAATCCAGCAATTGAAAACATCAATTGAACATCAATCTGGTAGGGCTACAGTACACGCACGCGTGTACTGCCTCGCCACAACACATACATTACACAAAAGATCAACGCGTCAATAGTAAAAGAAATACCAATAAAATCGATACCGTGTGGCTGCAGTTCACGCTTGCTTGCACTGCCTTGCCACTATAGTGATGATGTACACAAAATATCAACGAACCAAAATCAATGAAGTTTCAAATATCAATTCAAAATGTCGATACTGTGTGGCTGCAGTGCACGCACGTGTACACTGCCTCGCCACAACAGCATATATAGAAATAACAACAAGCAACAAAGGCCAATACACAAGAATTCACAGTGCAAACTAATACACTAAGCAAGTGGCAGCAGTTTAAAACTTCCACCAAATAAATTGTAAAATATGTACACAAAAGAATTTACATAACAAACTGCACATGGCAAAATGAATCAGAGGTACAACGAGAAGTAGTACAACTCAAATGAGCAAGTGCACAAGAGAAGGCTGCACATGGTCAAAATGAACCAGAGGTGCAACAAGGAACTGCACATTGAAGGGGTACATGTGATGACCCAGCCAAATGAAGGTATAAGTAAACAGATATATGGCTTAATCCAAATAGCCAACACAAGACATCAACAAACATGATAATGATGTGCAGATGTATGCAGAGAAATGGCACAGGTGTGTGCAGAGGTATGAAGTACATGAAGTCATCAAAATGAAGGTGGGAGCACCAAAAACATGGCATCACAACACACAACATTAAAGAACATAGAGAGTCAGTACCCAACAAAGGCAACTGGCAACACATATATGCATATACATGCTATCAGTAATTACTAAATGCGGCAAACAGAAGTCTAGGAGTAGTTCAAGTGCATGGACACATAACTCAAAGGAATGAAACACTACAGGCAAATAAACTCAAAACTATAACTCAAATGCAAGCTGCATAAACATGTATACATATGCATGCTATCAGCAATTACAAAAGGCAAAGGTCAAATCACAACTATCATGATTCAACACAACTGCCAAGCCACTCGATAACATGGAAAATAGCATATGCAGTGATACATAAAGAACATGCATCACTACAGCAACTGAAAGTGAACTTGGCATATGTGCCCAAACCAAAAGCACTCAGTAACAAGCAAAATGCAATGCCCATAAGCAATTACTAGTTTTGTACCAAGATAACTGCAGAGTAAAATAAGACATGCCGAAGTCACCAGTAACAACTACATGATACAGGACAATGCAACCCAAGTAGAAAATGTGTGGGAACGTGAACCAGTAACAAATGTACAAGCATCACAATAAACCCAATACAGTGATATGCGACAACAACAAAGTGAAGTCTGGGTGCCTAAAAAGTCAGAGGCAAGGTAACTGCAGATTACTCATAAATGAAGACTACATAAGCTCAATGCATCAGTAAAACAAGCTCGAGACTGGTGGTAACAAGTTTGACCAAGAAACTGCTGTCAACAGCAGTTATAAAAATAGTGTGACAAAAGTAAACGAAGACACAATCATGTATTAACCAAAGTCAGAGACCAAAATCAAGCATCACATGGATAGGTCAGTGAACACAATTAATTGAAAGTCAAAGTCAATCAGAAATTCACGAAATCAAAGAAACAGGCGAAGTCAAAGGAAATCATCAATAAAATCAAGACGAAGTCAATCAACAAAAACAAAAAGAAAGCAGACGAGATCGAACAATTTCACAGTTAGATGTGAGTAATATAAATTACTCTCCTCTGCCACAATCGAAGTAGGGAAGTCGAGGCCGAAGAAATCGAGGAACACGAACGAAGTTAAGCCCTAGCTTCAAGCGACATCACCATCACGCAATGGATCCTCTGAGAAGCGAACGCAAACTAACGAATTGAAGACGGCACCTTCGATTTGAATGAGCCCATATCTTTGAACAATGAGGGCGAACGAAAGAGAGGCCGCCATTGTTATTTCTTCGTTCGATTTTATTTTAGGGTTACAAACGAATAAGAAAAATGAATAAAAGGGGATGGGTTATTTGTTTAGCAAATTATCACGGCCCAATAAAAAAATGGACCACTATTTAATTTTCAAAGCCCATCAATCTTTTTAACACTTTATAAAAAAAATTTAATTCAATTTAAAAACTTCAATTGGCAATTTGCAACAATATTAATCGTTTAAATGTCGATTATTAATTGATGCGAAGTACCGGGTTGTTACAGGCTCCCCTCCTTAAAGAAATTGCGTCCTCGCAATCATAATGAATAAATGGACAAAAGGGTAACAACCATAAGAGCATATCATCGCAAAATGAAGAAATTTGAAATGGGAAGTTCACCATATAGAGCATGAAAGAGAAAGCCTGAACGTGTTTGCTCAAAGTCAAATCTGGTGAAACTTCACTTTCTTCAATAATATTGGGCTCAAGAATAAAAATCGGAATCCCTAAGGCATATCCGTAGAAGGAAGACGCGTGAAAACGTCATGAATAGTATAAAATTGAGCCGGTAATAAGAGGCGATAAGCCACAGGACCAATACGTTCGGTGATGGGGAATGGACCAACATATCGTGGTGTTAACTTTCCCAATCGACCGAAACGTACAACACCTTTCATAGGTGAAACACGAATAATTCGGAACAACGGAGTAATACAATAACGGTATATCCAATGAACCGATAACCATAAAAGAACATCAGACGCTAGACCATAAAGGAAATGAGACGAAGCTCAATAAAATGAAATACATCAAAACGTCTGATGAACTTGGTAAAAAGATGATTCCATTCGGACATCATCAAAGAAACAACCACTTGTTGCCTTTGACTAAGTGCATCGGCAACACGATTTCCCTTTCCGGGAGAATACAAAGAATATCAAGATCATAAGATACAAGGAACTCAAGCCAACGTGGTTGACGGACATTAAGTTCCTTATGAGAAAATAAATATTCCCAAAATTTATGATCAGGGTAGAGAACAATTTCTCACCCGAAAGTGATGATGCCAAATTTTTAAAAGCGAAATCAATATCCACGAGCACTCGATCATGAGTGGCATATCCAGTCTCAGTAGGCATAAATGATTTAGAAGCACAAGAGATAGCACGTTCTCTTTTGCAAGAGAACGGCATCCAAACCAATACGATTAGCATTGGTACAAAAGATAATGACTTGGTCCCCTTCAGGAATCGCAAGGACAGAAGTATCGAAAAAGAGTTGTTTTAAATAATATTCTTTCTCGAAAAGCTTAAACTTTCAAAATTTACAATTTACTCTATGTAATTATCTTTTCAGACAAATTTGCATTTTAAAATTGACGGTTACTGAAGTTAATACGTCAAAATCTCATCAAAATAATTGGCATCAAAATATAATACCAATGAATTTTCATTCATCAAAAATGTCACAAGAATCTTCTCAAAGATAGAAAGGGATATCATACCCTAAACTTGTATTCATAACAAGTCGATGACACACGAATTCACCATTGCACAAAAATTGATAAAACTTATCAATGGAAATCACGAAAATTGGTGAAGCACAAATTCTAGAAATCATCACAAGAAATCCAGAAAACACAAATTCTAGAAATCTACGCAAGAAATCCAGAAAACACAAAGAGGGGGAGGCCTATCACATGACGGTCCGAAGACCATGGGGAGCTACCCCATATGGGTAAGTCGGAATCACACAGATGAGGTCTAGACTAACCAAAAATCAAAAAGGTATGTGTGAGTGGAATCACACAAGTGGTGTCTAGTCTAACCTCGTAAACAAAAAGAAAGTATGTGTGAATGGAATCACACAGATGAGGTCTAGACTAACCAAAAATCAAAAAGGTATGTGTGTGTAGAATCACACAAGTGGTGTCTAGTCTAACCTCGCAAACAAAAAGGTATGTGTGAGTGGAATCACACAAATGGTGTCTAGGTTAACCAAAAAGCAAAAAGATATGTGTGAGTGGAATCACACAAATGGTGTCTAGGCTAACCAAAAAGCAAAAAGGTATGTTTGCATGGAATCACACAAATGGTGTCTAGCCTAACCAGAAAGCAAAAGGATATGTGTGAGTGAAATCACACAAATGGTGTCTAGGCTAACCAAAAGGCAAAAAGGTATGTGTGAATGGAATCACACAAATGGTGTCTAGCCTAACCAGAAAGCAAAAAGATATATGTGAGTGGAATCACACAAATGGTGTCTAGGCTAACCAAAAAGAAAAAAAGGTATGTGTGAGTGGAATCACACAAATGGTGTCTAGCCTAACCAGAAAGCAAAAAAGATATGTGTGAGCAGAATCACACAAATGGTGTCTAGGCTAACCAAAAAGCAAAAAGGTATGTGTGAATGGAATCACACAAATGGTGTCTAGCCTAACTAGAAAGCAAAAAAGATATGTATGAGCGGAATCACACAAATGATGTCTAGGTTAACCAAAAAGCAAAAAGGTATGTGTGAATGGAATCACACAAATGGTGTCTAGCCTAACCAGGAAGCAAACAAAGAGACATTGCACAATTGCTAGTCTAAATCATAAAATGATCGTCATGATCAATGAGAAGTGTCAATTACACTAAGCTAGTAAATATAAAAGTTTAGCCTCATGTCCAATGACCACTTGCTTAACTCAAATATTTACAAACAAATTGTAGATCTCCACTAGAAAATTGTCATAAAAGATTCAATCGAATAAGTCCAAGAATTAACAGGCGAAGTAAATGCAAGCGTTTCATACCACTCGTTTTACTAAGTCGTTTTATTAGATTTCTCATACGAGTGAGGTAAAGGTTTGTATATACTAGTAGATTGGAAAACGGTTTAGGAAAATAGCTTTGTAGTAAAATAGTTTTGAAATCATTTGGAGAAAAGGGTTTTGATATTTACTACTAGTATAGAAAACCTTTATATTTTTAAAGTGACAATCTCAAAAATGATTGTAGAAACAATCAATCACAAGAATTCACATACAAAGATGTGAATAGAATCCAAAGAAATCGATACTAATTTCTTCAAAAGGTATGTTCACGAAAATCCCGAAGAAAATGTCATCAAAGTTGCTAATAAATGATAGCAACAAATCGGGGAATTAACAAGAATCGATTAAATTTGGAAACCAAATCAATTCACTAAAATTCACATTCGAAGACGTGAATAAAATCCAAAGAATTCGATTCCAAATCCATCAAAGTAGAAATACCCAAAAATTCCAGAAATAGAAGTTATAACAACTAATCGGAAAAGAGGAATCGATTAATAATTGGAAAAACAAAGCAAAACGAGCATAAATGCATAAATGACTTCAACAAAAATAAAAATCAAGTCAATGTCGAAGTCAACAATTAATGGCCACAGTCGAGTACAAAACGAATCAACATCATCATCCAAGAATTCAACGGCAAACAAAGTCAGAGTCTTGGAAATCAAGGCACTAGCAATTTCACGAAAACAAAGTCAAATGCACATGAATAAGCGTTAGGAATTCATACCTAACAATCAAAGATAACCATATGCAAAGATGAGAGATAAAACATCGACAAATAGTTGTAGCACATGTTCCATCTAAGTTATATTTTATATTTGTCCTAAACCCCAGGCTCTGATACCAAGCTGTGACGCCCCACCTCTATACCCATGCTAGCCAAGAACACTACGTTGTAATGCTGTCAACTAGCGCGGAAAATAAGGCTGTTGAGGAGCGGCCATCAGTAGTTAGGCCTTACACTAGTATTGGTTATCTCGATAGGAGTGGTATATATATATATATTCTTTTATTTTTAATCTCTGATTTATTTACTCCCATCGACATACCCCAATTCCAGTATAAAACGAACTACGATGGTTCATATTAGTTTAGGACAGTAGATATAATAATAACACAGAAAATATCAATAAATACGGAACACAGATAAAATAGAAAAGTCTCATATATATAACTGATGTCAGTTACAATACATTTGACATAGAACATATGATACAACTACAACTGTCGACTCAGGAAGTTACATATACAAGTACGTTAACGTATATAATATACATGAATACATATCTTCCTATACAAATACACTGACTACTATAAATGACGACGACTACTCTAAAAGATATGAAAGGACTTCATAGCTCTAGCAGCAACCCAAAGAAGAATATCTACAACCTGTAATAACTCGGTCTGACCCGAGTATTAAATTCAAAAGAAAATAATACACGGGTCTGTCTAATTCAAACTCAGTTGTTAATGCACGGAAGCAATAATAATCAAATATCAAATAGACGACAGTCACAGAAATCTCGCATATCCAATCCCTTTAATAGGGAACTGGATAACAATAAATATAACACGTATCAGTGTTAAACAGCAAATAAGCAGATTAAACCAAATCAAAATACGATTCAAAATATTGAATTGGCAACACGAAACGAATCCAGCAATTGAAAACATCAATTGAACATCAATCTGGTAGGGCTGCATTACACGCACGCGTGTACTGCCTCGCCACTTCACATACATTACACAAAAGATCAACGCATCAAGAACCAATAAAATCGATACCGTGTGGCTGCAGTTCACGCTTGCGTGCACTGCCTTGCCACTATAGTGATGATGTACACAAAATATCAACGAACCAAAATCAATGAAGGTTCAAATATCAATTCAAAATGTCGATACTGCGTGGCTGCAGTGCACGCACGCGTACACTGCCTCGCCACAACAGCATATACAGAAATAACAACAAGGCACAAAGGCCAATACACAAGAATTCACAGTGCAAACTAATACACTAAGCAAGTGGCAGCAGTTTAAAACTTTCGCCAAATAAATTGTAAAATATGTACACAAAAGAATGTACATAACAAACTGCACATGGCAAAATGAATCAGAGGTACAACGAGAAGCAGTACAACTCAAATGAGCAAGTGCACAAGAGAAGGCTGCACATGGTCAAAATGAACCAGAGGTGCAACAAGGAACTGCACATGGCAGGGGTACATGTGATGACCCAGCCAAATGAAGGTATAAGTAAACAGAGATATGGCTTAGTCCAAATAGCCAACACAAGACATCAAAAAACATGACAATGATGTGTAGATGTATGCAGAGAAATGGCACAGGTGTGTGCAGAGGTATGAAGTACATGAAGTCATCAAAATGAAGGTGGGAGCACCAAAAACATGGCACCACAACACACAACATTAAAGAACATAGAGAGTCAGTGCCCAACAGAGGCAACTGGCAAAACATATATGCATATACATGCTATCAGTAATTACAAAATGCGGCAAACAGATGTCTAGGAGTAGTTCAAGTGCATGAACACATAACTCAAAGGAATGAAACACTACAGGCAAATAAACTCAAAACTATAACTCAAATGCAAGCTGCATAAACATGTATACATATGCATGCTATCAGCAATTACAAAAGGCAAAGGTCAAATCACAACTATCATGATTCAACACAACTGCCAAGCCACACGATAACATGGAAAATAGCATATGCAGTGATACATAAAGAACATGCATCACTACAGCAACTGAAAGTGAACTAGGCATATGTACCCAAACCTAAAGAACTCCGTAACAAGAAAAATGCAATGCCTAGAAGCAATTACCAGTTTTGTACCAAGATAACTGCAGAGTAAAATAAGACATGCCGAAGTCACCAGTAACAACTACATGATACAGGACAATGCAACCCAAGTAGAAAATGTGAGGGAACGTGAACTAGTAACAAATGTACAAGCATCACAATAAACCCAATACAGTGATACGCGACAACAACAAAGTGAAGTCTGGGTGCCTAAAAAGTCAGAGGCAACGTAACTGCAGACTACTCATAAATGAAGACTACACGAGCTCAATGCATCAGTAAAACAAGCTCGAGACTGGTGGTAACAAGTTTGACCAAGAAACTGTTGTCAACAACAGTTATAAAAATAGTGTGACAAAAGTAAACGAAGACACAATCATGTATCAACCAAAGTCAGAGACCAAAATCAAGCATTACATGGATAGGTCAGTGAACACAATTAAGTGAAAGTCGAAGTCAATCAGAAATTCACGAAATCAAAGAAACAGGCGAAGTCAAAGGAAATCATCAATAAAATCAAGACGAAGTCAATCAACGAAAACAAAAAGAAAGTAGACGAGATCGAACAATTTCACAGTTAGATGCGAGTAATATAAATTACTCACCATTGCCACAATCGAAGCAGGGAAGTCGAGGCCGAAGAAATCGAGGAACACGAACGAAGTTAAGCCCTAGCTTCAAGCGACAGCACCATCACGCAATCGATCCTCTGAGAAACGAACGCAAACTAACGAATTGAAGACGGCACCTTTGATTTAATCTTTGAACGATGAGGGCGAACGAAAGAGATGCCGCCATTGTTATTTCTTCGTTCGATTTTATTTTAGGGTTACGAACGAATAAGAAAAATGAATAAAAGGGGATGGGTTATTTTCTTAGCAAATTATCACGGCCCAATAAAAAAATGGACCACTATTTAATTTTCAAAGCCCATCACTCTTTTTAACACTTTATAAAAGAATTTTAATTCAATTTAAAAACTTCAATTGGCAATTTGCAACAACATTAATCGTTTAAATGTCGATTATTAATTGATGCGAAGTACCGGGTTGTTACAGGAGGCATGCGTTTGTAGGGTTTTGTGGTTGCGCGACGTGCTACATTTGATCGGCTATGGATTGAGCTGCTCACGCGTGAGGGAGAAGAAAGCTCTTGGTGACGTGTCGTTCCGTGATTTGTGGGTAGTTTTTTTCTTTCTTCTTCTATTTAAAATTTTACAATGTGAATTCTGATGTTCTAACATCAATAACTTTTATGTACGAGGTCCGTTTCATGCGCAATTTGTTCCTATAGGATCTTATTGAAATTTCGGACATTTTGATGCTGGTTTGGACGAATTCGAAGACTGTTTAAATTGTTGGTTTAAATTGGATTTAAATTCAAAAGGTGAGTGTTTTAATCCACTCACAACTTCTATAATTTCTTATGTTTGTTAAATTTAATTTATGATGATTAGGAATTTATAATGATTGTTTAGTACATTTTGAATCATAATCCTAGTAAATTTGAATTTATTTGAATTAAATTGTTATTTAATTTATTATTAAATATAAATTTCCAGTTAAATACCTATTATTGATTATCGGTTCAATATTGATATTTATTGATTTATTTGGATGATGATTGTAATGGATGTATATTGTTGATGTTGGTTGAATGGATGTTGTATTTTATACCGTTATAAACTGCAAGTTCGTTATGGATTTTTATTTATTTTGGGATTGCGGTTTGAAATGATACACAACCATAAATGTTTAAATTGCAGATTGAAATGATAAATATCTGTATCACTTGACCCTAGGGTAAAAAATTATATACGGAAATGATTTTAAAATCATTAAATTTTTGAATTTAATCAATTAATGTTTTGAAATAAAATTTGGATATTTAAATTGAAGTAGTATAGAAAAATCAAGTTTGTGTTGAAATAAGAATTGGTTTAAAACGGAATTTCTTTAGGAAATCAAATCGGAAGTTTAAATTCAAACTTTTAGGTATAAATGAAATTCTATCTAAATAGAGTTATTGAATTTGTTTGAAAATAATTTTGAAATATTTTGAAATTGGAGTAATCCAAATCGATATTTTGAACATGGATTGAAACGATGTAACGATCCTGATTCTAAGTCAAAATTAAATTGGTAATTAAAATAAATGTTTTAATTAAATTGTGAATAAATGTGAAATTTTTTCCAAGTTAAATAAAATATTTTTTTGTTGATTATTTATAAATAAAAATTGATTGTAAATTGAATTGTGAATTTGAATTATAAAAATAAATATTCGAAAAATAAATTTGATTTGAAAACTCTATATTTTAAAATTAATGAAAATATGTTATGGAATTATAATATATATTTTGGAAGTTATGTTGTTGAATCAAATATAATTAAAACATTGTTTTCTAATTATAATATACATATTTGATATATATATATATATATATATATATATGAAAGTTTTATTTTGAAATTAATATAGTAAAAGTTTAAAAGTTGCTTAAAGCTATATTTTATATTATTTAATATAAATATGTATGTTTATTTATTAAACTATAATTAGAATTCAAAATCAATTTCTTTAAATTTATAAATATTTATAAAAAGAAATGCATTTATTTAATAATAAAATTGTATTTATAAAACTAATAGAAATTTGTTTCCTAATTTTAATATATTAAAATATGTATATATTTATTTATTAATGATATTTTAACATCAGATAAAAATAGTTTGTATATACATAAGGATTTAAGAATATAAAACATATGTAATATATAAGAATTAAATTTAAATATAAAAGTAAATAATGGTTTAAAGCATAATTTATAAATTAAGTATAAAAATAAGGCAAGGATTTAAACATAAAAATACTTGTTAAAATTTGTAAAATTTGTACGCCTTGCAATTAACAAGTGGCAAGGAGTGTTTTCTTTAACAATTTAATTTTATAAATAACAAGTGTATTTGAGAAAACCTGTTATTTTCAGTTCAAAAGAAAAAAAAACTTCTTAATTTTCTCAAAAAAAAAAGCAAACTAAAAATCAAAAAAAGGGAAATAGAGACAAAGCAAAACAAACTCGAATCAATAACCTGTTTCAACTACAACCTGATTCAAAATGCAATTCAAATCAAAATAACTTCAGTTTGAAAATCTGTAAGCTAAAAAAGAAAATCAATTCAATCTTCAACTTGAATTAGACAACAGCATCAAGATCAACTTAGCAACGTTTAAAATCAATTTTCAACCTGGAAATCAAAAACCATATCAAACTGCATCTCCATCCTGAGAGAACAAAACCAAGATCATCAAACAACAGTCAGGATAAAGCAAATCAGATTTAATATCAAGCTATGGATTCAAATCAAACAGTAGAGCAAATAATCAAGTTCAAATATCATTACAGGAAAAATTTCTCTGTTCTCTGCATTAAAATCAAGGTGAGTAAAACTATTGACCTGAATCTAAATCCGTCTTGATCCTTGATGCATGTATCATGGTTAATAATGTTTGCAGAAATATATTGATGTGAATGCAAGTATATAAACATAATATATATGAGCAATGCCTGTGTATATGTGTATATACACTCTGTTCTATGTTCAAGGCTTGAAATAAAAAAAAATCAATTACTCTTCATTTAATTCCCAACAGGTTATGATTTATAAACAAAATATACTTGAATTATCAATATATTAGATTTAAAAATAGTTCTCAGATAAAATTTTGAATAAAATTTCTAGAAAATAGAAACGACGGGGTTAATTAAATTCAAGTCAAAAATTAATGGTTTTGATTTCGTGTTTTGACTACATGAATAGATTCATAGTGCGAAACCATGAGTTTAGGTGATCATTTCAGGAATTTTAGTTTATTAAATGGTGTGAAATCGTAAGTTGGACGGAGATTGTATTTCGGGCAATTACTGGCGATCGCGTAGCCCGAAAATGTCGGGGTCGTGACTGAAGCTTGCTTGAAGGTAAGTGGATCTGGCAAAAATGGTAATGGAATTTTTAATGCATCAAGGTGACTTGTTTGAGTCAAATTGATATGGTCGTTGACGTTTACCCTGTTCATACGTCATCAAGGAAGTTTCGGAGGCGATCGCATATGGGGGAAAGGAAAGAGGGGAGTCTAACGTTGCTTTGACCAGAGTGACAGGGTTCCAGGTGGTCAGATCGTCGGCATCGAGGCATTTTTATCGATCGAGTCTGGTTCCAGAAAAGCATCGATTAGCTAAAATTCGAATTTGATGTCATTTCAAGGATCTGGGTGATTGGGGAGCTTGTAGATGTTGTCGTCGATGTATTGACGATCGGAGTTTAGGTCAGAGATGCCCAGCTTGCTTGTACATGTGTATAGTATATCCTTTGTGTCCGGATCAAAAGCAGGGAGAAGGAGAAGATTAGTTCTCGAGTTCGAGCACGAGAAAATATAGGGTTTGACTCGAAGAAGAGAGAGGGGAGGGAAAACTCGAAGACGATCTCAGGATTTTCTCGAGTTTGCCTCGGGTTGTGGTTATGCAAATTTTAAATTTTTTTAAATTAAACAAGTTTTTGAAAGTTAAATAAATTCTTAATTAAATTCTTTTATACAATGGATGTCTAATTTAGTTTGGGATATATTAAAGGTTTAAAAATAAATTATTTTAAGTTTGAAACGGTTTTAATTTTTTTTTATATATAACCTTTGTTTTTGAAATTTTATTTTAAATAAACTTAATTTTTGTAATTAAGTAATTAAGAAAAATGAAATGTTTTCAAATTGTTAATTTAACTTAAAAATCTTGAGTTAATTAATGTCTTAATGATGAGTTATTTCTAAAAGTCATTAACAAGGTTTATATGAATTTTTTTTTTCAAAAGTTGATTAGTAAGTTTATTTTATGACAGTTAATTAATTAGAAGCTGATTAATTAATGTGATTAATTTAGGGTTGATTTATGTAAGTAATTAAAGGTTAATTACTTAAAGGATATTCAAATAATTAAAAGTTGACTTATTAATTAATTAAAGGTTGATTAATTAATGATAAGTAATTAAATGGTAATTAATTACATGAAAGTAAATTACTTAATGAAAGTAATTAATAAAAAATTTATTTTCGTAATTAATTAAGGATAATTAATTAAGGGTTAATTAATTAATGTAATTAATTAAGGATAATCAATTAAAGGATAAATAAATAATTAAAGGTTAATTATTTAATGATTGAAGGTTAATTGATTTATTAATTAAGGTTAATTAATTAATAATTAATGGTTAATTTATTTATTATTAAAGGATAATTAATTAAAATGGTTGGTAATTAATTAATACTAATTAACCAGGATTAGTAGTTTGTTCATAAGTAATTAATTTGGTTTAAATTAATCAGATGAGTAATTGATCTTACTTATGGATGTTTGGATTGTATTGAATGCTTTGAATTATTTGGTATCCCTGATATGTGATTTTCCATGATATGATTGTGCTGTGAACCTTGAATTATTTATGTGTGTTGAATTTTCGTATTTATATATGAATATGTGAATGATGATAAGCTTTATAGGATTATACCGCTTATCAATATTGCTGTGCTTGGACTGTGATGATTAATGATTTTGTATTGTTATGCGTAAGACCTTGGACTACACTACACACACAAATATGGAGTGTACGAGGAAATTGGTTAAGTCACAGATAGTTTAAATTTAAATATTATTTCATTTAAAAGTTGAATTTTGAATGCAATTGGTTTGGAAATGAAATTGAGTTGAATATGTAAAGCTTTTGGAATGGAAGTTTGAAATGGAACTTTAGTTTGAAAAAAAAAATATTTTGTTAAAGTTTGAAATTATCTTGGTTTGAAAGGGCGATACAAGTTATACAATATGTATATGTGGATTTTGAACGATTTGAAGTAGATTGAATAAATTATTTTAGGAATTTGAATTTAGTTCAAATAGAACTTGCCAATAATACGGAAGTCCGTTGATTCTCCGGTTTATAGTTTTAAAGGCTATAACTTGTGTATATTTGACCGGATTTTTCCGAAATGAAAAGTATTTTTTTTTCAAATGATAATAGCGTTCAAATAAAGAAAGGATTTCCAGTTTTTTTTTGAAAAAGGTTTCAAATATTAAATGGAATTGTTTCGAAAGCTATAAATGAATCTTTGTGAAGGATTGATGAACTTTGTTTTCAAATTTAAAAGGATCTTAAAGGTTTATCTTTTGTATGAAAAGATTTGAATTGTAAATAGTTTTGAAAGCTATGAAGGAATCTTTATGAAAGATTGGTGAACTTTGTGAAGTGAATCTTTTTTTGTTTAAAAAGATTAAAAGTGGAAATTTGTTAAACCATTTGAAAGAAAGGTTTTGGGCTAAAGGTTGTGACTTAACTAAGGTCCCACATATCCATATGGTTTTAAAATTTTGCACTCATTATTTGGTTTAGTCGGGAGAGGACTTTATGTCATATAACCCATTCCGAACAGTGAGATGATGAAATGGATAGCATTTGAAGACCGGTGGTAAAGACCGGGTATTTTCGAGAACGAAAGGATTACTTGTCGAATGACTCTACACTGAGTAGCTACGGTATAGAGATCTCCATACGTAATGGGGAGTCCGATCGAGATTGTGAATACCCTGATTGCAAGGGCTTCAATGAAGTGCCTTCGGTTCTGTTCGAACCTAGAACAGACTTGTATGGATGTATGTCTGACATTACACTTTGAGATGTAAAGCTGGTTTCTGTCAAATACATTTCTGTTTGGTGGCTGAGAATTTATTCTTTAAGCTTAACCCCCTTCTCTGAGACGTACGAGCTCAGAGGTTATGTAGTTGATGGTTACTAGTGATACATTCCCAATTTGGTAATGTGGCATGCTGAGTGTTGCTGATCATTTGTTGATCGAAGCATGGCTTTTGTGAAAAGCGTAGCTTTGTGGACGAGACCTCATCAGGACCTCACAACCCATAAATGGTCAAAACAGCAAGAATGCAAAAAGGTTATGAGGGTCGCTCCCTTTAGGGTATGTCCATTTCCTTCTAGAAAAAGGTGGTATCATGGTATGGATCCTAGATATTTAACCTATGTTGTTGCTGCAAATTTATTACTTTGTGGTTGTTGGTGTTGAGGATCCTCAGATAAAGGTCGGTAACGACTAAGAGATGACATACTCGTGTAGTAGTTACCTAATTGCAGAGGTAGCCCAGTCTTGTGTTGGCAGAGGTTCGGTTAGGCTCCGGGCGCATCACTCCAAAGGCGTACTCATGTAGCCCAGGAAGTTCCGTAGCCTGACCATTTATTGGAAATCCAATCACCAATACGCGCCATGTACGGTTTTAGTTGTAGAACCTACCATTTAACATGATATCTATAGTAGGCATAATATAATGGTACGTATGCTGGCTATGATTAATATTATACTTGCAAAAAATTTCTGCACTATGCACTAATGATAATATCAAAAGGATTTTGCGTATCAAGTATGTCTGACTATCATAAGGAGAAATCTCCACCAAGTGTGCGATTGCATTGTGTGTGTGCCGAGAGGCGTTATGGTAGTTTCATTTTCCAAAAAGCATTGCGGATTTCTTTTTATTTCATTTTGTTTTCTTTTGTTAAAGATAAACTGTTTCTGTTTGCTCACACCAGTCCCATGACTAACCTGGAATTTATTGTTCCCATTCTAAACTCTGGGTGCCCACAATTTTCCACAAGGGCGGCCTAGAGTCATATTTTCAGATAGAAAAGATAGTAGGTGTAGCTTTGGCAATCTTTCGAAGTCCTTGGATTTTGGCAATCGTATCAGACTGGACTTGCTTAAGTCAACGTGAAGATGGGTAGTTCGAGCTTGTGGTTTGAAGATTCTGGCTTGGAGTTTTAGAGTTTGGCATTGAAGATTTGATTTCCGCTGCTGAGCCTTTTGTCTTCCGTTGTAAATTCTTTTCATTGTATTTTGTCTCTGATATATGTTGATATTCATTTGTATCATATGTTGTATCTGTTATTTATCAATGATATATTCATTTCTTTGTCCGTTGTGTTGTTGTACTTAATGTGTCATAAGCTTCGGCAAACCAGATTCGACGTTTGAATCTGTGCCATTCGAATACGGGTGATGTATTTGAGTGTCGATTTTCGAAGGTCTAGTCAGGGTTGTTACAAATGATATGAAATTCGATAGTTTATTGAAATTTGGTTTGTTGATTTGGAAATTTGAAATGGTCCATGTATGTTCAAATGAAATGAAAATTTTAATTTGATATAAATTTCAAACTCATATTTTAATATAAACCGTTTTAAAAATATATTATTTTAAAATTTCTAATTATTAACATTTTCAGTTTTATTAAACTATTTAACTAATATTAACTATATGAATTATTTTAATCTATTTTAAACCAATTTAATTTATTTTAAACTAATTAAACTATTTTAATTTATTTTAAATCTAATTAATTTATTTTAAAGCTATTTAATCTATTTAAATCTATATTAATTATTTATAATTATTTAAACTATTTTCTTCCATATTCTAAACCAAGTAAAATGGGTGGGCTTATAATCAAATTTCTCGATTTTTAAAGTGAATGTGGTTAATGATGTCATAACCTAAGTTAGGGTTTAAAAATTACAACTAATTGAATATGATGATTTTGGAGTAAGGATTTACCTATTTTGGAAGTATGATTTTTGAAAGAAATCACGATTTCGGAAATGATACAGATTTGAAAGTGATATAGTTTTGAGAAACTCGAGTTAGCATATCAGGAGCAACATAGACCAGTTCAAATAAAAGTGCATATGCAAAAATATAACAGACCAGAGAGCACCATACATATACTCATGAAGCTACGAACTTACCAGACCTCATGGAGACCACAATTACTAGAACCAGTCAATATCAATTTAACTCAAAACAAGTTCAAGTGTTCGAGCTTGTGGCATGGCACCAAGGCAACCTAGATCAATGAAGAAATGAAACCCCACACACACACGCATGAATACATACATGTGACAACCAATATATATGCATTCAACATACATCAGTGGATCACATACATGAAGACCAAAACATAAATGAACATAACCAGACCTAGCAACATAAATGCAATGACCAAAGGCAACAACACCCAACAAGACTTCAAAAGAATCTAAGTTTTATCAACCCAAATCAATAAAATGAAAACTCCAAACTGCAATAACAAAATCAAATCCAGTGTAGCCTCAAGTGAACACACAACATTGAAGACTTCATTCATATGAATCTATGAACAAGAACGACCAGAGTCGAGTGAACAGAGGTAGATTCACAACAACTATGCAATAGTGCAGATAATCAGAACAGTGCATATGTGCACACAAGGATACATAACAAAGTGTAAGGGACTAAGAAAATCAACATGACAACTCAATCATGCTACATATATAAACACATCGCAGCTCAAGTAATGCCAATCACACACACATATATATACATATGTGTATGTATATACGTGGTAACACCTAGCAAAACAGTGAAAGGAATACAAGGAAATGGATATGAAATTCGATAGCAACTAGAAACATGTTTAGAAAAAGTCATAGAGGGTAACAGGGTTAACAAGTCAAACTTCATCAGGTCAAATTTATCTCAAATTCAAATGACATACCAAGAAACCAATGAACAGGTCATAAGAGAAAAGAACGGAACAAATAAGGGGAGCGATCCATATATAAATCCCCTTAACATCATCGGTAGTGATGATCGAATTGAGTTCAAGCAAATTAACCAGTAAAGCAAAAAGTATAAATCACGTACCAATTTAGTGTTATTCGAACTCGATAAAATTGGAGCGACCAAAATCATATCACAGCTAAAGGATCGATTTTCCAAGCCAAACAAAGAAAATAATTATTTCAAATGATCAAATACAGGCGGCGTCTCCAATTCAAAGCAAAGCCCTAAATATTCTGAAAGACGAACGAATGTTCTCGAAAAGGCAGACATTATTCACGAAGTAAAGGATACGGGCCGAAAAGAAGAATATTAAGGGAGATAATTATTTGTGATACATACTAAAGTGGCCAGCCTTATAATTTTCAATTGGGATTTAATTTTATATAGGGTTTTGTGTTTGTTTTAATTTGTATTTTTCTTTTAAACTTTTGTAAAATTCTAGTCATGTGACAAGGGGACAAACTATGATGGTGTAGTTCGAGAATTCGTAACTCGGTGGCTGAGTTGTGGTAGGGTTTTGAGCATAGAGTTAGGTTAGTCGACAGTGATTGTTGCAAGTTTACATGTGTAAGCGTCTGACTACTTAACTTCTAGTAGAAACATTGGGGGCAGCACGTAGGTAGGGTTTTGCCGAAGCTGGATAAATCTGTGTTGTTTTATTTTCTGCTTTTATTATTCTTTTATTATCTACGTTGCAATTATTTTATATATTTCCGCATTAATTTTTATTATTATTAGCATCACGATATTCACCCCCCTCTAGGGTGAAATCGATCCTACATGCGGAATAATACTAAATCGGCATCTCCTATATGAATGCATTTTTTTGAACAATTTTGTAAATTTGATGCAAACAACATACATATACTAACTGTTCGATATATATATGCAAGTTTCGAAAATTAAAATCTTTGTTTTTGCACACAAATTTTCTCACACTTCTATGAATAGAAGTATAGTTCAACCAATTCTTACATCTAATCTCTACCATCCAATACTAGAACACCATTTCTAACATCAAATATTCAGAAAACTTCGGTTCTCTAACCTATATTATTATGTTGGGAAAGTGTTTAGATCGAGAATTTCATATTTTCATCCTTCTCTTGTCTATCCATTCCACTGTACCTTGAAACCTTCTCTTTTGTTCCCAATTCTTTTTCAATTTTTCCAAGTACAGTCCACATAAGAAAATTTTACTTTTAATTTCTTCATTAGTTTTTAAAACAGGATTATTTCAAATAAGTTTTGTTCACCTATCAACAGGGTATGGAAAAAGAAATGCCAATGCTAAATATCTTTTTCCCTCACCACTAACTATATTTTACTTACTGCCACTTCTATTGCACAACAAAATTCATATTTCCTAATCCATTAACTTTTCTTATGCTAAGCATGCGGCTTTACAAAAATAAAAAAACTTTTCCTTCTTTGTTCAAAATTATTTTCAACTAAAATTTTAAAAATTGGACAATTTTAAAATAGGACTTGTTTTAAAAATAAATTTGTTTTGAACAAACTTTTTAAAACTTATATGTTTTTAATTTTCAAACAAATTTAGCCACATCCTACATAGTCAAGATTTGGTCAATGGATTAACATCCATAATTAACTCTTTTCTACCATACGGTAAATTTTCAAATTTGGAAATGGTTTCTTTTATTTCTAACATCAACCAGCATATAGGTTCAGCTTTTAAGGCATAGATATAGTGGCTCAAGGTTCGCAACTGCCTTTCCTGTCCTTTATTTGCTAAAGTTTATCTTTCCAAAATTTAAAGGCTATCGTTGTTTACTTTTAGTAGCTAATAAATTTCCTGACTTATTCAATAAACTTCTAGTCTTTATTTGCATTAGTTAAGTGTCTCAATGAGATTGTCTTATTTATTCTACTTTCTAATATATAGTAGTCCATCTAGATAATCAACACAGAAATAAAAAAGAATGATCAACACAAAGATAAAAAAGAACATTTCTCATAAAATATCATGCGCATTTTTATACAAATAGAGACAACTAATGTTTACAATCCAAATATCCTAAAAGAAACAATTGCTGGAATCTGCCTTCAAACGTCAACCGACATTAATAATGCAATTCTACCCTAACCTACATATCTTAACTTATCTTTATGACATTGAAACCGATTCACATTTCCTTATGGTTTTTCTTGATGGTCTTTACCAATTTTTGATGAAATATTCCTAGGCTCAAACTAATATTCCTTATATCCAATGAGGGTCCACTATTGTTATTCTACGAGTATTGGTCGCTATTTTACTTATAGCGTTAATATTTACCCCACCTTACCCAGGCAATCATCCCTCTACTCATATTAAAATTTTGGTTCGGTTTTTGCCGCATTTTATAAAATTGAAACTTTATAATCATAAAGTACTTAATTACACAACTTTTGTTACTAAAAGTATAAACTTAGAAACTTTTTACTTAAACCCTTCAATTGCTTGGTTTCAACAAAGGGACCATGGAAATTACCTATTTTAACCAATATTACTTCTAGGCGTCTTAATTTTAAAACTACAATTTAGAATTTATCAATTAAGTTTATTATTAAGTTTAAAAGTAAATGCTAGCAATTAATTTTTATTGAAAGATCCTTTCCGTTTTCAAATAAGAGTTAAGTTTTATTGCATCAATGGTCATTAAAATCAACTTTTCTTTTAAAGTATTTTGTTAACAAAGACTTTTTACTTCTTAAAATTTTGAAGTTTAACCCATTTATTAAGTTTCGCCTTTAAAACTTAACTATTATACCAAACTATTTTTTTTCAAAACACACTTTATAGTGTTTCTAAACGTCTTTTATAATTTTAACTATAAAGCTAAAGCAGACCATGAAAACTTCCATTCTATTATTTTCCTTTCACTTATGCTACTTCCACTTTGAACCTTTGTGGGGGACTCTGATACCATATGAAGGGGACTTCTAAAAGCTATATGCAATTACTACACATGCCTAAGAGAACTATCCAATTTTTTTCTTTTAATTCCTTATGTTGTTTCTAATTACTTACATTATTTTACATAATTATTAACATCGTTTCTATTTATATTTCATAATGTTACTATTATTAAACTTTCTTCTACCTAAAATACCCTTATTTAAATTGCTTCTCTATTTATAGCTTTTCTCTAAACTGTCTGTTTCCTTTATTGAACTATTGCAGTGCATTCGCTATTGCTTTGTTTCTAAGTTCTTGTATCCATTTTCATTCTTTCTACCTTATTAATAAATTAGCATCACTTCCCATTGTTCACCCCATAGAAGAATTTTTTAAATCTAAACTTTTTTCATCTCGGAAAAATAATGAGCTATATAACACTCTTCTTTTCAAAGATAATATCTCTTTATTAAATCCCTAATTTTAACTGAAACTTCCGGTCTAAACAAACTTTAATTTCAATTATAAATTCTATTTTAATAAAATATAAAATGATATTTTAATCTGTGGAAAACTTTAATATTTAGTTACTTTTCAAAAATAAATCCCTTGAAAATTATTCAAATATAATATATATATATATATATATATATATATATATATATATTAACCTTTTATTAAATCTTTCTTATGGGTCAAACTTATAGTGGTTTAATTTAACCCTTCTTTCGGACTTTTTTCTTTCGACTTAATTTTTGACTTATCTTCCTTCATAATATATTAAAAATCCGGCTATCATCTTGGAGGTTTACTACAAATCTTCCTTAAAAACTTATTTAATTCTAACTTTCAAGTATATGCAACATATAAATTCTTACTTTCCTCTAATATGGATCAAATGTACATCACCAATCAGCAATCTTGTGTGGATCTACAACCATAGGGCAATCTGTGCTCTAAAAGGGAGTCAAATACTATACAACTTCAGGGACTCTTCCATATGTTGCTGTAACAACCCGCATATTTTACGATTGAGTATTTAAATATTTTATTTAAATATTTTATCGTCAGTCGGATTTTAGTCCGAAAAGTTACTTTTTGCATACGGTCGAATTAGGACTCGGAACCACTTCCATTGGGTCCAAAACGCCGTTTGTGATCTTTTTGAGTATAAACATTGATATGTTTGGAGTTAGTGGAATTTTACCACGTTTTCACTTTGGCCTTTGGGTTTGGTTTAGCCCATTAGCCTAAACTATTAATTCTAGCTCAACCCCCTTCCATTTATAACTTCACTTTCATTTCCTAACACTCAAGCTTCATCAAAAATGGAGGAAGGAATGGGAAATTAAAACTCCAAGCCCTAGTTCATTTGCAAATCCAACATCTAACTCCAAATTCAAAGAGAAGCCATCGATTCTTCCTTTGCTTTCAAGCATCTTCTTCATTGATTTTGTGTAAATGTGAGATTTTTATCTCACATCTTTGTCTATAACTATCTATGATTGCTGGGTATGAATTCCTAACACTTTTTCATATGCATTTGCTCTTGGTTTGGATTGAATTGTTGAAAATCCCAATTTTTAGTGTTTGGTTTCAAATCTATAAAAATCCTAACTTTGATGATTGAACACGTTTTTGGTGATGCATCGAGGAGCCAATTGGACCGCGTAGCCGATGGGCATAATCCCCTAGCGTCCGTACTCAATTGGTTGCAAATTGAGAGAGTTTTTGCACTTTTACCCCTTAGGTCATTCGGCCTGCACATATGTTTCTCGGCCGGCAGTTAGCTCGGCCTGCCTTAGGTCGCAACCCATAGGTTGCTCGCCTTGTGTTAGGCCGTTCCATACTTAGGTCGCACCACTTAAGTCGCTCGGCCATATGTGAAACCGTATCTCTTAGGTCGCTGCGCTAGGTCGCGTCACTTAAGTTGCGCCATTGGCCTCATTTTAGTCGCTCGGCCTTCTCTTACACCTTAGGTCGCTCGGCTATATATTAGGTCGCTCGGCCATTGGGTCGTTCCACCGCTTGGTCACACCCCTATAGGCCGTACTACTTAGGTCGGCCTGCCTTATCTTGCAACCACTTAGATCGCAACCCTTAGGTCGCTCGGCCATGTTATGCCGCTTGCTCATTAGGTCGTTCCCCCCCAGGTCGCTCGACCATCTCTGTTAGGTCGCGGACTCGGCCACTAGGTCATTCCACCCCATAGCTCAACCATGTTAAGTCGCACATGCTATCTCGCAACCATGTTAGGCCGCTTGCTCTCTTAGGTCGCGCCATGTTAGGTTGCTCTGTTAGGCCGTATGCTATTTCTTGAGCCGTAGATTTCTTGTGTTGACTTATCTTAAGCCGTAAGTCGTGGTTGTTAAGTCGCAAGGGTATTTCCACTTTGGTGGATTTGGAATCAAATTCTTTGGATTTTATTCACATCTTCGAATGTGAATTTTTGTGATTTATTGTTTCTACAATCATTTTTGTAAATTGTCACTTTATCTCACTCGTACGAGAAATCTAATTAAACGGCTTAGTAAAACAAATGGTATGAAACGCTTGCGTTTATTTCGCCGGTTCATTCTTGGACTTGTTCGATTGAACCTCTTGTGACAATTTTCGAGTGGAGATCTATAATTTGTTCGTAAATATTTAAGTTAAGCTAGTGGTTATGGGACATGAAGCTAAGCTTATATATTTACTAGCTTACTGTAATTGACACTTCTTGATGATCGTTGATGATCATTTTTGTGATTTAGACTAGGAAATGTGTGATGTCTTTTTGTCTACGAGGGAGACTGAACCCCGTTTCTGTGGAGGTTCGGCTCATTTGGTGGGGTAGCGACCCATGGTCTTTGGGCCTTTTTGTGGAGCTTTGGCTCAAAATTGATGGTTAGCAGCATGGAATAGCGTTCCATTTTGTGACACACGTGTTGGTGAGTTTTCATACTCCCGTTTTTGTGATAGGCCTCCCCATTTTTGTGATTTCTGGATTTCCATTGATGAATTCTAGAATTTGTGTTTCACCAATTTTCGTGATTTTCATTGATAAGTTTTATCAGTATTTGTGCATTGGTGAATTTGTGTGCCATTAAATTTTGTGATTGGCATTGATATTATTGTCAATAATTATGGTTTTGGTGAATAAAAATAAAGAGTATGACATTCCTTTTGATCCTTGAGAAGATTCTTGTGATATTGATTAATCCCTAGTTGATTTTCAATTGCATACTTATCACGGTATGGCTTTATGGTTATCATATGTTTTTTTCATATCTCTTATTCTATATCATTTCATCTGATATTTATAGCTAGACTGGTCCGTTTATTATTTTCTTATTAAATAATACTCGGGTCAGACCGAGATGTTACAGGTGCTTCTGCTTGACTTCACATCTGGGATTATCACCCTGACTTTTGGTTAACTACTTAGATTAGTAGTTTTTGTTGTATACATTTGAGATATAGACTCATTGATGTATCCATATTCTTTTGTCTAGCACTTGTAGCTATTCTTTTGTGATATTGTGGATCTTGTTTGACCACTACTCTGATGTACACTTTCACGTGTTATATCCATATCTTTTTCCGCCTTTGTGATATGGATATCTGTGACTGATTTATGTTATGTTTATTTCTATGTTTGTTTCCGAAGATATTATAGCCACTGTGTAGTAGCTTTGAGTTTGTATCGGTATGTCGGACTTCCTCCTGAAACCAAATGCATGTTGTACTATCTGACATATCGATGCTCGCACAAAGCAATTACACGGATGGTCGCTCCTCAACAGCCTTATTCTCCACGCTAGTTGACGGCATTACACCGTAGTGTCCTTGGCTAGCGTGGGTATAGAGGTGGGGCACCACAGCATGGTACCAGAGAAAAACTTCGGAACAATGTAGAATAATCTAGCAAGGATCATCGTCCTAAGTCCATCATAGGAGTCGTGATTTAGGATTTAATTCGAGTCTTCCTACCGATTCATCCTATTTTCTTTATGATTCCTTGTTTATCTATCAAGATTGCTTGATATTCATTTGGTGAATAACCTTATCCTTCTTCGTTCTTTCTTTCAAAAGGAAGATAAATGGTTAGATCTGGTCGTCCCAGCGCCGGTCAATCTAGTGCTACTCCCCAGGATGGAGTATTTATGTCCGCCCAGCAGCTTCTTGATCTAGTAAGGAATGCTCAAGCAGCCGGATCTAATTCGGATCTATACGTTTGTGCAACGATTATACCAATTTGGGTGGGAAGTCATTCAAAGGTTCTGAAACTATTATTGAAGTCCAGAATTGGCTGAGAACGTGCGAATGAATCTTTTCTCGTATGAATCTTATTGATCTTCACCGTGTTCAGGTGGCCTCTAGTATGCTCCAAGGAAGAGCATTAGATTGGTATGAGCTTCTTATTTCTAAAATAGTTGAAGCGGATCTTACTTGGGAGAAATTCCGGGAACAATTCGAATTAAAGTGAATCATTTGCTCGTCGTTTCATTTGCCTTGTTCAAGGTGAATCCTCTGTGGCAGATTATGTCGTACCCTTCAAGTCACTTTCTAAATACGAGGTCGAATATATAAACACCCCACTGAAGAAGAACCAAATATTTGTATATGGCTTGAATAAAAATCTCAAGAAGCCATTACTTCTAAAATTAGAAGTTTCTTTTGATTAACTCATTGATATCGCTCTTCGACTTGAAGAAGCAGATAAGGAGAGTGATGTTGAAGTTATGGGTGCCAAACCAAACTTTAACAACAAGAAAAGGCCTAATAAGTTCAAAGGTCCTTATCCCAGTAAGAAAGGGAAGCAAACAACTTCGGTGGCAAAGACTGCTACCTCTAGTCGTGGGCAATGCTACAATTGTGGTTCTAAGGACCATTATGCGAATAAATGTTCAAAGCCCCGTGCTTGTCGCTATTGCAAAAGCCCGGATCATTATTTATCTTCTTGTCCCAAATTTTAGGGCAAGAAGGAGGAAAATCTTAATGTTGCTCAAGCACCTGGCAACACATCTCTTGTTCAAGGTATTTCTCATTCTATCCTTGATGGCATTATTTTATTTCGTGATCATCCTATCCGAGTTCTTTTTGATACAGGTGCGTCCCACTCTTTTATTTCAAAAGAACTTTTTGATACTTTTTCTTTGGATGTTATGTGTTTAATGACTTCTTTGAGAATTGCGAATCCGGTTGGTGGATCTGAAACAATCAGTTTATTGTGTAAAGATGTCAAAATTATTTTGTGTGATTTTTCTTTCCGAGCCGATTTGCATGTTATGCGCTACTTAGGCTTTGGAATGATTTTGGGAATGGATTGGCTTAACCGCTATGAAGCCCAAATCCTATGTCCTGAGCGGACTATTCATTTTCGACATCCTCAATCTGTTAAGCAGATTTCTATTGATCTTAAAGAGTCGGATTCCATCTTGGTTGCATCTTTATATTCTTTAAATCCTCATGATGACGATAATGATGATGAGGAAGATATTATTTCTCTTATTCACCTTGTTCGTGAATTTTCCGACATATTTGAGCCCGTTTTAGGATTACCGCCTAAGCGAGCAATTGAGTTAAGAATTAATATCATCCCTGGAGCTCAACCTATCACTCGTCCTCCTTATCGCATGTCCAATAAGGAAAATGAGGAGATGCACAAACAATTATCCGAATTGGAGACGAAGCAATTTATTCGCTCTGGTTCCTCTCCTTGGGGAGCTTCGGCTATTTTTGTGAAGAAATCCGATGGTATACTTAGGCTTTGCATTGACTACCACAAGCTTAATGATCTTACTATCAAGAATAAATATCCTTTACCTCGGATTGATGATCTATTCGATCAACTTAGTGGTGCTAGAGTCTTTTCACAATTAGACTTAGCTACCGGTTTTCATCAACTTCGTATCGTAGAGGATAGTATTCCTTTGACATCGTTCCGTACTCATTATGGATCTTATGAATGGCTTGTTATGCCATTTGGTTTAACGAATGCTCCGGCTTATTTCATTGACCTTATGAATCGAGTTTTCAAAGATTTCCTCAATCGATTTGTTCTCATCTTCATTGACGATATTCTTGTGTATTCTAAAATCGAGGAGGAGCATGAAAAGCATCTTCGGATTGTGTTGGAAACTCTTAGGGGCAATCAATTGAAAGCAAAATTTTCTAAATGCCATTTTTGGCAATCTCGTGTGAAATTTCTCGGTCATATTATTTCCGAATCCGGAATATCAGTGGATCCTTCAAAGTTTGAAGTGATTCAAAATTGTAAGAAACCGGAGAGTGTGACAGAAATATGTAGCTTCCTCGGATTGGCGGGCTATTACCATCGTTTTATTAAAGACTTTTCTAAAATTGTCGTGCCTCTTACTAGCTTAACTAAGAAAGGTGTTAAATACCTTTGGTCAGACAAATGTGAAGCTTCTTTTCAGAAATTAAAAGAACTCCTTTCCGATGCTCCTATTCTTGTGATTCCCGAAGGAAACCAAGATTTCATTGTTTATACCGATGCTAGTTGCGTTGGTTTGGGTGTCGTTCTTATGCAAAGAGAACGCGTTATTGCTTATGCTTCTAGGCAATTAAAGCCAGCCGAGACTAGATATGCCACTCATGATTTAGAGCTCGCGGCTATTGTTTTCACCCTTCGTATTTGGCGTCATTATCATTTGGGAGAGAAATTTGTTCTCTATACCTATCATAAATCTTTGAAGTATCTATTTTCCCAAAAGAAACTTAATCTGCGTCAACAACGTTGGCTCGAGTTCCTTGCACCTTATGATCTTGATATTCTTTATACTCCCGGAAAGGAAAATCGTGTTGCCGATGCACTTAGTGGCAAGCAACAAGCGGTTGTTTCTATGATGATATCCGAATGGAATGATCTCGAGGTTTTATCCACTTGTGAGATTCGAGATCGTGTTTCCGATTTATGTTCATCTCTTGTTTTATGTAGGCTTGTGGCTCATCCTTCTCTTTTAGACCGCATTCTTGAAGCTCAAAAGCTAGATCCCGAATTGGCTCTTCTTGGCCAAAATTTTAGGGATAAAATTGATATTGAAGGTTTGAAAGACTTTGATATTGATTCTCGTGGCGGCATTCAAAAATTTGGTAGACTTATCGTGCCAAATATTAGTGATCTTCGTAAAGATATTTTAGAAGATTCTCATCGTTCTAAATTTACCATTCATCCCGGTAGTAGTAAAATGTATGCGGATATGAAGCGACTTTATTATTGGGAGGGAATGAAATCTGATATTGCTAACTTTGTTAAGTGTTGCATGACTTGCCAACTTGTCAAGGCCGAACATCAAAGGCCCGGTGGGTTATTGCAACCTTTAGAAATTACAATTTGGAAGTGGGACCAAATTTCCATGGATTTTATAGGCGGCCTTCCCCGTTCTCGTTCGGGTCATGATAGCTTATGGGTGATGGTTGATAGACTTACTAAATCCTCCCATTTTATTCCCGTTCGGTCCAATCGAACCGTTCCTCTTTTGGCCAAACTCTTTGTTAAAGAGATTGTTAAATTACATGAAGTTCCTACTTCTATTGTTAGTGATCGTAATCCATTGTTTACTAGTGGATTTTGGAAGAGTCTTCAAAAAGCTTTGGGAACGAAGCTTAATTTTAACACCGCGTATCATCCCTAGTCCGATGGACAAACTGAGCGGTTAAATCAAACTCTTGAAGATCTTCTTCGTGCATGTGTTCTTGATTTTGGTGGAAGTTGGGAAGATCATATTTCTCTTGTTGAGTTTTCCTATAATAATAGTTTCCAATCTAGTATTAGCATGGCACCTTTCGAGGCATTCTATGGAAGGCCATGCCGATCTCCTTCTTGTTGGCATGAGGCCAGTGAGAAGCTGGCTTTAGGTCCAGATTTTATTCGTGATTCCATAGAGAAGATTGACCTTATTCGTCATAGGATGAAAGAAGCCCAAAGTAGACAAAAATCCTATGCCGATAATCGGAGAAGGAAGTTAAAATTTTATGTGGGAGACTTGTGTTTATTCGTGTTTCACCTATGAAGGTGTTGTACGTTTCAGTCGATCGGGAAATTTAGTGCCTCGATATATTGGTCCATTTCCCATCACCGAAAGTATTTGTTCCGTGGCTTATCTCCTCTTATTACCGGCTCAGTTTTCTGCTATTCATGACGTGTTTCACGTTTCTCAATTACAGAAATGCCTTCGAGATTCCGATTCTATTCTTGAGCCCGGTGTTGTGGAAGAAATTGAAGTTTTGCCTAATTAAACTTATGAGCAACATCCTTTTCGTATTATTGCTTCGAAGGTCAAACGCCTTCGAAATAAAGATGTTCTGCTTGTTAAAGTTCAATGGTCCTCAAATCCTAAGGATTTCTCTTGGGAATCAAGAGAATTCATCGAGCGAACACATCCGGACTTACTTTCCCATGCTCTTTGAGGTGAATTTCTTATTTCGAATTTCTTTTGTGTTGATATACTTTCATGGTTGTCACCTTATATTTTCTTCTTAAATATTGCATGGACGCAATTTTTTAAGGAGGGGAGCCTGTAACAACACGCATATTTTACGATTGAGTATTTAAATATTTTATTTAAATATTTTATCATTAGTCGGATTTTAGTCCGAAAAGTTGCTTTTTGCATACGGTCGAGTTAGGACTCGGAACCACTTCCATTGGGTCCAAAACGCCGTTTGCGATCTTTTTGAGTATAAACTTTGATATGTTTGGAGTTAGTGGAATTTTTCCACTTTTTCACTTTGGACTTTGGGTTTGGTTTAGCCCATTAGCCTAAACTATTAATTCTAGCTCAACCCCCTTCCCTTCATAACTTCACTTTCATTTCCTAACACTCAAGCTTCATAAAAAATGGAGGAAGGAATGGGAAATTAAAACTCCAAGCCCTAGTTCATTCGCAAATCCAACATCTAACTCCAAATTCAAAGAGAAGCCATTGATTGTTCCTTTGCTTTCAAGCTTCTTCTTCATTGATTTTTTGTAAAGGTGATATTTTTATCTCACATCTTTGTCTATAACTATCTTTGATTGTTGGGTATGAATTCCTAACACTTTTCATATGCATTTGCTCTTGGTTTGGATTGAATTGGTGAAAATCCCAATTTTTAGTGTTTTGGGTTCAAATCTTTAAAAATCCTAACTTTGATGATTGAACACGTTTTTGGTGATGCATCGAGGAGCCAATAGGATCGGGTAGCCGATGGGCATAATCCCCTAGCGTCTGTGCTCGATCGTTTGCAAATTGAGAGAGTTTTTGCACTTTTACCCCTTAGGTCGTTCCGCCTGCACATATGATTCTCGGCCTATAGTTAGCTCGGCCTGCCTTAGGTCGCAACCCATAGGTCGCTTGCCTTGTGTTAGACCGTTCCATACTTAGGTTGCACCACTTAAGTCGCTCGGCCATATGTGAAACTGTATCTCTTAGGTCGCTGTGCTAGGTCGCGTCACTTAGGTCGCGCCATTGGCCTCATTTTAGTCGCTCGGCCTTCTCTTACCCCTTAGGTCGCTCGGCTATATATTAGGTCGCTCGTACATCGGGTCGTTCCACCACTTGGTCGCACCCCTATAGGTCGTACTACTTAGGTCGGCCTGCCTTATCTTGCAACCACTTATGTCGCAACCCTTAGGTCGCTCAGCCATGTTATGCCGCTTGCTCATTAGGTCGTTCCCCCCTAGGTCGCTCGGCCATCTCTGTTAGGTCGCGCACTCGGCCACTAGGTCGTTCCACCCCATAGCTCAACCATGTTAAGTCGCACCTGCTATCTCGCAACCATTTTAGGTCGCTTTCTCTCTTAGGTTGCGCCATGTTATAGGTCGTGCCATGTTAGGTTGCTCTATTAGGCCGTATGCTATTTCTTGAGCCGTAGATTTCTTGTGTTGACTTATGTTAAGCCATATGTCGTGGTTGTTAAGTCGTTAGGGTATTTCCACTTTGGTGGATTTGGAATCGAATTCTTTGGATTTTATTCATGTCTTCGAATGTGAATTTTTGTGATTTATTGTTTCTACAATCATTTTTGTGATTTGTCACTTTATCTCACTCGTACGAGAAATCTAATTAAACGGCTTAGTAAAATAAATGGTATGAAATGGTTGCGTTTACTTCGCCGGTTCATTCTTGGACTTGTTTGATTGAACCTCTTGTGACAATTTTAGTGTGGAGATCTACAATTTGTTCGTAAATATTTAAGTCAAGCTAGTGGGTATGATTTAGACTAGCAAATGTGCGATGTCTTTTTGTCTACGAGGGAGACTAAACCCCGTTTCTGTGGAGCTTCGGCTCAATTTGGTGGGGTAGCGACCCATGGTCTTTGGGCCGTTTTATGGAGCTTCGGCTCAAAATTAATGGTTAGCGACCATGGAATAGCATTCCATTTTGTGATACACGTGTTGGTGAGTTTTCTACTCCCGTTTTGTGATATGCCTCCCCCTTTTTGTGATTTCTGGATTTCCATTGATCATTTCTAGAATTTGTGTTTCACCAATTTTCGTGATTTTCATTAATATGTTTTATCAATATTTGTGCATTGGTGAATTTGTGTGCCATTAACTTTTGTGATTGGCATTGATATTATTGTCAATATTTATGGCTTTGGTGAATAAAAATAAAGAGTATGACATTCCTTTTGATCCTTGAGAAGATTCTTGTGATATTGATTAATCCCTAGTTGATTTTCAATTGCATACTTATCACAGTATGGCTTTATGGTTATCATATGTTTTTGTCATATCTCTTATTCTATATCATTTCATCTGATATTTATAGCTAGACTGATCCGTTTATTATTTTCTTATTAAATAATACTCGGGTCAGACCGAGATGTTACAGGTGCTTCTGCTTGACTTCACATCTGGGATTATCACCCTGACTTTTGGCTAACTACTTAGATTAGTAGTTTTTGTTGTATACATTTGAGATATAGACTCATTGATGTATCCATATTCTTTTGTCTAGCACTTGTAGCTATTCTTTTTTGATATTGTGGATCTTGTTTGACCACTACTCTGATGTACACTTTCACGTGTTATATTCATATCTTTTTCCTCCTTTGTGATATGGATATTTGTGACTGATTTGTGTTATGTTTATTTCTATGTTTGTTTCCGAAGATATTATAGCCACTGTGTAGTAGCTTTGAGTTTGTATCGATTTGTCAGACTTCCTCCTGAAACCAAATGCATGTTGTACTATCTGACATATCTGTGCTCGCAGAAAGCAATTACACGGATGGTCGCTCCTCAACAGCCTTATTCCCCGCGCTAGTTGATGGCATTACACCGTAGTGTCCTTGGCTAGCGTGGGTATAGAGGTGGGGCGCCACAGATGCATTCATGCTCTTCTTAAGTAAACACCTTCCAATGTACCCAACATCCCATGGTGTAATCAGGATAGGCACATATCCTCAACTTCATCTATTGTTCCAACTCATAATCGCTTTATCCATCTTTACAGATTATGGTGCAACTACTTCTATAGTTGAAATTGATAGGATTTGGCTTATAATATATATAATTATACATAAAAATACAAATACGTTCAGTCAACGTATTTTAATTCCTATGATCGACTAACCTAAAATCTGATACAGAATGTGATAGCCCACACCCCAGTGGGCACAATTTTTTGCTAAATAAAAAATCCAAGCCCACCAAAGTATGAATAGTTATTGTTTGGTATCCTATAAATAACAATAGTATATCAGAGCACTATGGATAAAATCTCATAACGGAATATTAACGTATAATAAAACGTACGATTACTGACCAAAGTTGACACCTTTAATCTTTATTATCCTTGTCGATTCACGAATCTACGACTACGACAACATCCGGACTCAATGACTCAAAGTATGGTTCATATAGTTATATATATTTTAACAAGAGTCATCAAATATGTATATAGAGTCTAGTTTAGTGCTTTATTAAAATCTTTCCTCAAGAATCATCATTCACATTCAAATAAACTTGCATGCATATTTTAATCAAAATCAAGTTTTCAAAAAATGCATGGAGCGAGGCTCGAACTCAGGTCATTAGTTTAGAAGGAAAGTGCTCTAACCAAATGAGCTATGGTGATCTTTAATTATCAACAGAATTCAGTCGACTGAACAAGTCATTCAGTCGACTGAATATCTATAAACAGCCAAGTAAACCTGTGTAAAACTGTGAAAATTGCATAGAAATTACTAGGTCGGTCGACTGACTTGGTACGTCAGTCGACTGATCTGACAAATTTTGTGCAACATGCACATGTGCACAAATATTCAAATAAATTCGTTTGAATATTCAATCGACTGACTCAGAGATTCAGTTGACTGAATTTCTTTAGCGACTATATTTTTTTGAAAAGACACAACCATTTGTGAAGAGTTACAAACCTCTACAAAGAGATGTGGACATAACACTTCAACCGGAACTCTTCGCCAATGGTCGCTGCTTTTTAACATCTATAAATTCATATTCTAACTTGATTTCAAATTATAGAATCTGATTTTCTCTCTTATCTAACTTTCTTGCATACTTATTGCTTAAATCAAATTTATATATTCTAAGAAATACTATTCCTTTCTTATCTTCATGAACTTCAAATATACACATCATACTTGAGGAAAAGATTATAAGAAGGGTGTACTACAAGTGACAAATCCTTGTTATCAGAACACACAAAAAGTCAAACAATCTTTTGTATTTGCTGAAGTCCTGTTCTTATGCTCAGGCGTGTGAAGTCCTCTTCGGCTGCTGAGGCGAAATCCTGTTCCGCTGCTCAGGTCCTTGTTCGGCTGCTCAGGAGTTGTATAGACATGTTCCTCTGGGTTAAGTGATGGTTGTTGTTTTAGTGAAATTGCAAAAGGAGTCTGGGACTAGATGTAGGATGGTGCTCCAAACCAGTATATAAATCTCTGGTGTCATTTTACTATACTACTTTTATATTCCGCACTATTTACAGTATTACTATCATCACTATACTCTGTATTATCATATATCCATATTACACAATCCGTAATGAACTTTCATTTGGTATCAGAGCATAGCATACATTCATTTGGTATCAGAGCAAGGTCATCATATTACACAATCCGTAATGAACTTTCATTTGGTATCAGAGCATAGCATACATTCATTTGGTATCAGAGCAAGGTCATCATACATTCATTTGGTTTCCTACAAATTAGGAAATTATAAGAACCTTGGGTATCGCATGGTTTAAATGTTATTTTTTTTTGATACCTTACAATATAAGTAGTAGTTATTTTGTTTTATATTATTATATGTTAAGACTTATGTAAAATTTAATTTATATCATCATATAAACTCTCCTTTTTGTCGATGACCAAGGGGGAGAAAGATATTGCTCTAACGCTATTTGCAGGAATAAACGATGCAAGCTCAGATTAAGGGGGAGAAAAGATTAATTATTTACAGGAATATATAACATAGATTCGGGGGAAATCTATAGCATAATTATAGGAATATATTTCGAGGGAGAAATAAGTCAACAAAGTTCTTCAAAGATTCATCCGTAGCAAATGGAGTTGTCATCATCAAAAAGGGAGAGAATGTTGGATCATAAGTTTTGATTGCTGACATGAAACAACAATTCACGAATCTACGATTACGACAATATCCGGACTCAGCGACTCAAAGTATGGTTCATATAGTTATATATTTTTTAACAAGAGTCATCAAATATGTATATAGAGTCTAGTTTAGTGCTTTGTTAAAATCTTTCCTCAAGAATCATCATTCACATTTAAATAAACTTGCATGCATATTTTAATCAAAATCAAGTTTTCAAAAAATGCATGGAGCAGGGCTCGAACCCGAGTCATTTAGAAGGCAAATGCTCTAACCAAATGAGCTATGGTGATTTTTGATTAACAATAGAATTCGGTCGACTGAACAAGTCATTCAGTCGACTGAATATCTATAAACAGCCTAGTAAACCTGTGTAAAATGTGAAAATTGCACAGAAATTACTAGTCAGTCGACTGACCTGGTAGGTCAGTCGACTGATTTGAGAATTTTTTGCAACATGCACAGGTGCACAAATATTCAAATATTTATTTAAAATTCGTTTGACTATTCAGTCAATTGACCCAGAGGTTCAGTCGATTGAATTTCTATAACAACTATATTTTTCTGAAAAGACACGACAATTTATGAAGAGTTACGAACCTCTACAAAGAAATTTGGGCACAACACTTCAACGGGAACTCTTCGCCAATGGTCGCTTCTTTTCAATATCTATAAATGCATATTCTAACTTGATTTCAAATTACAGAATCTGCTTTTACTATTCCTTTCTAATCTTCATAAACTTCAAATATACACATCATACTTAACGAGAAGATTATAGGAAGGGTGTACTACAAGTGACAAATCCGTGTTATCAAAACACACAAAAAGTCAAACAATCTTTTGTATTTGTTGAAGTCATGTTCTGCTGCTTCGGCTGCTGAGTCGAAATCCTGTTCCGCTGCTCAGGTCCTTGTTCGGCTGCTCAGAGGTTGTATAGACATGTTCCTCCGGGTTAAGTGAGGGTTGCTGTTTTAGTGAAATTCCAAAAGGAATCTGGGACTGGACGTAGAACGGTGCTCCGAACCAGTATAAAAATCTCTACTGTCATTTTACTATACTGCTTTTATATTCTGCACTATTTACAGTATTACTATCATCAATATACTATGTATTATCATGTATCAATATTACACAATCCATAGCGAACTTTCATTTGCTATCAGAGCATAGCAAACTTTCAAAGCCTGGTAAAAACCCCATCCTTTCACTATTCCCACCTTGTACCAGTACATGTTCCTTTAAAGCTATGTTGTGGGTTGTAATGAGGAGTTAGTTAGAACAATGTTCTGGTGACTGGTAAGTAACATACTTTATATGAAACGCTAGTTTATGCCGATTGCTTTTCATTACACGTTATGTCTATTATTTTACTTAGTCATTTTGAGTCCACATACGCATATGATACAACCCATCTACACGAGTAGACAACAATCATAGTCCCCTTGTGGATCAGAATACTTTCCCCTACTAGTATCTGTAACTATGCACCTCATCAGGATCCATTGTCAATCCAATGTCATGTCCTAATCGTCATGCATACCAAGGAACCCATAATGTCTATAACGGAATTACAACTATTTAGTCGCATTATATCCGTTTTTGAAAGACCCTCATTGAAATGTTATCAAGCCTTACCTCCTAATAAAAAAAAAACAAAACAACAACTATAAGGCGGTGCATGTTTAAATGTGATCTACACTTGTAGAATGTGTAGTCCATTTAGATGTACTCCCTGTCTTTCCACTGAACGCTCAGGACAGATGACGATTTTGACCTATCTAAACGATCCTAATCCTCGTATGTATGTATGTATGGTACTAATCTCATTGTTATAGTGCCGAGTCCGGCTCACTGCCCTATTTAGTTTGCCTAATGCGATCAAGAAAATTCACATTTGGTTACTTGAAACATTCCCCTTTAAAAGTTGAAGAAGACCCTACTTCTCCGGACAAACCCTCCTACTTTTCTATATTCCCTCCACCTATACGGAACGTATAATTCCATGCGTTCTACAGTGGATAAGTCTCACATTAGTATAATGTATACACAACTACTGGTAGCCCCTTATGTTGGGAAGATTTCTTTTATGTAACACTATTGACCTTGCATTCAATAGTTCACACCCGCCATAAATACATTCTTGAAGCTATTTATATATTCATACTTATTTATTTACTACACACCCAATGTTCAACTATTTAAATTTAGTTATTTTTACATAACCAACTCCTTGTATCATTAGTGTCAATTTAATGTCATTTACATCTTATTTTTAACTGAAAAGATTTAAATATCTTTTACTGTTTACTTCCCTTATATTTGATTAGATCTATTTTATTATTTCTTTTCAATTTTTACTATCTTCCTTTGGTTACTACTTTCTTGCTTACTCATCTCATTACTTTACCTACATTTTGTTGCTTATTGTTTAATTTCTAACTTGTCTTTATTACGTACATTTGTCTTATAATTATAATGTTTTTATTATTACTATTTATAATTCTTTAGTTTATAGTTAAGGATTTCTTCATTTTAATGTGTTGGAATTACATCTTCTAAAAAGAAACACTAACATTGTAATTTTCCATAAATTATCAAAAGAGGTTTTCCACTATATTTGAAATTACAAGGAATTATCTTTTCTATTATTACTGAAATAGACGATATGAAATACGGTAAACATCCATATTATATATATATTTTTCTTACAGATATTCCTTGTTATTTCAAACGATGTGTTTTTACTCTAAAACAACATAATTTATAGAAATTTACATTGCAGCATATTTCATTTCAATGCACTAAAACACTACTTAAATCCCAATCCAAATTATAATAACTTCCAATCATATTTACTCACATATACCATTCAACCAATAAACTTGAAACTATTATACAATATTATAAATTTAGGGACTAATTTCACCAACTTTCTAAATTAAAGTATATGCAATATTTAATCAAAGTTAAAAATTCATAGAATATGTAGGCATGGTTTTCAAATTCATTACATGTATATATTTAAGCATACAACTCCAAAATTATATTTAGGCATACAAAAATAGATTGACAACAGTATAAATCCAATTTTTTATAAAAATATATAATTTTACGTTCAATTTTAAGCTTCCAAATCTCTAGATCTAAATCTATTTTTCTTATTTAAGTCACTTTCATTCTACCAAAATATGTATTAAAGCGTATACATATTTATTAAAGTTATAGATCTGAGAAGAGATTTGAATTAATGTAGTTGTAAAGTGTTAGACTTAGAATTTAACTCATCTTCGCAAAATTGATTTGCAACCTATTCTTCTCTTCTATTTTCTGCTATTCTCCACATATATACAATATATTATTTTATAATTTCTACATTTTCTAGAATTTATGGAGAAAAAAGTGGCGGGATTCGTTTCTTGATTCATAAAATATAAGAAAAAAAGTGAGGGATTAGTATTCATTTATAAACATATAAATCAATTTAATCAGTTAGATTTTAATTACAAAATCAGAGTCGTCAAACCTAGGGTTATTATTAGCCACCGCTTACCATCGGTCAACCGCTCTATTGCCATCGGTGGACCGCTAGCAATTGACCGGAAGGGGGCGACTGATCACTTTTATATACTAATTTATTATTTTATATTTATCTCATTTTCTTTCTTTCCTCTGCGATAAATTTTGTTCCATCTGATATTAACGTCAACGTCATAATGTTACTTAAAGTAAGTATTAGTGTACCATTAATTTAACTTAATTAACAATATTTATTTTTTGATTTTCTTTTCTTCAATGTTAACGTTCTTATATATTAGCATTTGTTTTGCTGTTTGTTGATTCTCATTTATTTGTTTTTGCATTCAATTTATTTATTTCCTTCTCCACTTTTTTAATTAGATTTAAATTTTGTTAATGCTATTAATTTACATTAATGATTGCTTAAATGCTAAGCTGATAATATTTTTTGTCTTTTTTATTTCTAAACATTAAAGTTCATTACTTTCAACCATATAAATCCTTAATTTATTCCTTTTCAATGCTGATTTAATTTGATTTACCATGTCAATTTCCTTTAGCATTAACATTTATATTTAATGCCCATTTAAAGTTATGTTATTAACATTTACTTCCTTAATTAGTTTTGCCTTATTTTCGTTCTGAAAACTTTAGATGTTAAAACTTTTTCATTTGAACTCCAATCGTAAAACTTTGTATATGAAAGTTGATCAAAAAGTCATTATGAACATAATGATGCATGATTCGTAGCCATATTCTAACATTTGCAAAAAATTATTTTTAGCTGTAATAATTTTTTAGTTAATTACTTAAGTGTTATAACTAACTCATATTTACATACCACTTCTCCAAGTTATTTAGTTATATAAGGCTATTTTAATTCCAAACTACGGTTTCCACTTAAATTGTACGAGACAACTTTAACAATCATTTACCCGCATTCCCTTAGAAAACTTTGAAAGCATTGTTTTGTTTGCATGATCCAGTTCATAACCATCGGCTCCGATACCATTTATTGTGTGACAGCGGTCGTACCAAGTTCTCTATCTCCAGCATGTGGTGTACGCATATGTGTTGGCACATACTTTATTGTAATAAAAGGAATCTCCAATGTCACATGTCCGCTAGCCCATAGTTATTCACTACTTCTTTAAGTTATTTAGAGACGCAAGAGAACTACAACTCCAAAATGTTGTTTCTATATTCTGCATGCGAGGCAACCTTATCAATCTTCCACTTGACTTTCATCTCATTTAGAGTACTTTGAGAGAATTGTTTTGTTTGCATGTCCTAATTTGCAACCTTCATGTGAGGACCCGATTCTTTGACATTCGAAAATCGACATCGATACGTCCACTGTATCGACTGTCGAGCAATCGAATGTCGAAAAATCGAATTCTTAGGATTTAAGAAGAAGAAAGAAAGAAAAGCAACAGAACGATATCATAATCTCACAATCGCAGCGGAACAACATATAATAGATAAATGAATAATCTTTAAACAAAGAACTATATCAGTTATTACATTACATCACATTTCATTACATTATCAGAGTTTACAACAACAAACAGCAGAAAAGAAATACTATATACTAGTTGATATGCCAAGCCATCCAGCTTGCCTCCAGATCTCTACAGCAACTCCTAAATTCCAGAATATCCTGATAACCTAACTCTAGACTGCCCGTGTGGAAATTGGTGGGCACCCAGAGTTTAGGAAGGAAACAATAAACTCCGAGTCAGTCATGGGACTGGTGTGAGAACTTAAAATAGTTTATCTTTAAAAACAAACAACAGGATAATTTTTGAAGTCAATTCGCAATGCGTTTTGAAAATGTAACTACCATAAGACCTCCCACCACACACACAATGCAAACGCAGACTTGGAGGAGATTTCTTCTTATGTTAGTCAAAGATGCTTACTAAGCAAAATCAAATCATTTTTGATATTATTATTAGTGCATAGTGTAGAAAACATTTTAAAAGTAGAATATAAATCTTAGCCAGCATAGGTACCATTATATTATGCCTACTATATCTACCATATTAGATGGCAGGTTCTACAACTAAAACCGTACAAGGTTCGTATTGTTTCTTTGGATTTCCAACAAATGGTCAGGCCAAGGAACTTCCCATTGCCATATTGGTACGCCTCTAGAAAGACGACCCGAGAACCTAACCAGATCTCTGCCAACACAATGTCGGGTTACCCCTCAAACTGGGTAACTATTGACACGAATATGCCATCCCCCGGTCGTAACCGACCTTCATCCGAGGATCCTCGATTCCAACAACCACAAAGTAATAAATTTGCAGCAACAACATAGGTTAAATATCTGGGCTCCATACCATGATACCACCTCTATAAAGAAGGAATGACATACACTAAAGGGGCGCTACCCCCTAATAACCTTGCTGCATCCTTCCGGTTTTGACCATTTCCGGGGTGTGAGGTCCGACGAAGTCTCGTCCATAAAGCTACGCTTTATACAAAAGCTGTGCTTTGATCATCAAATGCTCAACAACACTTTGTATGCCACATTACCAATTTGGGAATGTATCACTAGTAACCATCAACTACATAACCTCTAAGGGTGTTAAGCTAAGAGAATAAATTCTTCGCCACCAACAGAAATATATTTGATAGAAACCAGCTTTACACCTCAAATTGTAATGTCCGACACACATCCATACAAGTCTGTTTCGGGATCGAACGGAACCAAAGGAACTTACGAAGAAGTCCTTGCAATCCGGATATTTACTAATCACGTCCGGAATTCCCATCACAAAGGGTCATAAAATCTCTATATCGAAGATCAGCCGATGCAGAGACATTCGATGGTAATCCTTCCGTTTCACAAATATCCGGTCTTCAACGCTGGCCTTCAAATGCTATCCATTACAACATATCACTATTCGGAATGGGTTATACGACTCAGAGGTCCTTTCCCAGCTAACCCGAATAATGAGCGCTTATTTTAAAAATAAGTGTAGCAGCAAATCACAATAAATACCTATTTAAAGGTAAATATTGATAGTCGGTTATTTAACTATCAATAGATATGCACAACATCACCAAGTTCCAAATAATTTCCCAAATTATTTATTTTCCAAAATATCTTTACAAGATATATTTTTCCACACTTCAACATTTGAAAACAAATTTCAAATCACTTTTCACCTTTACAACTTTTGAAAACAAATTTCAAATCGTTTCCCTATACGGGATATATTCACAAATCTTTATTCATTTTCATTTCAAAATGGTTCATTTAAACCAATTAAATAAATCCTTATCGATTTACTTTATATTTACATTCCAAATCAGTAAATTTATTTCCACACTTCAAAAATAGATCAACGTTTATTTTTTAAACAAATTTCCCTTTCTTTTATAAATTCCATAGTGAATTTACAATTCCAAAATATCTATGAATATATGATTTCCAAATCGATTTCCAAAATTCATTTTCAATTTATCTTTAAAAGATAAAATCTCAAAACATTCACTTCAGATTGGAAAACATTTCCATACTTATTTAATAATAAGTAATTCACAAATCCAATTATTTTCAACACTTGGAAAATATTCAATATACTTAAATCGAAATTAAGTATATATTTCATTCTTTAAAAAAACATTCTCTTAAACGCATTTATTTGAGTCAAAATGAATGTTGCGTTAAACATCATTCCGACAACCCAAAATCACTAGTATAGGGATTCGAAATTTTAGATAGATATATAAATCCCAATACTATATAAAACATTTCCTTTCGGAAATCATTTACTATAACAATAGTGTTATAGTCCACCATTTTCTTATTTCTCGAAAACGTTCAACAATGAATGTTGAAATCTATGTATTCGATACTTAATGCATTTTAAAACAACTTCAAATCGTTTTAATTCTATTTAAAATATCACTTCCCCAAAACTCTTTAATATATTATTCACTGTCCCAATATCGTGAATAATCTTCGTTAACCAAATTCAACATTTTTATGCACATTTTGTTTAAAGGATTATCCACCGTCCAAACTCGTGAATATATCTCCATTAAAAATCTAAAATAATTGATTTATCAAAATAAGTCGGTTTCGGATTTATAAAACAATGTTTATAAATTCCCATATATATTTTATAAAGACATCAATTTACAAAATTTTAAAAATCTTACTACTTATAAAATTCCAATTATAACCTCATTTTCAGCATTAAGAGAACTCCTTTTATAATTCCATTATTCCGATTTATAAAATATATATTTTATAGATCTCATCTATAAACCATTTATACTTATTCGAAAATCTCAATTAAAATGCCAAAATCCGATTTATAAGTTAATCACTTATAAATATTTTATTTACAAAATCTATTTATTTTATAACTTCACAATTTATAAATCTAAAATTTTCATTCACTTATGAAATCTATTTATACTTCATTTTAACACTTAATAAAACTCGTTTTATAATTCCTATATTTTAAATTTATAAAATATCAATTTTTAGATCTTTTATATATAAATCGTTTATAATAATTCAAAATCCCAATTTAAACTATTTTATAAATTTATCAACTACTTATTTCAAAAATCACATTTCGGTTATATTTCACAAAAATCATAATTTTTTATAACGTAAAAATTATAACGTTTATTTATTTAAAATGAATCAATTCCAAAATTTAATAAAACGTATAATTTCAAAAATCACTTTAAACAATCCTTTTAAATTAGAAATCATTCCTTTAACATTTTTAAAACTTCAAAAATAGGCCCAATGATGCAACAACACCAAATAATCAATCATGGCAATCAAACATCATATATCATCGTATGATAATCAACAAATATCACAATATCTGTAATCAAATAAATACTGGTGAGGAATCCAGTTGGATCCCTCCAACCTGTTTCCCTGCATCCACAAACGTTAGCACAATACCAATTCCGTTCCAATACGGAATATCGCGGTATATAGGATTTATAAAATATTACCCGCGATTATGCGGCACAGTAGGGTCTCATCCGCTATATAATGCGGAAAATCAACTCCAAGTACATATATAATACCAATTCCAATCAAGAAGGAATTATCGCGGTATATATTTTTAATAAATAACATCCGCTTAATATACGGCGTATAGGGTCTATTACTATACAACATATAATAATTTATCATTCAATCATACAATCAAGCAATTTTAAATCCAACCATTTAAAATTTAAATCAAAACAATTCGATTGAGTGAGAAGTTCTCACCTCATTTCCAATACAGTTCCAGCATTTTATTTTGAATAAAATTAAACAAGCGTTTAATTTTACCCGAAATTCTCAATAGCTCCAAACGACTTTAAACTAGCTCCATTGCGTAGTTCTCGTCAAAACGAAGCCAACGCAAGTCGTTTCGTCAAATTCCGACCTCGTATGAACAAGTTACAATATTTTAAAGTTTACACGATTTAAATTATAATAATGTACAATTTTCTTTTATTTATAAACCTTGCTTCTTTTATCCGGGCCGTTGATTTCTATCATCAATTCAGGGCCGCATGATGATACTTCTTCCCCAGGTCGTTCCCAAGCTTTTCACGCAACCTGTAAACCCAACTTCGTTCGAAAATCTTTGAGGCCGAGCCACCAACGTCGACTTATACATCAATCAACCACCTTCGTATGGAAGCCCACTGCGAGCACGACCTTCGGCCAGAGCCTCGTTCATCTCGGCAGTGAGTAAGCCTCGAAAATCGCGAATGAATACCGGTCTTTCACGAACAATTTGCCATCGATTTTCTCAAGGAAAATCGATCATCCCCGTATGGATTTGTAGATCTCACTTTGATCTACAATGTTGTAGTTGATGGTTTCTAATAGAAGTGAATGGATTGGAAGAGATTAATGGAAGAATAATTGAACAATTTCGGCCTTCGAAATTATATACGCCGGCTAGGGTTGAAACCCTAAGATGTTTGCAAATTAGAAAATATGAAGTCCTTATATAGAAAATTACGTGACACTATTCATCCGGAATTTTTCCGAACTCCAAACGAAGCGTGCCTTCTGGCATTTCTAGGGTTTACCCCACGTTCCAAGCACAATGGAATAGGTTTCGGGAGCCAATTCGATCATCTGTGCGAGTTACGGCAATAAATGATCGATTTTAAATTAAATCGGTTAACCAAATTTCTGTGCGTTTTAGCTTGCCCCGGACAAACGGTAAATCTGATTGACATGAAATTTGAAACCTTACAATAATATAAAATTACGGATCCGATGAAACTAGTTTCGTCGAAATCCGAGACTGTTTGAAAAATGACTATTTTTAGTCGTCAATGAAATATTAAAATATTCAATTTCTATAAATTTACTTTTAATTCAATTTTAAAAATTCTATAACATCGTTATAACTCCGATATGATTTAATATAATTTTACAAATCATTTTCAATCACATTAAACCCAATTTTCAATTATTTCTGTAATTTCAAATATTAAATTATCGACCTAATTATCCAATTAAATCCAGTTATTCGAAATAAAATTTATTCGACTTATAGATTTCACTTATTAATATTTAAAATCAATTAAATATAAAAAAATTAATTGGCAGAAATTCTGGGTCGTTACAAACTTCCCCCCTTAAAAGAATTTCGTCCTCGAAATTACCAAGTAAGAAAAAGTTACAGAACCTATAAATTTTACAAAACAAATCGTTAAAACTAGATTTACCAAATCTCCAAGGGTTTAACTTTCTGAAAATACATAGTTAAACTTCTTACAATAGCTTTACTAAGTTTTCAAATCATACTTAGTTATCTTTTCAAAAAAAATTCAATTTTTTTTCAAAAATAATCTAACGCCTTAAATTTCAAAAAAAACGCCATAGTCTCCTTTGCGCGGCTCGATCCGAAAAAAAATACAATATATATCACAAATATACATCTCATCAAGTGATGAGGAATCCCGTAGGGAAAAAAGTGTAATAGTACGATATGTAATCCGAGATATGTACTTTATATATTATTAGCGAGCATGTACAGCTAATATAGCGCGAAAGCGAGCTCCAAATGCGAAGCAAGCGCAATCTGCACCTACTAAACACTCAACAAACCATGAGAAACATGCATATATGAAAGTAATATCAATTTATAACATATATCACTACAACAACTACATATGCCAATATAGCAAATGCAACAAAAGCAATAAATCCAACCACCAAACAACTATCATCCAACAAATCCATATCAAATCAATATAAATTCACCTCTCATTATTATTCAATGAACTGGTTTTTCATTTAATCACATTTGATTCATTAACATGGGATGTTTTTACTAACATTAATTTATTCATATTCAATTAGTTTACATTCACTAATTTATATTGAAGTTAGTTTACTTTCAGTTCAAATTCAATTACATAGCTTTCCATTTATCAATTCAATTTCATTAATACTTAATGAAATATACACAATTAATTAACAATCAAATAACTACCAATGTATATTCAACATAACCAAATTATTTAATTTACATTCAATTTGGTCCAACGCTTTTAATTCCAATTGTTTTATATTAAATTGACTTTCATTCAATTATTCAATTTCTCAACTTCATTAGCTTCTAATGAATTTACACTTACATTCATTATCCCATATCAATTCTTTTACACTCGATTGATTAATATTTCATCCATTTATCAATTCAACTGCCAATTCCTTTAACAAATAAGGTTGAATTTCATTTATATAACTCAAGTTCATATTCATCACTTCTCTTGATTAATTTACATCGATACCAAAATCAACTTTATTCAACTTCACTTAAGTTATATTCCATTTCAAACATCATTTGTTTAACTTAACTTAAAATTCCACTTATAAATCCAATTCAGATTTCATTTCTATTTAACTTTTACCAAAGTCAAATTTTCATCACTTACTCAAATTCAGATTTATTTTGCTTAACAAAGTTGTTTAACCATTTATCATTTGGTTTCACTTATATTCAACTATTACAACTTGAATTTTAATTGATTCACTTATACTTACTTTAATTTAAATCCATCCTTTTAGTTAAATTTATCCAACTTAATCCCAATCAAATCTCATTTCAATTTATAAAACTCATTTATACATTCACATTACCAATTTCATTCCATTAATGAATTTTATTCCAACTTATAAATATTTTCAATTCCTATTTGTATATAAATTCATTCCTTTACCTTTGGTTATTATTTCAATTTCTTATTTCAATTTCCATTTTAATAATGATAATATTTCAATATCATCACTTCCAAACAACCAAGCAACCATATATTATAAACATTTACAGAAAATTTATTTCTTTTAATATACGAAAATAGTTCGGGTAAAATTATTTCATTTTCCCAGTTTCAAAACAATACTGTGTCAGTTTATCTTGTTTAAGAGTTTAGAAACCCGTACCGACCACGGTTGTACTTCCTGCCCCGGCCAGAATTCATAAATAATCAACCGATAAGTCAACACAATACAAAACAATTTATATTCACTAACAAATACACGCTCATAGCTATTATTACACTCAAACTTATTCTAGAGTACTACTGACTCTATCTCTAATGAGTAACACCCAACACAGCCATGGTTGTCGCTTAACCATATGCTCTGATACCAAATGTGAGGACCCGATTCTTCGACTTTCGAAAATCGACCTCGATACGTCCATTGTATCAACTGCCAAGCAATCGAATGTCGAAAAACCGAATTCTTAGGGTTTAAGAAGAAGAAAGAAAGAAAAGCAACAGAACAATATCATAATCTCACAATCGCAGAGGAACAACATATAATAGATAAATGAATAATCTTTAAACAAAGAACTATATCAGTTATTACATTACATCACATTTCATTACATTATCAGAGTTTACAACAACAAACAGCGGAAAAGAAATACTATATACTAGTTGATACGCCAAGCCATCCAGCTTGCCTCCAGATGTCTACAGCAACTCCTGAATTCCAGAATATCCTGATAACCTGACTCTAGACTGCCCGTGTGGAAATTGGTGGGCACCCAGAGTTTAGGAAGGAAACAATAAACTCCGAGTCAGTCATGGGACTGGTGTGAGAACTTAAAATAGTTTATCTTTAAGAAAAAACAACAGGATAACTTTTGAAGTCAATTCGCAATGCTTTTTGAAAATGTAACTACCATAAGACCTCCCACCACACACACAATGCAAAAGCAAACTTGGAGGAGATTTCTTCTTATGTTAGTCGAAGATGCTTACTACGCAAAATCAAATCATTTTTATATTATTATTAGTGCATAGTGTAGAAAACATTTCGAAAGTAGAACATAAATTTTAGTTTGCATAGGTACCATTATATTATGCCTACTGTAGCTACCATATTAGATGGAAGGTTCTGCAACTAAAACCGTACAAGGTTCGTGTTCTATTTGCTGCTTCCAGCAAATGGTCAGGCCAAGGAACTTCCCATTGCTACATTGGTATGCCTCTGGAAAGACGACCCGAGAACCTAACCGGATCTCTACCAACACAAGGCCGGGTTACCCCTCAAACTAGGTAACTACTGACACGAATATGCCATCCCCCGGTCGTAACCGACCTTCATCCGAGGATCCTCGATTCCAACAATCACAAAGTAATAAATTTGCAGCCACAACATAGGTTAAATATCTGGGCTTCATACCCTGATACCACATCTATCCAGAAGGAATGACATACACTAAAGGGCGCTACCCCCTAATAACCTTCCTACACCCTTCCTGTTTTGACCATTTCCTGGGTATGAGGTCCGACGAAGTCTCGTCCACAAAGCTACGCTTTATACAAAAGCTGTGCTTTGATCGTCAAATGCTCAACAGCACTTCGTATTCCACATTACCAAATTGGGAATGTATCACTAGTAACCATCAACTACATAACGTTTAAGGGTGTTAAGATATGAGAATAAATTCTCCGCCACCAACGGAAATATATTTGATAGAGAATTGTAATGTCCGACACACATCCATACAAGTCCGTTCCGGGATCGAACAGAACCGAAGGCACTTACAAAGAAGTCCTTGCAATCCGGATATTTACTAATCACGTCCGGAATTCCGAACACAAAGGGTCATAAAATCACTATATCGAATATCAGCCGATGCAGAGACATTCGATGGTAATCCTTCCGTTTCACAAATATCCGGTCTTCGACACCGGTCTTCTAATGTTATCCATTACGACGTATCACTATTCAGAATGGGTTATATAACTCAGAGGTCCTTTCCCGGCTGACCCGAATAATTAGCGCTTCTTTTAAAAATAAGTGTAGCATTCAAATTCAATCAAATCACAATAAATACCTATTTAAAGGTAAATATTGATAGTCGGTTGTTTAACTATCAATAGATATGCACAACATCACCAAGTTCCAAATAATTTCCCAAATTATTTATTTTCCAAAAATATCTTTACAAGATATATTTTTCCACACTTCAACATTTGAAAACAAATTTCAAATCACTTTTCACCTTTACAACTTTTAAAAACAAATTTCAAATTGTTTCCCTATGCGGGGTATATTCACAAATCTTTATTCATTTTCATTTTAAAATGGTTCATTTAAACCAATTAAATAAATCCTTACCGATTTACTTTATATTTAAGTTCCAAATCCGTAAATTTATTTCCACACTTCAAAAATAAATCAACGTTTATTTTTAAACAAATTTCCCTTTCTTTTATAAATTCCATAGTGAATTTATAATTCCAAAATATCTATGAATATACGATTTCCAAATCGATTTCTAATATTCATTTTCAATTTATCTTTAAAAGATAAAATCTCAAAACATTCACTTCATATTGGAAAACATTTCCACACTTATTTAATAATAAGTAATTCACAAATCCATTTATTTTCAACACTTGGAAAATATTCAATATACTTAAATCGAAATTAAGTATATATTTCATTCTTTAAAGAAAACATTCTCTTAAACACATTTATTTGAGTAAAAACGAATGTTGCGTAACACATCATTACGACAACCCAAATTCACTAGTATAGGGATTCGAAATTTTAGACAGATATATAAATCCCAATACTATATAAAACATTTCCTTTCGAAAATCATTTACAATAACAATAGTGTTGTAGTCCACCATTTCCTTATTTCTCGAAAACGTCTATTTCAACAATGAATGTTGAAATCTATGTATTCGATACTTAATGCATTTTAAAACAACTTCAAATCGTTTTAATTCTATTTAAAATATCACTTCCCCAAAACACTTTAATATATTATTCACTGTCCCAAAATCGTGAATATTCTTCGTTAACCAAATTCAACATTTTTCTACAAATTTTGTTTAAAGGATTATCCACCGTCCAAACTCGTGAATATATCTCCTTCAAAAATCTAAAATAATCGACTTATCAAAATTAGTCGGTTTCGGATTTATAAAACAATGTTTACAAATTCCCATTTATATTTTATAAAGACTTCAATTTACAAAATTTAAAAAATCTTACTACTTATAAAATTCCATTTATAACCTCATTTTCAGCATTAACAGAACTCCTTTTATAATTCCATTATTTCGATTTATAAAATATATATTTTATAAATCTCATCTATAAACCATTTATACTTATTCGAAAATCTCAATTAAAATGCCAAAATCCTATTTATAAGTTAATCACTTATAAATCTTTTATTTACAAAATCTATTGATTTTATAACTTCACAATTTATAAATCTAAAATTTTCATCCACTTATGATATCCATTTATACTTCATTTTAACACTTAATAAAACTCGTTTTATAATTCCTATATTTTAAATTTATAAAATATCAATTTTTAAATCTTTTATATGTAAATCGTTTATAATAATTCAAAATCCCAATTTAGACAAAAATAATACTTTTTTATAACGTAAAAACTATAACGTTTATTTATTTAAAATTAATCAATTCCAAAATTTAATAAAACGTATACTTTTGAAAATCACTTTAAACAATCCTTTTAAATTAAATATCGTTCCTTTAACACTTTTAAAATTTCAAAAATAGGCCCAATGATGCAACATCACCAAATAATCAATCATGGCAATCAAACATCATATATCATCATATGATAATCAACAAATATCACAATATCTGTAATCAAATAAATACTGGTGAGGAATCCAGTTGGATCCCTCCAACCTGTTTCCCTGTATCCACAGACGTTAGCACAATACCAATTCCGTTTCCAATACGGAATATCGCGGTATATAGGATTTATAAAATATTACCCGCGATTATGCGGCGCGGTAGGGTCTCATCCGCTATATAATGCGGGAAATAAACTCCAAGTACATATATAATACCAATTCCAATCAAGATGGAATTATCGCGGTATATATTTTAATAAATAATATCCGCTTAATATACGGCGTATAGGGTCTATTACTATACAACAGATAATAACTTATCATTCAATCATACAATCAAGCAATTTTAAATCCAACTATTGAAAATTAAATCAAACCAATTCGACTGAGTGAGAAGTTCTCACCTCGTTTCCAATATAGTTCCAGCGTTTTATTTCGAATAAAATTAAACAAGCGTTTAATTTTACCCAAAATTCTCAATAGCTCCAAACGACTTTAAACTAGCTCCATTGCGTAGTGCTCGTCAAAACGAAGCCAACGCAAGTCGTTTCGTCAAATTCCGACCTCGTATGAACAAGTCACAATATTTTAAAGTTTACAAGATTTAAATTATAATAATTTACAATTTTCTTTTATTTATAAACCTTGCTTCTTTTATCTGGGCCGTTGATTTCTGTCATCAATTCAGGGCCGCGTGATGATACTTCTTCCCCAGGTCGTTCCTAAGCTTTTCACGCAACCAGTAAACCCAACTTCGTTCGAAAATCTTTGAGGCCGAGCCACCAACGTCGACTTATACATCGATCAACCACCTTTATATGGAAGCCCACTGCGAGCACGACCTTCGGCCATAGCCTCATTCATCTCGGCTGTGAGTAAGACTCTAAAATCGCAAATGAATACCGGTCTTTCATGAACAATTTGCCATCAATTTTCTCAAGGAAAATCGATCATCCCCATATGGATTTGTAGATCTCACTTGGATCTACAATGTTGTAGTTGATGGTTTCTAATAGAAGTGAATTGATTGGAAGAGATTAATGGAAGAAGAATTGAAAAAATTCGGCCTTCGAAATTATATACGCCAGCTAGGGTTGAAACCCTAAGATGTTTGCAAATTAGAAAATATGAAGTCCTTGTATAGAAAATTACGCGACACTATTCATCCGGAATTTTTCCGAACTCCAAACGAAGCGTGCCGGCTGGCATTTCTAGGGTTTACCCTGCGTTCCGAGCACAATGGAAAAGGTTTTGAGAGCCAATTCGATCATCTGTGCGAGTTACGACAATAAACAATCGATTTTAAATTAAATCAGTTAACCAAATTTCTGTGCATTTTAGCTTGACCCATGAAAACGGTAAATCCGATTGACATGAAATTTGAAACCTTACAATAATATAACATTACGGATCCGATGAAACTAGTTTCATCGAAATCCGAGGCTGTTTGAAAAATGACCATTTTTAGTCGTCAATTAAATATTAAAATATTCAATTTCTGCAAATTTACTTTTAATTCAATTTTAAAAATTCTATGACATCGTTATAACTCCAATATGATTTAGTATAATTTTACAAATCATTTTCAATCACATTAAACCCAATTTTCAATTATTTCTGTAATTTCAAATATTAAATTATCGATCTAATTATCTAATTAAATCCAGTTATTCGAAATAAAATTTATTCGACTTATAGATTTCACTTATTAATATTTATAATCAATTAAATATACAAATTTTAATTGACAGAAATTCTGGGTCGTCACACTTCATCTCCGGTACCACTTGTTATGTAGCGGTGGTTGGACCAAGCTCCCAATCCCAAGTACATGATGTACACAAATGAGTTGGCAAACATTTTTTGTAACAAAAGGAATTCCCGACATTGTGCCTACCAAACCTCATTACTACACCACTTCTCCAAGTTATTTAGCAATGTAAGACTATTCCAATTCCAAACTGTCACTCCTCCTTTCCATATGTGAGACAACCTTAAAATTCTCCCCCTTGAGTCGCATCCCCCTGGATTACTTTAGGAGCATTATTTATCTGCATGGCCTGGTTCACAAACTTTAGCTCTAATACCATTGTTGTGTAGTGAAGGTCGAACCAAGCTCTCCATCTCAAGCATGAGGCATACATATATGAGTTACATACACTTTATTGCAATGAAAGGAATTCCAAATATTACATGCCCACCAACTAAAATGATCCAGATTTTCGAATGCTTTATAATTAAATATTGGAATTATTTAAAAAGTTAAATATTGGATTTAATGTGAATAAAAATGATTTCGAAAGCTTATTTAAATTCTTTTAAATTGTAAATGGTGATGGTAAACTTTATAATTTACAATTAATCCGACTAAACTTGTTTTAATAATAATTCCTTTTAATAACGTGTGAAATTATCATTCTGGGGCATTGTCTTATATTTTGATGAAACTAGTGTCGTTGAATCAAAAATAATCAGTTGTTGTATACCGACGAGTTGTGTGACGATCAGGCATCTCGTGCACTCATGTCAGCTTGAAATATTCGACAACTAAAAAAAGAAAATTAAAATAGTGATGTAATTTCACTATAAATACCCCTTAACTCTTAAACACTTTTCAATTATTTTCTTTTATCAAAAATTAGCCGCCGCCATTTTTCCCTTTAACCAATTAAATTGGGTTAACAAAAATCAATGAAATTCGATTCATTGAACTCATATAATCGAGGGCTTTATGTTTGTGTTGACATTGATGGGTGCGATGGAGTTTGGGGATGACCGACTATGTATAGTCGAAGTTAGGGTTTTGTTTTGGTGTTGATTTAGGTGGAGTTGATCGAATCAGGGTATGGCATTAGGTTTCTGGTGTGAAGGGCTTCAGTTTGTGGATGTTTGGAGGTGTGCAGCCATCGAAGGTGGAAAGTGACTGTGATGTTCTACCTTCCTTACACCCAAAGACGATACTTAATACACCCTCGATATTCATGTATCGATTATTTAAGTGTCTGAAAGATAGATATTGGGGTAAAGAAAACAAAAGGCAAGGAAACAAACACGTAATTTTTTCTTACAATGTCAAAGTTACATAAACATCATCATAGAATAGTGCATATGACTGCTCCAAAACGTTGCATTAAAGCTACAACAAGTATTCTTCCCAACACGGACAACTATATCAACATGGCCAAACTGGTAATAAATAATATACAGTCACAATGGAAATGTGTACAACTACTAGATGATGATGAAAGCTCCTATTCTATATTGCTTTCTAAAATTCTCCGAAGAAACCTGACTACTTGGCTACTCATAAAAATTTGTGTACCCAAAAGTTTAAGGGAAAAATAAAAACTCAGGTGAGACATAAGTCTAATGTGAGTAAAGCATAAATTTTAACTCTGTAAAAATGTTCAAACCAAAGGTATCTAGTAAGACCATGTCGCATATAAACTCAAACGGTTTTAACCTTATGATAACCATACATTTCTATATATAATCCTCTTATTTTTTATAACATCTAGGTTTAAAATAAATATGGAATCATAAGTGAAATGCTTGCATCTCACATTACAATGTAGTTGGGCACAACTAAGTCCGTAAAGGCACGTATTTGAAAATGGATTCCATCAATTGTAAGGCACCGGGGTACCACCTGTCACACTACATCTCTAGATAAAATGCTCCGAGTGCTACATATGGACTCCCTTCCAATATAGGACCAGCCTACCCCTTACTGGATAATACCGAATACGATCATCCTAAGGTTGCGATCAACAACCATAATGGATCCAAATCATAAATACAAAGGAATAATATCAACTCTAGAAATGGATGATCATATGCTAATAGGTCAAAACCACCTAGCACTACTTCATATCCCTTGGTTTTAGTCATTCCCGGTTGTGAAGCTTGAGGTTATGCTTTTACCTTTCCTTCTAGCAGACCATCTTGGAATGCTAACAATGCCCTTCGGGAAACATGCAATGATAGCATTTGCTCAAACAATTATTCTGGGATCGAATAAACATTCATCACTTACCATCTTCCATTTTGGAATCACCCTGGAAGAATAGTACAAACCCCAAAGCATACTTCAATAATGATCCATCATGAATGTTTTTAGTTTGGAATGGTCCGGATAAATCATTCTTATCCAAAAAATCAATGTCACCAAACTAAGTGGCAATTCCCGCTAACTCAATTTTGGTTCTTTAGATGTATGCAACAAGCATTCGAGTCCACATCGGGAAACTCGAATGTACACATCATACTTCCCGAGTTAAAAAAGATCAAGTTATAAATAGTAAAAATCCACTATTTAGGGTAATTTTATAGAGTTCGCATATGGTTAACCATATACTTAACTTAAACACGAGATATTGATAGAATTTAACCCTTTCATATCTATCACATTTCTGATATTTCAATCTTACATTATCCTTCGCCTATAAATAAATTCTAGACCTTACAGATAGAGCATCGGCCTACTCATCGGCTTTTAGTGCTAACTATGAGATGACTTACTTCCCATAAAATGTATCACCACATAAGTATTGGTTTCATCATAAGTATTGGTTTCATATTTTTTTGAGGTTACTTAAGGGTAATCGACAAAGAAATCCCTATTTTTAAAACATTTTTGCAAAAGGAAACAGTTTTTAAAACAAAATTGATATTTAGAAATAAAGTAATTTTTAGAAATTTAAAATATAAATTAATTATTAAATAATAAATTAAGCCCTTATTAATTAATAATTAAATATTAAGTAAGTCCTAACTAAAATCTAAATTAAACTTGACTTAATTAGCAATTAATTAATTATTAAACCACCTTCTAAATAAATAATTAATTAATAATTAATTTTGAATAAATAATTAAATAATAATTAATCCCTAATTAATAATTAATCCCTAATTAATAATTAAATAATAATTAAATTTTAATTAATTAACTGATTATAATTAACTTACATGATTTACAATTAAGTACTAATTATCTTTCTTAACGAATGAGTAAGTACTAATTACCTTACTTAATTAATTAAATAATCATTATTAATTAAATAACTACTTTTTATTACCTTATATATGTTTGAAAACTCTTTTCAAAGGGATACTTAAGTGGAAACAAATTTAGATTTCAAAAAGAGTTGGTTTCACGAACTACACCCATAGTGGCTAACGCTATACGACCCATAATTTTCAAAACATAAAATTTTTCTTTTTAGGTCTTCTTAAAACTTTAAATCTTTGAAAATTTTACTACTGTGTAAAACATAAGGTATGTTTTTGGAAACTAAATAAAGCTTTTGTCTTGAAATTATTTTGAAATTTTAAAATTAAAAACCATAGTTTTTACACAGGGTTCTATGTCGCTTAAACAGATAAAAGTGCTAATTTTCTTAGCATATAATCATTTATTTATGATCATAACATACAAAATCACATCACAACCACATCACAAATGTATATGGATTGAACCAACATATACAAGCAAAGATTATGACTTGCAAATTAAACTTGACTTTTCAACTTCCAGTTTCAAACTACATTACTTCTCATTCATGTCAATGTTATTTCTACCAATATTTCACAACAATTCAAGGAAATTCATTTGGACTTTCCCTAGAATTTGTACATGACTCATATCTTTAGTTAGATTTGAAAAAATGGAACTTTTGAAGGTTGGGAAGTGGAAAAAGTTTTGGCTAGGGGGTGATTAGTATTCATCCATAATGGTGGAGGGAGTGTATGGACTTGTTTTTGGAAGGTGGAGTTGTAGAAGCCGAAAGAGGAGGTTTAAACAAGGTTTTATGAGTTTTGGTAGTGAAAAGAACTAACAAAAATTATTTTAGAAATTATGGAAGCCATGAAAGTGAACATGAAAGATTGTAGAGTTTTAGGAAATGAGAATGAAGTGATATAAATGAGGAAAATTATGACGATTTGTTTTTACACAAAGTGAAAAACTAAATTACCAAACTAGCCTCATGGTACATCCCTCCACTGCATGATTGCCACATTACCCTCCATGTCTCCTCCCTTCATATACACCTACCCTTTCCATTTTCAATGAGCAAACATTCATTTAATGACTTAAGTAATTATGCTTCTAAAGAAATGACATATTATGTCACTTGTATTTTACCGTTTGATTTTGTTTTAAATCTTCATAATAAGTCATATCACCTTATTATTCGAAGTAAACATGTATTGTTGTTTATCAAAATATATTCTAACCAGTTTGTAAATGTGTGTATATGTTATTGTAAATGTGCATAGCGTTTTCCGACAGCTTCTAGATACTGTAATAGAAAAACGACTTCCGGACATATTTTCAACCTTTCTTTATACTAATTATTTTTGTGAACAAAATTTGAAAACTATTTCACCATCTTTATTTAAAAGAGAGTTTTATTTTAGCTATAAAATCCATTAATTAGGTATTAAAAATATATTTAAATTAATATCCATATTTAAAATGATTAAATTTTGGGTTGTTGCGGTGACATTACTTTGCCGCTTAGTGGTGTGGCAGGTCGCGAATGGCAGGGAGAGGTTAGGGTGTTTATGAAGGTGTAGATAAACTTGTGGCATGAAGGAGAATAGAATAATGGTGTTTGTTGCTACCCCGATGGTGCATAGTGCAACACGACATGGTGGAGGGGAGTGTGCGTGCTCTAGGTCAGAATGGGAAGGGGGCGATTGAGCTGCAAGAGGTTGGGTCTAACGAGTCGAGTTTGTAAAGAGGCATTTGTTGGCGCAAACGACATGTGATTTTGTGGTCCGAGGCAATGGGGAGGGTAAGTGAGGCACAAGCAATGTGGGTGTACATTTTTGCATGTACAATATTGCATTTGGAAAGTGAAAGATAGAATTAGGTGAGGGGTGGTAATTAGTATGTTAATTATAGTAATTACTTAAAATTTTAATGCTAATTTCTTATAAAAATCATACCTTATACATATGAGGTTCAATCAAGATGCTGCTTTCGCCTTTGCACTCGTATTAGGATTCTCTACGACTTGAGTTGATTTCGTCAAGTTTGGAGCAAGCGAAATTTTGAGCTAAAACCTAAATCCATTCGACTTTAAAGTAAGCATAACGCATAAGCGTTGGCTAGAATTTTGCTGAATTTACTCACCAACTGATTTATATATTGCGTGATAAAATATTTTTGTGAAAAATATTAATTAAAATAGATAATAATGTAATTTATTAATTTTGGACCCCTCTTTGTTTTATAAAATAAGTGACAGTATTATCATATAGTATAACTCTCTTATAATCCTCTAGAACACGTATCATGGCCCGGGCTTATTTAAAAGTTTGATATTATGTTTGATAAAGCTAGAAATTATGTTGTGAATGTTTGAAGCAATATAGTCGTTATAAACGCACTTTGAAATCCATGGTATTTAACAATTGTCAAATTGGTAAAATTTTGATATATTATGGAAATATATATATATATATATATATATATATATATATATATATATATGGTAATTCGCTGCACACGTTTTAGTGTGTTTGACATAGGGGAATTGATTTGGACAATTATGGAAATTGTGGTAGTTAAAAGCAAAAAAGCTGTTATGGATGCACTTTGAAATCGCTTTATGTTCGGCAATTTTAAAATAAACATTGAAAGACACCCTTAGGCTTCTTCGTATTTAAATAAGTACTATAAACGTAATTGTTCTAGAAAGATATCAAGGTATAATATATTGCTGATAATTCTATATGGATTTTAAATATACTATTTTAGATTATAAAACTTGTTTTAATAGTTTTAAATAAAATTATAAATATATATATTAAATGATACATTTTTATGTATGTGTTTTAAACCATATTATAAGTATATTAAAGAATGGTTTATAGTATATATAGTTTTTAGAAAATTAGTTAAAGATTTTGTTTAAGAAATAAAAGACTTTTATATTATAATATCATGCAAACTTTTATAATATCTTATCAAATATCTTATTTTTATAAAAACTTTTTACATGTATGTGTCTGTATCTTTTTAAAGGTATTTTAATATATTTAGAAGGTTAGAAAAGAAGTTTAATATTTTGTAGAAAAAATATAAAAGAGTTTCTGGATTATAACAAATTTATTACAATGAATGGTTTTGTAAACTTGATTAAAAGGGTATATTACCTTGTTTAATAAGCGCAGATGTGCTTAGAGCTTTAAATGAATGTTTCAAAGCTTATAACAAGTATAAAAGTGATTTTGGATTTATAATAATGATGTTTGAGCAATATTTGTTGCAACCCATTTAATTATACTTTTGAAAAGTAATTATATCTTTAAAAGAGAGTTTGAAAAATAGCGATTAAGTGAAGCGTTTTGTGTTTGGTTTAAACAATATTTTAAAACATTTGTTTTAAAAACCATGAATGATGTTTAAAGTGGTAAAATATTATTAAATGATTTTAGCAAATACTTAGATCTTTAATAATGGAATTTACAGAAAATAACATATATTGAAACTTTTGGGAAAAGATGGAAAAGTATAAGTTTTGAGGTATAGAAGAAAGAAGAGGTTTATGGTAGTAATGTTTGAATGACATTTGTTTTTAACCACTTTGACTAGTTTAAAGTAAGTAAAACTTGTTATTGATTTATGAGTATGCTTATACCATTGAGATAAGTATACGAATACTTTTTAGAATTTAAAAATATATAGAAATGAATAGTGAATTTTTAATTAAATAGTGAAGTTTCATTTACAAGTAAGTTTGTCGAGAAAAAAGTTGTTTTTACTAATTAAAGAGATTTTAATTAATAAAGGATTAATTAAATTAAAAAAGGGATTTGAAGTCGTTTATATGACTTATCATGATTGCGTGTGTCGATTATGTTTCATGTGTAACTTGCTTATGGAGAGTATACGGGGCTTAGTTTCCCTTATATGATCACTCTCATTTTTGTTGACCAAGATATAACTTTGAAAATATCTAGAAGAAACACAAGAATTATATTATATAGTTATCTTCAATGATGTTATACTGTACATATAAAACTTATTTTGCTCTTCTAGGACAAATGATAAGGAAATTCATCTGCTTAAACAGTCAGGAGATGATTTTCGCTCTTTGTTTAGCTCCTAAAGAACCAAAGTTAAGTTTATCGAAAATCGATTGACGGGTTTTGGAGCGCCCGATAAGTGAGGGAGTGTACTTATATGAGATGATTCGAAACCATAATTACTCCAAAAACATATATGTGTTCTATGCTTTGGAAGAGGTTCGTGATTGGTTCGAGAAGTTGGAATCTATATGGAGATTTGAAATCTGATTAAGATGCTCGAATACTTATTGTTGTTCATCATCTATTCAGGATGTCGGAATCCATGTGTGATTTCGAGATCGGTTGAGATATATGAATCCACGTGTGGTTCATAGATCGGTTCAACTTGGAGACTCATCTATCGAGATTTGTTCGAGTGGTGACTCATGTGCTGGAACATTGGATGTAGCCTCAAAGGCGGAGAGGGTTAAAACCGGAGATAGGATGCGTAGCCAAGGGGTTTAGCTAACCTATTATAGTGCAAGTGACTCTACCCTAGAGATTCCTATAGTTATGCATGTGTGAGTGGTGCACTCGGCCTCATGTTGTGGCCAGCTATGTAATTCTTATGACACATTAGCTAGGCATGTACGACACTTTGAAAGGATATCTCTGATCCTTATGCAGGAGGACCGTTCTCGAGGTACTGAGGGCACTATTATGGAATTCTACACAATTAGCACACACGTCCTAGCCGTTTATATTGTATATCTATTATTATTGAGATACGCACTCACATGCATCACACCTACTTGATTGTTTATATTTCACACCCCAGGCATTATTATATTATCACTGGATTTTATAATAGAAATGGTTTGGTTATCGTAAGGTAAATAACCATCTGTGTTTATTTGCAGCATGGTCTTACGAGATACCTTTATTTTTTAAAGGGTTTTTGAAATATAAAAATCAATATGATTTGAGTTTCTCACGCTGGATTACCGGAAAGATCTGGATGTTACACTTTTATAATGCTTGGATCAGCTTGAGTATATTTCCAAATTTAGCGATGGATACTTTGGAGCTTTAAGAGACTACTTGGATGCCTTCAGTCATACTCATATATTTATTTTCCACTACATTACTTGTTTTGTATCCATTAGCATTTGTGAGGATAGTCTGTTTTAACCATCCAGGCGGACGATAGGTTTTTTTTACTCTGACTAACGTTATGTATATTGAAGTTTTCTTTTGGTAAAGTTCCTTTTTATATATTATTTGTTATCGTTCTGCCTGTGAGACTCTAATATTGTGTCCTTCTGCCTTGTTTTGTTCCTTTACGTTTTCTTTTACCCTACGTTCTATCTTTTTGGTGCTTGGGTGTTCAACACAAATTTTTTATAGATGTATTAGATTTAACATTCGAGGGTAGAAAAGGCCATTCGTTACATTTGGTATAGCTGAAGGTTAAGAGAGAAGCTTGGCTTTAGTGGGAATAACTCATTAGAGATAGGGTTAGTAACACCCTAGAATGAGTCGAGTGTATTATATATGTGAGAATGTCTATTTGTTATTAATATAAAAATGTTTTGTACTGTATTGATTGGTTTGTTGAGTGGTTTTGGGATTCCCATCAACATGCCTTGCTAACATTGTTGATAGGGATCTATAAACACTTAAACAAGATAAACCGGTGAGGTATTATTTTTTAAAGTGGTAAATGAAAATAATTTTGCCTAGAGTTATATTTTATATATAAAAGAATAATTTTAAAAAACTGATATTGTTATTTATGATGTGTTTGTTCGTTAGGAATGATAATATTCGATTACTATAATTTAATTTTTGATTAGCTGTGTCCGACCAGTTTATGAGCATTTTTACCTTTTCACTGCATGAGTTGGGAAGATAGTAATTTATGAGAACATTAAAATGAACATCATGTCAATTTAGTTTTATAGTTTGACTATAAGACGTACGGTAATAATGTTGGGTAAAAATGTAACTTTAATGAAAGTTGTTTTAATTCTAAAGTAAAGGGTAAGATATTTTAAATGAAAACATTTGTGAAATGTTTTATGTAAGAAAGTGACCTTGTATGAAGTAGGGTTTATAAAGTACAATTTATAAATAAAATGGGTTTAAATTAAAATTTTGAGAACTTAAATCCCAATTTTTTTGAAAATTATTTTTTTAAGATTTTAAAAGAATAGTATTATTTTAAAGTATTTATGAATAATTTTTTTTTAAAAGAGATAGAGAGTACTGAACTCCCTCTATCACTAGAAAATAATTCTGCTGATGACTGCAGCATCATCGGCATTTATTTTCAAGTTTCAAAGTGAAGAATGATGCCATAGTAGTTTTGCTTTATAGTTGTTTCGGTAAAATAGATTTTGATTTAAATACCAAAAAATGATTTTACTTACAAAATTTGTAAGTATAGAATATTTAAAAATGATTTCAAATGAAATCCGAAGTTTAGTTCTTAAACTTTTGGTTAAGTTATATTATGGGCACATGTATCCTATGCATTATGGTAGTTTGGTTGTGCATCTTGTTTTGACTTGTTGATTAATAGTTTTCAATTATGGAATAAAATGGAATTTTTGACGATTTTGGACAGTCGAAAGCATCCAAATTGATGAAAGAAATTAAAATTAAGTGTTTTTGTGAAAATGTAAATTTGAGATTTTATAACTCTTAAATTGAAAGACAGCAGCATTTAAATAAATTATAAATTAATTAAACATCTTTGTTAAGTAGGACAATCGATGTTATCGGGGAAATTAGTACATGTCTTTATCTTATTTATCTAAGAAAGTAAACTGCAATGAACGGGCCTTTTAACACTCAAAAATTGATACTAATATGACCATGTATTGCATGTCGAGCATTTAAGTGATGGAAAGACCAATCGTTATGGGAAAGAAATAAAATGGAAGATAAGAAGAAACTAAACAATCATAGAGTCTCATAATGCAACATAATAACATATATTAGTTAACATAATTCTTTACAATGTCATTTCAAAAATAATAAATGAGAATCATACTAATATAAATTCTACCCTAGGATAGTAATAACAGTCTATCCCTACCTAATTGATACATAGATCATACATAAATACATAGCGAAAACAAGACAATAACTAGCTATCGATGGAGCCTCCTGCTCCAAGCTCCTCCATGATGCATCCGAGGAAAACCTGAACTACTTAGTTGTCCACAAAAATTTGAGCACCCAAGAGTATTAAGGAAAGAAAATAAAACTCCGAGTCAGACATGAGTCTGGTGTGAGTAAACTCAAACAACTGAATTATTTCTTTTAAAAGACTTTTAAAATCAAGGGTATCTCGTAAGACCACGCCGCATATAAGTGTGGACATATTTTTACCTTATGATAACAAAATTGCTTTTCATTGAAAATCCAGTGATATTATAATAACGTCTAACGATTTAAGTAAAATATGAGTATAGCTGAAATGCTCGCATCTCACATTTCAACATAGTTAGAAACGTCTAAAACCGTAAAGGCGTGTATTGGAGAACAGATTCCGTACTATGACAAGGTAAGGGATTCTCTTCCAATGGCATATCTTTAGATAAAATGCATCGGGATCTGACAAGAACATATTGTATATCTGCCACATAGGACTGGCCTACCACTTGACTACTAGTACTAAATATGTCATCCCACTTTAGGCCCTAAGGCATACATGAGTAGGTAGTAATCAATCTAGATTTAGAAAGACCATACCCTGATGGGAGCTACCCACATGGCCTTACTACATGCCTGATTTGGTTGGTTCTCGGTTGATGAGGCTTGAGGCTACATTTTACCTTTATATAGCACTTTCCACTTGGAATTATAACACTAATGCAACGTCAGCATTCGTCCATACAAGTCGTGCTGGTGATGAACTAACCAAAGGCACTATGTCCACTACACCCATTTTAAAATCACCCTTAGGGTTAGTAGCAAATAGTCCATGTACTTCAAAACTCCATCTTCCATTTCATATTCTTTATGATGGTTTCAGTTCAAAACGCTTGAGTTGGATCGAAGTGGTTTTTGGGTAACATATCTGAACCCGGTCTCTTCGAAACAATTTTTGATGATTTTTGGTAAACACAATCCTGGTTCTTTAGGAAATAAACAGACAAGATAAGAGCGAAGAGCACCTCCTAACCGTTAGTAACGAATTTCCTTATCAATTATGCTAGAAGAATGAAACGAGATTTATATACACAGCATAGCACCATTGGGGATGACTGTGCCATATAACTTGTAACGACCCGTAAATTTTGAAAAATAAAATTGGTTAAATTAATTAGATTTTCGTAATTAAATTTAGAAAGGAAGAAAAATTTTATAATGTATATTGAATAAAATGTTAAGAATGAATTGTAGTAATGGTTATTAAAACTAATTGTTGAAAATTGAAGTGAAATCCCAATAAAGAAATAGTGTTAATTGTTACTTTTGGATATAAAATTTAAAATAAGTATTTAAAGGTAAGCATTTAATTAACCTATGCAATATTATATTGATAAATAGTAACTGAATATAAGTTTAGGCAATAATGTTAATGCAAGGTAAACAATACTACATAAAGTTAATAACGAATGAATGGAAGGAAATTCCAATTTATGAAAATAAATTTAAATGTTAGGACTTAGTTATAAATGCAAATTAAGAAAATAAATGTAAGTATTGTATGAATATATGAATTAATGTCTGATTTAGGGTAATAGAATGAATTCATATGATGTAAGTAATTTTAATAAATAATGAAATAATAACTAGGATGGAATATAACAACGAAGTTAATTAAAGCTGAATGGTGTAAATTGAATGAAATTGCAATAAATAAAACAATGTAAAATGGTATAACTTGGTTATGGGATGATGTAAGCTAATAAATAATTAATTCAATGCAATACCTATTGATTGAAACAATTGTAGGGTTATAATTGATTGTAAATAGGAATATTTGGTAATAAATTAATATAAGAAAAGTAAATGTAAATATTGAATTAATCAATGAATTAATAATAAATAAATAGTGATTGAATAAAATCAATGTTCTGCAAGTAATTATAATATAATATTTGTTTGAAAGTAATAAACTTAAAGTTAATTAAAGTTTAATGGTTACAATTTTTATAAATTACCTATTTGTTTAGTTCATAGAATTTAATTTGAAAGTAATTGTAGTAATTGACTTAATTAGTGCAATCCCAATTAATTAAAACAATTGGTTGGATAAGAAGAATGAAAGTCAAGATTTATCAATTTATTGGGATTTGGACTATGATAATAATTGGAGTAATTGCAATTAAATATCTAATTTTTTTGTTAATTGAAATCAATATGGAATGTAAGAATATTAAGGTAATAGTTTGTAAATCCAATGTTAATTTTATCCGTTTGATAATAATGAATTGAATAATAGAATGAAAAGTGAATTTAATAGAATTATTGGAAATTAAATTTATAATTTGAACTTTAATGAAATTCAGGATTTATATTGAAATTTATAAATTAATCATCTCTAAATTGACATTTAAATTTGTTTAAACCATGGTAAATGGTTGAGGAATCATAAGTGATGAAATTTGTCAATTTTTGAATTGAAATTTAAATTTTGATTTAATTAATTAATTATTAATTTATTTAATTATTGTAAAAATAGCCACTTTGGCCACTGACTCGGATTTCAACGAAACTAGTTTCATCAGATCCGTAACGGTGAATTATTATAGGATTTCAAGTTTGTAGCGATCGGACTTGGAGTTTGATCGTACGGACTCGAAACGTCTTCAAATCAATAAATTGAAATCAATTTAAAATAATTTGATTTTGGAATAACTTCTTCATACGATGGAGTTTGGACTTGAAACCTTTTCCATTGCGTTTAAAATATTTTAAAATGTCTATTTCGATATATGGGTCGATCCAATTTCGTTCTGGAGTCAGAACGGGCTTTTTGAGCCATTTATCGTTCAGCGCGTTTACAAATCGGGTCCATCTATTCTTTTCAACCTTGTCTATAAATACCTTGTTATAAACCCTAGCCTACCGATATTTCTCATTTGTCTATACGTACAATTCCTCTTCACCTTCTCATTTCAATGGCAGACAATTCCTAATCCAATTGTAATTCAAAAATCAAAGTGAAATTTCAAACTCCTCAAAAAAATTCAAAAAAATTATATATCGAAGCTCTCGATGTACGTATCTCAGATCTGTAGTTAGTTTTTGGTTTTGAGTCACCGTTGGTTCATAAATCGATGGTTTCATCTTGGTCGTTCATCGCGCGACGATCACCATCGATGGATCGTCAAATTGATGATACCAACGGGTGGAGAGGGTCGCGCGCTGCCCATCAGCATGGTTTGTTCGTCATTTCAGTGGCTGGATCACGCGTGTAATTCGAACTAGGGTTCGAAAATCAAGGCAGCGGCTGTGGGTTTTGGAGGCGTTCGAGCACGCGGAGGAGGAGATGAGCCTGGGGAGAAGTGTGGTGTGGTGGCGCAAGGATTGGGTGGCACGACGATCAACAACGGCAGGGGGAATCGAACGATTTGGTGGCGGCTTGATTAGGTTCGAACGTGTACGTGATTGCTGTAGCTGTTAAGGTTCGGTAGAGAGAGGGTGATGACGTGTGGGGTACTGTGTTTATTTAATTTAGTTATTCAATTTATAAAATTTAAATCGTATGATATTCTAACACGCGTACCTTTCACATACGAGGTCCAATTCACACGTGGTTTTCTCCGCTGGGTTCGTATTGGAATTCCGGACATTTTGACGCTATTTTAGACGGATTTGGAGACTGTTTGAATTTTGGATTTAAATCGAATTTAAATTCAAAAGGTGAGTGTTTAACCCACTCACAACTTATAAAATTTCTTATGTGTGTTAAATTGATATATGATGTGATTTGAAATTTATTTATGATTGTTTGGCATATTTTTAATCATCATCTCAGTTAAATTTAATTTAATAAATTAAATTTTTATTTAATTTATTATTGCATATAAACTTCCAGTTAGATAGATTGTTTAATTTATTGTTGAATATAAACTGTCGGAAATTAGCTGTTATTTATTATATGTCCTATATTGACGTTATGGTTTAAATTGGATGATGATTGTAATAAATGGTTGATGATTGACATTGGATGAATGGATGTTGTATTTTATATTGTTTTAAACTTGTTACCTGGAAAATCGACCAGGCAACTAGAACGTTCGGTATTCAGAGTTGCACTCGGCATCAGAAAACTTTCGACCATTCAAAATTACACTCGGCATAAGGAGCGCTCGACATACGTGACAACCGGCATCTATAGATAGTCGACAGACAAGAACATTCGGCACCAGATAGTGCTCGGCAGTCCAAGGTCGCGCTCGGCATAAGATCGTTCGGCATGAAGAAGCAAAGGATCGTTCGGCCTCGAGAAGATCGTTCGGCGTCCCAGCATCGTTCGGCGTAGTTCACTCAGCACAAGTGCTCCCCAGAGAAGTCAGCATGCTCGGCTTGAGATCGTCCAGTATCCAGGAGATTGTTCGGCCTTGAGTCGTTCGGTTGAAGAAGCCATTCGGCCAAGCCCTTCACTCGGCCAAGCCCTTCACTCGACATTACTATCGTTCGGCATTCCTGCCCCATTCGACCTGCATCTCTCATTCAACCTCTCGCCTCGCTCGGCCTAAAGAGGGGAGACTCGGCATGCTTCGTTCGGCACAAGGAGTTCGGCTCGGCATGCCTTGTCCGGCCTCCCTGGTTCGGCGTACAGTACATACACTACTTGGACCAAGTTATTCGGCCACCTGGCCCACCAGGGAATTCCAACCCACTTTCGTCTATAAATAGAGAGGCAGGAGCACAGAAAACGGGATCAGATTTTAGAGAGCACTGGGGAGACTCTGCCACATTGAATCCTCATTCAAGACTTATTTCTTTTACCTTGCAATTGTATTCTAATACTTAAGAACGGATTGTATCTGTAATCAAGTATCAAGTGGAAAATAAAGATCAGCTTCAAAGTGAACGTAGGCCACTGCGCCGAACCACTATAAATTTAGTGTTCATATTTCCCGCATTTTAATTTATGTTTTCTTCTCTTTTTCAGTTTGTTTTCTTCATTATTCTCTCTACACAATCTTTCTAAGGGTGTTAGTGACCAATTTTGGTGCTAACATTTTGGTGCTTTCATTGAGAATTGAATTCTCAGGCTATTAGGATCTACTTTGTAGCTACTGGATTGCGTAAATCCCACGAAGGAGATCCATAATCATTCATAAGGCATCTATTGGTTCTACTCAGAGTTACAGCCAACAACTCTATCATGGGAAGACCACGAACCAGATCGACCTCTCAAAGTGCAGATGTCCGTGAAACTGATAGCATACAACAAGATGGTCCTAGCAAGCAACAAGCGATTCGAGGCGTAGGACCCTCCAACCAAAATCAAGCGGAAGTTGTTTCCCGAGCAGAGTTCAATGACTTAATGAAATAACTTATGGAAAGCAGGAGGAAACTTGCTGAGCAAATGCAGACCAATGTTGACCTCATGATTCAGCTTACTAAGCAGCAGCATCGGAATGCTGGAGGTAGCCCTGCCCCTTACTCAGAAGATGATAGTTCGACTTCAGCTGACGAACCACCTAGGCATAGATGCTGCAAGGATGAAGGTGCACAAGCAGGTGCCACTAATCGATCGACTAAGGATCAAGCTCGCGAAGAGGCTGAACACCAGACTCACCAAGATCCCAAAGAACCCAACCTTCCATCTTCCATACCTACCCCCGACTTGACAGCTATGGTTAGGCAGCTGATGAAAGAAAACCAAGGATTGACTAATGAAGATTGGGGAGTTTCCAAGAGTCATACTCCCTTCACAGATACCATCCTACAGGCTGAATACCCAAGGAAGTTTAACATGCCCACCATTCCTGCCTATGAAGGGAAAACTGACCCTAGACGGCATGCAATGAGGTATGGATGGATGATGGATTCAGCAAGAGCCAACGACGCAACCAAGTGCAGGTGCTTCCTGATAACTTTATCCGGAATCGCCACCATGTGGTTCACTCGACTTCCTCCACGGTCAATCTCCAGCTTCGATGAATTAGCAAGAAAATTCATAGAACAATTCAGGATACACGCCACTCGTCCCAAGGATGTGATGTCCTTGTCAAGTGTGACCCAAGCTCCAGGAGAATCACTAAAAGCCTACTTGCAGAGATTTCATGTTATCGCTACTGAAGTGAGCAATCCTAACGATCACGCAATTTTGATGGAGGTAATGCATGGAGTGGATCCGGATTCTGAATTTGGAGATTGGTTTGCAGGAAAGCCCCCAGCCACGCTGGAACGTTTTTATTCGAAAGCCCATCAATTCATAAGGAGGGAAGAAGCTCGGTGGATAAGGAAAGACAAGGCACCGGGGCCCGGTCAGGAATCTGTAAAGAGTAACATCGCTGCGAAGACAACCGGAGATAACCTTGAGAAGGCTCAAGCCAACGTCCGGAACGAGCCCGGGAAGTCTAAAGCAACTGGAGGCGGAGATCCCGGAAAGAAGAAGAAGGAAAGAGGGAGATGGAAGTCAAGAATCCCGACCTACAACGAATACACTCCACTGAATACATCTCTTGATAACATCTACTTATCGACATGCAACACTTTTCAATACAGAAAACCACGCCCAAAGGAATCAACAGAGGAGCAGATGCGGACTGGGAAGTATTGCCGCTTTCACGAGTCCTACAGACACAACACTGACGAGTGCAGGCATCTTCGTGAGGCTATTGAGAAATTGATTAGGCAGAAGAAGCTACAGGAATTTGTCAGAGACTCGCCAGACAGTAAATTGGAGACATCGGACCCCGGACGCGGGCCAGCTCCACGCCAGCCAGAACAACCTGCTCGGACTGTGGGAAGATTGGTTATTAACACAATTGCTGGTGGAACTCATCCTGCGGATAAAAATTGGCAGGAGACGGAGCGATATGCTAATTCTCTGAGACATACAGAGTATGAGTGCTAACTAAATGTGGAGGATGGAGCTCCCGCAAAGCAGCAGCGCAAGACGAACGACGATATTATATTCAGGAATAGAGATGCGGATAAGGTGGAAGCCCCTACTATCGATCCGATGGTCATATCCGCGACCATCAGACTGGCATTCTTAAGAAGAATTCTAATCGATTGCGGAAGTTCCGTTAACATCATCTTCAAGAAAGCATATGACCAAATGAAGCTGGAGACTAAGGATTTGAAACCATCTAAAGCCCGAATCCATGGCTTTAACGGCGCAGCAACAGACGCAGTAGGATATGTGGAGTTACCATTTGAACTGGGACAAGGAGAACGTAGGAGAGTGCGAATCCTTCCATTCATAGTACTGGATGTTGATTCACCATACAACGTATTCCTGGGACGACCAGCCCTCGCAGACTTCAGGGCAGCCTTGGCCCCGTGGTGTTTGACGTTAAAGTTTCCCACAGACAAAGGAGTAGGAGTAGTGCATGGTGATCAGGCAACCGGGCGTGCATGCTACGTGGCTGAGCTCAGAGAAGCGTAGCGTAGGGAGAAAGGAAAGGTCGCGGACAGCTTTGTCCGCATCCAAAATTCTGATGATTAACAACAAACGCCCGAGCCCTGGCTCGGGCAACATTCTCGGATCCATAAAGACATAGATCCGAGGGATGATGATGGGGAACCCAGGGAAACGAATGCAGCGCCATCTGAACTAACTATTGACATCTCAGTTAGCCGCAGCGACCCATCACGAGTTCTTAAAATAGGATCACGACTAGACCCCGTGACAGCTGAAAACCTTATTGACTTCCTCCGAGCGAACCTTGATGTGTTTGCTTGGACACATTCTGATATGTGCGGGATTTCTCCTGCAATTGCGAGTCATATGTTGAACATAGACCCAAAACACGTCCCCGTGAAACAGAAAAGGAGAGGCATGGATCCAGAGAGGTCCGCAGCTCTCAAAGAGGAGGTGGACAAACTCAAAACCAATGGGTTCGTCCGCGACGCCCTCTACCCTGAATGGGTGTCCAACCCAGTGTTGGTAAAGAAAGCCAATGGGTAATGGAGAACTTGTGTTGATTACTCTTATTTAAACAAAGCCAGCCCAAAGGACAGTTTCCCGCTACCAAGGATCGACCAACTGGCCGATTCAACAGCCTTACACGAGTTACTATCATTTATGGACGCGTACTCTGGCTATAATCAAATTCCGAAGCACATCCCGGACCAAGAGCACACCAGCTTTGTCACAAACGTCGGGTTGTATAGCTACGTAGTAATGCCCTTCGGATTGAAGAACGCAGGAGCAACTTACCAACGCCTGGTAAATCGAATGTTCAAAAATCAGATTGGAAAAACGATGGAAGTCTACGTGGATGACATGCTTGTGAAGTCACGACAATCAAACGACCACATCCGAGACTTAGCAGAGATGTTCGATATACTGAGGCACTTCGGGATGAAGATCAATCCTTTGAAAAGTTTGTTCGGCGTGGCTTTAGGAAAATTCTTGGGTTTCATTGTGAATGCACGAGGAATTGAAGCTAACTCGAAAAAGATCCAGGCCATCCGAGATATACGAGTACCCAGAACCATCAAACAGGTGCAAAGCTTGAACGAAAAAGTGGCTGTGCTGAATCGATTCATATCCAGAGCTACAGACAAGTGTATTCCGTTCTTTGAAGTTATAAAGAAAGGAAAGAGAAACTTCGAATGGACCACCGACTGCGACGAAGCGTTCCAGGCTCTGATAAGACACCTGGAGAGTCCCCCGGTGCTGTTGAAACCAGTAGACCACGAGATGTTGTACGTATACTTAGCGGTCTCTCAACATGCCATCAGCACAGCTCTGGTTCGCGAGGAGGACCGAGTTCAAAGGCCAGTTTACTATGTTGGTAAACGCCTGACGGGGGCAGAAAGGAACTATCCAAAGATTGAGAAACTCGCCTATTGCTTGGTGATTTCATCACGCAAGCTTCGTCCATACTTCCAGGCACACTCGATCAGTGTCTACACTGACCAACCATTACGACAAGTACTCCAACGACCGAAAACTTCCGGAAGGAGGCTAAAATGGAACATTAAGTTGAGTCAGTTCGACATTGCCTACCTGCCACGAAGGGCTATACAAGGACAAGCACTAGCTGACTTCGTCGCCGAGTTCACTCTGCTAAATGAACCGAGCGGACACAGGGTCGCACCTCCCGTTCGATGGAAGATGTACACCGATGGGGCATCTAACGACCATCGCTCGGGGGCAGGTATCGTCCTCATAACCCCAGAAGACCGATCAATCTGCTACGCTTTGAAGCTCGAATTTGCAGCAACAAATAATGAAGCCGAATATGAGGCATTGATTGCTGGCTTGAAACTCGTTATCGAGTTGGGAGTGAAGTCAATCGAAATCTTCTATGACTCACGGCTGGTACTTTATTAGGTGCGGGGAGACTATCAAGCGAATGGGCAGAGACTGGCTCCTTACCTTGCTCGCACTCGAGAACTACTAGCAAGTCTCGAATATTATGACATCTCGCATGTCCCACGCGAACAGAATAGAGAAGCTGACTCGTTAGCAAAGTTCGCAAGCACTGGCGATGCACAGCAGATGGGATTGTTCCCTGTCGAGACCCTACTTGCCCCAAGTATAGACATGATGGAGATAGATTTCGTCTTGGAGACCAAACTCGAAAGGGGATCGTGGTTGACCCCGATCAAACAGTACTTACTATATGGGGATTTGCCTGAGAAGAGGAGTGAAAGACGCCAAGTCCTTCGTAAGGCCTCGCGTTATGTAATACAGAACGGAGTAATGTATCGCAGGGGATTCTCGACCCCTTACTCCGGTGTGTGGACCATGACGAGATAAAACGGGTACTGGGGGAAGTCCATGAGGGAGAGTGTGGTGATCATACCAGGGGGCAAACTTTGGCAAAGAAAATCCTCCGCTACGGATACTATTGGCCAACCGTGAACCGCGACGCCGTAGACTATGTGAGGAAATGTGACAAATGCCAGATATACGCAAAAATTCCGAGAGCCCCGCCGATGGAACTCACACAAATGGTTAGTCCCTGGCCATTTGCAATGTGGGGATTGACCTGATTGGTTCTTTACCCTTAGCCAAAGGAGGCGCGAAATATGCAATAGTGGTAGTCGATTATTTCACCAAATGGGCAGAAGCAGAACCTATGGCCACGATCACCACCAAGAAAGTCATTAATTTCGTTGTACGAAATATCATATGCCGCTTTGGTCTTCCACGGACCATCATAACAGATAACGGGACTCAATTCGAGAGCAAAGAATTCAAAGAATTTTGTCAGAAGTATGGCATTGAGAAAAGGTTCGCAGAAGTTGCTCACCCAAGGGCGAATGGACGGGTAGAACTGTAAACAAAATAATAAGGTCCATATTGAAGAAGCGTTTGGAAAAAGATAGAGGCAAGTGGGTAGATGAACTCCCGATAGCGCTTTGGGCCTATAGAACTACCCACAAAACCGCGACTGGCCACACACCATTCGCATTGGCGTACGGCACGAAAGCCGTCATACCCGTAGAACTTGAAGTTCCATCACATCGGGTGACTCATTACGACCCCGCGTCGAACCAGGATCTCTTACTGGAATCGTTGGACTTTATCGATGAAAAACGCGAAGAAGCTGATCTGAGAGCAGCCTTGTACAGACATCGGGTCGTGAAATATTATAATGAGAAAGTCCGACCAAGAATCTTTGATGTGGGAGATCTCGTTATGAAACGAGTTTTTCCAGTCCCGCCGCATATGAACCCCGCATGGGAAGGTCCATACGTCGTCGAACGGAGGCTTGGAGAAGGAACTTTCAAGCTAGCGACCGTCGATGGTGTGACACTCCCCCGAGCATGGAACAGCGACCACTTGCGGCGTTACTACACTTAATCTATTTCCTTTATGCAGTAGTTGCACTTATTTCCAGTATGTTTCCATTTCCAGTTCTTGGCATGTAATAAGACAATTCAGCTTGCTCTCATTAATAAAGGCTTGAAGCCACCTTTTTCGTAAATGATTAATGTCACCGCGTATGATATTCCTGTGACAAGCGGCTGAAAATTATGATATTCTGACTAGCATACGAACGCTCAGAAACAACTTAACATCTCCAAGTCCCCGGAGCGCGGACTGGAGTACTCGAAGTCCCCGGAGTGCGGACTCGAGTATAAACGATTGAAAATCTCCAAGTCCCCGGAGCACGGACTGGAGTACTCGAAGTCCCCGGAGCGCGGACTCGAGTATAAACGACTTAAAATCTCCAAGTCCCCGGAGCGCGGACTGGAGTACTCGAAGTCCCCGGAGTGCGGACTCGAGTATAAATGATTGAAAATCTGCAAGTCCTCGGAGCGCGGACTGGAGTACTTGAAGTCCCCGGAGTGCGGACTCGAGTATAAACGACTCAAAATCTCCAAGTCCCCGGAGCACGGACTGGAGTACTCGAAGTCCCCGGAGCGCGGACTCGAGTATAAACGACTTAAAATCTCCAAGTCCCCGGAGCGCGGACTGGAGTACTCGAAGTCCCCGGAGTGCGGACTCGAGTATAAACGACTTAAAATCTCCAAGTCCCCGGAGCGCGGACTGGAGTACTCGAAGTCCCCAGAGTGCGGACTCGAGTATAAACGATTGAAAGTCTCCAAGTCCCCGGAGCACGGATTGGAGTACTCGAAGTCCCCGGAGTGCGGACTCGAGTATAAACGATTGAAAATCTCCAAGTCCCCGGAGTGCGGACTGGAGTACTCGAAGTCCCCGGAGTGCGGACTCGAGTATAAACGACTCAAAATCTCCAAGTCCCCGAAGCGCGGACTGGAGTACTCGAAGTCCCCGGAGTGCGGACTCGGGTATAAACGATTGAAAATCTCCAAGTCCCCGGAGAGCAGACTGGAGTACTCGAAGTCCCCGGAGTGCGGACTCGAGTATAAACGACTCAAAATCTCCAAGTCCCCGTAGCACGGACTGGAGTACTCGATGTCCCCGGAATGCGGACTCGAGTATAAACGATCCAAAATCTCCAAGTCCCCGGAACGCGGACTGGATTACTCGAAGTCCCCGAAGTGCAGACTCGGGTATAAATGATTCGTAATCCCCAAGTCCTCGGAGCGCGGACTGGAATACTCTAAGTACCCAGAGCGCGGCCTCGAATGTAAGTGATTCAGATCTCCAAGCCCCTTGAATGTGAACTATGACACAAATGGCTTGGATATTCTGAGTCCCCGACATGCGGGCTAGGAAATATTTTAAATACAAGAAGCACAGAATGGAGATTGAACAACTCCAAAGAATTCCCAAGCTATGTAAAGGTGAACCAGGAGGTCTATGTTATTCACAGCAGTTCAGATTTCACTCACAATCACAATTACAAAGAAAACTGAATGACAAGAATCTTTTGAAAAGATAGAAAATGAAACTAAACTTTATTCCTGAAAAGCTTTTCGCTACAAAAGCGCTCCGAAGTCCGGAGTCGACAGCCTATTTACACAGTCTGCAAAAATCATTACATGACCTAAATTAACTCTCGTTGAACGAGGACGATGGTCACTTCTTGTGTTTCTTTGACTTCTTCCCAGAAGATTCCTTCCCAGAGCACTTACCCTTGGAATCCTTCCCGGATGGAGGGGTGACGACCAAAGATGTAGGGGGAACGTCCATAGGCTTGGACCTACCGGGGAGGATGACCTTCAACGGTTTGTTCAAGGGGTCATCCAGCTCCACATCCTGAGGCTCAGCCTTAGCTCTGGCTGTCACTTCCTTCTCTTTATCGAGCCTCTACTTCATGCTCGGCTCAGATGCATGCTCAGAGGCGCCCGTGATTTCTATTTCAAAACTCTCGGAAGAAGAGTCGGACTTGCCTTCATCAAGTGGCCTGATTACTTGGGCATCTGGACCAGGACCCTCGCCAACTCGAGCAGCCTCACTCGTTTCTTTCTCCAGCTCCTTGGCGACATCACTCCTCAGAGTGGGCTCGGGGTCAGAATAACCTGCACAAAGTCACAAGAGAACAAATGTTAGAGCACGACAGCTTCTAGAAAAACACAGAAACCCTATAAAGCAAAGAAGTTGCTTACCGGGTGCCGGTGGAATCTAGGTTGTCAGAGGGGTCTCACCCTCCGGGATGGGAGATAGAACATGAACGCCAAGCCCGGGGGCATCCGGGCCGTAGCCAAGGTGCTGCTCGAAGGGATCAAGTACCGGTCGGCTAGCCCGCTGAGTAGGCGCACGAACTGGGGGCACGATGCCGGATGGACCAATAACCACTTCCACTCCTTTCCTCGAGGGGGAACCTTTGCTGTATAGGGCCTTAGCCGCTGATAGGTTTGAAGGTTCTTTTCCCTTCAAGAACTCCTTAATCAAAGCTTCCTCATCGACCTCTTCGACGCCGCTCTCGACCTTCCTGATTTGAATCAGGGTATCCCACGCCTCGATCAGAGACTCAAGGTAGCCCTCGCCCAAAAAAGTTAGATCTCGATGCATGAGAACTCGGGCGTTGAATTCAGCGATGAGCGGGTCGAATTCAGTCTTGATCTCCTCCCTACCTTCCTCCCTGGCTGCCTTAAGGCGAGAGTCGATGTCGGCAGTTGCCATCTTTTTGCCCTCCTCGCGAGCCTCATTCTTTAGTGCCTCGACTTTGGAGAAATCACCATCGAGTTTCCCCTTTAGGAGCCGGGTGGCGACGATCTCATCGCAATAGTGTTGTGCCTCAACCTGGGAGGCCAATTTTTCTTTCTTCTCCTTATGGAGTTGCTCTTCGAGTTCCTTGACCCGTTGGCTGAGTATGTCCCGCTCCTTCTGAACGGAGTCCTTCTCCAAAGCTAGAGAACCACACCGTTGGACTGACTCATCAAGCTCTTTCTTATGAGTTAATTCAAGGCGGGAAACAGCCTCGGCGGTGTCCTTAGCGCACTGACGGGCGACCTCAAGCTCAGACTCATAAGTGGTCAACTCGTCATCCTGGGCCTTAATGATATCCCTGTCATGAATAGCTTCAAGCTTTAGGCAGTCAATTTCGTGCTGGCGCTCCACAGAGACTTCAGAAAGTTTCTCAGCTAGATGAACGAATGCGTCATGTTGAACATAGATGTCATTGGTACAGGCAATGGAATTTTGCTTAACATCTCCGCGTATAGGGTGAATCGCTGGGAGAAACTTTAGCCCATCGAAACAAATCTTCGGAAATTTGGCCTTGAGTTCGGTCAGTTTCTCTAACACTGTCAGGCCTGTCGCTGGAGCGGGAGGAGACGGCTTTGAAAGTTCGCCCCTCCTATGAGAGTCTCGGGAGTGCCGGGTAGAAGAGGAGTCAGAGTGTTGGTCCCGAGGAGCATCGGAATGCGACCTCTTATGACCGCTCTTTTCTTTGCTTCGCTCCTGATGAGAAGAGGCCTCCTGGTGGAGTTCGGGCTGATACTGAGTTTTCTTCCGGAATGACGAGTCCCGGGAATGATACTCTCGGTCGCTATCGCTATCTCTGTCTCGTCGCTTCTCGAGACCTTAGTCCCGACCGGATTGGCGTAAAGTCGACGAACCGCGAAGGCGGTCATATCCGTGCGAAAGCCCCATGTCACCTGCAAAGAATTCAAACAATAGCGAATCAGCGAGAGAACAAAATGATGAAAGAAAAGTAGGTGCAAAGTGAAGTGCACGTGTCCGTGTGTGTCCTAGTGTTCCCCCCTGACGGACCAGTGGCTTTGCTAACGGGAGTCTTTCCCCCTCGGTTCGGGGCTGGGACACTCGCATCGCCCCTGGCGGGTGAGCGAAACTTAAACAACTCCGGGTCATTGAAATCATAGTTGAACAATTCGTCGGGAATGGAGAGGTTCGATAAGCCCTTCAGAGAACTTTCAACGCGCTGTGAAGAAGCCTCTTTCTCTGGCTGGATAGGCGTAACTTTGGAAGTCCCGCCAACCTTCTCCTTCCTCAACTTGCACGCCAGCTTCTTTTTCCCCTTCGAAGGGGAAGATGACGTTTCAATATCATGAACTTCGACCGCAGGGCCCAAATCCTCACCTTGCTTTTGAGGTGGCTCGTTTTGAATTTCCCCCTCTTCCGGTACTTCAAGAGAAGGGCGAATAGATGATTCAGGTAGTTTTTTCCCTCTAACGGGTACGGGTTTGGGAAGCGAGGCGCCCTCAGGAAGACTAATGCGGTGGCCAGGAGCTAGCAGACCGAACCTTGATAATGACTCATTGGAAATGAGGGCTCGGATATCTCGTTCCCCAGCAGGAAGGGCTCTAATGGTTTCGACAGCATTAGAGTACCCTCGACCCTCAGGACGTGGAATGGAATCTGAAAAGATGAAACGATAAGTTAGCAGAAGCTTAAAACCAATTGGAAACGGATATCAATTCAGGAAGAAGACTTACTTTCTTCAACCCATCTCCTCGCAAAACTCTATGGGCAGCGCACGTAAAACCATTCCTGTTTGTATTGGGCGAATTTGCTGCTCCACGCGCTGGTGAAAATTTAGCACTTCCGATGTGGCTCGAGAAACATGTAAGAGGGACTGTCTCCCCGTTTCTTGGTAATGTATATGTACCTAATATCGCCAGGGGTTGGGGGCCTAGAGAAGACGGCCATAAAGAGCACGTACGTTCCATAGATAAAGGCGTGACCGTTTGGATGTAGCTGCGATGGGGCGACGTCAAGATACCGCAGCGCATCTCGAAGAAATAGATTGAACGGTGGTACGCTGCCAACCCAATACATGAACTTGCTGCACGCTGTATATCCCGCTGGGGGCAGATGTGGACGGTCGTGCCCCGACGGAACTAACACGTCGTAGAACGGGATACCATGAATAGAACATATCCGCTGAAAAGCGGCTTCGGTGACCCTCGAAGCCTGTGAGTCAACCGGGCTATCCAATAAGATCGACGACTCCAAGGTATCAGGAGCCCAGTCGTGAGCGGGAGAAACTGACGGGTCAGATGTATCGGCGGCTGTTTGCTTTGAAGACGGCCTGGGTCTGTCGGAAAGTGTAGCCGAACTGGACATTTTAGACATCTTGAATAAATAGTGGATTCAACTAAGCACCTGTGTGAACTATACTTGAAAAATGACCAATGTTAGAGTTAACAACACGGATAATCCCCTCCACGTGGTGTGTGAACTAGTGCGTTCAATCGTGTATTATCATTTAGAATAAAACTAAGCTTGCAATCGCCGCCTCTGAAAACCGTCATCGCTGACCGTCTCCAAGAGCCTTCTGTATGGAGATTACAGTTCTAGGTTATGAAAATGCTAAAAGAAGTTATTCGATTACGGCAAGTAAAGTTCGGTTATGAAATTGGACAAGATGTCAGTATGTTCGGCATTTGAGTTTGGTCGGCATGTCAGTATGTTTGGCATTAGTGTTTGTCCGGCCTAAGTATGTTCGGCATTCATGTTTGTTCGGCGTATCAGTATGTTCGGCATTAATGTTTGTCCGGCCTAAGTATGTTCGGCAAAGTCCTCGTTCGGCCTACGACCATCGTTCGGCCCACCTTCAGTTCGTACTGAGTGAGTATCGCTCGGCCGAAACAACACCCGGCCTATCCACTGGTACACATCCAAACCCATCGTTCGGCCAACAATATGCCACGCCGAACCAAGGTTATGCCAAGTCTTAACACTCGGCACGGCCTCCATATTTTCCTCTTCTCCCATCGTTCGGCCAACAATATGCCATGTCGAACCATAGCGTCCCTCTCAAACAACGAAACAAACCCTACGAAGCGTTCGTCCCGAACCATCTCTCCCTACCTCACAACGATCGGCCTTGGAGACATAATTTGATTCCTCCACACAGCCTGTTCGGCAACGACTCAGTCCTATGCGAATTTATGGAAAGGAGTTGGGCAAAGGGACTATACCTAGTTCATGGATCGAGCTTTAGGAAGGCTTAAGAAGTACTTGAAGTCCGATTGCAAGGATGGTTCGAAGATTCGGGGTTGGAAGGTGAAGGTGAATAAAGAAAGGAGGAAGAAGAAGACAGGCTTTATAGGGAAGAAGAAGAAGGTGAAGATACTCTGATCGGTTCTACCGGTCAAAACGGTGTCGATCGGTTACTTCAAATCGCTCGGCATTCGTATCGTTCGGCAAAGAACGTTTGGCATCCAAAGACTCGGTGGCATTGCGCGAATTCTGTAGTACAAATCACACCCTTATCGAATACACGGCGTACTTTGGGGGGCAAAATGTTACCTGGAAAATCGATCAGGAAACTAGAAAGTTCGGTATTCAGAGTTGCACTCGGCATCGAAAAACTTTCGAATTCAGAATTACACTCGGCATAAGGAGCGCTCGGCATACGTGACAACCGGCATCTATAGACAGTCGACAGGCAAGAACATTCGGCACCAGATAGTGCTCGGCAGTCCAAGGTCGCGCTCGGCATAAGATCGTTCGGCATGAAGAAGCAAAGGATTGTTCGGCCTCCAGAAGATCGTTCGGCGTCCCAGAATCGTTCGGCGTAGTTCACTCAGCACAAGTGCTCCCCAGAGAAGTCAGCATGCTCGGCTTGAGATCCTGCGGTATCCAGGAGATCGTTCGGCCTTGAGTCGTTCGGCTGAAGAAGCCATTCGGCCAAGCACTTCACTCAGCCAAGCCCTTCACTCGGCATTACTATCGTTCGGCATTCCTGCCCCATTCGACCTGCATCTCTCATTCAACCTCTTGCCTCGCTCGGCCTAAAGAGGAGAGACTCGGCATGCTTCATTCGGCACAAGGAGTTCGGTTCGGCATGCCTTGTCCGGCCTCCCTGGTTCGGCGTACACTACTTGGACCAAGTTATTCGGCCACCTGGCCCACCAGGGAAGTCCAACCCACTTTCGTCTATAAATAGAGAGGCAGGGGCACAGAAAACGGGATCAGATTTTAGAGAGCACTAGGAGACTCTGCCACATTGAATCCTCATTCAAGACTTATTTCTTTTACCTTGCAATTGTATTCTAATACTTAAGAACGGATTGTATCTGTAATCAAGTATCAAGTGGAAAATAAAGATCAGCTTCAAAGTGGACGTAGGCCACTGCGCCGAACCACTATAAATTTGGTGTTCATACTTCCCGCATTTTAATTTATGTTTTCTTCTCTTTTTCAGTTTGTTTTCTTCATTATTCTCTCTACACAATCTTTCTAAGGGTGTTAGTGACCAATTTTGGTGCTAACAAAACTGCAAATTTGTTATGCACTTTATTCCATTCGGGATTGCGGTTTGAAATGATATATAACCATATTTTTATTTTAAATTATGGATTGAAATGATAAATATCCGCATCACTTGACCATAGGGTAGAAAATTATATACAGACACCGTGGTCTATATATAGAAATATTTTGAAATGATTTTTTATGGTTTTGTAAAGAAATATATGGTTTTATGAGATAGTGATTTGGATATTTTATAAATGTTATTTTATATATAGTTAAATTCTGGGTTTTAAGCTATGTATAAAATTTATTTGAAGTATAAAAGATGTTAATAATTAAGTTTGATTTTATTAAGATAAAATATGATTAAGCATTTATTTAAATTAAATTTATGGAGCTTATAATGACTTAAATGAGAATAAGGTTGGAAGATGAATATGGAATTTATTTGTAATTTAATAAAATTTAGAATTTTAAAGGGTATGATTTTTATAACTTGATTTTTGTTTAGAGTGATTTAAATGAATATCAAGTTGATTTAAATGAAAATATCAAGTTAAATAAATTGAAAGGATATCCAGTTGTTGAAGTTAAAAGTTTTACTTAAATTATAATGGATTTATTAAGTAGACATTTCAAATCTAAATAATAGTAACTAAATTTGATATATATGGAATTATCAAAGAATTAGTTTTGAAATGGTGGAATATTTAAAGCTTTTAATTATATGAAAATTGAAATGGTTTAATTGGAGGTTCAAATCGGTATTTGGAATTTGTTTGTGAAATTTTAAAAAGCTATTTTATTATATAAAGTAATTTAATATTTAAACCATTTAACTATTCGAAGTTATATTTCAAAGCCATGGGGTTCAAGGTATATAGATTTGAAAGTAATATGATTTTGGAAAAAGTATATATTTTGAAATAAAAATGATATCATGTTGATTTGGGTTTTCAAAACGGAAATGATATCGTATTTATATAGTTTGAAATGGATATTATATTCTAGTTTTGAAGTATAAATTATTTTGAAATGACCGCGGTGTTATAATAACGTTTGGTTTTGAAGAGACCGGGATCGGAAGTTGTCATACTCTCTGCCAACTCTGAAAACCACTTTAACAACCGTGTACGCAGTGGAGATTCCAAATGAAGTAGGATGGTGGCGGTGTTCCTTTTGAGGTAAATACGTGGACCCGACTCCCGTGAGTTGGCATAAGGTGGCTAAAACTCGAGCGATTGACGGGTTAAGAAGGAATCCCCTTTTATCGGACACATCCCTTCGATATTATACTCTGACTTTGGATTGATTCGGTGGCCACTTTTGATTTTTGATTTGGGGGTGTGGCTCGAGGTGGGCAGTAGCTGCGCGCTACACGTTACCACCGACCCGAAAGCGTAATTGGTATATCTACCCTGGCATTGCCTAGTTGTGTCGTGTCACCTACCCTAGCACGCCTTGTACGAGTTTGGTTTTCTCCCGTAGCCCGTGTGGTATCCTCTGGTGGCTTCCCGATCAGGAGGGACCATGATATTGGATGGACTATTGGGACTATTACGTGTTAAGGGCTATATGGGTAACCCCTTAATGCTATGAAAAAAGTAAGTTTATTTTACTATAGACATTATTGTAATAGCGAAATATTACTACATGGTAAATAGTTTAACGGATCCTTAGGAGATGTGAATCCCGAGCATCTCTTGAGTTACTACACTCACGTTAGACACTGGATAGGTGATGTCAAATCCCGTAAACATCTCTGAAGCCATTCCACTCATATTATTTATTATTGATTTAACTTACATAAGATCTTTTAGTTCTAACTCGAGTGTTTTGTCTTTTCAATTCGCTCGGGTCAGTCTGATCATTTCAAGATTTGAGGACCATATTCTGGAGGACGAAGACAAAGATTTTGTTACTACTATTTATTATATTATTCCGCTGCATTAATACTGTTCCACTGCATCACATTGTTCCGCTGCATTTATAATATTCTCTGTTATGTGTAACTCTGATAGGTATTGTATAAGTAAAATCAAATATTTTGTAAAACAACTTCATGAACTGTTTATTTGAATTTTATCGTTCTGCTGAAAGATTCTGTTTTGTTTTATTTCTTTCTCTGCTTTTTCTTATTTACCCCATAACAATCCGCCCTTCTGTATGGTTTAAGTCTGACGTGTGTGGTTTATCGTCGATTTATAGCGTACACGAAAAGGTGGGACGTTACATCTGGCATCAGAGCTTTGGTTTAGCGATAAACCTTAGCTTTGTGGGGGTCTGACTCTTTATTAATAGGGTGGTGATACCCTATGGGAGTCGTTGAGTGTATATATATGAGAGAGCATATTTGTTAGTGTTATAAGAAGGTTTTAATATTGTGTTAATTTGTTCCATTTTGTATTTATAAATACTGGTTGGTGCATGGGACGCTATGACATCAATAGGGATTTCTAAACACTTAATAGGACAGACCAACATAATATTTGTTTTAATATAGGTGAATGAAATAATTTTGCCTATTATATTTTCTGTATATAAAATAATTTTTTTAAAATAAGATATATATATATATATATATATATATATTTGGTTGCAATATATTGGTTATTAGGTAATGAAATTCATAAATAATAGTGGAGATGAGATTTAGAATAATATAAATGGAAATTGGAAATCTAGAACTTAAGTCCCGGGATTTTGAAAATTTCTTTCAAATGATTTTGGAATACAATAATAATATTGTTAGAAGTATTTTCTAATATAAATATTTCTATATAATTTGAAAGATTTTTTTTAAAGAAACTTTGAAAAGTAATAAGTTTTGTACTCCCCTCTCTATCGCTGGAAAATAATTTCGGTGATGAGTGTCGCAACATCGATGTTAATTTTCGAGTTTTGAAGTGGGAAGGCCACTGTAGTAGTTTTACTGCAGACTTATTTGATAAACAAATATAAATTTTAAATTGTTTTAAATATAATTGGATATATAAATACGTTATTTTAAATGATTTGAGATTTAAACCGTTATTTAGCTCTTAAATTTCCATTGATTAATAGTTTCAGTTACTGTAGTGAAATGGAATATAACTAGTTAATAATTGGAGCCTTTGATTAAAATTAGAGATTTTGTAACGACCCGGAATTTTAGGCAATATCAATTTAATAATCTGTATAAATAATTTAACAGGTTTGATAATTTTCTTTATAATTTTAATTTAAACTGATAAATTTATTCTTTTTAAGGTTAATAAATATTAAATCTGTTAATGGTGCTCAATATCTTTCTGACAATTTAAATTTGATAAGAATTTTTTTCAAAAGCTAATTAAAATTTTATTCTGTTTATAATATATACATTTGATATATATTGTGAATAGAAGATCTTTTGTTTTAAAATAAAATATGAATTTTCAAATTGTAATATATATGTAAGTATATGTTATAATTTAGATTGTTTTGAAATTTAATTCAATCTATTGATAATTTTGAATAGTAATTTAAAGCTTTTTTTTAATTTATATTTTCAAAAGTTAATTTAGTTTAATTTATTTGTTTTCAAATATAAGATATTTATTTGTTATAAATATGATAGTTTATAAAGAAATTAATCAATGTTTTATTTTTGTTTTCTTTAAAGTATTTGATTTAAATGGTTATAAATGTATATATGAATGTTTTAGATTTTTAATAACATGTATAAGAAAATATATTTGTGTTATATTTAGTTTTATAATATTTTCTTTAAAAAGAAGTTTATTTTTACATATGTAAATACTCATTTATAAAGTAAAATAAAAATGTAAGTTTATATTTACTTTAAATTAAATAAAAGTTTAAAAACACTTAAAGACAAATGTAACCATATTAACACCTCTTAAAACACATGTAAAACAATTAAGCAGTGTAAATGACATTTGTTCAAATTTTTACAAGTGGCATATTCATTTTAATTTTTAATAAATGTTTTTAAAGAAGAAAACTAATTTTCTCAAAACTTTCATTTCTTTGTTTACTTTTCTTAACCAAATTTAATGGCAAAACAGAAACTCTTCCCAAATCCTGAGATTTTCAAACTAAAAGAAAAATCAATATCTGCAATTTCTTATCAATAATTGAAATTACAACTTCAATCTGCAACATTTCAAACCTGCAACTTCAATCTGCAATGCTAAGGGATGATCAAGATCAGTTTCTTCACTTTAAAAACAACACTTAAATCAAAGATTTTGGAGCATGCAAAGGGATTAATTTCAACAGCAAAGAAATCTGTAAGCACACATAGATTTTCAACAGAAAGCATTTTCCAGATTGATATTTCAAAGCCTGCGTAAAAGCAATAAAGCTTGTTCTGTTCACTGCATACAAATTGGTGAGTAAATGGATTTCTTTTAAAAACAGTTCTTTATTTTTGAATCTTATCTGGATCTTGTGATTGATCAACATGATGTTGATGAATTATTTTGATTTAAATTTGAATGCATGGTTGAAATTTTGAATCTTTGATTTGCCTGAGAAGTTAAACTTATGTTCTGTATAATGTAACAGGCACCAATTTCATATTAAAATCAGTAATCCTATATTGAATTTGTTTTTGCCTTTGATTTGTAAAGAAAAGATGATTGTAATCAAATCATATAGCATCTAAAAATAGTTACAGGTTGTTAAATTAAATAATTAACTCAAAAATTTAATAATTACAGTGAATTCATAAATTGGGTCAAAAATTTTTGAATGAAAACTTAAGTTTTGATTTTATAATCTTATTGCAAGTAAGAAATCATGATTTTTGAAACTCAAATCACGATTTTTAGATCGGTAACTTGTGTGAATTTGGGATTTGACTGTTTTTGATATTTCGTCCAATCCACGGTGAATTACGACGAAGTGGTGATCGTGTTTTTGCTCGAAGGGGGAGGGGTCAGCAGTGATTATAAGAAAAATTCGAGAGAATTTTTCGACTGAGTGGATTGATGGGATTTGGATGAGATAAGGTTTTGTATGCTGTCGTTTGCGGTTTGATTTTTATGGCTGCAGCGTTTGGGATTGGAATCGAAGTTGCTCGTTTTTGGGTGGATGTTGTTCTTGGTCATGGCGAATCGATGGGGAGGGTCAGCGAGGTGGAACGGCAACGAAGTGAACGGCCGTGGATGGATTTTGGGACGTGGGTGCTGTTGTATTTCGGCTCGATGGTCAAATTTTGAATCGCATACCCATCCTTGAATCTGAGTGGAGGAGATGGTTGTAGGGGTTGTTTGGCATTTGTCGGCGATCGACTCGATGGTCGAGGTGGGTTGGATGGTGGTGCAACGTGCACGGGGGTTGTTGCGTGCACGGTTCGAATCTGGAAGTGGAGCTTTGGGGGAAGAAGGTTGAGACTCGAAGAGCTTCTCGTGTTATTCCTGTAGTTGTCTCGATGTTGCGTTGCTGGGTATTGTCTCAAAGCTAGGTCGGGGGATTTTAGGGGTTGTCTCGAGTTGAGCTGGATGCTTGTTTCCAGTGTTTTGTTTTTATAACTTAAGTAGTGTTCTGTAGGAAGGAGGCAAGTTTAAATTGTAAAACAAGCTTTTTAATCAAATGGAAATCAAGATTTTAATGGAATTCAGTCAAATATATTTTCTAATTTAAAAAGAGTATTTTGAATTTAATTATTAAATCAAAAGTTTTAAAGTAAATTTCAAGTAATATTTAAAAAAATTAAGTTTTCAAAATTTTATTTAAAATGAATAAGTTTAATTTGAGGATTAAATTGTTTTAAATTTCAAATTTGTTCCTAAATGCTTTATCTTCAAATAAAGGTAAATGTTATAATTTTATAAACCAAATAAAACAATTTGTTATCAAGTTATTAAAATTGGTTAATTCAAATAGTTAATTTGTGAAAATAAATATGGTTAATTTAGTATTGTTATGAACTTAAGAATACTTAATGTGGTTTTGTTTTAATAAGTAAAGAGTTTAATTTAGATAAATGTTTTTCTTAATAAATTAAGGATTTTCTTTAAATATAAGAAGTTAATTAATTTTAAATAATTAGTTAATTGTTTATTTAATTTTAAATATTTACTTAATTATGAATTAATTAAGTGTAATTACATAATGAAGTAATTAATGGCTAATTATTGAATTAATTAAGAAGGTAATTACTTACGAAAGTAATTAGAGGAAATTACTCATGGGAGTAATTAATGGAGGTGATTGATGGATAATCACTTAATGTTATCAATTGAGGAATTGATTAATATAATTATTTTAAAGTTAATTAATTATGGAGTAATTAATTAAGAATTATTTAGTAATGGAATTGATTACTTGTTAAGTAATTAATGAAGGAAATAATCAAGATTATTAATGGAAGTAATTAGGAGATAATTACTTATGTAAGTAATTAAGAGTTAATTACTTAATTAATTTTAGTTAATTAATTAATGTGATTAATTAATTATTGAATATGATTAATTTAAGATTAATTACTAAGTGTAATTAATAAAAAATGTAATTAATTAAATAAGTAATTAATTAATGATTTATTTATTAATTTAATTGTTTAATAATTACTTAGTGAAGTAATTATAGATTAATTAGTTGGATTAATTAATCAAAGATTAATATAATTAATTAAGAAGTTAATTAATTAAGATAAGTAATTACAAATTGTTAATTACTGATTATGATTAATGAGTTGATAAATTTTAAGTTAATTATTTAATTAATTAAAGTAATTACTAATTGATAAGGATCATTAATTAATGTGATTAATGATATTAATCAAGGTTGATTAATATGATTGATTTAATTTAAGTATGGTTAATTAATTGTAATTAATTGAGGTATAATGCAATTAATTATAGTTAATTAATAGAAGTAAATGAACGATCATTAATTATTGTAATTAATGATAGTAATTAAAGATTAATTACTGTATATGGTTAAGGATAATTACTTGAATGTAATTAAATATGATTAATCAAGGAAGATTAATTAGGGAAGATTATTAGAGATGATTAATTTATTTGGAATAATAATTAATGAAGAAGGATTATTGTAATCAAATTGATTAAGAGAATCAATTCTGTTTTGGATGATTGATTAATATGGGTTGATTGATTAATATTGGTTAATTGATTGATATTGGATGATCAATATTTGGAGATTGATATTGGATGATTGGTTGATATTGGATGTTTGATATTGGTTGATACTGAATATCTCTGTTATGTAATATGCTGCTTTGTGAAGATGAATATTGTTATGAATTATCTATTGTGATAATATGATTCATCTATCTGTTTATATATCATCCTGAATATGAGTTTAAACTGTTTAAACCCTTAAGTACGACTTGGACATTAAAATGGCGTTTGGTTTCGGTGAGACCGGGATCGGATTTTCATATTTGGGATCCGAAAACCACATCGATTCCAATTAAACCTTAGGTCGTGTATCCAAGTGGAGCAAGTGAAGACTCGAGGTGTAAGGGCTATACGTCAGTATAACTCTGTGGGTGATTCCGTAATGAGTTGATGGAATAGTACTTATAGATTAGAGATGGTGATTTAGAGTGCAAGGGATATGGTCATTGACTCCGAGGGTGATTCCAAAAATGAGTGCAACGAGATAGTGCCTTCGGTTTCGTTCGAACCCGGAACGAACTTGTATGGATTGAATGCTTTCAGAACTTCGTCAGGTGGACGATGAGCATTCTAAGATATATGTGTTCTATAAAGGTAATCGTAGCCTCAAGCCTCATCAACCAGGAATGGCTAAAACAGGGGAGGTGCAGCAAGGCTTCGTGGGTAGCCCCCACTTGAGAGTGAGATTTACCCATGTCTAGAAGTCCCTTTCTAATTCGGCTTAGTGTGTGGTTGGTCGCGCCAACTACGGGGTGGTCTTGTTCGGGACTGTTCAGTATGGAATGGTTCCGGCCTTGTGTTGCAGGGGAGTGGGCGTACTCCTCGGTACTATGATCTAGGCCACGTACTGTGACGGACGGTACCCCAGTAGCCCTGCCATTGATGGAAACCCATTCTTCCTACGAGACCCTACGGTTTTGATTGTATTACCCACTTTTGTGGCTAGTAGCTGGAATTTAATAGATGTAACAATTTCGGCTATTTCTTATTTAATTGAAAACCCTAGACACTATTATAATATCATTGGATTTCCTATCAAATGTTTTGGTTAGCGTAAGTTAAAAACTTTCCATGTTTATGTGTGGGAAGTCTTACGTGATACCTTTTCTTTTCAAAGGTTTTCTAAAGTTAAGCAATTTTAACCCGTTTACTCACACCAGACCCCTGTCTGACTTGAGTGTTTATTTTCTATTTTATTAAACTCTTGGGTACTCATATTATGTATGAGTAGTCAAGTGATTCAGGTTTGCTTGACGAGATTTGGAGGAGATAAGGAGCAGGAGGCTTCGACGCGTAGATATATATTGATTCCGCTGTGTTTGTTGTATCTGTTTCTCTTGTATCTTGAGTTGTATAGTTAGACAGATGTTTATAACTGTCTAACAGGTATTATTTAAGTTGTGTACTCTGATGTAAATAGATACTATGTAATATTTTATGAGATATATTATATTTCATTCGTTCCGCTGTGAGTTATCTGTTGATGTTCTGTTTCTTCTTTTTCTTTCTTTTCTTCTTCTATCCCTTTCTTTCTTCAAGATGACGCGATTTCCAGGAGTTAGGAAGTCGGGTCGTCTCATTTGGTATCAGAGCATTAGGCTCTGAAGTGTGTCTTTCTTTAGGGAGCATTAGGTTGAGTGAATACCTAGGCTCTGGAGTGATGTCTTTCTTGAGAGAGCGTACTTGTAATTTTTATATAACTATATATATATATATATATATATAACTATATATATATCTACCTAATAGGTTGGGATATCTGTTCGGACTTTCCAACATAAGTTATAGAGGTAGATGGAGTAGTGGTTTGTGTGTGTAACACGACTACCACTGATGGAGGAGGTCCATATGTTTGAGGTTGGAAGTGTATTTGTCGAGACTGTATACCTGATACCGTCTTGAGTGAGATTTGTAGTTGGAGTAAGGATTTCTCTGATATCCAAAGGAAATCTTTTTAAAGATTCGGAGTTATCTTTGAAGTGTAAGTTTGGATTTCGCTCGGGTGAGCGAATTTTTCTTGAGTTTGGATTTGATGGAAGTGCAGAAATAAATAATGATATCTCGGTAACTGCGTGATGAGATGCAGTATCCTTGGATATTTTCGAAGGTGCTTTCTCTTGAAGCAGTTTTAGAAATAGTTGAGGAGCAGTCTTTACCTGCCAAAGAGAAGATTCGTCTGTGTAGAAGCTATCTGAATCTTTAGTAAGGAGTTTGGCTGTTTTGGAATATGAGACTAAGGTCTACAAGTTATTTGCTTTGGCATGGTCTCATTTGTTATTCCCTAAGGAAAGCGAGTTGTAGATGCTTGGTTTGGAGTCCAGGTTTCTTGAGAGATTGTCTGCCATCTCGGAGGTTCGTTGCATGGTTTGTTGATGGTTTTGGGTTTTTGTAGAAGCCTTTGGATTAGAGTCTTGGGTTAGCTGTGGTAGCAGTTTCAGCTCGAAGTGTTCGGTGTGCTGACGAGACGGTCTTTTAGCTTCGCAGTATCGTCGAGGTAGTGATTGGAAGCAGCAGTGTTGGTTGTTTCTCCGATGATTCAGGAATCTTGTGGTTCTCTTTCAACAGTCCGGGCTGAAGGTGGTGATGTATTCTTAAAGGGTTAGCTTTGTTTGGAGAAGTTTAAGCTGTTCTAATTGGTAAAGAGAGGACAGTTTCTTTGGAATCCGAATTAGGTTGGATCGCAAAAGTGACTTGTGATTAGAGTGGAAATTTTTCTTAGGCTATCTTTTGTTTGAGGCCGATGGTTCTCATGAGAGGTAGGAGCTACTGAGGTAATTAGAAGTTTGTCTGCATCTGGAGTTGAGTTCCTTATTGTTTTGGTTCCATAAGTGATTTTGGTAGTTAGCCTGGTTGTAAAATGACTCTTGAGGAAGAGTTGATATAGCAGCTCAGAATATTTTTGGATTTGGATTTGGTTCGATCTAGTTTATGAGTTTGGATTTCTGCTATGAGGTTGTGTGACCAAGTCTGATGTGTCACTCAGATTTTTATGGATTTGATGAACAAAGTTTCCCGGATATATTGGGTAAGTTTATATTCGAGTTCATTAACAGTATGCTCATCTATTTCAGAATCAGAGTTGCGCAGCGGAAGCGCGGTAGTAGCTATGCAAGGAAGGAAGCGAGTTTAGTTTGCTATTGCTTGACAGTAGAGCTTGAGTTCTGGATTTCAACGGATTTTAGAAGATTTTTCTGTTGAATAGGATCTAGGAACTGTTTGCTTTGGTCTAGTTATTTCTAGAAGTATCAGCATAGATTGAGCTGATCAGGAAAAAGGTTGGCAGCCCAGGATTGTCTGTTGAGTTACAGATAGGAGATAAGGAGTTTTGGAATTCGAAGTTGGAGACTTCAGTGTTGTTAAAATTCTCTGGTTAAGAGAGCAGTAATTGGATAAGATTGGATGGCTAGTTCTGAGGGATTTGAGATTTTCTTATTTGTGTTTTGATAGGAAAAGATTGAATTTCCAGTTTGGATAGCTGGAATTCATTTTGTAACACGTGTCTCTGAGGGAGTACGTGTATGATTCATCAATGGTTGTTGAATCTGTAGTTCTACTGGATTGGGAAGTTGAGCTAGTCTTGAGTATAATCTGATGTTCTGTTCAGATTGGTGGATCTAGAGATGAGAGGAGCTCTGGATTTTGGTTGTGTAGTTAGTTTGTTGGCTTTTGTAGAGCGAGTCTCCCGGTGATTTATACTTGGGAAACTCGAGATAGTATTAGAGATTTATTCTGATTTGTGTCAGAATAATTAGTTAGGTTTGTTTGTTTGATTGATTGCTTTGATTGCTATGGTTGACAGTTACTGGTTGATAGGAATGCTTTGCTATTTGAAATTAAAATCTATACTGGATTATTAAATTACCTTTGCTTTTAAATTTCGGGGACGAAATTCTTTTAAGGGGGGGGATTGTAACGACCCGGAATTTTGGGCAATATCAATTTAATAATCTGTATAAATAATTTAACAGGTTTGATAATTTTCTTTATAATTTTAATTTAAACAGATAAATTTATTCTTTTGAAGGTTAATAAATATTTAATCTATTAATGGTGCTCAATATAATTCTGGCAATTTAAATTTGATAAGAATTGTTTTTCAAAAGCTAATTAAAATTTTATTCTGTTTATAATATATACATTTGATATATATTGTGAATAGAAGATCTTTTGTTTTAAAATAAAAGATGAATTTTCAAATTGTAATATATATGTAAGTATATGTTATAATTTGGATTATTTTGAAATTTAATTCAATCTATTGATAATTTTGAATAGTAATTTAAAGCTTTGTTTTAATTTATATTTTCAAAATTTAATTTAGTTTAATTTTTTTTTTCTAATATAAGATATTCATTTGTTATAAATATGATAGTTTATAAAGAAATTAATCAATGTTTTATTTTTGTTTTCTTTAAAGTGTTTGATTTAAATGGTTATAAATGTATACATGAATGTTTTAGATTTTTAACAACATGTATAAGAAAATATATTTGTGTTATATTTAGTTTTAGAATATTTTCTTTAAAAAGAAGTTTATATTTACATATGTAAATACTCATTTATAAAGTAAAATAAAAATGTAAGTTTATATTTACATTTAAATCAAATAAAAGTTTAAAAACACTTAAAGACAAATGTAAACATATTAACACCTCTTAAAACACATGTAAAACAATTAAGTAGTGTAAATGACATTTGTTCAAATTTTTACAAGTGGCATATTCATTTTAATTTTTAATAAATGTTTTTAAAGAAGAAAACTAATTTTCTCAAAACTTTCATTTCTTTGTTTACTTTTCTTTACCAATTTTAATGGCAAACCAGAAACTCTTCCCAAATCCTGAGATTTTAAAACTAAAAGCAAAATCAATATCTGCAATTTCTTATCAATAATTGAAATCACAACTTCAATCTGCAACATTTCAAACCTGCAACTTAAATCTGCAATGCTAAGGGATGATCAAGATCAATTTCTTCACTTTAAAAACAACACTTAAATCAAAGATTTTGGAGCATGCAAAGGGATTAATTTCAACAGCAAAGAAATCTGTAAGCACACAAAGATTTTCAACAGAAAGCATTTTCCAGATTGATATTTCAAAGCCTGGGTAAAAGCAATAAAGCTTGTTCTGTTCACTGCATACAAATTGGTGAGTAAATGGATTTCTTTTAAAAACAGTACTTGATTTTTGAATCTTATCTGGATCTTGTGATTGATCAACATGATGTTGATGAATTATTTTTATTTAAATTTGAATGCATGGTTGAAATTTTGAATCTTTGATTTGCCTGAGAAGTTAAACTTATGTTCTGTATAATGTAACAGGCACTAATTTCATATTAAAATCAGTAATCCTATATTGAATTTGTTTTTGCTTTTGATTTGTAAAGAAAAGATGATTGTAATCAAATCATATAGCATCTAAAAATAGTTACAGGTTGTTAAATTAAATAATTAACTCAAAAATTTAATAATTACAGTGAATTCATAAATTGGGTCAAAATTTTTTGAATGCAAACTTAAGTTTTGATTTTATAATCTTATTGCAAGTAAGAAATCATGATTTTTGAAACTCAAATCACGATTTTTAGATCGGTAACTTGTGTGAATTTGGGTGGTACTCGAAATTCAAATAAAGGTGGTACTCGACCACACCATAAATATCGTGAATTTGGGTGGTACTCGAAATTCAAATAAAGGTGGTACTCGAATTTTTATGGTTTTAAATCAAATAAAGGTGGTACTCGACCACACCATAAATATCGAATCAAATATAACTACATCAGAGTATGCGAAAGAACAAAAACTACTCAAGAGAAAGAAGAGCTGATATCCAACATCAACTTCAAGCTAAGTCCAATAGATGATACCTGAAACAACTCGGTCTGACCCGAGTGAAAACACACGGGTCAGGCTAGCTAAAATTATCAGTTAAATAGAATAATCAATCAGGATAATTTGATGAAAGCTATGGTACCCTTTTTCATAAAGGATGCCATGCCCTAAATAGTGTTTCAATATCATAAGAAAGAACATCTCTTCTTAGCAAGTAGAAGAGATAATGATGATAAAGTCATACCTAAATGGCATAACTGACACTTAAGCAAATGGAACATCGGCGAGCGAAGTTTTAAAGATAAGACTCAATAAACATCGCTTTCGCCTCATATCAACGATGGTATAAAAGAATATGGATAATGACTTCAAATGAAGCAACTATCTTATTCGAAGTGGTTGTCAAAATAACACTACATCAAAGGTACATATCCTTCATACATAGAATAAAACGCATATGGATGTACCTCATCTCATTGGCACATCCCAAGGATCATTCATGGAAATATAAAACCCAATTATAAAAGAAGCATCATACTTGTTCATACCTAATCTCATCGGTATGAATATAGATACGTCTCAAATCCATCACTAAAACTTATTATTAAAAAAAATCTCATAATCATTTACACCTCATCTCATTGGTATAAATGTAAATACATCTCAAATCCACTATTAAAACTCCATATAAAAGAATCTCCATAATTTATACCTCATCTCATTGATATAAATATAGAATGCCTCAAATCCATCTTAATAGAACCCGGAAAGAGTTCAAAACATCATGTTCGAAATCATCATAAAACCATGTATATAAATAAGCTCTTTTCTTACATAAGGCTATAATAAAGCATCATCATTAAAACAGTGAAAACGAAACATCTAAACTTCATGGAAAACAGCACATGCTTTACATCTTGACTAGTACTAGTAATTTGGTACCATACATCGTGATGACTTGGGGTCACATAACATCATAACATCGTGATTGACTAGTCGAAACATCTTGATGACAGCCAGTCACAGATCCGAGTAAAAACATCATGGTGATAGGAGTTGGGTAATAACATCGTGAACATCGTGGTGACTCCAATCGTACTCGGTCTAGTACTAGTAACATCTTGAATGTGTCTCAACTATTCGAATAGGAACCCAAAAGGTGAGAACGTATATCCCATACTATACGTTCTCCCCTAATGTTTTACTAATCGTTAGTTGGTTCCACATTAGAAAACATCATAAAACATCAGAACCATCATAAAACTCACTCTGCCTCATCTCATCGACGAGTTAATATAATACCATACTCATCTCTTCTCATCAACGAGTAATGGTTCCATCGTGACTTGTCTCATTTCATCGACAAGTAAAAATCAACATAACTATCTTAACTTCATAACTCATCATAAACATCTTAACTTCATGAATACTTCATAAATAGACTTACCTCGTCTCATCGGTAAATAAAAAAACATCATGACGGTTATTTCTAATCATAATTCTCCAAAAGGAAAATTTTCGTCTTTGTCGCCTCATCTCATCAGCGATTGTAAAAACATCAAGATTGGTTCGTCATCGAACGTACTCAAAAAGAGTAACTCTCCAACCAATAATGTTCGTTAAAATTTGGCAACTTCTAAATCATCTCAAAATAATAATTCAAATTAGTTTCGGTCGTAGAAGTCCGATATTAAGCGATAAAGCAAGAACACATGTTCCATACCATATATCCTTACTAAATCGTTTAATTCTCATTCTTATACGTCTGAAAGGAAAAAACAATAGTTTATGATCTTTGCGCAATAATTTACTATGGAAACCGGGTTTTTTTTTTAAAAAAATAAAATAAATTTTTAGAAACCCAAAGAAATCCTTTTATTAAAATTCTACTTTTTATATAAAATAAATATAGTATATATACTTTTATTATTTAGAAATACTCTTAAAAATATTTAAAATAAAATATTTAACACCATAATTACCAAGCCAAATCATGCATATACGTGTTCATGGATGCAAAACAATTTTCAAGTGGTTTGAAAACAATAAGTGCGCTAACAACATGGGACAAAACACAGGACAGCGGATAAAATCCGCTATTTTGAACTAGCAAATCTTAAAAAAAATTAATACACTCTGAATGAAAGTTGTTGCATATAATTCATGCTTTCTAGAATGACCAAGGTCGTCGAATTTGGATCAATGGTTCAAAAGTTATGACCATTTTACTAAAAACATCAAACTTAGCCTAAACTTATGCATTTACAAGACAGTGATAAACAATTGCAAAAATAGCATAGATAACTTCAAAATCATGCAAAATGATTAAATAAAAAGTCTTAGCATAGTTTATAAGCTTTCCAGATTGACCAAGATCATCGAATTCCGATCATTGGATCAAAAGTTATGATCATTTTACTAAAAACATCAAACTTAGCCTGAACTTATGCATTTGAAGGACAGCGGCCAACAATTTCAATTTTAGCATAGAAACCATCAAAATCAAACGAAATGAATAAAGCAAAAGTTGTAGCTTAGTTTCTAAGCTTTCAGAAACATTAAAAATTACCGAATTCCGATAAGAATTGTAAAAGTTATAGATAAAACAATTCTGAGATTTGAATTTCTTAACTTCTGTCATTTTGTCTCGGGACAGCGATAAACAATCACCATTTTGGCCAAGATAACATCGAAATTTTGGAAAAATCAAAGCATAAAAGTTTTAGAAGAGATGGCCAATTTAGTTTCAGCCTTTAGCACAGAGCTAATATTGGTTTTGCTCTCGGAATTACAGTAGAAAAATTCAATTTTGACATAGCTAACATCAGGATTACAGAAAGAACAAAACATGAAAGCAGTAGCACATGAATTAAGCTTTCCGAAACATCTAAAATTATCAAAATTGGATCAAAAACGAGAAAGTTATGGCTAATTTACTTTCAGCTTCAGTAATTCACTTATTATAACATATTAATCATATAAAGAGCTAGGGTTTGTGAGTTTTACACTCACCTTGCCTTCATGAAGATTAAACTATGATTTAGATGCAAAAGATTGAAGCTTTTAGCCAAGAACAGAGCATCCAAACCTGTAATAGCTTGAGGAAGGGACATGCAACAATATAGAGAAACAATTAATAGGGTTTCACTTCAAATTATATTTTTGATAGAGATTTTGGTTTTAGATTAGGGATTACCTGAGTTTAGCACTTGAATTTACATTTTAAAAGCAACAATTTTCATTTTATTTGATGGATTTAGCATAGATTGAAGAAGGAAGGGAGAAGCTGCCATTAACAAGCCTCTGGACTTTTACAGAAGAAATGAGAAAAGATTATACGTACAACACTTTCTTTTCTCATTTCTTAATTGCATTTCTTAATTACATGTTAGGTAATCTATTTGTTGATGGACTTAAGCCCACAAATAAGAGAATTTAGTTTAATGTTAATATTTAACCACTTGTTCCTTTTTACAAAGAATGCTAACAAATGTAATCAACCATATTTCAAATTTCTCTTTTCTAAAAATTGGGGAAACTTTAATCTCTTGATAATAAAATGTTTTTGCACACAAATAAATGATTATTTAAATTTGTAAAACATTTATTATCATACTTCTCTATTTTAAAGTAAATAACAATTTCACATTTTTAATTACAAATATCATTGTAATGAACACTATAAATTACACAAAAATCACATTTTTTGTCTGATAAAATTCAATAGCCCATTTCAAATATAATTTTACACTAAAATTATATTTTTTTTAAACTCAATTCCATCATTTTATTAAATATATCCCATTTTAAAAATTAATTACTTCTTTTTAAAATCATTAAAAGAAGTAAGTAGCAATAATTAACATAAAATTGCATTATCTCTAAATTAAACTCATTTCCTCAATCTTTTAACTCAAATCATCTTAATAAAGTTTTCAAAATTCTATTTTCTCATTTTATCCTCAAATATATTGTTTATTCCCAATAAATAATTTAAATTCCTCTTTAATTATTAATTTACACTATTAAATTATAACTGTCGTTATAATTTAATATTTTCAGGTAATCGCTAAAACCAGGGTTGTTACAGACTCCTCCCCTTACAAAAATTGCGTCCCCGCAATTTTCTAGATAAAGAGCTGTAAAAACATAAAAGATACAATCATTGAAGGATAAAGACAAGCTAGAATTCCAAACCATTCATACTCTCAATATAGAATGGTATAAAGAAATAAGGAAAAACTCACTTGGTTAATCCAATGGCCCATCAAATGCTAATATAGTAATTAGCAAACCATCGAATTTTCCAAATAACTCGAAAGAATTTCAAAGATATCCCGTCTTCGAATCAAAACTCAATAAGATGCTCAACAATTAATTAATCGAAAATGATTGATTTCACAAAACTCTACGAATAGAGTCGGGATCAAACTCACTTAAATCCGAACTCTAAGCAATAAAAATGAACATCAACACAATTTTCCGCATAATAATACGGAAAGAGCATCCTCACGGTAAGGATAGACTTAATAGACAAGATAGATAAATCACACAAAATGGCTTCTCACGAGGCCACCAAACTCGAATGACCGCGAAAATGCACGTCATCATCAATAGCACAAGAATAGAGTGAACTCAAGAACAAGAATATAAGCTCAAATTACTTTTCAATCCAAGATATTTAGATTTTTTTTCCTCAACATATTTTAAATTTTAAATCTCAATTTTCAACATTTGAAAATTTTCAAACTCTTTACTATATTACTTAGTAAATAATCTAAAACTCAAATTAAAAGTCCAAAATTTCTTCTCTTACTTCAAAATTAATTTCCAAAGAATCTGTAAATCCATAATAATAATCTTCAAAATAAATTAAGGGTTTAAATTCTCTTTACTCTTTTTATTAAACCACTTAAAAAGCTTAAAACAATCTTCAAATCCTGTTATAACTCTTCTCTTAAAACATCCAATGTATATAATATAAATTCTAAAATCTCAAAATGTACTTTCAATAAAGTATAGCTCAATAATTTTCTCACATATTCTCATCTTTATAATTTCAAATAAATATATAAATAAATTTCATTGCCTCGCCATTGAATCTCTAATAAATTGATATGTCTGTTGGTTACAGAGTCGATCAAACGATCAAAACTGCCTCGCCACTCTGATACTCATCTCTAAAATCAATGGCTGCAATTACCAATCAAAAATAAATTTAATATTTAATCTCAAATATTATTTTCAAAATCTCAATTTTTAAAACACAAACCATTGTGTTTGATTGCCTTATCATAGCATTTAGGAGATTCCTATCGATAACGTTGATCAAGCGTATCGACTAGAACTCTTAACTACTCGATGGACAACCCAACACTCTCAAATTATTTCCATAAATCAAATACTACTCATGTAAATATATTCTCAAAATATTCTTTGACTTTTTATATATATATCTCAAAACCCCAATTTCTCTTTTTAAAACTCATATATATAGCTTCAAAAACTCAAACCAAAGAACATTGAGAGAATGCATCAAGATATTCCTAGAATACGCGATTCACAAAATCAACAGAAGGAGATGGAGTGTTCGTCAACTCAAACAAGGTGACGAGCCACTCTTGGAAATAATAAAGACAAAAGATAGGCAAGATATTCTTCTCGAAGGAGAAGAAGCACACAAACAACAAGTCATTACTTCAAACAAAGTAATGCTACAAAGGATAACACCGATTGAGTATCCGAAAAGGATAACTCAAAGAAACTGAATGATAAACTCAATCAAACTTGAACAATCTAGAAACTCACCTCATTCTTTAGGGGATGTCCTCGTGGAAGGATAACCGAAGAGCTAAGAGCCAGGAATAAGATTACCTCAACACTCGATTGCCCGATTGGATGTCAAATCCAAACGGACTCACAAAACTCAACAAAGTCACCGTGACTGGAATTCGAGATATATCATCAACATCTCGATACTAAAGAGTGAATACAAAAACTTCGGAATCATCATTAACATTCCAAAGTGATAGAAATAATAACCCAATCAAATTAGGATGCCTAAATAAATATAGGATCCAATAACACAAAGGATTGGACTTAGCCTCATATAAGCCAATCCAACTCAAATCAAATACATCTCAAGATAGCAAGTAATAAACAGATACTCACTAAAGCAGCAACCAATAAAGAACTCAAAATGCTCACAACAAACCAATCATTGTGGATCCCTTCAATAGGATTCACAACTCTCAAAGGAATGCAACAAGAATGCTCAAAGAAATCAATCAGCTCCATCGATACGAACTCACTCGTATCGACAAAAGTAAGAATAGAATAATCCCAAATAAGATTTTTATATAAGATAAAATGACATCAAACTCTATTATGGAATACTACGGAATACAATATATATATATATATATATATATATATATATATATTTATATTCCTAGACATATTCTATCTCAACAATCCCAAAACTCAAAAAAGAATCAAGGCTTGATTTGAAAGCAAGCTTGAATAAAGGACAATGATTCATCTGTATTGTACTACGATGTATCATGATATACGTATTATTCTGTGTTTATCCTACTTTGTTCTGACCACAACTCTGATACCATGCTGTAACGCCCCACCCCGAGACCCACCTTAGTAAAGAGAATTAACAAGTAATTCCATCTACTAAAGCAGAGAATAGGGCTGGTTAAGGGCGACCATCTATAATTTTGTCTTAAACATCTATTGAATACGTCGACAAATGCAATATAACTTTTTTTTCAACTCAAGTGGATCGACATACCCAGTAAATGCTTAATCCAAAACTATAGGTGGTTAACGGATCTATCAGAACAAAATACAATAACTGAATGCAAATCACATCACAGAACAGTAACCAACATCATATATATACATATACACTAATACATGTTTAGTACAATACAATATGAATACAATAAAGGTGGTACTCGACCACACCATAAATATCGAATCAAATATAACTACATCAGAGTATGCGAAAGAACAAAAACTACTCAAGAGAAAGAAGAGCTGATATCCAACATCAACTTCAAGCTAAGTCCAATAGATGATACCTGAAACAACTCGGTCTGACCTGAGTGAAAATACACGGGTCAGGCTAGCTAAAATTATCAGTTACATAGAATAATCAATCAGGATAATTAGATGAAAGCTATGGTATCCTTTTTCATAAAGGATGCCATGCCCTAAATAGTGTTTCAATATCATAAGAAAGAACATCTCTTCTTAGCAAGTAGAAGAGATAATGATGATAAAGTCATACCTAAATGGCATAACTGACACTTAAGCAAATGGAACATCGGCGAGCGAAGTTTTAAAGATAAGACTCAATAAACATCGCTTTCGCCTCATATCAACGACGGTATAAAAGAATATAGATAATGACTTCAAATGAAGCAACTATCTTCTTAGAAGTGGTTGTCAAAATAACACTACATCAAAGGTACATATCCTTCATACATAGAATAAAACGCATATGGATGTACCTCATCTCATTGGCACATCCCAAGGATCATTCATGGAAATATAAAACCCAATTATAATAGAAGCATCATACTTATTCATACCTAATCTCATCGGTATGAATATAGATACGTCTCAAATCCACCACTAAAAATTATTATTAAAAAAAAATCTCATAATCATTTACACCTCATCTCATCGGTATAATTATAAATACATCTCAAATCCACTATTAAAACTCCTTATAAAAGAATCTCCATAATTTATACCTCATCTCATTGATATAAATATATAATGCCTCAAATCCATCTTAATAGAACCCAGAAAGAGTTCAAAACATCATGCTCGAAATCATCATAAAACCATGTATATAAATAAGCTCTTTTCTTACATAAGGCTATAATAAAGCATCATCATTAAAACAGTGAAAACGAAACATCTAAACTTCATGGAAAACAGCACGTGCTTTACATCTTGACTAGTACTAGTAATTTGGTACCATACATCGTGATGACTTGGGGTCACATAACATCATAACATCATGATTGACTAGTCGGAACATCTTGATGACACCCAGTCACAAATCCGAGTAAAAACATCGTGGTGATAGGAGTTGGGTAATAACATCGTGAACATCGTGGTGACTCCAATCGTACTCGGTCTAGTACTAGTAACATCTTGAATGTGTCTCAACTATTCGAATAGGAACCCAAAAGGTGAGAATGTATATCCCATACTATACGTTCTCCCCTAATGTTTTACTAATCGTTAGTTGGTTCCACATTAGAAAACATCATAAAACATCAGAACCATCATAAAACTCACTCTGCCTCATCTCATCGACGAGTTAATATAATACCATACTCATCTCTTCTCATCAACGAGTAATGGTTCCATTGTGACTTGTCTCATTTCATCGACAAGTAAAAATCATCATATCTATCTTAACTTCATAAATCATCGTAAACGTCTTAACTTCATGAATACTTCATAAATAGACTTACCTCGTCTCATCGGTAAGTAAAACAACATCATGACGGTTATTTCTAATCATAATTCTCCAAGAGGAAAATTTTCGTCTTTGTCGCCTCATCTCATCAGCGATTGTAAAAACGTCAAGATTGGTTCGTCATCGAACGTACTCAAAAAGAGTAACTCTCCAACCAATAATGTTCGTTAAAATTTGGCAACTTCTAAATCATCTCAAAATAATAATTCAAATTAGTTTCGGTCGTAGAAGTCGGATATTAAGCGATAAAGCAAGAACACATGTTCCATACCGTATATCCTTATTAAATCGTTTAATTCTCATTCTTATACATCTGAAAGGAAAAAAATAGTTTATGATCTTTGCGCAATAATTTACTAAGGAAACCGGGTTTTTTTTCAAAAAAAAATAAAATAAATTTTTAGAAACCCAAAGAAATCCTTTTATTAAAATTCTACTTTTTATATAAAATAAATATAGTATATATACTTTTATTATTTAGAAATACTCTTAAAAATATTTAAAATAAAATATTTAACACCATAATTACGAAGCCAAATCATGCATATACATGTTCAAGGATGCAAAACAATTTTCAAGTGGTTTGAAAACAATAAGTGCGCTAACAACATGGAACAAAACACAGGACAGCGGATAAAATCCGCTATTTTGAACTAGCAAATCTTAAAAAATTTAATACACTCTGAATGAAAGTTGTTGCATATAATTCATGCTTTCTTGAATGACCAAGATCGTCGAATTTGGATCAACGGTTCAAAAGTTATGACCATTTTACTAAAAACATCAAACTTAGCCTGAACTTATGCATTTACAAGACAGTGATAAACAATTGCAAAAATAGCATAGATAACTTCAAAATCAGGCAAAATGAATAAATCAAAAGTCATATCTTAGTTTCTAAGCTTTCCAGATTGACCAAGATCATTGAATTCCGATCATTGGATCAAAAGTTATTATCATTTTACTAAAAACATCAAACTTAGCCTGAACTTATGCATTTGCAGGACAGCGACCAACAATTTCAATTTTAGCATAGAAAACATCGAAATCAAACGAAATGAATAAAGAAAAAGTTGTAGCTTAGTTTCTAAGCTTTCCGAAACATTAAAAATTACGGAATTCCGATAAGAATTGTAAAAGTTATAGATAAAACAATTCTGAGATTTGAATTTCACAACTTCTGTCATTTTTTCTCGGGACAGCGATAAACAATCACAATTTTGGCCAAGATAACATCGAAATTTTGGAAAACTAAAAACATAAATTTTTTAGAACAAAGTATAAACTTTCTGGAACATCTAACTTTATTGAAATCGGTTGAGGAACGAAGAAGTTATGGCCAATTTAGTTTCAGCCGTAAGCACAGAGCTAATATTGGTTTTGCTCTCGGTATTACAGTAGAAAAATTCAATTTTGACATAGCTAACAACTAGATTACCAAAAGCACAAAACATGAAAGCAGTAGCACATGAATTAAGCTTTCCGAACATCTAAAATTATCAAAATTGGATCAAAAACGAGAAAGTTATGGCTAATTTACTTTCAGCTTCAGTAATTCACTGATTATAACATATTGATCATATAAAGAGCTAGGGTTTGTGAGTTTTACACTCACCTTGCCTTCATGAAGATTAAACTACGATTTAGATGCAAAAGATTGAAGCTTTTAGCCAAGAACAGAGCATCCAAACCTGTAATAGCTTGAGAAAGGGACATGCAACAATATAGAGAAACAATTAATAGGGTTTCACTTCAAATTAGATTTTTGATAGAGATTTTGGTTTTAGATTAGGGATTACCTGAGTTTAGCACTTGAATTTACATTTTAAAAGCAACAATTTTCATTTTATTTGATGGCTTTAGCATAGATTGAAGAAGGAAGGGAGAGCTGCCATTAACAAGCCTCTGGACTTTTACAGAAGAAATGAGAAAAGATTATACGTACAACACTTTCTTTTCTCATTTCTTAATTGCATTTCTTAATTACATGTTAGGTAATCTATTTGTTGATGGACTTAAGCCCACAAATAAGAGAATTTAGTTTAATGTTAATATTCAACCACTTGTTCCTTTTTACAAAGAATGCTAACAAATGTAATCAACCATATTTCAAGTTTCTCTTTTCTAAAAATAAGGGAAACTTTAATCTCTTGATAATAAAATGTTTTTGCACACAAATAAATAATTATTTAAATTTTTAAAACATTTTATTATCATACTTCTCTATTTTAAAGTAAATACCAATTTCACATTTTTAATTACAAATATCATTGTAATTAACACTATAAAAATTACACAAAAATCACATTTTTTTTGTCTAATAAAATTCTATAGCCCATTTCAAATATAATTTAACACTAAAATTATATTTTTTTTTAACTCAATTCCATCATTTTATTAAATATTTCCCATTTTAAAAATTAATTACTTCGTTTTAAAATCATTAAAAGAAGTAAGTAGCAATAATTAACATAAAAATTGCATTATCTCTAAATTAAACTCATTTCCTCAATCTTTTAACTCAAATCATCTTAATAAAGTTTTCAAAATTCTATTTTCTCATTTTATCCTCAAATATATTGTTTATTCCCAATAAATAATTTAAATTCCTCTTTAATTATTAATTTACACTATTAAATTATAATTGTTGTTATAATTTAATATTTTCACGTAATCGCTAAAACCAGGGTTGTTACAAATTTTAAGTTAATTATTTAATTAATTAAAGTAATTATTAATTAATAAGGATCATTAGTTAATGTGATTAATGATATTAATCAAGGTTGATTAATATAAGTGATTTAATTTAAGTATGATTAATTAATTATAATTAATGGAGGTATAATGCAATTAATTATAGTTAATTAATAGAAGTAAATGAACGATCATTAATTATTGTAGTTAATGATAGTAATTAAAGATTAACTACTGTATATGGTTAAGGATAATTACTTGAATGTAATTAAATATGATTAATCAAGGAAGATTAATTAGGGAAGATTATTAGAGATGATTAATTTATTTGGAATAATAATTAATGAAGAAGGATTATAGTAATCAAATTGATTAAGAGATAATCAATTCTGTTTTGGATGATTGATTAATATGGGTTGATTGATTAATATTGGTTAATTGATTGATATTGGATGATCAATATTTGGAGATTGATATTGGATGATTGGTTGATATTGGATGTTTGATATTGGTTGATAATGAATATCTCTGTTATGTAATATGCTGCTTTGTGAAGATGAATATTGTTATGAATTATCTATTGTGATAATATGATTCGTCTATCTGTTTATATATCATCCTGAATATGAGTTTAAACTGTTTAAACCCTTAAGTACAATTTGGACATTAAAATGGCGTTTGGTTTCGGTGAGACCGGGATCAGATTTCCATATTTGGGATCCGAAAACCACATCGATTCCAATTAAACGTTAGGTCGTGTATCCAAGTGGAGCAAGTGAAGACTCGAGGTGTAAGGGCTATACGTCAGTATAACTCTATGGGTGATTCCGTAATGAGTTGACGGAATAGTACTTATAGATTCGAGATGGTGATTTAGAGTGCAAGGGCTATGGTCGTTGACTCTGAGGGTGATTCCAAAAATGAGTGCAACGAGATAGTGCCTTCGGTTTCGTTCGAACCCAGAACGAACTTGTATGGATTGAATGCTTTCAGAACTTCGTCAGGTGGACGATGAGCATTCTAAGATAGATGTGTTCTATAAAGGTAATCGCAGCCTCAAGCCTCATCAACCGGGAATGGCTAAAACAGGGGAGGTGCAGCAAGGCTTCGTGGGTAGCCCCCACTTGAGAGTGAGATTTACCCCTGTCTAGAGGTCCCTTTCTATTTCGGCTTAGTGTGTGGTTGGTCACGCCAACTACGGGGTGGTCTTGTTCAGGACTGTTCAGTAAGGAATGGTTCCGGCCTTGTGTTGAAGGGGAGTGGGCATACTCCTCGGTACTATGATCTAGGCCACGTACTATGACGGGCGGTACCCCAGTAGCCCTGCCATTGATGGAAACTCATTCTCCCTACGAGACCCTACGATTTTGATTGTATTACCCACTTTTGTGGCTAGTAGCTAGAATTTAATAGATGTAACAATTTCGACTATTTCTTATTTAATTGAAAACCCTAGACACTATAATAATATCACTGGATTTCCTATCAAATGTTTTGGTTAGCGTAAGGTAAAAACTTTTCCATGTTTATGTGTGGGAAGTCTTACGTGATACCTTTTCTTTTCAAAGGTTTTCTAAAGTTAAGCAATTTTAACCCGTTTACTCACACCAGACCCCTGTCTGACCCGAGTGTTTATTTTCTGTTTTATTAAACTCTTGGGTACTCATATTATGTATGAGTAGTCAAGTGATTCAGGTTTGCATGACGAGATTTGGAGGAGATATGGAGCAGGAGGCTTCGACGCGTAGATATATATTGATTCCGCTGTGTTTGTTGTATCTGTTTCTCTTGTATCTTGAGTTGTATAGTTAGACAGATGTTTATAACTATCTAATAGGTATTATTTAAGTTGTGTACTCTGATGTAAATAGATACTATGTAATATTTTATGAGATATATTATATTTCATTCGTTCCGCTGTGAGTTATCTGTTGTTGTTCTGTTTCTTCCTTCTCTTTCTTTTCTTCTTCTATCCCTTTCTTTCTTCAAGATGATGTGATTTCCTGGAGTTAGGAAGTCGGGTCATCTCTGATTTAATGCTAGGTTATGAATGAAATTAAAAGAACTTTGAGATTGTAACCTATGAAACAAAGGATATAATTATTGAACATTAAATTAATTAAAAGAAATAAAATAAACTTGTGTAACTTTCAATTGCATTCTGAAAAACATATATATATATATATATATATATATATATATATAACACTTACCAAATAATAAAAGTTACAATGTTTAATAAGAAAATGTAATAGAATATTATACAAGTAAAAAGTAGAAATAATGAAAGTATTTAATGAAATTCTTTAATAAATAAAATTTAATGTTGTAAGTAAATGATTATAAACTTAAGTAAATAAATTGAAATGCTGGGAAATTGAATAATTGTAAGAAATAAGTGAAAAAAAATGTAAATTAAATATAAATCTCCATATGAAAGAAAATAAAACAAACAACAAATATTATCAAATGAAATAAATAAGAATGAATTTGATCTATTTTCTGAAGTTGTTGGTTGTTTGTTTTGGTTTATGGTTGTTTGGGCAAGGATACTTTAAAATTTTTTGGATGTGTGAATAATCTATTTAGTTTCGCCTAAGGCTGTCGCATAAACGGGTACACTTATTTTTCATTCTGTATAATTTAAAGTTTTGAACCCGAACAACTATTTGTTTTGTTGATATGATTGAATTATTGATTTGTGATGATTCTATGTGATGATTGGATGCCTGGTTGCAAGTGATTGTTGTTTGTATTGATTTGTTTGTTTATGGTTGAAACCACTTTAAATATTTCATTTTATATAATTGTTAACCTTTTTGGATTATATAAGTGAAATGTAGGCTATGGAAGCAATTGCTACTGCTTTTGGTTTCATAATAAAACGTTAATTGCCCGACAAATAGATACGTTTTCGGATTACGGTGTTATAGCGCTATTATATTGTTTTTCCCATGTTGGGATATATTATTTTGGAAAATATATGTTATATATTGTTATATTTGATATTATATTTTCTCCCGAGCCTCTCCGTACAAAGGAGACTCTGCCAAAATTTTCCGTAAAATTTTGGACTTAGAAAATATTCAAAAATGTTTTCCATACCTTATTAAATTTAGTATAAAAGATTTAATTGTTTATAAATCCATATATTTTATTTAGGTTGTCCTATTCTGTAAATTTATTGTTATGAACATAATGTTATGAATAATATACATTGATTTATAATTTCCTCTTTTTCCTTCTTTCCTTTTCACGGACGAAAAATTTTGAGTGGGGAAGAGTGTAACGACCCGTAAATTTTAAAAAATAAAATTGGTTAATTTAATTAGATTTTCGTAATTAATTTAGAAAGGAAGAAAAAATTTATAATGTATATTGAAGAAAATGTTAAGAATGAATTGCAGCAATGGTTATTAAAAATTATTGTTGAAAACTGAAGTGAAATCTTAATAAAGAAATAGTGTTAATTATTGCACTTGGATATAAAATGTAACAACCCGCATATTTATCGATTGTATGTTTAAATATTTTATTTAAATATTTCATCGTTCGTCGGATTTTAGTCCGAAAACCTACTTTTTGCAAATAGTCGAATTGGAACTCGAGACCACTTCCATTGAGTTCAAAATGACATTTGCAATCTTTTTGAGTATAAACATTGATATGTTTGGAGCTAGCTAAAAATTTGACCTTTTTCACTTTGGGTTAGGGTTCAACCCACTAGCCAACTTAATACCCCAAAATGAACCACTTCTCTTCATTCATTCCCTCTTCCTTATCTTTTCAGTTCTAAAGAGAATAATTGGGAAAAGAAAAAGAATTAAAATCCTAAGCCCTAGTTTCCATTTGCAAATCAAGTTCTAGCTCCAAATTCAAAGAGAAGCATTGGTAAGTATCATCTCCTTCTTCTCCAACTCATTCTCTCTTTGATTTCAGAAAATTCCTAAACCTAATTTGGAACATGTTTCTCTTTTAAGCTTAGATTCAAGCTTCTTGTGTTGAGATTGAAGTGTGGTTGATATTCCCTTGTCTTCAAGCTTCTCGTTCATTTGTTTTCGGTTTAAAGGTGAGATTTTTATCTCACATCTAAGTCTATGATTATCTTTGATGGTTAGGTATGAATTCCTAACACTTATTCACATGCATTTGATTATGACTTGGATTGGTTTTTGTGAATATTCCAATTTTTGGTGTTTTGAGTTGAAATCTTCAAAAATCATAGCTTTTTTGTTTGAACATGCTTTTGGTGATGCATCGAAGAGCCTATTAGGCTAGGTACCTGACTCGCGTAAACTCCTTGTGCCGTGACTCGAGTGATTGCAATTTGGAAGGAAATAACCTTCATTTACATGGGATTAGAAGTGTAGGACACAGGTTCCAGTAGACTGGAATTTTGGGCCAGTCGACTAACCTGCTACTTGAGCACATCCCAGGTTCTGGTCCAGTCGACCGGCATACTGAGTCCAGTCGACTGACCAGCATCCAACGAATATTCCGAGACTGAGTTCATTCGACTGAACTCATTGAGCCAGTCAACTGACCTGCTCTTAAATGCCTATTGTGCCTATTTTTGTCTATTTCTCTTGTGTTTCCAAATTTAATCGATTCGGGTTTATTCCCACTTGTTGTATCAATTGTTATTCGACTTTGATGACTTCTATTTTCGGATTTTTGGAAATATCCATTTTGATGGATTTGATATCGATTTCTTTGGAATTAATTCATGTCTTCATAAGTGAATTTAGTGATTGATTGTTTCTACAATCATTTCTGTGATTTGTCACTTTAAAAATATAAAGGTTTTCTATACTGGTAGTAAATATCAAAACTCTTTCTTCAAAATGAATTCAGCACTATTTTATTATAAGGCTCGTTTTCTCAAACCGTTTTCCAATCTACTAGCATTTACAAACCTTTGCCTCACTCGTATGAGAAATCTAATTAAACGACTTAGTAAAACAAGTGGTATGAAACGCTTGCGTTTACTTCGTTAGTTAGTTCTTGGACTTGTTCGATTGAATCTCTTGTGACAATTTTCTAGTGGACATCTACAATTTGCTCGTAAATATTTAAGTTAAGCTAGTGGTTATGGGACATGAAGCTAAGCTCATATGTTTACTAGCTTAGAGTAATTGACACTTTCTTGATGATCATTGAAGATCATTTTTGTGTTTTAGACTAGCGCTATGCTATGTTTCTTTGTCCACGAAGGGGACGGTACCTCGTTTTATTGAGTTTCGTCTCATTTTTATTATAGGCTAACGACCTACTTATTTCTTGGGGTTTCGACCCAATTTTTATGGGCTAGCGACCCATGTTTTTATGGAGTTCGGATCTTTGGGCGTACCGTTGTACTACGTTGTTGTTCCGAACTATTCGAGTTTCTGGTTCCTCGGGCGTACCGTTGTACTACGTCGTTCCACCGGCTCTATGGTTATCGACCATGGGATAGCGTCCTGTTTGTGATACACGTGTTGGTGAGTTTTTAGGCTCTCGTTTTGTGATAGGCCTCTCCCTTTTTGTGATTCCTGGATTTCTATTGATGATTTATAGAATTTGAATTTCACTAATTTTATGATTGGAATTTATATGTTGTCAATATTTGTGGCTTGTGAATGAAATAAGGAGTATGACATTCCTTTTGATCTTTGAGAAGATTCTTGTGATATTGATTAATCTCTAGTTGGTTTTCAACTACATACTTATCATAGTATGGTATTATGGTTTTATATGTTTATGCCATATCTCTTCTTCTATATCATTACATATGATATTTATAGTTAGACTGATCCGTTTATTATTTTCTTATTAAATAATACTCGGGTCAGACCGAGATGTTGCAGGTGCTTCTACTTGACTCCTCTTATGGAGTTATTATTCTGACTTTTGGCTAACTACTTAGATTAGTAGTTTATTTTGTAGTATACATTTGAGATATAGACTCCAGGATGTATACTTATTCTTTTGTCTAGCACTTGTAACTATTCTTTTGTGATATTGTGGATCTTATTTGACCACTACTCTTATGTACACTTATATGTGTAATTATCATATCTTTTTCCGCCTTTGTGATATGGATATCTGTGACTAATTTATGTTATGTTTATTTCTATGTTTGTTTCCGAAGAATATATATAGCCACTGTGTTGTAGTTTTGAGTTTGTATCGGTATGTCGGATTCCCTCTTGCAAAGAAAATGCATGTTATACTTCTGACATATCGGTGCTCGCACTAAGCAATTACATGGATCGTCGCTCCTCAACAGCCTTATTCTCCATGCTAGTTGACGGCATTACCCCGTAGTGTCCTTGGCTAGCGTGGGTATAGAGGTGGGGCGTCACAGCTAGGTATCAGAGCCAAACTTCGGAACAATGTAGAATAATTTAACAAAGATCATCGTCCTAAGTCCATCTTAGGAGTCGTGTCTTAGGATTTATTTCGTGTCTTCGTACCGTCCTATCCTATTTTCTTTTGTGATTCCTTGTTTTATCAATCATTATTGTTTGATATTCATTTTGTGAATAACCTTTTTCTTCTTCTTATTTCTTTCTTAATGAAGAGAAATGGTTAGACCTGGCCGTCCCAGTGCCGGTCAATCTATTGCTACTCCCCAAGATGGAGTATTTACATCTTCCCAGCAGCTTCTTGATCTAGTAAAAATTGCTCAAGCAGCCGGTTCTAATCCAGAGCCTACTCACCCTAGGTCTGGATTTGCACGTTTGTGCAACGATTATACCAATTTGGGTGGGAAGCCATTCAAAGGTTCTGAAATCATTATTGAAGTCCAGGCTTGGCTAAGAACATGCGATCGAGTCTTTTCTCGCATGAATCTTATTAATCTTCACCGAGTCCAACTAGCCTCTAGTATGCTCCAAGAAAGAGCATTAGACTGGTACGAGCTTCTGATTTCTGAAATAAATGAAGCGGATCTTACTTGGGAGAAATTCCGAGAATGATTCGAATTAAAGTTTGTGCCAGAAGCTGAGAAAGTGACATTGGCTCGTCGTTTCATTGACCTTGTTCAAGATGAATCCTCTGTGGCAGATTATGTCGCATCCTTCGAGTCACTTTCTAAATACGTGGTCGAATACATAAACACCCCATTGAAGAAGAACCAAAGATTTTTCTATGGTTGAACAAAAATCTCAAGAAGCTATTACTTCTAAAGTTAGAAGTTTCTTTTGATCAAATCGTTGCTCTTCGACTTGAAGAGGCGGATAAGGATAGTGACGTTGAAGTTGTGGGTGCCAAACCAAACTTCAACAACAACAAGAAAAGGCCTATTAAGTCCAAAGGCCAGTATCCTAATAAGAAAGTAAAGCAAGCAAGCCCTGAAGCAAAGACTTCTTCCTCTAATAGTGGGTGATGCTTCAATTATGGTTCTAAAGACTATTATGCCAATAAATGCCCGAAACCTCTCTTTTGTCGCTATTGCAAAAGTTCGGGTCATTTTATATCTGCATGTCCCAAACTTCAAGGCAAGAAGGAAGGGAAGTTAAATGTTGCACAAGCCCGTAGCAACACTTCTCGTGGTCAAGGTATTTCTCATTCTATCCTTGATGGCATTATTATGTTTCATGATCAACCTATTCGAGTTCTTTATGATACGGGTGCATCCCATTCTTTTATATCGAAATAACTTGTTGATACCTTTTCTTTAAGTGTTATTGCTTTAATGACTTCTTTGAGAATTTCGAATCCGGTTAGTGGATCCGCAACACTTAGTTTGCTTTGTAAAGATGTGGAGATTATTTTGTGTGATTTTTCTTTCCTAGCCGATTTGCATGTTATGCGTTACTTAGGCTTTGGAATAATTTTGGGAATGGATTGGCTTAACCATTATGAAGCTCATATCCTATGTCCTGAGCGGACTATCCATCTTCGACATCCTCAATCTGTCAAGCAGATTTCTATTATTCTTAAAGATTCGGATTCCAACTTAGTTGCATCTTTATATTCTTTAAATCCTCATGATGACGATAATGATGATGAGGAAGATGTCATTTCTCTTATTCACGTTGTTCGTGAATTCTCCGACATATTTGAGCCCGTTTTAGGACTACCACCTAAGAGAGCAATTGAGTTCAAAATTAATCTCATCCCTGGAGCTCAACCTATCACTCGTCCTCCTTATCGCATGTCCAATAAGGAAAATGAGGAGATGCACAAACAATTATCCGAATTGGAGACGAAGCAATTTATTCGCTCTAGTTCCTCGCCTTGGGGAGCTTCGGCTATTTTCGTGAAGAAATCCGATGGTACACTTAGTCTTTGCATTGACTACCGCAAGCTTAATGTTCTTACTACCAAAAATAAATATCCTTTACCTCGGATTGATAATCTATTTGATCAACTTAGTGGTGCTAGAGTCTTTTCACAATTGGACTTGGCAACCGGTTTTCATCAGCTTCGTATTGCAGAGGATAACATTCCTTTGACATTGTTCCGTACTTGTTATGGATCTTATGAATGGCTTGTTGTGCCATTTGGTTTAGCGAATGCTCCGGCTTATTTCGTTGACCTTATGAATCGAGTTTTCAAAGATTTCCTCGATCGATTTGTTCTCATCTTCATTGATGATATTCTTGCGTATTCAAAAACCGAGGAGGAGAATGAAAAGCATCTTCGGATTGTGTTGAAAACTCTTAGGAGTAATCAATTAAGAGCAAAATTTTCTAAATGCCACTTTTGGCAATCTCGTGTGAAGTTTCTCGGTTATATTATTTCCGAATCCGGAATATCAGTGGATCCTTCAAAGATTGAAGCGATTCAAAATTGGAATAGACCGGAGAGTGTGACGGAAATCCGTAGCTTCCTTGGATTGGCGGGCTATTACCGTTGTTTTATAAAAGACTTTTCAAAAATTTATGTGCCTCTTACTAGTTTGACGAAGAAGGGAGTTAAATACATTTGGCCAGACAAATGTGAAGCTTCTTTTCAGAAATTAAAAGAACTCCTTTCTGATGCTCCTATTCTGTTGATTCCCGAAGGAAACCAAGATTTTATTGTTTATACCGATGCTAGTCACGTTGGTTTGGGTACCGTTCTTATGCAAAGAGAACGTGTTATTGCTTATGCTTCTAGGCAATTGAAGCCAGCCGAGACTAGATATGCCACTCATGATTTAGAGCTCGCAGCTATTGTTTTCGCTCTTCGAATTTGGCGTCATTATCTTTTGGGAGAAAAATTTATTCTTTACACCGATCATAAATCTTTGAAGTATCTATTTTCTCAAAAGGAACTTAATTTGCGTTAACAACGTTGGCTCGAGTTCCTTGCATCTTATGATCTTGCATTCTTTATACTCCTGGAAAGGGAAATCGCATTGCCGATGCACTTAGTCGCAAGCAACAAGCGGTTGTTTCTATGATGATATCCGAATGGAATGATCTCGAGGTTTTATCCACTTGTGAGATTTGAGATCGTGTTTCCGATTTATGTTCATCTCTTGTTTTATGTAGCCTTGAGGCTCATCCTTCTCTTTTAGACCGCATTCTTGAAGCTCAAAAGCTAGATCTCGGGTTGGCTCTTCTTGGCCAAAATTTTAGGGATAAAATTGATATTGAAGGTTTGAAAGACTTTGATATTGATTCTCGTGGCGGTATTCGAAAATTTGGTAGACTTATCGTGCCAAATATTAGTGATCTTCGTAAAGACATTTTAGAAGATTCTCATCGTTCTAAATTTACCATTCATCCCGGTAGTAGTAAAATGTATGCGGATATGAAGCGACTTTATTATTGGGAGGAAATGAAATCTGATATTGCTAACTTTGTTAAGTGTTGCATGACTTGCCAACTTGTCAAGGCCGAGCAACAAAGGCCCGGTGGGTTATTGCAACCTTTAGAAATTCCATTTTGGAAGTGGAATCAAATTTCCATGTATTTTATTGATGGCCTTCCCTGTTCTCGTTCTCGTCATGATAGCTTATGGGTGATAGTTGATAGACTTACTAAATCCGCCCATTTTATTCTCGTTCGGTCCAATCGAACCGTTCCTCTCTTCGCCAAACTCTTTATTAAAGAAATTGTAAAATTGCATGGAGTTTCTTCTTCTATTGTTAGTGATCGTGATCCATTGTTTACTAGTGGATTTTGGAAGAGTCTTCAAAAAGCTTTGGGAACGAAGCTTAATTTTAGCACCGCTTATCATCCTTAGTCCGATGGACAAACCGAGCGTGTGAATCAAACTCTTGATGATCTTCTTCGTTCATGCGTTCTTGATTTTGGTGGAAGTTGGGAAGATCATATTTCTCTTGCTGAGTTTTCCTATAATGATAGCTTCCAATTTACTATTGGTATGGCACCTTTTGAGGCTCTCTATGGAAGGCCATGCCGATCACCTTCTTGTTGGCTTGAGGCCGGTGAAAAGCTGGTTTTAGGTCCTAATTTTATTCATGATTCCACAGAAAATATTGACCTTATTCGTCATAGGATGAAAGAAACCCAAAGTAGACAAAAATCCTATGCTGATAACCGAAGAAGGAAATTAGAATTTTCTGTGGGAGATTTTGTGTTTATTCGTGTTTCACCTATGAAGGGTGTTGTATGTTTTAGCCAATCGGGAAAGTTAGCACCACGATATATTGGTCCATTTCCTATCACCGAACGTATTGGTTCCGTGGCTTATCGCCTCTTATTACCGACTCAGTTTTCTGCTATTCACGATGTGTTTCACGTTTCTCAATTACGGAAATGCCTTCGAGATTCCGATTCTATTCTTGAGCCCGTTGTCGTGGAAGAAATTGATGTTTCGTCGAATTTAACTTATGAGAAACATCCTATTCGTATTACTGCTTCGGAGATCAAATGCCTTCGAAATAAAGATGTCCCGCTTTTGAAAGTTCAATGGTCCTCAAATCATAAGGATTGCTCTTGGGAATCTAGAGAATTCATCGAGTGAACACATCCGGACTTAATTTCTCGTGCTCTTTGAGGTGAACTTTCTATTTCAAATTTCTTTTGTGTTGATATGCTTTTATGGTTGTTACTTCTATTCATTTATTTCTTAAGATTGCGAGGACGCAATTTCTTTAAGAAGGGGAGTCTGTAACAACCCGCATATTTATCGATTGTATATTTAAATATTTTATTTAAATATTTCATCGTTCGTCGGATTTTAGTACGAAAACCTACTTTTTGCAAATAGTCGAATTGAGACTCGAGACCACTTCCATTGAGTTCAAAATGCCGTTTGCAACCTTTTTGAGTATAAACATTGATATGTTTGGAGCTAGCTAAAAATTTGACCTTTTTCACTTTGGGTTTGGGATCAGCCCACTAGCCAACTTAATACTCCAAAATGAACCACTTCTCTTCATTCATTCCCTCTTCCTTATCTTTTCAGTTCTAAAGAGAATAATGGGGGAAAAGAAAATGAATTAAAATCCTAAGCCCTAGTTTCCATTTGCAAATCAAGTTCTAGCTCCAAATTCAAAGAGAAGCATTGGTAAGTATCATCTCCTTCTTCTCCAACTCATTCTCTCTTTGATTTCAGAAAATTCCTAAACCTAATTTGGGAAATGTTTCTCTTTTAAGCTTAGATTCAAGCTTCTTGTGTTGAGATTGAAGTGTGGTTGATCTTCCCTTGTCTTCAAGCTTCTCATTCATTTGTTTTGGGTTTAAAGGTGAGATTTTTATCTCACATCTAAGTCTATGATTATCTTTGATTGTTAGGTATGAATTCCTAACATTTATTCACGTGCATTTGATTTTGACTTGGATTGGTTTTTGTGAATATTCCAATTTTTGGTGTTTTGAGTTCAAATCTTAAAAATCATAGCTTTGTTGTTTGAACATGCTTTTGGTGATGCATCGGAGAGCCTATTATGCTAGGAACCTGATTCGCGTAAAATCCTAGTGCCGTGACTCGAGTGATTGCAATTTGGAAGGAAATAGCCTTCATTTACATGGGCTTAGAAGTGTAGGACACTGGTTCCAGTCGACTGGAATTTTGGGCCAGTCGACTGACTTGCTACCTGAGCACATCCCAGGTTCTGGTCCAGTCGACTGGCATACTGAGTCCAGTCGACTGACCAGCATCCCACGAATATTCCGGGACTGAGTTCATTCGACTGAACTCATTGAGCCAGTCGACTGACCTGCTCTTAAATGCCTATTATGCCTATTTTTGTCTATTTCTCTTGTGTTTCCAAATTTAATCAATTTGGGTTAATTCCCACTTGTTGTATCAATTGTTATTCGACTTTGATGACTTCTACTTTGGGATTTTTGGAAATATCCATTTTGATGGATTTTATATCGATTTCTTTGGAATTAATTCACGTCTTCGTAAGTGAATTTTAGTGATTGATTGTTTCTACAATCATTTTTGTGATTTGTCACTTTAAAGATATAAAGGTTTTCTATACTAGTAATAAATATCAAAACTCTTTCTTCAAAATGAATTCAGCATATTTTATTACAAGGCTCGTTTTCTCAAACCATTTTTCAATCTAGTAGCATACACAAACCTTTACCTCACTTGTATGAGAAATCTAATTAAACGACTTAGTAAAACAAGTGGTATGAAACGCTTGCGTTTACTTCGTTGGTTAATTCTTGAACTTGTTCGGTTGAATCTCTTGTGACAATTTTCTAGTGGAGATCAACAATTTGCTCGTAAATATTTAAGTTAAGCTAGTGGTTATGGGACATGAAGCTAAGCTCGTATGTTTACCAGCTTAGAGTAATTGACACTTTCTTGATGATCATTGAGGATCATTTTTGTGTTTTAGACTAGCGCTATGCTATGTTTCTTTGTCCACGAAGGGGACGGTACCTCGTTTTATTGAGTTTCGTCTCATTTTTATTATAGGCTAACGACCTATTTATTTCTTGGGGTTTCGACCCAATTTTTGTGGGCTAGCGACCCACGTTTTTATGGAATTCGGATCTTCGGGCGTACAGTTGTACTACGTTGTTGTTCCGAACTATTCGAGTTTTTGGTTCCTCGGGCGTACCATTGTACTACGTCGTTGCACCGGCTCTATGGTTAGCGACCATAGGATAGCGTCCCGTTTGTGATACACGTGTTGGTGAGTTTTCAGGCTCCCGTTTTGTGATAGGCCTCCCACTTTTTGTGATTCCTGGATTTCTATTGATGATTTATAGAATTTGAATTTCACCAATTTTATGATTGGCATTTATATATATGTACAATATTTGTGGCTTGGTGAATGAAATAAGAAGTATGACATTCCTTTTGATCTTTGAGAAGATTCTTGTGATATTGATTAATCTTTGGTTGGTTTTCAATTACATACTTATCATAGTATGGTATTATGGTTTTATATCTTTATGCCATATCTCTTATTCTATATCATTACATCTGATATTTATAGTTAGAGTGATCCGTTTATTATTTTCTTATTTAATAATACTCGGGTCAGACAGAGATGTTGCAGGTGCTTCTACTTGACTCCTCTTCTGGAGTTATTATTATGACTTTTGGCTAACTACTTAGATTAGTAGTTTATTTTGTAGTATACATTTGAGATATATACTCCAGGATGTATACTTATTCTTTTGTCTAGCACTTGTAACTATTCTTTTGTGATATTGTGGATCTTGTTTGACTACTACTCTGATGTACACTTCTATGTGTAATATTCATATCTTTTTCCGCCTTTGTGATATGGATATCTATGACTGATTTATGTTATGTTTATTTCTATGTTTGTTTTCGAAGAATATATAGCCACTGTGTAGTAGTTTTGAGTTTGTATCGGTATATTGGATTCCCTCTTGAAAAGAAAATGCATGTTATACTATCTTACATATCGGTGCTCGCACTAAGTAATTACACGGATGGTCGCTCATCAACATCCTTATTCTCCGTGCTAGTTGACGGTATTATCCCGTAGTGTCCTTGGCTAGCGTGGGTATAGAGGTGGGGCATCACATAAAATTTAAAATAAGTATTTAAAGGTAAGCATTTAGTTAACCAATGCAATAATATATTGATTAATAGTAACTGAATGTAAATTTAGGCAGTAATATTAATTCAAGGTAAACAATACTAATTAAAGTCAATAATAAATGAATGGAAGGAAATTCCAATTTATGAAAATAAATTTAAATGTTAGGACTTAGTTATAAATGCAAATTATGTAAACAAATGTAAGTATTGTATGAATATATGAATTAATGTCTGATTAGGGTAATAGAATGAATTCATATGATGTAAGTAATTTTAATAAATAATGAAATAATAACTGGGATGGAATATAACAACGAATTTAATTAAAGCTGAATGGTGTAAATCGAATGAAATTGCAATAAATGAAATAATGTAAAATGGTATAACTTGGTTATAGGATGATGTAAGCTAATAGATAATTAATTCAATGCAATACCTATTGATTGAAACAATTGTAGGGTTATAATTGATTGTAAATAGGAATATTTGGTAATAAATTAATATAAGAAAAGTAAATGTAGATATTGAATTAATCAATGAATTAATAATGAATAAATAGTGATTGAATAAAATCAATGTTCTTCAAGTAATTATAATATTTTTTTGAAAGTAATAAACTTAAAGTTAATTAAAGTTCAATGGTTACAATTGTTATAAATTACCTATTTGTTTAGTTCATAGAATTTAATTTGAAACCAATTGTAGTAACTGACTTTATTAGTGCAATCCCAATTAATTAAAGCAATTGGTTGGATAAGAAGAATAGAAGTCAAGATTTATCAATTTATTGGGATTTGAACTACGATAATAATTGGAGTAATTGCAATTAAATATCTAAATTTCGCGTTAATTGAAATCAATATGGAATGTACGAATATAAAGGTAATAGTTTGTAAATCCAATGTTAATTTTATCAGTTTGATAATAATGAATTGAATAATAGAATGAAAAGTGAATTTAATAGAATTATTGGAAATTAAATTTATAATTTTGAATTTAATGAAATTGAGGATTTATACTGAAATTTATAAATTAATCATCTCTAAATTGACATTTAAATTTGTTTAAACCATTGTAAATGATTGAGGATTCATAAGTGATGAAATTTGTCAATTTTCAAATTGAAATTCAAAATTTTATTTAATTAATTAATTATTAATTTATTAATTTAATGTAAAAATAGCCACTTTGGCTACTGACTCGAATTTCGACGAAACAAGTTTCATCGGATCCGTAACGGTGAATTATTATAGGATTTCAAGTTTCGTAGCGATCAGACTTGGCGTTTGATCGTATGGACTCGAAACGCCTTTAAATCAATTAAATTGAAATCAATTGAAATCAATTTGAAATAATTCGATTTTGGCATAACTTCTTTATACGATGGAATTTGGACTTGAAACCTTTTCCATTGTGTTTAAAATATTTTAAAACGTCTATTTCGATATGAGTTGATCCAATTTCATTCCGGAGTCAGAACGGGCTTTTGGGCCATTTATCGTTCAGCCCGTTGATAAATCGGGTCGATCTATTCTTTTCAACCTTGTCTATAATACCTTGTTATAAATCCTAGCCTTGCGCTATTTCTCATTTGTTTGTATGTACGATTCCTCTTCACCTCCTCATTTCAATGGCAGGTAATTCCTAATCGAATTGCACTTCAAAAATCAAAGTGAAATTTCAAACTCCTCAAAAAAATTCAGAAAAGTTATATATCGAAGCTCTCGATGTACGCATCTCAGATCGGCAGTTAGTTTTAGGTTTTGAATCACCGTTGGTTCAGAAATCGATGGTTTCATCTCGACCGTTCAACGCGCGACGATCAACATCGATGGATCGTCAAATTGATGATACCATCGGGTGGAGAGGGTCGCGCGCTGCCCATCGGCATGGTTCGTTCGTCGTTTCAGTGGCTGGATCTTGCATGTAATTTGAACTAGGGTTCGAAAATCAAGGTGGCGGCTATGGGCTTTGGAGGCGTTCGAGCACACGGAGGAGGAGGCGAGCCTGGGGAGCAGTGTGGTGCGGCGGCGCGAAGACTGGGTGGCGCGACGACCAACAACGACAGGGAAAATCGAACGATTTGGTGGCGGCTTGGTTAGGTTCGAACGTGTATGTGATTGCTGTAGCTGTTAGGGTTCGGTAGAGAGAGGGTGATGACGTGTGGGGTACTGTGTTTATTTAATTAATTATTCTATTTATAAAATTTAAATCGTATGATGTTTTAACACGCGTACCATTCACATACGAGCTCCAATTCATGCGCGGTTTTCTCCACTAGGTTCGTATTGGAATTTCGGACATTTTAGCGTTGTTTTGGATGGATCTAGAGACTGTTTGAATTTTGGGTTTAAATTGAATTTAAATCCAATTTAAATTCAAAAGGTGAGTGTTTAACCCACTCACAACTTCAAAATTTTTTTATGTGTGTTAAATTGATATATGATGTGATTTGAAATTTATTTATGATTGTTTGACATATTTTTAATCATCATCTCAGTTAAATTTAATTTACTAAATTAAATTGTTATTCAATTTATTATTGCATATAAACTGCGAGTTAGATAGATTGATTAATTTATTATTGAATATAAACCGTCAGAAATTACCTGTTATTTATTATATGCTCTATATTGATGTTATTGTTTAAATTGGATGATGATAGTAATAAATGGTTGATGATTGATATTGGATGAATGGATGTTGTATTTTATATTGTTTTAAACTACAAATTTGTTATGCACTTTATTCCATTCGAGATTGCGGTTTGAAATGATATATAACCGTATTTTTATTTTAAATTACGGATTGAAATGATAAATATCCATATCACTTGACCATAGGGTAGAAAATTATATACAGACACCGTGGTCTATATATAAAAATATTTTGAAATGATTTTCTATGGTTTTATAAAGAAATATATGGTTTTATGAGATAGTGATTTGGATATTTTATAAATGTTATTTTATATATAGTTAAATTCTGGGTTTCACGCTATGTATAAAATTGATTTGAAGTATAAAAGAAGTTAATAATTAAGTTAGATTTTATTAAGATAAAATATGATTAAGCATTTATTTAAATTAAATTTTTGGAGTTTATAATGACTTAAACGAGAATAAGGATGGAAGATGAATATGGAATTTATTTATAATTTAATAAAATTTAGAATTTTTAAGGGTGTGATTTTTATAACTTGATTTTTGTTTAGAGTGATTTAAATGAATATCAAGTTGATTTAAATGAATATATCAAGTTAAATAAATTAAAAGGATATCCAGTTGTTGAAGTTAAAAGTTTTACTTAAATTATATTGGATTTATTAAGTAGACATTTCAAATCAAAATAATAGTAATTAAATTTGATATATATGGAATTATCAAAGAATTAGTTTTGAAATGGTGGAATATTTAAAGCTTTGAATTATATGAAAATTGATATGGTTTAATTGGAAGTTCAAATCAGTATTTGGAATTTATTTGTGAAATTTTAAAAAGCTATTTTATTATATAAAGTAATTTAATATTTAAACCATTTAAGTATTCGAAGTTATATTTCAATGCTATGAGGTTCAAGATATATAGATTTGAAAGTACCATGATTTTGAAAAAAGGATATATTTTGAAATAAAATGATACCATGTTGATTCGGTTTTTTAAAACAGAAATGATATCGTATTTATATAGTTTGAAATGGATATTATATTCTGGTTTTGAAGTATAAAGTATTTTGAAATGACCGTGGTATTATAATAACGTTTGGCTATTGAAGAGACTGGGATCGGAAGTTGTCATACTCTCTGCCAACTCCGAAAACCACTTTAACAACCATGTACACGGTGGAGATTCCAGAATGAAGTAGGATGGTGGCGGCATTTCCTTTGAGGTAAATATGTGGACCTGACTCCCGTGAGTTGGCATAAGGTGGCTAAAAAGGAGCGATTGACGGGTTAAGAATGTAGCCTCTTTTATCGGACACATCCCTTCGATATTATACTCTGACTTTGGATTGATTTGGTGACCACTTTTGATTTTTGATTTGGGGGTGTTGCTCGAGGTGGGCGGTAGCTGCACGCTACGCGTTACCACCGACCCGAAAGCGTAATTGGTATATCTACCCTGGCATTGCCTAGTTGTGCCGTGTCACCTACCTTAGCATGCCTTGTACGAGTTTGGTTTTCTGCCATAGCCCGTGTGGTATCCTCTGGTGGCTTCCCAATCAGGAGGGTCCATGATATTGGATGGACTACTGGGACAATTACGTGTTAAGGGCTATATGGGTAACCCCTTAATGCTATGAAAAAAGTAAGTTTATTTTACTATATACATTATTATAATAGCGAAATATTTCTACATAGCAAAGAGTTTAACGGATCCTTAGGAGATGTGAATCTTGAGCATCTCTTGAGTTACTGCACTCACGTTAGACACTGGATAGGAGATGTCAAATATCGTGAACATGTCTGACGTTGTTCCACTTATATTATTTATTGTTGATTTAACTAACATAAGATCTTTTAGTTCTGACTCGAGTGTTTTGTCTTTTCAATTCGCTCGGGTCAGTCTGAGCATTTCAGGATTTGAGGACCGTATTCTGGAGGACGAAGACAAAGATTTTATTACTACTATTTATTATATTATTCCGCTGCATTAATACTGTTCCACTGCATCACATTGTTTCGCTGCATTTTTAATATTCTCTAGTATGTGTAACTCTAATAGGTATTGTATAAATAAAATCAAATATTTTGTAAAACAGCTTCATGAACTGTTTATTTGATTTTTATATTTTATCGTTCCGCTACGAGATTCTGTTTTGTTTTATTTCTTTCTCTTCTTTTTCTTATTTACCCCATACCAATCCACCATTCTGTATGGTTTAAGTCTGACATGTGTGGTTTATCGTCGATTTAAAGCGTACACGAAAAGGCGGGATGTTACATAACTCACGTGTTTCTTCTAGACATTTTCGAAGTTACATTTTGGTCCAGGTTTGATAGTCGGTTGTTTAAATATCAATAAAAAATCATTTAAACATAGATTTAATTTCGTATGGGATCCACTAAGCCTTTATTAATTTAATCTTTAGTTAATAAAATCACTCTATAAAACTTGATCAAAAGATCTGTACACAACACTATTTCCAAAACCCTTACTTCCCCATTTTATCTGGAAAATATTTATACTTATCTTAGGGGTATAGTATAATATCAAAACATTTGGAAAATTCCTCCTTCCAAATTTCTTTTTGAAAACATTACTTACTATAAACCGATCCACTTATCCTTTATAAAGGTTCCCTTTTAAAAGCTCCCTTCGCATTTAAATTTCCAAAATAAATTTATAAAACACTTTTACAAGTATACAAGTTAATTTACAAAACCTTTTTCACAAATATCTAAAATCATTTATAAATCATTTTCCCATTTAAAACTCCAGTAATAAATCTTCCTTAAGAAAAATCCTTTACAAAATATCTTTTGCAACTCATCCTTTTGTATCACATTAAATAAACCTTTTAACTAAGTAAAACCTATTTTTATAAACAAGTTATTATTCATAAATACCTTTATAAAATAATAATATAACTTGAAAATCATTAATTAACTCAAAATTAATTAAAGAATTGAAGATAATTCGAAACCATGCTTTATAATTTCAAAATGTGGTTTAGCAATCGCAATGGTAGTAATTTAAGTTACCATTTAACATCAATTTCACTTTCAAGTCACTTAACCATTTATTTACATAACTCAACATTATGTAAATGCAGTTCATATCCAAATCAGGGAATAACATGTCAAAACAACTTAACTAGCACATACATGTCCAAATAACATAATAGTAGGATGGTGATTTGTCCTACTAAATAGATGTCCAAACAATTCACTACTTATAGAAAAATGGGAATTTATTCCACTAAACATATGTCCACAAAATATATAATTACATTATAGCAATACATGGATTTATTCTACTATCATATGTCCAAAAAATCAAATAATCAACTTATAGCAGAACAGGTATTTATTCTGCTAAGACATGTCCACACAATCAAACCATTTACATAACTCATTCATAATTATTTGTCTACTTAATGGTATCAACATTTGAATCTCTTGCGTTCAAAACCATCTTTGGAAAAGAAGTACCTTTAAAATAAGTTGATTCTCGAAATAAAGGATTTAAAACTAAAACTCCCTTTTAAAATGGTTAATTACAAGTTAAACTCTTTATTAAATCATAATTAATCTTTGTTAAATTTAAACTTAATTTGATTATAAATAAATAAATAATTAAACCTTTAATAAATAATTTATTTATAAATTTAAACCCTTAATTAATCCTTTATTAATTATTAGATAATAAATTAAAACCTTTATTAGAATTAACTATTAATTTATCTCAATTAATTAAATAAATATTATTTTAATTAAAACTCAAATAATAAATTAAACCTTCAATAAACAATTATTTTAAATTAAAACCTTAATTATTTTATCATTAAAATATTTAAACACTTCATTAAATAAATGAATAATTAATTAATAATATATTTGACTAATAATTAGTTAAAAATGAATCATATACTTATCTCATAACTAACTAAAAATTAGTCATACTTTTAAAGGATAACTAACTAGTACTTATCTTTATTTAATTAAGATTAATAAACCTTATTTAATACTTAATTAATTATGAATTACCAAGCTTAATTAATTAATAATTCATTATTAAAATTTAATTAACTTTCTAAAACATTTTTATTAAGTTTATAAAACCTTTCTAAAATAATTTTAACGTATGAAATTGAATTTTCAAAAAATCGAAACTTCGTCCATAACGGTTATTGCTATGGGTGTTATACTGGCAAATGTTTCAGTTTTTCTCTTTGAAAACCCAATACTACAAAATTTACTAACTTTTGAAAACACAAAATAAATAATTTTAAACCAAGTTTCTAATTTTTAAAAATTGATTTTGATTACAAACCAAAACTCATACTCTTCACAAAGGATTCTTCATCGATAACCAAATCTAATTTTTAACTTTGCACAACAACCACATAATTATGTCCATAATAACTTATTCATACCATATATCCAAACAAACAAGATCGTACTTTTTGGTCATTCACAAAAAACTAAACCTCACATTCAAGCACACACTAACTTAATTACATGCCTTCGCATATATAAGCAACATGTATATGAATCCAAACAGTACAATAATCCAACCGACAACATTTTATATATATATAACCATATAACTAACATATATAAAAAAGAATATTCTTTCCAAAAATTTAAGAATTTACTCACCAAAATTTAATAAAACTCTTTTGAAAAATTGAAATACTTTATTTTTTGCAAAGCTTGGAAAACCAAAAAAATCAGTTCGAAAATGTGTCATATTCTCCTCGTTTTTTGGCCATGTTATTCTTGGAATTTGGAAAAGTGGTTAAAAAAAGTCTTGAAAATTCTTTTCTCTATCATTTTCAGAAAAAGAATCATTCAATTTGGATTTTTTGTGAGGGAGATATGGTCAAAAGAAGGAGCGCTATTTTCGGGCTTGAAAATATAGTCTAAACATGAGTCCAAAAAAATGTAATTTTGACCCAAAAATATTCAAAATTTGAAAAGTGGTTCCATTGAAAGTTGTAGCCAGTGGTATTATACACGTCTTGATGTAAAAAAAAAACCTTGATTTGGATAAGTCTAGAGGAAGTTACGGTCGGATGAATTGTGAGTAAAAATGGAGGAAGTGGAGTATTGAATGTAGAAGTGTTTTAGCAAGTTATGGAAGAAATTTAAGTGGAAATATATGGATTTTTAAAACTTGGAAAATATGTTAGAAAGTCATGGAATACATGAAGAAGATGGAGTTGTTTTTAAAAAGTAGAAGTGAAAGAAAAATGAGAAAGAAAATCATGAAAATCTCTTTTATAAAAGTTACAATTAGAAGATTACCAAAATACCCCTTGTCCTTTGCCCTCCATAAATGAATGCCACCTCTCTTCCATGCCTCACCACCACTCCCTCACGTTTTCCTACCCTTCCTCCTTTGTAATATAATCCAACATGAAATTAATGCATGTACTTGAGTGTAAAAACTATGTATACTTAAGTGTGTGTGTGTGTGTGTGTGTATATATATATATATACATACACTAATACACACACACAGATATATATATATATATATGCTAACTTATCTACAAGTATGTTCCTATTCTAAAGAGTTCATAACATTTCCAATAACTTTTAGCCAACGAAAACTCGAAAATTCGAAAAATGAATTCTAGTCACATTTTCAGTGTTTCTTCGAACTAATTACTTTTGTAAAAAAAATTTGAAAATGATTTCACCATCATTAATTAATATTTTAAAAAAATTATTTTTATTATAAAACCTATTATTTGAATATTTAAAATTAAATAAATATTCGTAAATCAAACTAGTGAAATTCCAAATCATTACACAAACTCTGGTCTTGAGTTTGGATAGTAGAATCCAATTCTTCCTAGCTATTTTCCTATGCCGACGGTAAAAGAAGCCTGGAAGGTTGAGTCAATGATAAGGCCTAAATTTATTTTGGGCCTTCGTCGGTATTTTAGTAAGTTAAAACGGGTTCTAAATTTATTGAATATCCATGTTAAGCAAATGAATAAAATTGTTTGATATATACTCCTAGGATGTATGGAGCGATATACAATAAGAACTTTAGTTTTGAAAAGTTTAAAAATGAAGTTGTTGCTTGAAATGATTATAATATTGAGTAATGCTCTACATGGAAGATTAATGTGGTTTAAGATGAAAAGTAATTGGTATATTTAAGAAACTAATTAAATAGGATGCGTAAGTTGTACATAGATCATTTTATTTGCATGAAAGTTCTTGATCCAAGATTCAAATATTTGATTTCAAGGTGATTTACACTGGTCCAAGTTAGGATTTTTCACTCAATTTTTGACGGCGTACAATTGATATGGATTTTTGATATGATACTAAAGTTTTCTATTATAGTATAGGGCTATGTAAGGAAATAAAAGGTTTCTAGTGAAGAAACCTAATCAGAGTTTGCATTAGGTAGATCAAATGATCTATACTAGTTTCAAAATGAAATCTAAATGATCGAGCAAGTGATCAAATTTGATATTGCGCACGGATGATATATATATATATATATATATATATATATATATATATATATCTGTGTGTGTGTGTGTATATCATATAGGCTTTAGCATATTTATGTACTACATGAGCTGGCTTATGGAGAGTTTGGGGATGGCTCTATAAGTTGCTAGGGTAACATGAATGATCGACTGAGTAATACCTGAGATTGTTGAGCAAAAGGTACGCTTAGTAGATTGTTTGTCACCCTCGTACAATGAGAAAGTTTCATAACCAGGGTGAATCATAAGCTATGGTTGTTAGGGATTGTAGCACTATGTAGTATTATTATTATACGCTTATTCTTTGTTTGCTAGTAATTACAATACAGTCAGGTATTGACGTGTGATTGTTGTTTTGTTGCTCGCTTAAGTATTTCGAGGTCCAAATATTCTAAAAGAGGGGGAATGTAATGATTTGGATTTTCGAACACTTTATAATTAAATATTAGAATTATTTATATAGTTAAATCTTGGATTTAATTTGAATAAAAATGATTTTGCAAGCTTATTTTTAAAAAAATTAAACAATAAATAGTGTTGGTAAACTTTCAATTAATGATTAACTGGAATGAACTTATTGTAATAATAATTCTTTATAATAATGCGTGAAATTATCATTCCAGGGCACTATCTCGGATTTTGACAGAACTAGTGTTGTTGGATCTAGAATAATGAGTTATTATACATCGACGAGTTTTGTGGCGATCCAACGACTTTTGTAGTCGTGCGAGCTTGGAATGTTCAACGATTGAAAAAAATTAAAATAACAATATGATTTCCATAAATTCCTCTTAACTCTTAAACTCTTTTCATTTTATTTACCTTCATCAAAAATTAGCGGCCACCATTTTTACCTTCAACCAATTAAATCTTGAGCTAGGTTTAAAAGAAAATCAATGACGTTTGACTCGTCGAACTCATGTGGTCGAGGGCTTAATGTTGGTATTGATTTTGATGGATGCGGTGGAGTATGGGGATGATCGACTATGGGCAGTCGAAGGTAGGGTTTTTCTTTGGTGTTGATTTAGGTAGAGTTGATTGAATCGAGTGTGGTGTTGGGTTTTTGGCATGAAAGGATTCAATCTATGGATGTTTTGTGGTGTACGGGCAATCGGAGGTTGAAAGCGACATTACTTTGTCCGCGAATGGCAAGGAGAGATTGGAGGTGATTTCGAAGGTGAGGATGAACTTGTGGTGCAAAGGGGAGTAGAACGATAGTGTTCGCTGCTGCTCTGGTGGTTCATAGTAAAACATGACATGTGGATGTAGGTGTGCATTCTCTCGGTCAGAATGGGAAGGGGGATCGAGCTACAAATGGTTGGGTATGGTCAGTCGAGTTTTCAAATAGGAGTTCGTTGGCACGATCGGCACGTGATTTCGTAGTCCGAGGCGGCGGGGAAGGTTGGTGAGGTGCACGGCAATGTCAATGTACATTTGTACGTGTACAATATTTGATTTAGTAAGAGGAAGAAAGTATTAGGTGAGGGGTGGTCATTGGTATGTTAATTAACTTGATTTATTAAAGTTTTAACGCCAATTTTTTATAAAAATCATATCTTGTACATACGAGGTCCAATTGAGATGCCACTTTCACCGACGCACTCGTATCGGGATTCTCTACGATCTAAGTTGATTTTGTCAAGTTCGAAGCAAGTGAAATTTTAAGCTAAAATTGAAAGCTTTTCGTTTTTGGAGAAAACCGGAACGCGTAAGCGTTGGCTCGAATTTTTGTGAGTTTACTTGTTAGTTGAATTATATATTTGTACTACAATTTTTGGTGTGAAAAATATAAATTAAAAAGATAACAATGCAAGTCGTTGATTTTAGGCCTCTCATTGTTTTGTAGAACAAGTGATAGCATTATTATATAGTATAATCTCTCTTATAACCCTCTAAGATATGTATCATGGCCCGTACTTGTTTACATGTTTGATATTGTGCTTGATAAAGTCGTGTGTTGTGAGTGTTTGAAACGATACGGTCGCTAAAACACATTTTGAAATCCCTAGTATTTAACAATTATTAAATTGGTGAAATAGTGATATATTGTGGACACATACGTACATACAAATAAACATACATACATATATATAGATATATAGTTATTCGATACACACATTTAGTGTGTTTGACATAGAAAAATTGGTTTAGACATTTGTGGAAATTGAGAATGGAAATTGTGGTAGTTAATGCCAAAAAAGTCGTTATGAATGCACTTTGAAATCGTTTTGTGTTTGACAATTTTAATGTTCACTTTGAAAGACATCCTAGGGCTTTTTGTATTTGTAATAAGTACTATAAATGTACTTATTTCCCAAAAAATATCAAGGTTTAATGTATTGCTGTTAATTCTGTATGGATTTTTAGTAAAAAAAAATTAAATTACAAAACCTATAAAATATCTTACTTTTATGATATATATGTATGTGTGTGTGTCGTTTTAAAGGTATTTTAGTATATTTAGAAATTTGAAAAAGAAGTTTAGTATTCCGTAAAAGAACATTATGGAGTTTTTGGGTTATAACATTTTTGTTATAATGGATGCTTTTGTAAAATTGATTAAAAGGGTGTATTACCTTGTTTAAAGTGAAGATGTATTTATAGCTTTAAATGAATGTTTCAAAGCTAATGGCAAGTATAAAAGTAATTATGGGTTTATAGTAAGGATGTTTGGGCAACATATTTTTCAACCCATTTAATTATACTTTTGAAAAGTAATTAAATCTTTAAAAGAAAGTTTCAAAGATAACGGTTAAGTGAAGTGTTTTGGGTTTGTTGTAAACGATGTTTTGGTAACATTTGTTTTTAAACGCTTGAATAATATATTGAAGTGGTAAAATATTGTTAAATGATTTTGGAAAATACTTAAATCTTTAGTAATGGAATTTTAAAGATAATAATAAGTACATGATATTTTGAAAAAAAGATGGAAAATTATAATTTTTAAGGTATAGAAGAGGGAAGAGGTTTATAGTGACAATGTTTGAGTGACATTTTTTTAACCTCTTTGATTAGTTTAAAGTAAGTAAAACTTCTTATTGGTTTATGAATATAATTATACCATTGAGATAAGTTTATGAATACTTTTGAGAGTACTGAAATATATAGAAATGAATAGCGATGTTTTGATTAACTATTGCGGTTTAATTAATAAGTGAAGTATCATTTAATAAACATGTTTAAGTAAAAAGGAGTTTTACTAATAAAAAATATTTTTATTGATAAAGGATAAATTAATCTAAAATAGGGATTTAAAGTCCTTTATATGACTTGATCGTGTTTGTGTGTGTCGATTATGTATTATGTGTAACTTGCTTATGAATGGTATATGGGGATTAGTTTCCCCAGTATGATCATTATCATTTTTGCTAAAATTGACCAAAATACAACTATGGAAATATCTAGAAGAAACACGAGAATTATGTGGTATAGTTATCTTTGATGATGCTATTTTGTATGTATAAATTCATTTTGCTCTTTTATGAAATATGATAAACAAATCCTACACTTAAACGCTTAGGAGGTGATCTCCGCTCTTATGTATTGTTTTTTATTTTCAAAAGAACCGAAGTTGAGTTTATCGAAAATCTATCGATTAATTTCGGAGCACTCGCTAATCGGGGGAGTGTACTTATATGAAATGTCTCGAAACTGTAACCACTCCAAAACCATATATGTGTTCTTTTCTTTACAAAAGGTTCATGATTGGTTTGAGATGTTAAAATCTATGTATAGATTTGAGATCTGGATGAGATGCTCGAACACATGTAGTAGTTCATGATCTATTCAAGATGTAGGAATCCATGTATATTTCCAAGATCTGTTGAGATACAGTAATCCATGTATTGTTCCGAGATCGATTCGAGTTGGGGGCTCATGTGTCAAGATCTATACGAGTGGTGACTCGTGTGCTGGAATGCCGGACGTAGTCTCACTGGTAGAGATGACTAAAACTAGAGAAAGGATGCATAGCCAGGGGATTTAGCTAACCCATTAGGATGCAGGTGACTCTACCCAATAGATTCCTAAAGTTATGCATGTGCGAGTAGGGCACGCAACCTCATGTTATAGCTAGCTATGTATTTTCTATGGTACATCAAGTATGGATGTACGACGCTTCAAAAGGATATCTCTGATCATTGTGCAAGAGGACCGTTCTTGAGGTACCGAGAGTACCTCCGTGGAATCCTACACAATTAACGAACCCGCCTTAGCGGTTTTGATTGTATATCTATTATTGTTGAGATATAGACTCACATGCATCAAAGCTACTTGATTGTTTATATTTCACAACCTCAACGTTATTATAATACCATTGGATTTTCTAATAGAAATGGTTTTGTTATCATAATGTAAAAACCTGTCCGTGTTTATTTACGGCGTCATCATATGAAATACCTTTATTTTTGAAGGGTTTTTGAAATATTAAAATTCATATTATTAGAGTTTCTCATGCTAGTTTAACAGACTGATCTGCGTGTTATTCTTTTATAATACTCTAGTCAACCCAAGTATATTTCCAAATTTAGCGATAGATACTTTGGAGCTTCAGGAGATGAACTGGATGCTTTTGGGCATATTCATGTATTTAATTTCCGCTACATTACATGGTTTGTATCTATTAGCATTTATGCGGACATGCTGTTATAACTGTCCCGGCTGATGATATGTTAATTTACTGTGATTGATGTATGTATATTAAAATTCTTTTGGTAAAGATCCTTTTGAGATATTATATGTTTTTGTTTAGCATGTGAGACGTTGATATTATGGTTTTCAATCTTGTTCCGTTCTTTTCCTTTTTCTTTTACTCCGTGTTCTGTTTTTTTGGCACTTAGGTGTTCGGAATGGAAATACTGTGAACGTATTAGTGTCAACATTCGGGGGTAGAAACGACCGTTTGTTACGCTGACCTATAGTTGTATACTACTTCTTCAAGTTATTTAGCGATGTGAGACTACTCTAATTCCAAACCGTTGTTCCTCCTTCCACATGCCGACAACCAAAATATGACATTCATAAAATGCTACTATAAAATAACATTATGAAAAAGATAAACATAATGATATTTATGTTAAGAAATTATACTGCACGCCATTGTTATTACATACATCTAAAATGATACTGCAATTGTTTATAAACCACTGCTACGATTTATAAAATGTCACTATAAATTAGGATTATGAATAGAAATTTACATAATTTAGTTTTCTAAAAGAAATAAAGAAGATACTACACAGTATCATTACTACACATTGTTTTCATCTTCTTCAATTTGGTGTTTCTTCTCTAATAAACTACTTCACTTATATTGAAACTTGAAATGGTTGCTACCACCACTGTCATCCTTTTTCCATCCTATCTCATCGCCACTACATTGTCAAAACACTTCAGCTCGTGCTCCTTTAAAATCCTACTTGATCACTGTCTTGTCTTACCAACCCACGTCATCGTCAATGTCGTCATGATATGTCGTGCCATCACTGAATCGGTTGCGAACCTCCTCCGTCGTCTAGCCTTCTTCGCCTCGTCTTGTCTTTCTTACCAATATTTTTGTACTTCAGTTATATTTAGACCAAAAATTTGTCCTTCACTTGGAAATTTTAGAGTCCGTCTTTAAAGCTAAAAATTGATAAAAGTTGTCCTTCATCCTATTATCATGTAATTCTAGTTTCACTCCTCTCTCCCAAACACACACATTCTCCATTCAATTGTCTTTTACCTCGGTTTAGTAAGAACACACCCTTTGGTTTACTATACTGTTCAAACTCTAAAAAAAAAGGGCTCTAATAATTATAGAACACTTAAAAGCTTCACAAATTAAATATAGGATCAACGCAATTTGACGTTTCAGTCTTCCAGAGTTCCCAATTAATTTTTTATTTATTTTACGCACTAATCCAAATCCATGAGATTCAAACTGGCAATAATGGCTCGCTTTGATTTATAGAACAGGACCATGCTTCCCACACAGGTGCATCATTATTATTAAAAAGTAGCCAGGTCCCAGACAGCTCTAGTCGGGATACATGTAAATTTGATATCAACTATTACATAGTACGCCAAAATAGTTAAAAGTCCATCACATAGCACAAATAAGAGAAGTGTTTGTTGCTTCTCGTACTTAAATTGTACAAAGCCTAGCATACAAAATATTCAGGTACTTACATTGTACAAAGCCTAGCAAACAAAATATTCAAGCAAACATCAGCTATTATTATTCATTTTTAATCTTGTACCCCATCCTTTACATTATGAAAAGTCGATGATAAGTTAAAAACAAGTGCAATGTCTTCAAGTTGCATTTTTGGACGAAATTTCACTGAGAACTTGTGTACAGTACCTAAAGTCATAAGTTGCTTTCAACTTTAAACTTTAAACTTTAAAACCGGTGTTCATTCTGTGCTCACATAAGAAATTCCTAGCAAATTTCTTAAAATCATTACGACCTGTTAGCCTTTTGCCCTTGTAGTTTAAATATATGCGTATTTGAGTTTCTTAGAAATGTGGAAGGCCAGCTAAAGAGCATTATTGGTTAGCATGCACGTCTTTGTTGGTGTAATCATTCAAGATTCTTTGACCATATGTTTGATTAAAAATTTAGTTTTTGAGTAATTAGGCATTTTATATTGAACAATAAGTATGAAAAGTAAGAAAAGGACGTAGATAAAAGGTTAAACAAAGAAAGGAAGAGGACAATGGTGCATGTCATGTTGCCATTGACAGCAAAAGCAACCATATTTTAAAAGAACGGACAGATACAAGTGTCCGGGAAGATGTGTATAAGTGTATTATTAGGTTGTCGGATTTTGAACCTATAATGTATCGGTATAATACTGTTATTACCATATTTGTATGATTTAGAGCATCCAAATATAGATATTTTTTATGGAATACCCCAATGGATGCATGAATGGGTATTTTACCTAATTTCTCATTCCTACTAGATGAATTTTACCAAGACTACTAACTGAATGGATGACCATAAAGTAGAATTTCTCGCTCTTGTTGATTTTAGGAGTTTTGTCTCTTCTTCTTAATTCTCTCTTTTGATATTTTGTTTTCAAATCTTTTAATTTATTAGTTTACACTTATTTTACTAAATGTCTTCCATCATTTTATATTTTGATACATACATTTAAAAGTTTATGAAACTATTTACAAAGAATTCATCAATTACCTTCTAACATTTAATATTCAAGTTCATATATTTATGTTAATTACATGATCGAGATTGAATTATTTAAATAAATTCATTTAACTAATATTTATTAATACTTAATTAAATAATGGCATTTTCAGTACGTATACAATTATTGCTGGTAACTATTTTTTTTATTCAGTCACAATACATAAATGACATAAAACAATAATAAAAATTTAATTCGTAATTCACTTATCTTAATAAATTTATCGTACATTACACAGTAAAATTCTACGCTTAACTTCTTGTACTATATTTAAAATTACAACGGTTATTTACAAAACTCACCTCAAATTTCTTCTTATAGTTTATGTCTCAATCCATAGATTAAATTAATCATGCAATCTTAAATTTAAACTTATTAGTTGAATACGATAAAATAATATTCATTAGTCCGTCTACCAAGTTATGAACTTACAGAAATTTCAATACGTACACCATACTCACATTAACAAAAATGATAAAATACTTTTTCCTTAAATTAAAATACGTAAGTCATATACAATACATACATAAACGATAATACCGAATTCAATTTATAATTCATTTATTTCAATTGAATCATCGTATAATGCATTATAAAATTATGTTTTTTTACTTCAAATACCTTCATTTAAATTCCTATAACCATTTTAAAACAAATTTTTTGGTTCCATTTTAATATTTTACATTTGACTCGATATATTAGAATTAATCACGTAATCTTAAAAATGTTTTAAATAATTAGTGAACTATTATTCATTGATTTGTCAAATAAATCATAAAAATACAAAAATATCATTATTTATACCATGTTCATATTAACAAAAAAGGTATAAAATTCATTTAGATATATAAATACATCAACCATATAATGTAAACAATAAATAAATAACAATCATTAATATAATTTATGATTCATTTATATCAATATTTTATCATACGCTGCACTGTATAATTCTTTTTTTAACGTTAAGTTTAACGTCTACAATTTTATACAAAATCCTCTTCAATAAAGAAAAATATTGTACATTTAAATCAATACATGTTTGTTAATTTTATAATGTTGAATATAAAATATTTGAATAAATTCAGTTAACAAATATTCATTAATTCATCTAATAAATCCTAAAATACGACCATTTCATTATACAAACCATATTCATATCAACAAAAGTGGTAAAATTATTTTTTCATCCAAACATAAAGATTTCTAAATCACGTAACAATAAAAAATATTAACAAATTTAATTTATTACTTATTTATCTCAATAAATTTCTCAATAAATTTATCATACATTATATTGTAAGATTCTATTTTTAGGTTCAAATATCTACATTTCAACTTTTCTACAATTACTTACAACTTCCTTGGTTCTTTCCTAATATTTTATATTCTAAACCATGTATTTATGTTACTTATGAAATCTCAATTTCAAACTATTTAAACAATCTCAGACAATAGTTACTCTAAAACCTGAAAATATATGTTGATTTTAGTGTGCATGTATTCATATTATAAAAATATTTTCTCCGTTCAACTATGAAAATACATGGGTCACATACATTAAATTATGTACATAAACAACAACGACAAAGTTAAATTGTAAATCAAATATAATCATTTATCTTAAATTTTATCATATACTACATTAGAAAATTATGTTTTTAACTTAAAAATTTGCATTGAGGTTCTATAACTTTTTTTTGTATGAAATTCTTCTTAATTCTTTCATACTATTTTCTTTAAGTCCATATATTTAAACTAATTACATAACTTATTTAGAAAATTGATTAAATAAAATTTGTTACTACATTTAATAAATCATTAAAATATATTAGTTTCAATATATATGTCATATCCATACAAACAAAAAAAATTATTGTTTTACTCAAATATAAAGATATAAAATCTACATAACATAATTTATTCGCAAATAATAATAATTTTTTAATTTATAGTTCATTTGTTTCACCGAATTTATTGTACAGTACATAACAAAGTTCTAATTTTAATATTAAAAGTATAAACACTAGATTTACAATATTACCGTATGAAGCACACCAGTTACACACTAGTTAATTAAATAATATTAAGCCAGAAGAATTTCAAGCTCTCCTATTAATTTTTGGAGTTTTCTCCGCTCTTCTTAATTCTGTCAGGATGCTTTAATTTCAAATTTGAATAATTTATCACTTTAAAGTTATTCTACTGGGTATCTTACACTATTTCACATTCAAAACTAAGTTTTCAACAATTATTTTCAAATCTTTTCTCAATTCTCTTCTAATACTTTACATTCAAGCCCATAAATTTAAATTAATTACATAATCCAAAATTTAAACCATTTGATAAACTTAGTTAACTATTATTTAATCTATCAAATGAATTTGAAAATTTCAATTAATGCTACAAAACGTTATTCCACATTTATAAAAGTTGTAAACGTAGTCCACTTACAACAAAATAAAATTCATGGTTAGAAGCAATGTAATGACCCGCAAGTATGTACCCCTTTAAGCCAACAATATTCCCCAACAGTTCAACTCAAAGTGGATGGAAATACGAACCATTAGGATTAAAGAAGAAGGAGGTAGAAGAAGAGAAAACAAAACAACAACATAATCTTATCATCGCAGCAGAATAAAATATAATAGATAATAACTGATCTTTAAACAAAAATAAACTATAACTTTTTTATACATTACATCATCATAGTACATTAAAATCAAAACAATTACTGGATAGTTATATTAACTTTTCCTCACAAAAGCTGTCTTACAGCTTATACTGCACAACGGAATATACTTCAAGTACGTGTGATGCGTCTCGCAATCCAGCTTGTCTCATGAGCTCCACAGCATCCTACCCTTTATTTATAATACTCGGTCTGACCCAAGCATTATAGTAATAACACTCGAGTCAGTCTGGAAAACGTGCGTGAGAAAACAGACTCAATTGGATTAATAATGTTTCCAAAAATCCTTTAAAAATCAAAGGTATCTCATAAGACCACACCACAAATAAGCATGCCGGGTTTTTACCTTACGATAACCAAAACATTTCTTATCACATCCTCCGATATTATAGTAGTGTCTATATATAAATACTTATTCAAATAGCCGAAATTGTTATATTCATTAAATTCCAGCATAATAGGTATACAAACAAGTCCGAAGACACTTATTAGAGATTGGGTTTCTATCAATGGCAGGGCTACTGGAGTACAGCCCTTCACAATAAGTGGTCTAGATCACCGTACCGAGGATCCACCTTGATCCCCTGCTACACAAGACTGAAGCTACCCTTACTGGACAGTCCGAATAAGATCACCCCACGGTTGGGATCAGCAACCACCCACACAGCCGAATAAAAAGGGACATCTATACAGGGACGACCTTACCCTAATTGGTTGTTGGCCACTTAGCCTGCTGCACCTTCCCTGTTTTAACCATTCCCGGTTGATGAGGCTCGAGGGTATGCGTTACCTTTTTAGAACACATCTCACTTAGAATGCTCATCGTCCTCCTGACGATGTTCTGATAGCATTCATCCATACAAGTCCGTTTCCGGTCCGAACGGAACCGAAGGCACTACTCCTACTACATCCATTTTGAATCACCCTCAATATTAGTAGCGATTAGCCCTTGCACTTCACTGCTCCATCTTTGACTCCAAGCTCTTGTCTTCCTCATGAAAACGTTCAAACCGGATCAAAGTGGATTTCGAGAAATTAATCCCGATCCCGGTCTCTTCGAAACGATCAACGCATTGGTCAATATTTACAGTCGGTTATTTAACTATCAAATAACATCCACAAACAACCATCAAGCCTTAATAATTTCCCAAATTATTTATTTCAAAATATCTTCGCAAGATATTTTCTACACTTCAACCCTTTGAAAATAGTTTTCAATTAACTTTTCTCTCGCGGAATAAAATTACACCCAATTGTTTATTTCCACTAAAAATCACCAAATCTTAATACTTTAGATTTTAAAATAATTTAAATCATTTATTCCAAAAATATACCTTAAAAAATTTAAAACAAAAACAACTTAAAACACTTTATTTAAAATACGAGTTATGAAATTTTATAATAATTTCTCATTTAAAACTTATGCCAAAACTAAATTTAAAATAAAGTTATTCTGTAAGGTATAAATATTAAATAATTATCTTTTAAATCAAAATTATAGTTAATCCTTTAAAATAATTTACTTATATAATTAACTTAATAACTTTTTTCTTTTAAAATTTTTAAAACCACTAAATAATAACTTCTTTCCAAAATATTTTTTTAAAACCACTATAAAACCTCTAACTTATACTTGGAAATCTTCCTTTGAAAATATACTTAGCTTTTCAGGGAAATACGCTTCCATTTCAGTATAATCCATATAATCCTTATAAATCCTGCTCGATTTATCCCAATTTAATTTACGCCTCAATCCCGTAAATTCTTTCAACACTTTTAAAAATAAAACCACTTTTTATTTTTCAAACGCATTTTCATCTCCTTAAAATCACTTCAAAAATATATACTTAAATTATTTACATTAAGGCTACTAAAATTACTTAAATAAAAACAATACTTAAGAAATTCTATAAGAATCTCTGAGTAAAACTTAAACAAAATTTCATTTTAAAATAAAGTTATTATGTCAAATATTTATGTTAAAATTTCCTTTTATAAAATCATAATACTAATTTACCTTTAAAAATAATTAACTACCATAATTAATTTAAATAAATATTTACTTTTCACTTAAAAATAATTAAAATAATAAATTTTCTAAAACATTCTTAAAACATTTTTTTTAAAACCTCTAGTTTATACTTTGAAATCTGTTCTTTGAAAATATACTTAGCTTTTCAGGAAAAATATACTTTTCAACTGTTAAAAATAAAATCACCTTTTTATTTTTTAAATGAGTTGCACCTTTTCTTATAAATTCCACCGGAATCTATACTCCCAAGTTATCCACTGATGAATATTCCACTTCATTTATAAATCCATTTTACAAATTTCCATTACTCATTTTCCTTTAAATCACAGTTTCTAAAACACTAAATCGATTTCAAACCGATTTCCTGGTTTAAATTCCCTTTAAAATTTATTACTCGATTTATCCCATTCCCAATAATTATTTGCTTAAGAATTTTCTTTTCATTCCATTTAAAAATCCAAACTTTTATATATATTTTTCAATTTCTCAAAATATCAAAATATATTCAGCCAAGCAATAACATTCAATAATTTCAATCCCCAATATAATCAATATAATCTGTCACGGATCATCAAATAAATCACATCGCTGAATATAAAATAAATCCAAAGTTTTGAGGAATCCTGTTGGATCCCTCCAACCTGTTTCCCTACATGCACATATATTAGCACAATATAATATACCAATCCCACTTCGAGGTGGAATATCGCGGTATATGGGGTCATCCGCTATTATGCGGGGCGCATAGGGTCTCATCCGCTATATAATGCGGGAATCAATCACTCCAATATATATACTATTATATACAATATCACATCCAGTCAATTCAACCATTCAACCAATAATTTGAATTTAACTATTAAAATTTAAATGGTAATCCAAATGAGTGAGATGAACTCACCTTTGATTTGTTTGTAATCCCATTTCCATCTCAACTTGTTTCCTTCACGATTTTGACCTTGTATAAACAATTCATGATTTATTACTATTTAAATAAATCAAACAATTAATCACCATTTACATATTTAATTTTAACTAGTGATTTGATTTAAACTAATTTTCCCTTGAAATCTTCAGTAACTAAAATAATTAAACAAGTTAATTAACCAGATAAATCACCCTAAACACATATTTTTAAAAGTAAAGTAATAAATTTAAAATGTGTATTTGATATAAATTTTTTTCAAATTGAAACCACATATATACTTATATAAAAATAAATTATAGATTTCAAAAATCAAATTTCTATATAAACTTCCAAAATTTTAAAATTCCTATTTATTTTTCCCAAAACCTTACCTATATACATACATACATACGTACGTACATACATACATACATACATACATATATATATATATATTTCTGTTTACATATTTTTAATTTTAACAGTATGTTGATTGTAGATTCTCAAAACTATATATACTCATATATATTCTAATTACAGTAAATAATGTATGTATATATCCTAATTATAATTGTGTATATATGTATTAAATTAAATTAAAAACCAAAACTGCCACCTCACAGCCAGATCAAAACTCGTCGCGGCCGCAAGCACCCCCTCCCCCCCGAACACGACCTTCACCTTGCTTTCCACACATCAGCCTCTCCGACAACCACAAACCTACCATCCCCTCGATCGCTGCACACGTACCCACGCGCATACCTGACCACTCGTGCTTGCGTCAGTCGATGGCTAAATCGGGACGCCATTGTAACCCTAAAATCATTGAAGCCACCCCATAATTCAACATCACCTCATCTATTGCGAACATACAGGCCTTCAATCCCACTCTCCAACCTCGCTGGCAGCATCGCGCATGAGCTCAACTCGTTCATGATTTCATCACGAATTTCCCCCGCCTGACTTCGGTCACAAGCTCCATCCCTCCCCTGTCCTAGCTGCGTCGCCGAGCTTGAGAATGGCTCGCGAGAGTGCAAGCAACCCACGCGCAAATTGATCGCATGCCGCACCCTCTATTTTTGTATTAGATTTGATTTTGCTCTGGCGATTTGAGGAAAGTTGTGATTTTTCTTTTCTGAGACGAAGATAAGAAGGAGGAACAAGGCTTGATTTCATTTCTCTTTTGTTTGTTTTTGTAGTATTGATCTGTTCTTGTGTATTTTAAAGGAGAAGGGAGGGGACAAGATTTAACTGATGGAGAGGGAAGCATGTGGGAAAATATTTGCTACAGTGATATGAAAAAGTTCTGATGAGAAGGTTAATTGACCAATCAAAGAAAGTATATTTTAAATTTAAATTTAAATTCAACGCGTCTCGAAATCGTGGCTCAAAATCTCGATCTCCTATCGAGGCATGCCACCAAGCGTTCATAATGTTACACCCCTATTACGAACACATTAGAAAAGCTTTCGAGTCCTAATTCGATTATATGAAGAAGATAGCTTTTTGGACCCAATTATTATATTGAAGTTTCGATAGAGATATTCAGCGCGATTACATCTCATACGGCTAAACGATAACTCCAAACTCTATGAAATTTCAAATTCGATAATAATACAATATTATGGATCCAATGGAACTAGTTTCGTCAGAATCTGAGACTGTGCCTCGGAAGGCTATTTTTACATATCAATTTAAACGATATATTTTCAAAACTGAACAAAACACTTTCAAATTCAAATTTAAAACTTCTATTATCTCTAGTATTATAAAATACAAATTTTCCAAGCCCTTGAAATATTTTTAAAAAGCTTAAAAACCATGATTCACTGTTTTACCCAATTTCCAATTATTAAATCCAATAACTAAATTATCCAATAATTAGTGATATTTGAAATTCTAGAGAAAATTAACATTTAAATATTTACAATCAATTGAATATTCCAATTTCAAATATCCAAAATCCTGGGTCGTCACATTCTTCCCCCTCAAAAGAATTTCGTCCTCGAAATTACTAGTTTAGAGGAATGTTCCACAACCCATTAATTTTTCTTCCCAAAATCAAACAGTTTTTCAATGACTCCCCAAAACAATCTTTTTATTGAAGACACTATCACCCTTACTAACTTCCTAAAACTCATCTATAGGTTCCAACCAATATTATTTACTCAACCATTCAAAATATAATTTAAACCTATATTTTAAATTATAAAAAAAAATTCTCAAAATTTTTCTAACTCCCTAATTTTTGAAAAAATTTCGCCAGTGTCTCCTTTTCGCGGCTAGATCGGTACAACTACAAAATGCCTCTACGGGCCCCTAGATTTCAAAAGAAAACAAAAGGCCAAGTGGCTAGACTAGAAAATCATCAAATTTCATACGACTAATTAAACACATGCCTTTTTGTCGGGCCATACAATTTATCTTCTGAAATCAAAATCATTAAATTCCCTTTTTCTTTTAAAACACCTATATATCCTACTGAGCAATAATATCCAATCACAGAATTTAAAATCATTTTATTCACTTCTATACGAAAAATTTAGTATTTTCTTCACTTACACCGTACGATGTACATATACCATCCATACGTAATATCAAATCTGATCGCTCACTCGATCACACAATTTCACTTCCGAACATCGTCCACCCGACTGCCTAGTGCGGACTTTGGTTCCTCGATCAGAAACCATCATTCTCCTTGCATAGCCACAAACTATGATAGAGAATTTTCAAAATCAATCAAAAATCCATATCAGGGTTCGCCGTCAAAAATTGGGTGAAAAATTCCTACTTAGACCGATAAAACGATCTCGAAATTCAGCGCTCGAATCTGGATCGAATCATTATGCAAATAAAATAATATATGTACATCCTACATATTTATTTCAATTGATTATTAGCTATATCAATGTCTTTTTATTCACATTTGATTTCCATATTCCTATTCTCAATTTTCTCATTTCACTCTTTATTTAATCTTCATTCAAATATTAACTTGGAATATTTTTCCAATACCATTTTTTACATGAGAATTTCACCATTTACCATCCTTAAGTTTATTATATATAATGTAATATTTATTTTTAATTCACTACTTAAACTTTCACATCTATTCTCATTTAACTTAAATTTTCAATTCCATTCTGAATTCAGTTTACCTTTCATTTTAAATATTGAATTCTATTCGTCTTATCTCAAACCATTTTATTTCCAAACTTTTATTATTTAAATCCATTTCGAATTAATTCTTCAACTTTACTTAACCCAATTCAAAATGAATTCCAATATTTCAGTTTCAATTCTATTTACTTACCCATTTCACTTAACTAGTTTATTATACTCATTTATTTTGACATAATTCGAATTTAAACATTATTCAAATGTTCAGTTCCAGTTCCCATTTAGTTACACTAAATAAATTTATTCATTCACAAATTTATTGCCAACTAAATTTTTTATTTCAATGTCCATTTTATTTAACTTATTTAGATTCATTTCCACAAAATTTACTTTATTTAATTAGTTTACTTTCAAACTTATTTTGTTTTCATACATATCTTAAACTTTCAACTATTCTTCAAGTTAAATTTTATTCTATCAAAATTCAAATTATATAAGTTATCAAACCCATTTATTATTTCCATAAACATTTTTAATAAATTTTCTAGAGTTTAAGAAATTCCTCAATATTTCAAAACCACTTTTGAAATTATCTAATTCAAAATCCTTTTGAATTCCAAAATCCTTTTGAATTCCAAAATCAAAACGGTTTTACCAACCCAAACTTCAACATTCTCAACATTTAGGTAGCAATTCCTCTCTTGGAAACTCAAAAATGAATATCGATGATGCTGCAGTCATCACCGAAATTATCTTCCAGCAACAGAAAAGAGTTTAGTGATTTTATCCCTTTAAAAAAAAATTGAAATTTTTTTAATCCCAAATCTCACCAGATTTCAAATCCAATTTAAAAATATTTCCGAAATACTATCGCTATTCTTTCTCCAAAACCTTTGAAAACCATTTTCAACTCAAACGAAATTTGAATTTTCCCAAATTTGTAAATTTCAAATCCTTTCAATCTATATTCAAATATTACACTGGAATTTTATATCAAATTATAAATCACAATTAATTCACATTTATGAATTCCATATGTGTATGAATTCATTTCTTAGCTTGTAGTTATGATTTAAATTTCTTATTCAATTTTCACACAACAATGATAATAATTAGCATTTCCTAACAACCAAGCAACCATATATAATTATAATGACTCTAAAAATTATTTCTTTCATATATAAAAATAATTTGGGCAAAATTATTTCATTTACCCATTTAAAACAATACTATGTCGAATTGTTTTATTCGAGTGTTTAGTGGTCCCTATCAATAACATTAATTACTCGTATTGAACAGAATCCATAAATCGTAGAACAAACCAATCAACACAATATAAAACCATTTCATATTCACTGAAAAATACGAGCTCATATTTATTAATACACTCAAACTCATTCTTAGAGTACTACAAACTCTATTTTTAATGAATAATCCCACTAGAGCCAAGGTTCTTGCTTAACCTTCAGCTCTAATACCAATTGTAATAACCTGCAAATCCATACCCCTTCGAGCCGACAATATTTCCCAACAGTTCCACTCAAAGTGGTAAAAGAAGAATGTGGTAAAAGAAGAGAAAACAAAACAACAACAGAATCTTACCATCGCAGCGGAACAAAATATAATAGATAATAACTGATCTTTACACAAACAGAAACTATATCTGTTTTATACATTACATCATCAGAGTACATAAAAATCAAAACAATTACTGAACAGTTATATTAACTTGTCCCCACAAAAGCTGACTATACAACTTATACTCCACAACGGAATACACTTTAAGTACTTGTGATATGTCTCGCCATCCAGCTCGTCTCTTGAGCTCCACAACATCCTACCCTATATTTATAATACTTGGCCTGACATGAGCATTATAGTAAAATAACACCCGGGTTAGTCTAGAAAACCAGCATGAGAAAACACACTCAATTGGATTATTAAAGTTTCCAAAAATCCTTTAAAAATCAAAGGTATCTCGTAAGAACATGCCACAAATAAACATGCCGGGTGTAACAACCCGCATATTTATCGATTTTATATTTAAAATATTTTATCGTTAGTCGGATTTTAGTCCGAAAAGCTACTTTTTGCATACGGTCGAATTAGGACTCGGGACCACTCCTATTGAGTTTAAAATGCCATTTGCGACCTTTTTGAGTATAAGCTTCGATATGTTTGGAGAAAGTTGATTTTTGCTACTTTTCACTTTGGGTTTGGTTTTGGGCTCAGCCCTATGTTTAACTTATGCTCAAATCTGAGCCACTCTTCCCCACTCACCCTCATTCTCTTCTCTTTTCAGTTCTAAGGCAATAATGGTTGGAGAGATTGGAAATTAAAACTCCAAAACCCTAGTTTTCTTTTGCAAATCAAATTCCTAGCTCCAAATTCAAGAGAACCCATTGGTAAGCATTCTCTTCTTCTTCTCCAACTTATTCTCTTACCAATTTCAGAAATTCCTAAACCTAATTTTGGGAATGTTCTTGTTTTGAGCATAGATTCAAGCTCGTTTGGGTTGTGTTGAAGAGAGGTTGATTCTCCTTTGCTTCTAAGCTTCTTTTTCGATCGTTTGGGTTCAAAGGTGAGATTTTTATCTCACATCTATGCTTATATTTATATTCGAATGTTAGCTATGAATTCCTAACACTTATTCGTGTGCATTTGCTTTTGGTTTGGATTGATTTGGTGAATATTCCAATTTTTGGTGTTTTGAGTTCAATTCGTTAAAAATCCTAACTTTGATGTTTGAACATGTTTTTGGTGATGCATCGAGGAGCATATAGGGCGGGGTAGTCGATAGGCATAAACCCTTAGCGCCGTTGCACGAGCGAATGCAATTTGATCGAGTTTGCACCTCTTTTGAAAGAGGGCAGGGGAGTGCTGGCAACAGGTTCGGCCGACCGAGCCCCTGGGCCGGTAGACCGACCTACTACCCAGGCACTTCCTGCCTCTGTTTGGAAGTGCCGGTTACAGGCTTCGGCCGACCGAGCCCCTGGGTCGGTCGACCGACCTGGTGCCCCGAGCACTTCCAACCCCTGGTTCGGTCGACCGAGCTATGTGTCTGGCCGACCGACCTGGTGCATTTTTGCCTATTTTACCTAGTTGTTTGAATTTCCAACTTTAATCGATTCGTGTTGTTTCCTATGTGTTGTTATCATTTGTTATGACTTTGATGACTCCTTTTTAGGGATTTTTGAATATCCATTTGGATGGATTCTTTATCGGTTTCGTTGGGTTTTTATTCACATCTTCGTATGTGAATTTTAGTGATTGATTGTTCCTACAATCTTCTTTGTGATTTGTCACTTTAAAAATATAAAGGTTTCTATACTAGTAGTAAATATCAAAACTCTTTCTTCAAATGATTTCAACGCTATTTTAGTACAAAGCTCGTTTCTTGAACCGTTTTCCAATCTATTAGTATACACAAACCTTTACTTCATTCGCACGAGAAATCTAATTAAATGACTTAGTAAAACGAGTGGTATGAAACGCTTGCGTTTACTTCGTTGCTTAATTCTTGGACTTGTTCGATTGAATCTCTTGTGACAATTTTATAGTGGAGATCTACAGTTTGTTCGTAAATATTTGAGTTAAGCAAGTGGTTATGGGACATGAAGCTAAACTCATATATTTACTAGCCTAGTGTAATTGACACTTCTTGATGATCATGACGATCATTTTTGTGATTTAGACTAGCAATGTGCGATGTCTCTTTGTCTACGAGGGATCCTAAACCCCGTTTGTGTGAGTTTCAACTCACATATGTGGGGTAGCGCCCCATGGTCTTCGGGCCGTTCGTGTGTCAAAAATTAATGGCTAGCTACCATGAGATAGCGTCTCGTTCGTGTAATACATATGTTGGTGAGTTTTCATACTCCCGTTCGTGTGATAGGCCTCCCCCCTATTTTGTGTGATTTCTGGATTTCGTGTGTCGAATTTTGGAATTTTCTTCTTCACCTATTTTTGTGATTTCTATTGATATGATTTATCAATTTTTGTGCATAGGTGAATTCGTGTGTCATTGACTGGATTTCTTGAGATGATTTCTAGAATTTATGCTTCACCAATTTTCGTGATTTCCATTGATAAGTTTTATCAATATTTGTGTATTGGTGAATTTGTGTGTCATGGACTTTTGTGATTGACATTGATATGATCGTCAATATTTATGGTTTGGTGAACGAAATAAGGAGTATGACATTTCCTTTGATTCTTGTGAAGATTTGGTGATATTGATTAATCTCTTGTGATTCTCAATTACTTATATATATATCACAGCTTGGCATTGTGATTATTATGTGTTAAGTCATATCTCTTACTCTATAACGTTTCATCTGATATTTATAGTTAGACTGATCCGTTTATTATTTTCTTATTAAATAATACTCGGGTCAGACCGAGATGTTGCAGGTGCTTCTGCTTGACTTCTCTGCAGGGATCCATTACTCTGACCTTTTGCTTGCTACTTAGATTAGTAGTTTTTGTTGTATACTCTTGAGATATTGACTCATTGATGTATTCTTTTGTATAGCACATGTTGCTATTATTTTGTGTTATTGTGGATCTTTTTGACCACTACTCGGATATACACTTCCATGTGTTAATTATATAATCAAATCTTCTTCCGCCTTTGTGATATGAATTATTTGTGACTGGTTTATGTTATGTTTATTTCTGTATTTGTTTCCGAAGATATTACAACCACTGTGTAGTATCTTTGAGTTTGTGTCGGTATGTCGGATTTCCCTCTTGAAAAAGAAATGCATGTTATACTATCTGACATATCGATGCTCGCGCAAAGCAATTACACGGATGGTCGCTCCTCAACAGCCTTATTCTCCGTGGTAGTTGACAGCATTCACCGTAATGTTCTTGGCTAGCGTGTGTATAGAGGTGGGGCGTCACAGCTTGGTATCAGAGCCAAACTTCGGAACAATATAGAATAATTTAGCAAAGATCATTTCCTAAGTCTTTCTTAGGAGTTGTGCTTTAGGATTTAATTCGAGTCTTCGAACCGATTCATCCTATTTTCTTTTATGATTCCTTGTCTTGTCTATCAAGATTGCTTGATATTCAATTTGGTGAATAACCTTTTTCTTCTTCTTCTTTCTTTCTAAGGAAGAGAAATGTCTAGACCAGGCCGTCCCAGAGCCGTACCATCTAGCACTACGGCCCAGGATGGAGTTTTTATGACTGCTCAACAGCTTCTTGATTTAGTGACGAATGCTCAAGCAGCTGGAGCTAACCTGGAACCTACTCACCCAAAGTCGGGATTTGCACGCTTGTGCAGCGATTACACTAATTTGGGTGGGGAGCCATTCAAAGGTTCCGAAACTATTATTGAAGTACAGGCTTGGCTAAGGTCATGCGATCGAATTTTTTCTCGCATGAATCTTATTGACCTTCACCGAGTTCAGGTGGCCTCTAGTATGCTCCGAGAAAGAGCATTGGACTGGTACGAGCTTCTTATTTCTGAGATTAATGAAGCGGATCTCACCTGGGAGCAATTCTGGGAACGCTTCGAGTTGAAATTCGTACCAGAAGCTGAGAAGGTGACTTTGGCTCGCCGTTTTATAGACCTTGTTCAAGGTGAATCTTCCGTGGCAGATTATGTCGCGTCTTTTGAATCTCTCTCCAAATATGGGGTTGAATACATCAACACCCCATTGAAGAAAAATCAGAGGTTCGTCTATGGCTTAAACAAAAATCTCAAGAAGCCATTACTTCTAAAATTAGAAGTTTCTTTCGACCAACTCATTGATATCGCTCTTCGTCTTGAAGAGGCGGATAGGGAGAATGATGTTGAAGTGGTGGGTTCCAAACCAAACTTCAACAACAAGAAGAGGCCAAACAAATTCAAAGGCCCTTATCCCAATAAGAAAGGGAGGCAAGCAACTCCTGCTGAAAAGACGTTTTCCTCTACTGAAGGGAAATGCTATAATTGTAGTTCGAAGGACCATTATGCGAACAAGTGTCCCAAGTCTATCTCTTGTCGCTACTGCAAAGGTCCCGGTCATGTTATATCTTCATGCCCCAAGCTTCAGGGCAAGAAGGAGGGAAAGCTTAATGTTGCTCAAGCCCCTGGCAACACATCTCGTGGCCAAGGTATTTCTCATTCTATTCTGGATGGAATTATTTTATTTCGTGATCATCCTATTCGAGTTCTTTTTGATACGGATGCGTCCCATTCTTTTATATCAAAAGAACTTATTGATACTTTTTCTTTGAATGTTTTGTGTTTAATGACTTCTTTGAGAATTGCGAATCCGGTTGGTGGATCCGCAACAATCAGTTTATTGTGTAAAGATGTCGAGATTATTTTGTGTGATTTTCCTTTCCTAGCCGATTTGCATGTCTTGCGTTATTTAGGCTTTGGAATGATTTTGGGAATGGATTGGCTTAACCGTTATGAAGCACATATCCTATGTCCTGAGCGGACTATTCATCTTCGACATCCTCAATCTGTTAATCAGGTTTATGTTATTCTTAAAGGTTCGGATTCTGCTTTGGTTGCATCTTTATATTCTTTAAACCCTCGTGATGACGATGATGATGATGAGGGTGATATTATTTCTCTTATTCACGTCATTCGTGAATTTTCCGACATATTCGAGCCCGTTTTAGGATTACCACCTAAGCGAGCAATTGAGTTCAGAATTAATCTCATTCCTGGAGCTCAACCTATCACTCGCCCTCCTTATCGTATGTCCAATAAAGAAAGCGAGGAGATGCGTAAACAATTATCTGAATTGGAGACGAAGCAATTTATTTGCTCTAGTTCCTCGCCTTAGGGAGCTTCGGCTATTTTTGTGAAGAAATCCGATGGTACACTTAGGCTTTGCGTTGACTACCGCAAGCTTAATGATCTTACTATCAAAAATAAATATCCTTTACCTCGGATTGATGACCTATTTGATCAACTTAGTGGTGCTAGAGTCTTTTCGCAATTAGACTTAGCTACTGGATATCATCAGCTTTGTATTGCAGAGGATAGCATTCCTTTGACATCGTTCCGTACTCGTTATGGATCTTATGAATGGATTGTTATGCCATTTGGTTTAACGAATGCTCCGGCTTATTTCGTTGACCTTATGAATAGAGTTTTCAAAGACTTCCTCGATCGATTTGTTCTCATCTTTATTGATGATATTCTTGTGTATTCAAAAACCGAGGAGGAGCATGAAAATCATCTTCGGATTGTGTTGGAAACTCTTAGGAGTAATCAATTAAAAGCAAAATATTCTAAATGCCATTTTTGGCAATCTCGTGTGAAGTTTCTCGGTCATATTATTTCCGAATCCGGAATTTCCGTGGATCCTTCAAAGATTGAAGCGATTCAAGATTGGAAGAGACCGGAGAGTGTGACAGAGATTCGTAGTTTTCTCGGATTGGCGGGCTATTACCGCCGTTTTATTAAAGACTTTTCTAAGATTGCTGTGCCTCTCACTAGCTTAACGAAGAAAGGTGTTAAATACATTTGGTCGGACAAATGTGAAATGTCTTTTCAGAAACTAAAGGAACTTCTTTCTAATGCTCCTATTCTTGTTATCCCCGAGGGGAATCAAGATTTTGTTGTTTATACCGATGCTAGTCGCGTTGGTTTGGATTCCGTTCTTATGCAAAAAGAACGTGTTATTGCTTATGCTTTTAGGCAATTAAAGCCTGCTGAGACTAGATATGCCACTCATGATTTAGAGCTCGCGGCTATTGTTTTTGCTCTTCGGATTTGACGTCATTATCTTTTGGGAGATAAATTCGTTCTTTATACCGATCATAAATCTTTGAAGTATTTATTCTCTCAAAAGGAACTTAATTTGCGTCAACAGCGTTGGCTCGAATTTCTTGCACCATATGATCTTGGTATTCTTTACACTCCCGGTAAGGGTAATCGTGTCGCCGATGCTCTTAGCCGTAAACAACAAGCTGTTGTTTCTATGATGATATCCGAATGGAACGATCTCGAGATCTTATCCACTTGTGAGATTCGAGACCGCGTATCCGATTTATGCTCATCATTTGTTTTATGTAGCCTTGAGGCTCATCCTTCTCTTTTTGATCGCATTCTTGAAGCTCAAAAGCTAGATCCTGAATTGGCTCTTCTCGGCCAAAATATTAAGGATAAAATTGATATTGAAGGTTTGAAAGACTTTGATATCGATTCTCGTGGCGGCATTCGGAAATTTGGAAGACTTGTCGTGCCAAGTATTGGTGATCTTCGTAAAGATATTTTAGAAGATTCTCATTATTCTAAATTTACCATTCATCCCGGTAGTAATAAAATGTACGCGGATATGAAGCGACTTTATTATTGGGAGGGAATGAAACTTGACATTGCTAACTTCGTTAAGCGTTGCAAGACTTGCCAACTCGTTAAGGCCGAGCATCAAAGGCCCGGTGGGTTATTGCAACCTTTAGAAATTCCAATTTGGAAGTGGGACCAGATTTCCATGGATTTTATAGATTTCCTTCCCCGTTCTCGTTCGGGTCATGATAGCTTATGGGTGATTGTTGATAGACTTACTAAATCTGCCCATTTTATTCCCGTTCGGTCTAACCGAACCGTGCCTCTTTTGGCCAAACTTTTTATTAAAGAAATTGTTAAATTGCATGGAGTTCCTACTTCTATAGTTAGTGATCGTGATCCATTGTTTACTAGTGGATTTTGGAAGAGTCTTCAAAAAGCTTTGGGAACGAAGCTCAATTTTAGCACCGCTTATCATCCTCAGTCCGATGGACAAACTGAGCGTGTGAATCAAACTCTTGAAGATCTTCTTCGTGCTTGTGCTCTTGATTTTGGTGGAAGTTGGGAAGATTATATTTCACTTGTTGAATTTTCCTATAATAATAGCTTCCAATCTAGTATTGGTATGGCACCTTTTGAGGCACTCCACGGAAGGCCATGCCGATCTCCTTCTTGTTGGCTTGAGACCGGTGAGAAGCTGGTTTTAGGTCCAGATTTTATTCGTGATTCCACAGAAAAGATTGATCTTATTCGTCATAGGATGAAAGAAGCCCAGAGTAGACAAAAATCCTATGCCGATAATCGAAGAAGGAAATTAGAATTTTCTGTTGGAGATTCTGTTTTTATTCGTGTTTCACCAATGAAGGGTGTTGTACGTTTCAGTCGATCGGGAAAATTGGCGCCTCGATATATTGGGCCATTTCCTATCACTGAACGTATTGGTTCATGGCTTATCGCCTATCATTACCGGCTCAGTTTTCTGCTATGCATGACGTGTTTCACGTTTCTCAACTTCGGAAATGTCTTCGAGATTCCGATTCTATTCTTGAGCCCGGTGTTGTGGAAGAGATTGAAGTTTCGCCTAATTTAACTTATGAGCAACATCCTATTCGTATCATTGCTTCGGAGGTCAAATGACTTCAAAATAAAGATTTTCCGCTTGTTAAAGTTCAATGGTCTTCAAATCCTAAGGATTGTTCTCGGGAATCTAAAGAGTTCATCGAGCGAACACATCCTGACTTGCTTTCTCGTGCTCTTTGGGGTGAACTTCTTATTTCAAATTTCTTTTGTGTTGAATATGCTTTTATGGTTGTTACTACATATCTTCTTCTTAAATATTGCGTGGACGCAATTTCTTTAAGGAGGGAAGTCTGTAACAACCCGCATATTTATCGATTTTATATTTAAATATTTTATTTAAAATATTTTATCGTTAGTCGGATTTTAGTCCGAAAAGCTACTTTTTGCATACGGTCGATTAGGACTCGGGACCACTCCCATTGAGTTTAAAATGCCGTTTGCGACCTTTTTGAGTATAAGCTTCGATATGTTTGGAGAAAGTTGATTTTTGCAACTTTTCACTTTGGGTTTGGTTTTGGGCTCAGCCCTATGTTTAACTTATGCTCAAATCTGAGCCACTCTTCCCCACTCACCCTCATTCTCTTTTCAGTTCTAAGGCAATAATGGTGGGAGAGATTGGAAATTAAAACTCCAAAACCCTAGTTTTCTTTTGCAAATCAAATTCCTAGCTCCAAATTCAAGAGAACCCATTGGTAAGCATTCTCTTCTTCTTCTCCAACTTATTCTCTTACCAATTTCAAAAATTCCTAAGCCTAATTTTAGGAATGTTCTTGTTTTGAGCATAGATTCAAGCTCATTTGGGTTGTGTTGAAGAGAGGTTGATTCTCCTTTGCTTCTAAGCTTCTTTTTCGATCGTTTGGGTTCAAAGGTGGGATTTTTATCTCACATCTATGCTTATATTTATCTTCGAATGTTAGGTGTGAATTCCTAACACTTATTCGTGTGCATTTGCTTTTGGTTTGGATTGATTTGGTGAATATTCCAATTTTTGGTGTTTTGAGTTCAATTCGTTAAAAATCCTAACTTTGATGTTTGAACATGTTTTTGGTGATGCATCGAGGAGCATATAGGGCCGGGTAGTCGATAGGCATAAACCCTTAGCGCCGTTGCACGAGCGAATGCAATTTGATCGAGTTTGCACCTCTTTTGAAAGAGGGCAGGGGAGTGCTGGCAACAGGTTCGGCCGACCGAGCCCCTGGGCCGGTCGACCGACCTGCTACCCAGGCACTTCCTGCCTCTGTTTGGAAGTGCCGGTTATAGGCTTCGGCCGACCGAGCCCCTGGGCCGGTCGACCGACCTGGTGCCCCGAGCACTTCCAACCCCTGGTACGGTCGATCGAGCTTTGTGTCCGGCCGACCGACCTAGTGCATTTTTGCCTATTTTACCTAGGTGTTTGAATTTCCAACTTTAATCGATTCGTGTTGTTTCCTATGTGTTGTTATCATTTGTTATGACTTTGATGACTCCTTTTTAGGGATTTTTGAATATCCATTTGGATGGATTCTTTATCAGTTTCGTTGGGTTTTTATTCACATCTTCGTATGTGAATTTTAGTGATTGATTGTTCCTACAATCTTCTTTGTGATTTGTCACTTTAAAAATATAAAGGTTTCTATATTAGTAGTAAATATCAAAACTCTTTTTTCAAATGATTTCAACGCTATTTTAGTACAAAGCTCGTTTCTTGAACCGTTTTCCAATCTATTAGTATATACAAACCTTTACTTCATTCGCACGAGAAATCTAATTAAACGACTTAGTAAAACGAGTGGTATGAAACACTTGCGTTTACTTCGTTGCTTAATTCTTGGACTTGTTCGATTGAATCTCTTGTGACAATTTTATAGTGGAGATCTACAGTTTGTTCGTAAATATTTGAGTTAAGCAAGTGGTTATGGGACATGAAGCTAAACTCATATATTTACTAGCTTAGTGTAATTGACACTTCTTGATGATCATGACGATCATTTTTGTGATTTAGACTAGCAATGTGCGATGTCTCTTTGTCTACGAGGGATCCTAAACCCCGTTTGTGTGAGTTTCAACTCATATATGTGGGGTAGCGCCCCATGGTCTTCGGGCCGTTCATGTGTCAAAAATTAATTGCTAGCTACCATGAGATAGCGTCTCGTTCGTGTGATAGGCCTCCCCCCTATTTTGTGTGATTTCTGGATTTCGTGTGTCGAATTCTGGAATTTTCTTCTTCACCTATTTTTGTGATTTCTATTGATATGATTTATCAATTTTTGTGCATAGGTGAATTCGTGTGTCATTGACTGGATTTCTTGAGATGATTTCTAGAATTTATGTTTCACCAATTTTCGTGATTTCCATTGATAAGTTTTATCAATATTTGTGTATTGGTGAATTTGTGTGTCATGGACTTTTGTGATTGACATTGATATGATCGTCAATATTTATGGTTTGGTGAACGAAATAAGGAGTATGACATTTCCTTTGATTCTTGTGAAGATTTGGTGATATTGATTAATCTCTTGTGATTCTCAATTACTTATATATATATATCACAGCTTGGCATTGTGATTATTATGTGTTAAGTCATATCTCTTACTCTATAACGTTTCATCTGATATTTATAGTTAGACTGATCCGTTTATTATTTTCTTATTAAATAATACTCGGGTCAGACCGAGATGTTGCAGGTGCTTCTGCTTGACTTCTCTCTAGGGATCCATTACTCTGACCTTTTGCTTACTACTTAGATTAGTAGTTTTTGTTGTATACTCTTGAGATATTGACTCATTGATGTATTCTTTTGTATAGCACATGTTGCTATTATTTTGTGTTATTGTGGATCTTTTTGACCACTACTCTGATATACACTTCCATGTGTTAATTATATATTCATATCTTCTTCCGCCTTTGTGATATGAATTATCTATGACTGATTTATGTTATGTTTATTTCTGTATTTGTTTCCGAAGATATTACAGCCACTGTGTAGTAGCTTTGAGTTTGTGTCGGTATGTCGGATTTCCCTCTTGAAAAAGAAATGCATGTTATACTATCTGACATATCGATGTTCACGCAAAGCAATTACACGGATGGTCGCTCCTCAACAGCCTTATTCTCCGTGCTAGTTGACAGCATTCACCGTAATGTTCTTGGCTAGCGTGGGTATAGAGGTGGGGCGTCACACCGGGTTTTTACCATACGATAACCAAAACATTTATTTTCAATTCCTCTGATATTATAGTAGTGTCTATGTACAAATACTTATTCAAATAGCCGAAATTGTTACATTGATTAAATTCCAGCACAATAGCTATACAAAGTCCAATGAAGATTGGGTTTCCATCAATGGCAGGGCTGCTGGGTTACCGCCCGTCACAGTACGTGGTCTAGATCACTGTACTGAGTATCTACCCTGTTTCCCTGCTACACAAGATCGAAGCTACACCTTACTGGATAGTCCGAATAAGATCAGCCCGCAGTTGGGATCAACAACCGCCCACACAGCCGAATAAAAAGGGACATGTTGATAGGGATGACCTTGCCATAATTGGTTCCTAGCCACTTAGCCTTACTGCACCTCCGCTGTTTTAGCCATTCTCTGTTGATGAGGCTCGAGGCTATGTGCTACTTTTTTAGAACACATCTCACATAAAATGCTCATCGTCCTCCTGACGATGTTCTGATAGCATTCATCCATACAAGTCTGTTTCCGGTCCGAATGGAACCGAATGCACTACTCCTACTACATCCATTTTGGAATCACGCTCAGAATTAGTAGCGATTAGCCCTTGAAGTTCACTGCTGCACCTTCGACTCCAAGCTCTTGTCTTCCTCACGAAAACATTCAAACCGAATCAAAGTGGTTTTCGGGAAATTAATCCCGCTCCCGGTCTCTTCGAAACGATCAGCGCATTAGCCAATATTGATAGTCGGTTATTTAACTATCATATAACATCCACAAACAACCATCAGACCTTAATAATTCCCAAATTAATTATTTCAAAATATCTTCACAAGATATTTTCTACACTTCAACCCTTTGAAAATAGTTTTCAATCACTTTTTCTCTCACGGATTAAAATTCCACGCAATTGTTTATTTCCACTGAAATTCACCAAATCTTAATACTTTAGATTTTAAAATAATTTAAATCACTTATTCTAAAAATATATTTTAAAACATTTAAAATAAAAACTACTTAAAACACTTTATTTAAAATACTAGTTATGAAATTTTATAATAATTTCTCATGTAAAACTTAAGGAAAAACTAAATTTGAAATAAAAGTTATTTTATAACGTATAAATATTAAATAATTATCTTTCAAATCAAAATACTAGTTAATCCTTTAAAATAGTTTACTTGTATAATTAACTTAATAAATGTTTTCTTTTAAAAATTTTAAAACAACTAGATAATAATTTCTTTCTAAAACATTCTTTTAAAAACACTTTAAAACCTCTACTTATAATTGGAAATCTTCCCTTGAAAATATACTTAGCTTTTAAGGGAAATACACTTCCATTTCAGTATAACCCATAGAATCCTTATAATTTCAGCTCAATTTATCCCAATTTAATTTACATCTCAATCCCATAAATTCTTTCAACACTTTTAAAAATAGAACCACTTTTTATTTTTAAAATGCATTACCATCTCCTTAAAATCACATCAAAAATATATACTTAAAGTATTTACATTAAGGCTACTAAAATTACTTAAATAAAAATCATACTTAAGGAATTCTAAAAGAATCTCTTAGTAAAACTTAAACCAAAATTTCCTTTTATAATAAAGTTATTATATCAAATATTTATGTTAAAATTTCCTTTTAAAAAATCATAATACTAATTTACCTTTAAAAATAATTAACTACCATAATTAATTTAAACAAATATTTACTTTTCACTTAAAATAATTGAAATAATAAATTTTCTATAACATTCATAAACATTTTTTTTAAACCTTTAGTTTACACTTTGAAATTTTTTCCTTGAAAATATACTTAGTTTTCAGGAAAAATATACTTTCGAACTTTTGAAAATAAAATCACCTTTTTATTTTTTAAATGAATTGCACCTTTTCTTCTAAATTCCATCGGAATCTATACTCCCAATTTATCTAATGATAAATATTCCACCTCATTTATAAACCTAGTTTACAAATTTCCATTTCTCATTTTCCTTTAAATCATAGTTTCCAAAACACTAAATCGATTTCAAATCTATTTCCTGGTTTAAATCCACTTTAAAATTCATTACTCAATTTATCCCATTCCCAATAATTATTTACTTAATAATTTTCTTTTCATTTCCTTTAAAAATCCAAACTTATATATATTTCCATTTCTCAAAATACCAATATATATTCAGCCAAGCATTACATTCAATAATTTCAATCCCCTATATAATCAATATAATCTATCATAGATCATGAAATATATAACATCGTTGAATATAAAATAAATTCAACGTTTAGAGGAAACAGGTTCATCCAGTTGGATCCCTCCAACCTGTTTCCCTACATCCACAGATATTAGCACAATATAAAATATCAATCACACTTCGAGGTGGATATCGCGGTATATGGGGTCATCCGTTATTATGCGGGGCTCATTGGGTCTCATCCGCTACATAATGCGGGAATCAACCACTCTAATATATATATATATATATATATATATATATATATATATATATATAACATCACACCCAGTCAATTCAATCATTCAACCAATAATTTAAATTTAACTATTTAAATTTAAGTGGTAATCCAAATAAGTGAGATTAACACACCTTTGATTTTTTTGTAATCCCATTTCCATCTCAACATGTTTTCTTCACGATTTTGACCTTGTATAAACAGTTCACGATTTATTACTATTTGAATAAATCAAACAATTAATCACCATTTACTTATTTAGTTTTAACTAATGATTTGATTTAAACTAATTTTTCCTTGAAATCTTTAGTAACTAAAATAATTAAACAAGTTAATTGACCAGATAAATCACCCTAAACACATATTTTTTTTAATAAACTAGTAATTTTAAAATGTGTATCTGATATATATTTTTTCAAATTAAAACTACATATATGCTTATATAAAAATAAATTATAGATTTCAAAAATAAAATTTTTATATGAACTTCCAACATTTTAAAATTCCTAGTTATATTTCCCAAAACATTACCTATATATATTTATGTTTACATATTTTAAATTTTAACAGTAAGTTGATTGTACATTCTCAAAACTATATATACTCATATATATTCTGATTACAGTAAATAATATATTTATATATCCTAATTATCATTATGTGTATATGTATTAAATTAAATTTAAAACCAAAACTGCTACCTCACAACTTAATCAAAACTCGTCGCAGCCACAAGCCCTCCTCTCCCCGAATGCGACCTTCACCTTGCTTTCCATACATCAGCCTCTCCAACAACCACAAACCTACCATCCCCTCGATTGTTGCACACATACCCATGCGCGTACCTAACCACTCGTGCTCACGTCAGTTGATGGCTAAATCGGGCCGCCACTATAACCCTAAAACCATCGAAGCCACCCCACAATTCAACATCACCTCATCAATTGCGAACATACGGGCCTTTGATCCCACTCCCAAACCTCGCTGGCAGCATCGCGCATGAGCTTAACTCGTTCGTGATTTCATCGCGAATTCCCCCTGCTTGACTTCAGTTACAAGCCCGCTGTCATAGCCGCGTCGCCGAGTTTGAGAATGGCTCGCGAGAGTGCAAGCAACCCACGCACAAATTGATCGCATGTCGCACCCTCTATTTTCGTATTAGATTTGATTTTGCTATGCTGATTTGAGGAAAGTCATGATGTTTCATTTCTGCACTGAAGAAAAGAAGGAGGAACGAGGCTAGATTTCGTTTCTCTTTTATTTTTTTTGTTTTGATCTGTTCTTGTGTATTTTAAAAGAGAAGGGAGTGGACATGCTTTAACTGATGGAGAGGGAAGCATGTGGGAAAATATTTTCTACAGTGATATGAAAAAGTTCTGATGTGAAGGTTAATTTACCAGTCAAAGAAAGTATATTTTAAATTTAAATTTAAATTCAAATCGTCTCGAAATCGTGGCTCAAAACCTCGATCCTACGGAGGCATGCCGTCAATCGTTTATAGTGTTATACCCCTATAACGAACGCATTGGAAAAGATTTCGAGTCCAAATTCGATCGTATGAGGAAGATAGCTTTTTGGACCCAGTTATTATATTGAATTTTCGATAGAGATTTTTAGCGCGATTACATCTTGTATGGCTAAACGATAACTCCAAAATCTACGAAATTAGAAATTCGATAATAATACAATATTACGGATCCAATGGAAATGGTTTCCTCTAAATCCGAGATTGTGCCTCGGAAGGCTATTTTTAAATATCGATTTAAACGGTATATTTTCAAAACTGAACAAAACAATTTCAAATTTAAATTTAAAACTTCTATTATCTCTGGTATTATAAAATATAAATTTTACAAACCTTTGAAATATTTCTAACAAGCCTGAAAACCATGATTCACTATTTTACCCAATTTCCAATTATTAAATCCAACAACTAAATTATCCCATACTTAGTGATATTTGAAATTCAAGTTGAAAGTTAACTTTAATATTTACAATCAATTGAATATTCCAATTTCAAATATCCAAAACCCCCGGTCGTCACAAGCAATGTTAAAATTATTTAATAATTAAAATATTAAATAATGGATAATGGTTTACATGTAGATAAGCTAACCATAAAATGATCCTCTCATTTACAATTAAGTACATAGCCCTTCTTAATTTTCTACTACTTTTTTACATTTAACTCCATATAAATCATTTAAATAAATTCAATTATGTAATATTCATTAATTCATTTATAAATTCTTAAATAAAAAATTCAATATATATACAACATTCATACTGAAAGTAAAGTTTTTATTCATTCATATATAAAATGTATACATATAGGAAATTAATCCTCACGTAGATATGTAGTTAGCAAAGATTGAACATTCTGCCTTATATTTAAGTGTCGTATGTCATTTAATTCATAATTCATCTATTTCAATAAGTTTATCATGTACTACATAATAAAATTATAATTTTAACAACAATTCAAATATAAATATCACTTTTAATATCATTACCTTATGCAACGCAAATGTTATACACTATTTCTAATTCATGACAAGAGTTTTTGAAATCCTAGATCTCAATCATAAGATCTCTATTTTCCATCAAAAAACTAGGGCTGTTATGATAACAGTAAATTTACCATTATCATACCATTACCAGTCAATCGGTTACCATTTTAAAGTAAAGTCGGTATACCAGCATAATCGGTACGGTAACGATAAATTTACCATTTTTTACGATAAAACATCGGTAATATTTTTTCAAAGCCAGCGGTAATGGTAATTTACTATTCCATTCATAATACATTGATATTCATGTAAGATGTTGTATCATGACCATTTAGAAGAAAGAAAATAGTTCAATTTATTTTAGTAATTCAGTTCAAATAATAATAAATATACTTTTTTTCTATGTCCTTGATTAAGTGGCCCAATGAGATATATAATGAAGCATCAATCAGTGTAAAAATATATCAAATTATTTTTTTAGACAAATGGTAATTTACCATTACTAGTGTAACGGTTACCAGTTTATCAGTATAACAATCATCGGTATACCAGTCAATCGGTAATGGTTAAAATTTTAGTTTACCAGTAAAAACGGTACAGTAGCGGTATTTACAAAATGGTAAAGGTAACCATTACCATAACAGCACTACAAAAAAGCATCAAAATCGACATTGAGAAATTCTAAACAACATAAAGTCAAAATATATGTAAAAAAATGCAATCATGCACTTTAGTAGAAAAAAATAAAAAGTGAAAATTTGAACCCGTCCCTTATTTTTAAGGTCTAATATACAAAAAAACTCACATAAAACATGTTTTAAATTATATCTCTAAATTTTGTTCGATGATTTTAAAAAAATGAGCTTAGTCGCTTGTTGTTATGACCAAACTTTTTATTATTGAAAATGTGCAAATATTTGCTGTTTTGATTGCAAATATTTGCAAATTTTCATGATGAGAGTGATGTTTAACGCAAGCAGATCACTCATTTTGATATCTTGGGACTTTGAATCTATGGCTTTTAGAACCTTTGTTTAGAGCGTCATACCAACTGTCACTTGAACTAATGGTGTAGATCAAATATTTGTAGTTTGAACTGTAAATATTTGTATTTTATCTGAAATTAATAACATAAGTGTTTTTTAAAACCTATATTGTAAAAATTGGTTTTTAAAAGGACGATCGTGTACTTTGAAACTTAAAAGGGGAATTTCACAAAATGTTCTCAAAAAGAAATTCTAAAAGTATCAAATTAGCTTCCAAAAAATAAATCTTAAGTGCAAAATTTTGCTGATATATAAATAATACTTTTTAACCCTAAATATGTAGAAATAACAACAAAATAGGAAAATGTAGGTCTCTTGAAATTTTAGATAGTTAAAAACTACATAAAACTCCATGGAACTATCCAAATATGTGCAATTCTCAATTTTAAATAGATTTGTGTTTTTAATTAAATGTATCAAACTTGGGTCGAGTATCAATATGTTGCTAGGCATTCTGCAACTTCTTTAAACATCCTTAATAGATCTTCATACCGTTAACTCCCTCTTTGTTGTTGGACGAGGTCCTTCTCTCATCGATTTCTCTTCTTTGATGCTGCCTTCGGCTTTTGTTGCTACCATTTTTTTGTTTTCTCTATTTCATACATTCTAGTTTTTTCTAAGTATTTTAAGGAAGGTTTATTTTCTATTTTGTTTGTACGGGTTCATGAGAAAGAGTCGCCTATCAAAGTTGTTGATAGCTTCTTTTTTAAGTGTAGAATAAAATTACATTACTGCTTCCTCCTCGTAGAGGACCAATCATTTTTCTCACAAAATAAGTATCAGAATAAGGTGATATGTAGGTGAAAATTGGATCTTGGTAGATTTTGAAAGTTGTTAGCTACGTTATTGGAAAGTTAAGTCCTTCCGCTATATTTTTCTGAGCATAATGGTGCTATATTATTCAAGCGGAATACTCATTTTAATGGCTTAGCAATTTGAAATCACGACCTTTAAAAACTTAGTGTAAAATGCTATAGTACTTAGCACTTGAGCCAGTTGTCCTTCCGTTACATTATTAATTTACCATAGTCCTTCCGCTATAGTAACATTAGAAATAGGAAGCCAATAATATTTTCTTATAACGAAAAATCATTATTCAATATGATGTCAAATTGTTTAATATTAAGACATTAGATAAATTAGTGTACACCGATTAAAATTCTTATTTTGTTCGATGCTAGAGTATGACAGAATCTGTAAGATGCCACCTAAATTGCTAAGGCTACATGATGTACATAAAAGGTACATTAATTCTTTAAACTAATTGACGAATCAAGTCATTTTAAATGATTATTGAATTTCGCATAGAGTAATTTCTTTTTGTAAAAAGAGTATGGATACATAATGAATATTCTCACATTAAGAAAAGTCAGCTTCTACCATGGAAAAATCTATCTCAAATCTATTGCAAAATGTTTGCAATAGATTTGTGAAGGATAGTTCCTTCCCAACGTACATGGTGTGCTTGATCCATCACAAAAATAATTATGGAAAATCAATGAAATTTGAAACAAATTTGTAAAACTTAATTTTCTACAACATTAATAAGCAAGATGTGCATTGAACATGGTAATATTGTAAAATATAATATTTATACTTCTAATGTTAAAATTATAACTTTGTTATGCAACGTATGATAAGCTTAGTAAAGTAAATGAATTATAAATTAAAATTATTTTTATTGTTTATGTAATTTATGTTATGAAGCTTTATTTCTGTAAATTTTTCATTTTCCTTATAAAGAATATGGTATACATGTTGAAACAGACATATTTTAATGATTTATTAGACGAGTTACAATATTATTTAACGAGCCTTTTCTAAATATGCTAAATTTAAATTACATAATTAATTCGAATATATGGACTTAAAGATTAATAATAGGAAAGAATTCGGAAGTATTTTGTAAAAAATGTAGAAATATTATGTAGAGTTATTTGAATTTAGAAAGTAAATTTGTAATGCAGTTGTTATGGTAGAAATTAGCTAGGCAAGGCTAGCTATAGAAAGGGGAAGTAAAGCTAAAGTCAAAGCCATCGTCCTAGTAAAATCCACAAAGGCATTCCATCATATATTCAATGGGAACTACCATGCAAATTATATTAATGGTTATCCATTATTACAAAATTCTCAATTACAATTTTCCCTAATGACATTGATTCCTGATTCAAAGCTTTCTTTACAAAGTGGAAAAATATCGAAAATGAAGGGGATTAAGGACTTGAGAAATTCGACACTATTTTAGAGTGGGCTTACCTATTTATTTTAGAGAATTGGAGCTGTTAAATTTTAGACGTACAGCACCTCGTTGAGAGTCTATGGCCCATATTAATCCACATGGCACACCATCGAACATGACATGTAGCACACTTATTTGATGACAACCCTTGATTTAAGGTTATACCTGATCGTTCTCATAAAATCTTCCATGACGGCTCCAACTTTTGTTCCAAAATAGCACGCGATGGCTCCAACTCATCACGATGGCATAAATTTGTGATGGATCTTAGTTTGTGAATTTGGCACGTTAACGTCTTGAAAATATTTCACGATGGCCTAAATCGCATTTTTACTCTTATTTTAGGATTGCTTTTGATGAAATGTTAGAACTCCAAAAGTTATAGGCGATGGCTTCATTGAACATCTCGCAACGGATTCACTTTGTTAATGCGTAAGAAAACTTTCTTCGATGGCTTGGTTTAGAACATAGAGGACGATACATGAAGGCTTTATTGGACTTACCACAATGGTTCTTCTACTTTGTTAAGCGATGACTTTACAAACATTTCGTGACGGCTTTATCTTTAAAGCCATCATATAAAAGTGTCTTGCAATTTGTTATATAAGATTGTGAGGACCCGTTTCTTCATCTCTCGAAAATCGACATTAATACATACTCGATATTCACGTGCCACAAATCTAAGTGCCAGAGAAGCGGATTCTTATGGATAAGAAAGAAAAATACGAGCAGAACAGAATCTCACGTATATTATTTCAATATAAACTTTATAGTGGAAATTTAAATACATTTATCAGATTTAAAAATATGGACATTTATAAATTTCTATCCTTACAAATGCAAAATGCTATAGCACTAGAGTGTGGTGGAAATAGATAACAATCTTCAGAAGAATCTTCTAACTTCCTACTTCAAGCTCCATCCAGATTTCTTCTAACCTAAAGCTGATTACTAGGCTACCAGGGGAAAATTGGGGCACCTAAGTTTAAGAAAAGGGAAAAATAAACTCCAGGTCAACCATGGAACTCGTATGAGAACTCAAAATATGCGTTCTGAAAACAAAAAAGTATCTCATAAGACCACGCCACACATACACGCAGATCGAGTTTTTACCTTATCATAACTATATCGTTCTACATAAAAATATGAGATATTATTTTTAATGACATTCCTTTGAAATTTTTTGCAAGTAAACATATTAATCTTAGTAGAAATTATTACATTATAAAATTCCAGCATACCACCTTGTAATACAAGGCTTTCTATATCTAAAATCGTATAGGCTCTTATTTGAGAATGAGTTTCCAAACAAATGACTAGGTGAAGGGACTACCTTCCGACAGTACATTCTTAGAGGAATGTATCAAGGCCCAACTGATGGTCCTCTACCAACACAAGACCGACCTATCTCTTTCTAGAGAGTACCGAATATGTCATCACCCCGGTCGTTACCGACCTATCCGAGTGCACTCTAGCATACACCACATTAATTTAAACCCGAATGTCATAGCGGGTAGAAATATACCTAGAAGGGGATGATCATACCCTAATGGTTGTGAACTACCTAGACCTGCCGCATCTACCCTATTTTGGTCATTTTCGGGTGTGAGGCCTAAGGTAACAATTACCTTTATCATTGCACATCATCTTCCTTTGAATGCCAAACTGTCATCCCATGGTTACATAACTGATTTCTACAAACTCATAACTCCTAAGCTCATACGTCTCAGGAAAATATGTTAAGCTAAGAGAAGTTGCCTTCTCCGCTACCAAACAGATGATATGTTCATCAAGATCGCTTATGTAACTAGGAATGCAACATTAGACATTCGTCCATAGATGTTATCTAGGTATATGATAAATCGAAGGCACTAACACATCTTGTTGGAAATTCACCTTAGGATTAGTAGTGATTATTCCTTGCATCGGATCTTTCATAACGAAGAAACTACCACTACTATATGTATATTGGGAGTTTATCCCTAAATGATCAACAAGCAGTCCTTCAGTATGGAAATACCAAATATCGTATCCGTGTCTTCACCTAGAATACGTAAATCGGTTCGAAGTGGTGTTTGGATAAGAATCATCCAGATCCGACCCCGGTTCCATTGAACCAATCATAGATAAAAAGAGGTACTGTGAATAGGGAATCATCCTTTGATTGATTAAGTTATTTTTTCTTTCAAAATTTCTTCTAAAGATATATATTTCTAAAACATTCTTCCCAGTATATACGGAATCATTAAACCTCTATTATCAAATCATTTTATTATATAAAAATCATTTAATCTTGAAATAATTCCAAATCATTCCATTTTTTCTTAGGAAAATATTTCCAAATCATTTATTTAAATCTTAAAAAATATTTCCAAATATTTTTTTTAAAATGGATCAAAAACAATGTTATCAAGACATCATTTACTATAAATCTAAACCAATAAATTTAAATTATAGGAGTTAAATTAATTCCAAATCATTTCATTTAAATCTTAACAAAAATTTCTCAATTCAAAAACTCATAATTTTGATTGAGTTATAACCATGTTATCTTGTATGTTAATCCAAAACCTGTAATTATTAAGTGAGCAGAATCTATATAAATCATCTAATTCTACTCAATATCCATTCCAGTATTCAAAAATTACTGTGGGTAGAATAACGGTGAAATCGCCTTTTAAATTCCATAAATAGCACGAGTTCCCTTTTTGGGCTTTAACACCGAATACAAGAAGACCATCTCAATAAAATCCAAGTTGTTTAAATCTGGAAAATATTATTCTTTATTTTTTTGAAAATTTCGATCCAAGTAAATCAAATTTACTACCCCATCCATTGGGCCTGTCTTGATAGCCAGGGATAACAGGAAACTAGTTTTCCAAATCTAAGCCTAGACACTTTCTCTCTAACACTCATAACACGACTAAGTTTTTTGATCGACTCCAAACCATTAAACCTTTAATCATTTCATAAATCCTTCAAATTACCCTTAAAACACTTTACTAATCGCTTAAAAATATTTATAAAAGATTTGGAAAAGAACGGTTGCGTTTAAAACTATATTTCAAAAGTTATAAAAAAAGTGCTGAAGTGCTGTGGAAAGTGCTTTTAGGTTATATTGATCAAAATGAATTTTTATTAAAATCATTTTTAAAACATATATAAGATTTATTCCACATTTTAAAACATCATTTTCAAAGAAATCCAGTTTTGGATTTCGAATTGCAAAATCGAGATTTTTCAAAAAACTTGTTTTACTAATATTTCAAAATCTACTTACGGAATCTCGATTTTCTTTCTTTGTTGGAAAACTATGGATATAATAATTCAAAAAATTCTTATCTCAAAGAATTCTGAGCTATATTCCAACTTTTACACATGTTTGACTTTTATAACACAGAATCGTGGACTATAGTTATGCGACGTTCTTATTTTTAACTAAAATTTTCATTTCTTTTCAGACTTCACCAAAACACTTTCATATGTTTATAAAACATTTCAAATACATTTTAAGAGGTTTAACAATTCCATATACACCATTTCACTAATTCAAGGAAAGCGATTTCCTTTGTGCTTATCGACATGTATTTGCATGAGTTGCATATATATTCAACATTCATATGAAAACATCCAAACTTTATGATCAAAGCATATTAAACATCCATCGCAAACATCATATCATCATACAAAAATATAATAATAATAGTTTAGGATTTCTCACCTTGATTTCTCTATCGAAAAAAGGCTATAACTTCACTCACTCATGATCCGAGCTCACGAACCCCAACACCTTGCCTCCTAGTGTGCTAGCACATTCTATGCCAAAAGTGGTGCTCGGCCAATCATGGAAATGATTTGTTGGACTTTGGATTATTATTGAATTTACCAAATACTAGACCTAAAAATATGTCATTTTCTCTCGAATTTTTGGATATTCAACTCTCTAAATTTTGAAATGTGGTCAACATGAAAATTGTTGTAAATTCTTTTCTCTACGATTTCAACAAAAGAAACACTCAATTTAGATTTGTTTTTTGAAATTTATGATAGATAGGGTATTGTGGAATTCATAAAAACGAGATTCGAAAATACACGGTAAAAAGTGGTATTATGACATAGTTAGACAAAAAACTAGTAGAAGCGCTAAATATGAAATTTGTATAAACTGGAATTTAACATGGTTTGAAAAATAGGATTACTTCATTTGGATTGATTTTGGAGGAGTTATACTTGAATGAAAAGGAGGTATTTTCGACCATTAAAAATGGTCTAGAAAATGCTTTGGAGAAAAGGGAGTTCTCAACGTAGCTAACTTTAAAATGGGAAGAATTGGTCAACTATAAAGTTGTAGCCACTGAAATTTTGAAAGGTTTAGAAATAAATTTCCTCATTCGGTCTGATATGAGGAAATAGACTAGAGTGAAGAAAGTTATAAAATATGATGAGAGGGTGGACTATTTATGGCCAAAGGAAGAGTGTAAAAGAATCTACACACACATCATTACTTCGTGGCTTCTCTAATACACCTTCCCCCTCTCTAGGTATGACTATTATCACCCCCTCCATGTTCCCATCACTTCCATCCACTACATGTATGCATAAGTTGACTTATGTAAGCTTAAAGAGGAAGCTTACGTTAAATATCTTTGATTATTGTATTATATATGTATTTTTAAGTGTATATGTGTATATGTATGTATACATATTGTTAATCCATTTTTTGTCAAGGAAAGATATAGCTGGATTTTACCCAATAGACTTCACGGTTATCAGGGATGGGATATAATGGATTTGGATCAAATGGACGGATGGATAATCAACTATAGATGATAACATGAATCCAAGATCAAACATAGTCAATGGGTAAACAATGCAGGGTACTTGAAAGGAGGATATTGGCTTGAATAAAGAGGGATCGACATCCATGGTCTATAGGTGTCAGTAAGCCTCGATGGCTCGACAACCTGGCTAGGATCGAAATGTTTCATCGAGGATGGATCGGCATATTTCACTCAACAAGGCTTGGTAGGTTTTATTGAAGAGGGATCGGCATACTTTCATGTAGTAGGAGGGATCATACTTCATGGAGTAGGTTTTGGCATAGGTGACCAGAGCGACCAGTATGTTCCAATAACCTAGCAAGATAGAGGGATCGACATAGGTGATGGTAGGGTTCGGCATGGACGGTCAATAGAGGGGTCCGCATATCAGATGGGTCGGCCTACTTCAGCTCATAACAGAGGATTAATATAGGATGAATTGGTAAGCGATAACATCAAGGAATCGGCGTACATGGAGAGGACGACATATGTTAGAAAACCAAGGGTACTCTCGCATTCAACATTCAATAACTCGAGCTCCTTCGATCTAAACGGCATGAAACTTAGAGATTAGACATACTTTATCATAGGAAATCCTTCGTAGGAGTCATGACCCAAGAATCAACTAAGGAAGGGATTGGTACCGACCCCTCTCCTTTGGGCTTTGGGCCTAGCAACCCTTATGGAAAGCCCATACGGATAAGAGGCTCCTGTATCTAATGTTTCACCTATAAATACACCGAGCATGGCTCCAGAAAGTTTGGCGACTTCTCTTCATCTTCTATATAGGCAACACTCTGCCATTTTTACTCTCGAATTTCACAAACTTGTAACTGTAATTAGCAGTATAATCTAATAAAAGGAAAATCTTTAAAGTGGACATAGGCCAGAGTCAGCCGAACTACTATAAAAACCTATTGTTCTTGATTTCTGTTTTGATTTGCTTATTATTTTGATATATCCCTCTATTTTAATTTAGTTTCTTCATTTACTTCTCTACACAAACCCATTCTTTAGTGTTTGTGGATAATTTTGGCGCAAAATTTTTGATGCGTTCACTAAGAATTGACTTGCATACACGAATTCGAAAGCTAGGAGTTTGGATTTTAAAGCTTGGATAATTGGAACTAGAAAGTAATGGCTAGACAATCAACAAGGAGACAGATAATAGATATGAGCCTTGATGAAGGAAGTCAGGAGGTTTCCTCAGGAGCTAATCAAACTTCAATCTACATTACCAAAGACGAGATGGAAACGATGATGGATGCTATTCAGGAGAGGATGCTGAAGAGGTAGGAGGAGATGATGCAGAATCTACTCCGACAAATTGGACAGCCTTGTGCCATAGGAGTGGCAAGAATGCAAAACCAAGGAGTTGGAGCAATGGGAGCTACTGGAGTTGTGGGCCAAGGAGTCGAGGCTGCAGGAATCGTTGGAAAACAAAATTATGAAAACAGGGATGAAACTAATAGACAAAGGAATGGAGCAGTATAGCTGGGGGCAACCCCCTGCGAACCTAAAGGGGTTGGTACCGATCCTGAAGGGGTGGGAGCATGCCCTTGGGTCTAGTTGATCATGATGCTGGAGCACCTGCGATCAATCCTGTGGAGCTTGGTGACAATTGGAATTTGAATGATCGATCGGAGGAGTACATCGTGGAATTCCCTCGTGGACTCAAAGGGCAGATTGGGCATGATGATAGGAGACTCCTATTGGAAGAAAATGGCAGGTTTGTAGAGATGATTAGGCACGCAATGCATGGAGGTTTGGTGAACAGTGATCTCAAGGATGTCAATAGGAGTCCCTTCGCTCCTAATTTCAAGCAAGCTAGGAATCCATCAGAGTTTAAACTGCTAATGCTTGAGACGAATGATGGAAAAACAAATCCTGGTATTCATCTGGCAAGATACATAAGACACATGGAGATAATGGGGGCATCAGATAAAGTCATGGCATGGTGCTTCCCATTATACTCGATGGATATAGCTGCTCTATGGTTCGGGCAATAGAAAAGTGGCTTGATTAGCAAATGGATGGAATTGATTGAGAGATTTATGAGGCAGTTTAGGGTTCACATCTCAAGGGCCAAGAATGTGATGAGTTTAGCAATGCTGAAACAGAGGACCAGAGAGTTCCTGAGGAGTTTTCGGACACGATTTAATGACACAACGGCATCAGTGGATCATCCAGATCCATATATGGTTTTGATAGCAATTGTATCGAGAATTGCTAATGGCACAAAATTCAAGGATTCATTGGCGCGATATCCACCCATGGATCTCGTGGAGTTTTATAACGAAGTAGAAATATTTCTACGACAGGAAGATGCGTGAGCAAACAAACTGGAAGTGAATGTTGTGTAGAGTGAAGGATCATTAGGAGATGTAAACAAGAGGGATAAAGGCAAACAAAAATGAATGATGGCACGGGCGAGTCAAAGGGGAAGTGGAGAGAACAAAAATTCTCTTCTTATACGGATTTGACCGAATCTTTGGAAAGGATTTACTTTGTTACTCGGGGATGCCTTCAACATCAAAGGCCGACAATGAGGAAACCCTCCGAAATTGAGTGGGCGTCAAGGAAGCATGGCCTATTTCATTAACTGGTTGGGCACAATATAAATGACCGTAGGCATTTAAAGAATATCATTGAGGAGCATGTGAGGAATGGTCAATTATAACAATAAGTTAGGAATCAAGCTACGACGATGGAACAAGAGCAGCCACCGTCCACCTCGAACGTAAATGGCTGTGGGAAAAGGTATCATCGCCAACTTGTCATCAATTGATTGGGATGGAAAGTAATAAGTAATAAACTCCGCTGTAGTATGGCTAAATCACTTATACATGTAAGGGACAGAGGATGGTTACTAGGCATGCTCTGAGGTGATGAAGAACCGTAATGCTCGGGTTTGTGAAATTCTTATTTTCTTTGAACTTTGGTTTATTGCTTGTATAGAATTTTATTTTAAGGAGTTAGGGATGCTTAAGTCTTGATCAATGTAATAAATAATACAAGTCGCGGTTGATGCCTCGACCGGAGAGACGAGTCAATAACTGCAAGGTGTAAGTCCCTTCTCCCGAGAATGATAAGATGGGCTCATACACGGATCAAGTCATCAACTGGGGATCGAGGCCAGAGAAGGATACCCCTACGGATCAAGTCCTCGATTGAGGATCGAGGCTGAAGAAGGATACCTCCATGGATCAAGTCTTCGACCGAGGATCGAGGCCGGAGAAGGATACTGTAACATCCCAGTATTTTGTGATCATTTCTATTTATTTATTTTAATTATCTATTTATTTATTTTAATTATTTAAATGGAAACTCCTGATTTAAAAACTTTATTATATTATTAAAATGGATAAATTTTGTTATTTTAAAAGTATATTTTGATTTTTGTGTGAATTATAATTTCAACCTGAATAAATAGAATATTTCCATAAAATGTGGATTTTGGTCAATCTGGTCAAACTTTGACTTTTAAATTTAAAATTTAAATATTTGAATTCTTGAATTTTATATTTAATTATGAAAATAAATAAAATTTCAAGAATACTGCTTTTCGTTTCGTTGAAATCCGATTTATATTGTAAAAGTTATGCTTTTTACAATATTGTATGTAAATTGATTTATTTTTGTCTATCTTAATTTATATAAATAATATTTTTATTTGTCTAATATTGTTCTAGTTTGTATATATATATGTTATATGACATAATAGGTATATATTTTTATTCTAAAAATATAATGTTATAATTTTTCCAAAGCTTATTGTATTTTCTTTACAAATTTTTAAAACTTAGTTTCTCTTTCAAGCTATTTTCTTAATTAATTTATATTTATCCAAAATTTATTTTTTTATTTTTTTTGTAAATTATTTTGTTGTGTTTTAATTTTATTTATTTACATTTTTCATTTTTTTAAAATGCAAAAAGAAAATGGGAAATTTGAAGAGTTTTGAACCTTTCACATGCCATTGACTTTTCACCTCCTTTTTGCCTTTTCATTTTCAATCAACACTTCCATTCATTTGGGCCCACTACTTCCTCTCTTCGGTCGTATCTTCATTTTCATTTTCATTTTCATGCAAAGAAAAAAAGTTTCTCACCCAAAATTTTTGGCCATCAATTCTGAAGCAAAATTTGGTGATGCTTTTTCCACTTTTTCTTTTTTTCTTTCTTGTTTTATGTTATGCTTCACCTATATTACTCGGCATATTGCTCCTCCATCACCATAGCCACCTTCTCCACCACCACATTTGGCTGCCACCATCACCTACCCCACTGATGTAACATACAGCCTTTTCATACGCTTCAAATCGACACACGTGCCGATTCAAACCATACGGAAGGGTGGATTGTTATGGGGTAAATAAGAAAAACCGAGAAGGAAAAAAACAAAACAGAATCTCACAGTGGAGGGATAAAATATAATAATCAATATACAGTTCAAAAACTGATTTCAAAACATTTGATTCTTCTTTATACAATAAATATCAGAGTTCGATACCAATAAATATCAATGCAGCGGAATACGGTGTGTAGTGGAACCATATAGTATATAATAATAATAATAATAATAATAATAATAATAATAATAATAATGAAATCTTCGTCTTCTTCCTCCAGAAATAAAATCTTCAAATCCTGAAACGCTCGGACTGACTCGTGCGAATTGAAAAGACAAAACACTTGAGTCATAACTAAAAGATCTTATGTAAGTTAAATCAACAGAAATAAATATGAGTGCAGTAACTCAAGAGATGCTCGGGATTTACATCTCTTAAGGATCCATTAAACTATTTACTATATAGTATATTTCGCTATTATAATAGTGTCTAATTGTAAAATAAACTTACTTTTAAATAGTGTTAAGGGGTTACCCATATAGCCCTTAACACGCAATAGTCCCAGTAGTCCATCCAATATCGTAGTCCCTCCTGATTAGGAAGCCACCAGAGGATACCACACGGGCTACGGGAGAAAACCAAACTCGTACAAGGCGTGATAGGGTAGGTGACACGGCACAACTAGGCCATGCCAGGGTTGATATACCAATTACGCTTCTGGGTTGGTGGTAACGCGTAGCCGCAACTACCGCCCACCTCGAGCCACACCCCCAAATCAAAGAAATCAAAAGTGGCCACCGAATAAAACCAATGTCAGAATAGAATATCGAAGGGATGTGTATGATCAAAGGTGCTACCTCAATTAACCTGTCGATCGCTTCTATTTCAGCCACCTTATGCCAACTCACGGGAGTTCGGTCCACGTATTTACCTCAAAGGAAACGCCTCCACCATCCTACTTCATTCTGGAATCTCCACCGCGTACATGATTGTTGAAGTGGTTTTCGGGGTTGGCAGAGAGTATGACAACTTCCGATCCCGGTCTGTTCAACAACCAAACGTTATTATAACGCCGCGGTCTTTTCAAAATAATTTATACTTTAAAACCAGAATATAATATGCCTTCCAAAACCATATAAATAAGATATCATCTATATTTTTAAAACCCCAAATAAATATGATATCATTTTTATTTTATAAATATCCCTTTTCCCCAAAACCATAATATTTTCAAATATATATATCTTAAACCCAATAGCTTTGAAACAAAATTTATAATACTTAAATGGTTTATGTATTAAACCGCTTTGCATAACAAAATAGCTTTTTAAATTTCATAGATAAATTCCAATTATAGGTTTAAATTCCCAAATAAACCATTTCAATTTTCCATATATTTCAAAGCTTTAATTATTCCACCATTTCAAAACTTATTCTTTGATAATTTCATATATATCAAATTCAATTACTATTATTTAGATTTGAAATGTTTACTTAATAAATCAAATACCATTTAAGTAAAACCTTTAAATTTCCAATAACAGGATACTCTCAATTTAATCGACTTGATAATATTCATTTAAATCCACTTGATATTCATTTAAGTCCTCCAAACCAAAATCAAGTTATAAAGGTCATACCTTTTAAAACCCCAAATTAATTTAAATTTCAATTAAATTTTATTCTAGGAAAATTCTTAAATACCTTAGTTCAAAGCAAATCCATATTTATCTTCCAACATTTATTTTATTTAAGACATTATAAACTCCAACAATAAATTTAAATAAATACTTAACCGTATTATATCTAAATAAAATTTAACTTTTATTTTTAAACTTCCTTTATTCTTTAAACCGAATTTATACATAGCTTAAATTCAAGCGTTTAACTATATATAAAAATAATATTTGAAAATATCAAAAATCAATATCCATTAAACCATATTCTTTCCAAAACCATAGAAAATCATTTCAAAAATTATTTTATATTTATATACCGCGGTGCCTGTATAAAATTTTCTATCCTATGGTCAAATGATTCGGATATTTATCGTTTCAATCCGTAATTCAAAATAGAAATTACGGTTATATATCATTTCAAACCGCAATCCCGAATGAAATGAAAATGCATAATAACTTGCAGTTTATAACAATATAAGTACAACATCCATTCATCCAAAAATCAACCATCAATCATTTACCATTTATCACAATCATCATCCAAATTCAAACAATACATCAATATATAACAGGTGATAATAACAGGTATCAACTATCAGTTTATATTCAAAAATAAATTATAACTTTTTAACAGGCAGTTTCCATAAAAATGAATAACAATTTAACTGGCAGTTAATATGCAATAATGAATTAAATAACAAGTTGATTAAATAAATGCAAATTAACTGAGACAATGATGAAATATATGCCAATCAGCTATAAATAAATTTCAAATCACATCATATATCAATTTAACAAACATAAGAAATTTTAGAAGTTGTGAGTGGGCTAAAACACTCACCTTTTGAATTTAAATTGAATTTAAATCCAATTTAAATCCAAAAATTTGACCGTCTCAGAATTCATCCAAACCAACGTCATAAAGTCTGGAATTTCAATACGATCCTAACAAAAAAAATCGCGTGTGAAACGGAGTTCGTATGTAAGAGTTATAGCGATTATTGTGATTGAAATTCAAAAAAATAAAAAAAATGAAAAAGAACACATACACTCTATGCCACGTCATCAACGTTCCCTCCCCCGTTACACGCACGCGCCCATACGCAGGTACCCAAACTCGCCCAGTCAACCGTGATTTTGACTGAAAAATCCATGCACCTCCGTCCGCCGCTAGCCACGGCACCACCGCCTATGAAATCGCCTCGTCCCCCTCTACCTTCGGCCTGAGGCCGCCGGCCTCTGGTGTCACATAGATCGCCCCGCCGCCATGTGAAAAACGGTGATTTTGAACCCTAAAACGCCAATTCCGGCCACCACGCTTCGATTCAAGTCAAACGACCACCACCATCTCGAAGCCCACGACGAGCTCTACAATACCCAGAAACCGATTTCTCAATTGTCTCCCCAAACAAAAACGCCCAATTTGACTTTGACCGCAATTTCTGATCAATCCGGTCACTATCTCGAAAAATGAACAGCAGATCTAGGTTCGTATCATTGAGATCTTTGATATAATTTTTTTTCAAATTTTTCTGAGGAGTTTGTATTTTTGACTTTGATTTTGAAATGGAATTGGATCTGGATTTTTTTTTCCATTGAGGAGGAGAAGGAATAGAATGAATTTACGTACAAACAAATAAGAATTAGGGAGCCTAGGGTTTATAGCAGGATATATGTAGAGAAAGTTGAAATAGAATAAATGGATCGGGTTGAATACGGGCTAACGACAAAGTGGCCCAAAAAGCCCGTTTCGACTCCGGAACGAAATTGGGTCAACCCATATATCAAATTAGATGTTTTAAAATATTTTAAACGCAATGGAAAATGTTTCAAGTCCTAATTCCGTCATATGAAGAAGTTATGCTAAAAACAATATTTTCCAAATTAATTTCAATTGATTTCAATTGTGTTTATTTCAAGGCGTTTCGAGTCCGTACGATCAAACGACAAGTACGATCGCTACGAAACATGAAGCCATACAATAATTCACCGTTACGGATCCGATGAAACTGGTTTCGTCGAAATCCAAGTCCGTGGCCAAAATGGCCATTTTTATATTAATTAAAAAATAAAAAATAAAATCAATTAAATCCAATTTGTAAATTTCACTTCTATAGCTGGAAATGTTATCACTTTTATTTTCTTAATCATTCACATTAATTAAACCAAATTTAGATGTAAATTTAGAGTTAATTAATTTATACATTTTAGCGTTAAATTTTTAGTTTCACTATATTCACAAATTGTGATTTAAATTTGCAAAAATTCCATTGAATTCACTATTCATTCTTATTATTCAATTCATCAATGTCAAATGGAGGAAATTAACATTGGGTTCAAAGCTATTACATAAATATTCTCCAATTTCAACTAAATTTTCAATTAAGAAAAAAAATTAAATATTAAATATCATTAATTTGAAATAAATCCAATTATTGAATTTTAAATTTCAATAAGTTAATAAACCTTGCTTTAAATTCTTTAAATCAATCAATGGTCATATTAAAATTAGAATTAGCATTAATTACATCTGATAAAATTACCCCTTTTCAATGACAGATCACATCTACTCCAACTGCACCAATTAAGTCAATTAATTGTAATTGATTTCACATTAGATGTTATTAATTAAATTGAAATCTCAATAAATTCGTCTATTGTTTTAAAATCTTGCTATTCAATAAATTGACATTTTGTGGGTATAATTAACATTGAATCATATTACACTTCATTAATGTGTTTATAAATTTACTTCCAATTAACGTTCTACTTAATTTCCTTTGATTGCAAATTGATTTCCAATTTTTAATTAATAGCCTAAATAAATATGTAACACGTAAAATTCGATACCACTAACTTTTTATTTCAATAAAAAGTTTATTGCTTACAAAAAATGTTACCCATTTTATTAATTATTATTTCCGAATATACAGAAGTTGTCAACTATATACATTTGTTAAAATTAGAAACCCAATTAATTCATATATTCATACAATACTTACCTTTATTTACTAAAATAAAATCCCATTCCCAAATATAACAGTTACAACAAATTAATAGAATAGTTAAATAGTAACTTACGACTGTTACTATTTCTTTGATTCATTAATTATAATTAACATCCTCAATAACTTCATTTACTTGGTCTCATGCATTCTATTACACAAATTTCCACCTTGCACATAAATTTTACGTTACTATTTAAATTTGCATTCACTCTTTCCGTTATTATATTAATTGAATTCCATTCTAGTTAATATTTTTGTTAATGATTCACTAATTCAACATTTCCATTTGTTGCTTATGTTAAACTTATAACCAAGTAAGACAATTTACATTATTTTCAATTAATTTCAATTTTATTCTAAATTGTAAATTTTATTACAATTGCTACATCTAATTTCTAACATTATATCACATCCCCATAAATGTAACATTTATTTATTTTTACCAAAATTTATTTCCAATTTCAACCACAAATTAAACATGTAACTTATAGTAATTATAACATTTGTACCTAAGTGCACAATTTACGCTATTTCACTTTAATTGATTTTACTTCAATCGTCAACAATTGATTGTTACAATCCATCCTTAAACTTTTATTTCGATATAAATTATAACATTTTATTTCCTTTCTAAGATTTAATTACAAAATCCAATTAAATTAACTCATTTATTTACCAAAATTTACGGGTCGTTACACTCTCCCCCACTCAAAACTTTTCGTCTCTGAAAAGGAAAGAAGGGAAAAGAAGGATTAAGAAATCAACATATCTTATTCAAAATATTAACTTTATAAACAACTAAATTTACAAAATTAATTACTTAAAATAAGAAACACAAATTTATAACTATTAAACCTCTTATACTCAAATTAATAAAATTTGAAAACATTTTCAAAAAATTTCTAAGTCTAAAATTTACGGAAAATTTCGGTAGAATCTCCTTTGTACGGGGAGGCTCGGGAGAAAATATAATATCAAATGTAATAATATATAACATATACTTTCCAAACTAATATATATCCCCACATGGGAAAATAATATAATAGCGCTATAAAACCGTAATCCGTGAACGTACCTATTTGTTGGGCACTTAACGCTTATATTACAAAACCAAATGCAGTAGCAATTGCTTCCATAACCTGTATTTTGCTTATAAAATCTAATAAGGGTTAGAAATTATATGAATGAAATATTTAAGTTGTTCAACCACAAACAAACAATCAATTCAACAACCAATTGCAACAAACCACATACAACCATCACATAGAATCAATAAAATCAATCATTCACTCATATCAACCAAAGCAAATAGTGGTTCGGGTTTAAAACTTTAACTTGTACAGAATGCAAAATAAACTACTAAGCGCATCATTTACTCAACAGCCTCTGATGAAGCTAAATAGATTATTCATACATCCAACATTTTTAAAGTATCCTTACCCAAACAATCATAAATCAAAATAAACATCAACAAATTTCAAACAACAGGTTAATTTCATTTCATACTATTGTTGTTTGATTTCTTCTTCATTCATATAATGGTTCATCTTTTTATTTTACATTTATTTCTTGCAGATTTTCATTTATTTTATTCATTTCCAACAAAGTCTCATTTTCACTTTTTCATCTCATGAAATTTTCTTCTATTTTATTACGCTTATTTATTCATTGCTTATTTTAAAAATAAATGCCTTCAACACTTACTTAAGTTTATTATCATTTATTTATAATACTTACATTTCTATTATATTTTATCATAGTACATTTCAATTATAACTTAAATTTATAACCATTTCAACATCAAATTCTATTTTATTAAAGAAATTCATTGAACACCTTCATTCATAAGTTTACTTGTACAACTTCCATTATTTTCTCATTAACATTTCAACTTTTTACATCTTTTGGTAAGTTATATATTTTAAAGAAAATGAAACTTATACAAGTTTACCTCATCTTTTAATTAAATTTAATGTTCAATAATATTATTCTTTGTTTCATAGGTTACAGTTCAAATTTCCTTTAATTTCATTCATAACGTAGCATTAAATTCCTTATTTTAATTTATTAATTACCTACGTTCCAATTCACTCCAGTAACTGAAACTATTAATAAATGGAAACTTAAGAATTAAATACTGGGTTTTATTCAAAATCATTTAAAATAATAGATAAATGTATATACTTACACTTTATATATCCAATTATATTTAAAACAATTAAAAATTTATATTTGTTTATCAAAAATGGATCTGCAGTAAACCACTACAGTGGCCTTCCCACTTCGAAACTCGAAAATGAATGTCGATGATGCGTGCACTCATCACCGAAATTATTTTCCAACGACAGAGAGAGGAGTACAGAACCTATTTCTTTTCCAAATTTCTTTATAAAACATTTATTTCAAATTATATTGAAATATTTATATCAAAAAATACTTCTAAATAATATTATTATATTTCAAAATCCTTTGAAAGTAATTTTCAAAATCCCTGACTTAAGTTCCAAAATTTCCATATTCATTGATTTTATTTTCTATCTCATTTTACTTATTATTTTTAAAATTTTATTACCTAACAACCAATATAACACAACCAAATATGACCTTTATAAAATTTACTTTATATATAGAAAATATAATAGGCAAAATTATTTCATTCACCTATAATAAAACAAATATTGTGTCGGTCTGTCCTATTAAGTGCTTAGAAATCCCTATTGATGTCATAGCGTCCTATGCATCAACCAGAATTTATAAATACAAAACGGAACAGACTAACACAATATTAAAACCTTTTTATATACTAACAAATACGCTCTCTCACATATATACACTCAGCGACTCACCATAGGGTATTACCACCCTATTAACAAAGAGACGGACCCCACAAACCTAAGATTTATCGCTAAACCTGGCTCTGATACCAGATGTAACATCCAGCCTTTTCGTACGCTTCAAATCGACACACGTGCCGATTCAAACCATACGGAAGGGCGGATTGTTATAGGGTAAATAAGAAAAACAGAGAAGGAAAAAACAAAACTGTAACGACCCGAAATTTTCGAAGCCGAAAATTCCAGATAGTTATGAAAAGAAGAAAGAGATAGAAGAAGAAGAACAGAAACAACAACAACTCACATTCGCAGTGGATAAAATATAATAATAAATGATAACAGTTTACAAAAGGATACTACAACTGTCGATTATATTTTAATACATCAGAGTTTCACATATACACAGTAACTGAATATACACAATTATCATCTCACAGATTTACAATAATATAACACACCGGAAATACTCTACACATTCCTGCCATCTGAATCGCCTCCTAAGCCCCAGAACGTCCTTACCTGAAAATCTGTAATACTCGGTCTGACCCGAGCATTACCCCAAAGTAACACCCGGGTCAGGCTGGAAACCAGCGTGAGTAAACCCAATTAACATGAAATACCAAAGCAATAACTCATATAAAACCCGGGTAACTCAAACTAAATTTACAAGTCATAGATTGTTATAGACATAACTTATTTTCAAATTTAGTTTTCCAAGTGTCCAAATTTTAGATCTAATAATCCAAAACATTTAAATCCAACCATTCAAACCTATCAATTTCTCATATTAATTTATAAGAAATTCAAAGTGGTTTTGGGTATCTCCCAATACCTGATCCCTGCCTCTTCGAGTCCCCTGTCATCTAAACCCAAGTTATCCAAATGGAATACACAACAATTCATATCAGAGATATCAACTCATTCAAAACACCCTATACCATTCAATCATCCATAAGCAAAACTTGATCACACAAGTCAATTCAATTTATTCAAATTGAATTTAAATTACTGCTGACTGATTTACTAATCTCATCCACTTAGGTTTCTCCATCAAAAATTAATTGATTTCAAATCAATTAATTCATCATCCTATCATTTTCATCTAAATTAATCGCCCGGATTAATTATCCTTCAATTTTATTGAAGAATTTAACTTTACTCCATTCCACGATGTTAATTATTTACCAAAATCATTAAGAACTCTTTAATTGCCTCATAAATTAATTAACTATATTAATTTCATTTATCCTTAATTACTTATATTAATTAATTTCTCGTAAGTCACTGATTATGGATTAATTAATCTTAATTTATCAATCTTTTATTACGTCATTGATTATATAAATTATGATTTCCCATTTACCTTTCAGTTTATCCTAATCTAATTTAATTACGTTAAATAATTAATCATTTATTAAACCATACATATTAATCACTTTTGATTTACCTCTACCATTAATTATCTACCTTGTTATTTACTTCATTAATAAATTAATTATGCCTTAATTAATTATCTTAAGTAACCTCTTGATTAATTTCACAAAGTAATTATATTGATTAATTATATTAAGTAATTGCCTATCAATCCATCCATTGATTATTCTAAGTTAATTAGACTTAAAAATTTAACTTAAACTTCAATTAATACAAACCCTTAATTACTAAATTAATCAACCCAAATCATCAATTAATTGAATTAATTAATTATCCATTTTAATTACCCTACTATTTTAATAAATCACAACCATCAAGCCCATATTGACTTTAAAACGAAACCATTTTCTTATTTATGATTTAAGTTTAACAATTTAAAAACCCAAATACTTCGAGTCTAGCAACAATTAACTCGAGAACCCACCACAATCCAAAGTCACATCATTACCAGTGCACACCCAATCAATTTAACCATTCAATCAATTTTTTAAATTCAACCATTTAAATTTAAATAATAAATCCAATAGAGTGAGATTTACTCACCTTTGCTTTTACTGTTTGCAATCCATTCCAAACTGGCTTGATCCCATGATTTAAAACCTTGAATAATCATTATGATTTTATTAATAGTTGAATTAATTAAACAATTAATTTCCGTAAAATGAATTTATTCCAACTTAATAATTTAAATTTGGACTAGTATGTTTCCCCCTTTACAAAAAAATAAAATAAATTTTCCTATCCTTTTATCCCAACATCTTATACATATTTAAATTGAAAGCTATATGTGCATTTAAATTTATATCAATTTCTGTTCTCTACCATACATATATATTTAAATTGAGAAAAACTAATTTATACCTCGGTACCCCACTCCCGATCGAAAGCAGCACTCACGCGAAGGTCAGCGACCATCCAAACCTCACGCTGCCTTGCTTCTGCCACAACTTCTTCCAGATTTTGCCACTAAAGCTCATCGTCTGAGGCTCGTGACAACTGCCCCACTCCATCGTGACACTGCCGCAACCACCCAATCGCCTCCGCCATACTTGTTGACCGCATGAAGACGAGACCGAGCCTCCACTTCATCGAACAGCCCTCTCTCAGCCGCCACGAACCCTAACTACCCTTCGCGATTCGATCGCTACTCGATCAAGCAACTCGAGACCTCGTCGCGACATCTATCCACCACTGCGAAGACCAAAAACCCACGCGCTCAACTTCCCCAATCGCTTAACTGTTGATGCTCGGCCATTGATGGACGAATGAATTGATTTTTGATTGTTGATTATGGTCGAATCAATTAGAAGAGAACGAAAGAGGCGCGATTCTTATTAGTAGCCAATCTCCTTTTCTTTTTTTATAAGCTTGGTTTTCTGTTTGAAGGTAAAAGAGGAAGACGGAAAACAAATATCGATTTGAGTGAATAGCTTCCAGAGTATGCTTGTTGACTTATATAAAAAATATATCGTGTATGGTTAAAAATATCCTTGATTTTAAATTTTATTATATTACAAAACTTCAAAACGTCTCGTTAATCGCCATTTTAAAATTTTGAACTCTTCTTAAGGAATGCCGCGAGGCGATTATAAAGCTTTACCCGTATTCCGAACACAAAGAAACGTGTTTCGAAAGTTAATTCGATCATATTCACGAGTTACGGAAGTAAACAATCAATTTTAAATTAAATCGATTAAAATAATTTCTAAGCGTTATGAGCCGCCACGGTCAAATGACAAATCCAATTGCTACGAAAATTGAAATACGATAATAACTAACTATTACGGATTCAATGGAACTGGTTTCGTCGAATTCCGAGACTGTGCCTCGGAAGGCTATTTTTTTTAAATTCAATTTAAACGATAAAATTTCCAAACTGAACAAATTACCCTTAATTAAATTTCAACCATTCTATTATCTTCAGTAACATCGTTATAAAATTTTATAAGCCTTCAAATTATTTAAACAGGCTTAGAAATTTCAGATTCAACAATTTACCCAATTTTCAATTATTAAATTCAATATTTAAACTATATAATTCAGTAATTTAATTATCAAGTAAATATTGATATTCGGAATTCAAGTTAAAATTAACCTTTAAATATTTAAAATCAATTTATTATTCCAATTTAAATTGTTAAAATTTCCGGGTCGTAACATTCCTCCTCCCTTAAAAGAATTTCGTCCCCAAAATTACTAGATAGGAAGAATGGTCCAATACCCGTTTTCCTTCCTCCAAAACTCACAATTCAACATTCTACCAGCTATCTTTTATTAAAGTCCCACTGTCACCTTAACCAACTTCCCAAAACCTCTATAGTTTCCAACATCATTAATTTACTTCACTTATTCAAGTTTAAATTTAAAATCAAATATTGAATTATCAAAATTTTCTCAAATTTTTTTCTAACTTTCTAAATTCCCGAAATTTTTTGACAGCGTCTCCTTTGCGCGGCTAGCTCGGTACTACTACTAAAGGCCTCTACGGGCTCCCAAATTCCAAAAAGAAAACAAAAAGCCAAGTGGCTACATCAAAAACCCAATCCAATTTCATCTAGAAATTAAATACGTACCTTTTTGTCGGGCAATACGAATTAATCTTTTGGAATCAAATCCAATTTTCTTTTCCCCTTTTAATACCTGCATATCTTGTTTAGCAACAATATTCAATTGAAACTTTACAAATCATTTTATACATTCTCTTATATAGGTTTCATACCTATTTCAAATTAGTCTTTCCCATTTTCATATGAATTCAATTCATCTTTAATTTGAGCAATGAATTTTAACTTTCATTTATAACTGATTCATAGTAGTTTCATCTACTAATTTACTTTAAATTCCAATTTGAAATTGTTTGTCGTTAATAAAAAATTTCTCAAAAATTTTCTTACTCCCAAAATTTCGGAAATTTTTTGACAGAGTCTCCTTTGTATGGAGGAGCTTTTGCAATTTGACAAGAGATATAAATATATATACATCGACCCACACGGTCGGAAAAAGCAAAAACAGTTCATATTTCCTATTTTTATTGCGTAGGCGTACCTTATTTAGCATTTTAAGCAAGCAGCTCATTAATTCTAAGCCTTCAGGTACCTGTACTTACTCAATTTAAATATGTAAGTGCCATATATAGAGAATTTATTAACATTCTACCTACTTTCAATAGCTAAACATATACATTACTAAACATCAAGCACCAAACACTTCCCATAAACAATTTATATGCTTTAAAGCTAATTCAATTTTTTTTCCAACCAATTCATATATCGTTTCATTCAAGTTTTAATGGTTCACAACTCAATTTCTGACATTCCATTGATTTATAATCCAAACAAGCTCATATTCTCTTCAAATGATTTAGAATCAAATTTATTTAATCTCTATTAACTCATAGAATTTAATTACTTTGGTTTACGCCAAACAACAATTATTGTTATGCGATCTCGACGATATTCGGTTAATAAAGTATATATTTTAGTTTATAACTATTTCAAATTAATTTCACATTCTGAATTTAATTTAATTTCATTTCTAATTTATTAACCAATCATTTATTTAGATCAACACATTCCATTCTTGTATACTTCTAACCGTTCCCAAATTAATTCAATCCAAGCTTTTATTTAATGGGCTTTCACTCTTATTCGAAGCCAAGCTTCCATAAATTTTAAACTTAAGTTAATTTACTTTAATTTATTCCAACATCAAACTTAAGTTTACTTTTATTTGGTTCTCATTTAAATTTAGTTAGCCCATCTTTTTTTTAAAATTTTAATTTTAATTCACCTTCTCAATTTCCAAAATAATATACAAGCACATACTTAACTCATTTATACTTTCAAATTAATATGCCACTGAACTTAAGTTCGGTCTGATAATCCAATTCCAATCACCACTTTGATTTAGTTTTTATTTAATCAGACTTCATCCATTTATTATTTAACTTAATTAACCCATTTTAAAGTTTTTTTTAAATTCAATTACTTAATTCGTTATCGAATTTATTTTATTAATACAAGGCTATTCTCAATTTATTTCTATTCACTTGGGTTTTGCTTTGCAACTTAAACCATTTCTATCACAATCACTTCTCTTATATCCAATTTACTTGCAAATTTCATTAAATATTATTCAAATCACCTTTGGATTTTATTTGTAATTCAAACCATCACATTTTTCAATCCAACTCTATTTTATTTTACAACATCTCCTCTCATTTAATTCATTATCTAATCTAAGTCGAATTCTATTTAAAATTCGAATTCATCCCCAAACCCATTAACAACTTACAATCCATTTATTTTCCCACGTTAAATTTTATTAATATCCTCAATCAAATAATTATTTAGCCAATTAGTTTACTTTCAACTTCTAAATCAATATTCGATTTTAATTACAAATTCACTTCATTAAAATTCCAGTTTGGATTTCCTTAATTTTCCAAAATTCCAACACTTTATTTAAAAAATTTATAAATGCTTTTAAATTCATATCATACTATTATTAAATAACTCTTTACAAAAATACTTCTTATAACTCGATGTCTCAACCAGTCCATCCTTGTTCCCACAAAAATTCAGTCATACGTTGATCAGGCGTAGCACTGAAAATCTATAAGTACTTGGTAAACCCGTGTTAGCCACCCAGTGAAAATACTTGAAAAATAATTTTATTGAAAATATTGAAAGCATTTTGAAATAGGGGAAATATCTTTGGTGAGAACGCTCTGGAAATCATCACCCCCATCCATGGTCACAGTTACATCCAGGGTTGCGTTGCCGTCACATCAAAAGTCCATGTAACTGCAGGCTCTTCGCGGCCTCTCAATTACGCCATGGATCCCACACAACAGATCACAGTTACATCCAGGGTCACGTTGTCTTCGCAGCAAAAGTCCATGCAACTGCAAGCTCTCAGCGGCCTCTGATTTTCGCTGTCAAAATGAAACCTCTCCACTCCTACATAGGTCGCAGTCTTCCGATATAAAATCAAACGCAGACTGTTGGCTCTCAATGGCACACACGACTTTCGCTATGTTATACTATAGGTCGCAGTTACATCCTAGGTTACGTTGTCATCGCAGCAAAAATCCATGTGACCGTTGGCTCTCAAACAGCGGCACACACGCCTTTCGCTATGGTATACTCAACTCATAATCCTCAGGAACTAGTTTTGTCCGGACTCCTCACAGGATCAACTTTAGAACCCCCTTGGGGCTCAAGGCAGTACCACCCGGTGGCACTCTAGAGCAGTTCATTTCAAGGGAGCGCCTTTTTCCTCAGAGCCATCATCAAAACACATTATACTATACATATATAGTATCTTTCAAATCATTCACCTAGTATGATATCATACAAATCTCCTTTACACAAAATCGATTATCCCAAAATCGATAATTCTCAAACTAGGCTTTCCAAATTAAATATCGATTTTACCCAAAAATCAAAAGCCTTTCCAAATACAAAGGTTCCCAAAACCTTTTTCAAAATCCTCATAAGATCCTTTATAGATATATTCAGATATATAAAATTTTAAAAAATTTGGATCCTTTCAAACTTGTATAAAACTCCTTTTATACTTAAAACAAATCCTTTTCTTCGGGCAATAAATTTAACAAGGAAAGATTTATCTTATATAACAAAGATATATAACTTTTTTTATTCAAAATCAAATATTCAAATTTGATTACTCTTTCAAATATCAATTCCATTCAAATCCGTACGATGTACACTTATCATTCGTACGCTATACCAATCTGATCGCTCACTCGATCACACAATTTCACTTCCGAACTAGTATCATCCACCCGACTTCCTAGTGCGGACTCAGATCTGTTTTCTTGATTTGAAGCCGTCATTCTCCTTGCATAGCCATAAATATGATAGAGAATATCCATAATCAATCAACAATCCATATCCAGGTTCGCTGTCGAAAATCGAGTGAAAAATCCCAACTCGGATTGATATACTACCTCGAAATTCTGTGCTCGAATCTGGATCAAATCACTATGCGAATAGAATAATATACGTACATCCTACGTATTTATTTCCATCGATTATTAGCTGAATCAATTTCCTTTCCATTCACATTCACTTAAATTTTCATTCACTTATCCACATTTACCTTAGTCCCCATTTGGATTATCACTTCGATTCTCATCTCAGTTGGGAATTTTACCAATAATAGTTTGAACTCCGACCAGTTTATTTTTTTAGAAAATAGCTTGAAAATTGAAAAATAGATAAGTAGTTGAAAAATAATTAATAGTTTACAAAATAGCTATAAAATAGTTAACTAGTTGTAAAATAGTCGAAAAATAGTTGAATAGTTTCCGAGATTTTAAATAATTGCAAAATAGTTGTAAAATAGAAATTAGTTTGTGAAATAGTTGAAAAATAGTAATTAGTTTAGGAAACAATTGAAAAATGGTTAAATAGCTCCAAACCTAATTGTAAAACAAGTATAAATAATTTGGCTTTAAGAAAGAAAGGTTGTATATATTTAATAGCTTATAAAAATAAGTTTATATCAAAACAATTTATACTGAAAATAATCAAGAGCCAAATGTTCACTTCCCCAACAATTCAACTTAAATTTCCATTTAAATTGACTTAATTCCAATTCAAATAACTCCAAATTCCATTAGACTTGATTTATTCCCAATTCAAGTTGAATCAATCTTGATTCCTTTCCCAATTTAAATCAAATTCTAGTTGATTTTAATCCTGTTCGATTTTAATTTTAATTTCATATTATTCAAATCAATTTGAATTATTATCAATTGAACCCATTTCAAATTCAAATAATTTCAATATAATCCAATTTAATTTCCCATTTAAATTTTAAACTTATACATCTTCAATCACCAATCCAATTAATTCAAACCAATTTCAATTTTGAACTAATTCAATTTCAATCTTGAATTTAAACTATCTCGAATTATGTCTCGAGTTAAATTCTCAAAGGTTGGTTTAACCATTTATACCAAATTAACCTTTATTAAAAGTTTTTAATCAATTTAATTTCTGAGTTCAATTCTCAAAATTCCATTTTAAATTATCGTTACTTATGTATTTCAACGTTCAAATAAGAATTCAATACAATTTTATTTTAAAAAATTAAATTTATTATTCAATTTTTTATCTTCCAGTTTGAAGCTAGTTCTTAAACAAGTTTATTTTACAATTCAATTATTCAAATTTATTTTAAAACGACCGTCCATTTCCTATTTTAAATCTCAAAACCGTTTTGAGATCACACAAATTCCCAATTCAAATCAACCATTTATCTTTCCAAGTTAAATTCCAATTTCATCTTGAAATTTTCAATTCTGGTTGCTTTTTCTACACTTATTTGATTTTCCCAAAGTTAAATTCCAATTTACTTAATCCAATCAACCTTGCTCAAATTGAATTCTCGCTTCAAACTTCAAAATTCTTTCCCTCTTAGGTTCAAAACGTATATCACCTTAGGCTTTTACATCACACTTCGGGGAAAAATCAAAACTCAACCTCTTAGAGTTTATTTCAAATTATCTTTGATATCATGTATATTCATACATACATACATATTTATGTCTTGGCCCTTCCAGCCATGTTTTAAAATTTTAAACCACCCTTGGTTTTAAATTCAAATCAAATTTCAAACAACCCATTGTTTTCAACAAGTCCCAGGTATCCAAATAATACCTAACTATTATTTTTCATAACTTTGAAACAAAATTTTCAAATTCTGGGACCAGATTTAGAATTTTATCTTCAATCAAATAAATTTTAATTTGGTTGTATTTCTGTTTCTACTTAATTTAATTCCAATTCAAGACTTCAGTTTAGTTGTATTATATTACTTCTTAGTTTTCATTTCAATAAATTTAGCAACCAATCGCTTTAATATTTATTAGAAGGAAATATTGCTTTATATATCAAAATATATTTTATATAAAATCATTTAAAATCTTTTTATAAGAAAATAACAAGTACGCCCTCATATATATATATATATATATATATATATATATATATATATATATATTCTCAACTCATTCTAGAGTACTACAGACTCTATTAAATGAGTAATCTCCACCAGAGCCAAGGTTCTCGCTTAACCTTTCAGCTCTGATACCAAATGTAACGACCCAAAATTTTCAAAGCCGAAAATTCCAGATAGTTATGAAAATGAAGAAAGAGATAGAAGAAGAAGAACAAAACCAACAACAACTCACATAGGCAACGGATAAAATATAATAATAAATAATAACAGTTTACAAAAGGATACTATAACTGTCGATTATATTTTAATACATCAGAGTTTCACATATACACAGTCACTGAATATACACAATTATCATCTCACAGATTTAAAATAATATAACACAGCGGAAATACTCTACACGTTCCTGCTATCTGACTCGCCTCCTGAGCCCCAGAACGTCCTTACCTGAAAATTTGTAATACTCGGTTTGTCCCGAGCATTACACCAAAGTAACACCCGGGTGAGGCTGGAAACCAGCGTGAGTAAACCCAATTAACATGAAATACCAAAGCAATAACTCATATAAAACCCGGGTAACTCAAACTAAATTTACAAGTCACAGATTGTTATAGACATAACTTATTTTCAAATTTAGTTTTCCAAGTGTCCAAATTTTAGATCTAATAATCCAAAACATTTAAATCCAATCATTCAAACCTATCAATTTCTCATATTAATTTATAAGAAATTCGAAGTGGTTTCGGGTATCTCCCAATACCCGATCCCTGCCTCTTCGAGTCCCCTGTCATCTAAACCCAAGTTATCCAAATGGAATACACAACAATTCATATCAGAGATACCAACTCATTCAAAACACCCTATACCATTCAATTATCCATAAGCAAAACTCGATCACACAAATCAATTCAATTTATTCTAATTGAATTTAAATTACTGCTGATTGAATTACTAATCTCATCCACTTAGGTTTCTCCATCAAACGTTAATTGATTTCAAATCAATTAATTCATCATCCTATCATTTTCATCTTAATTAATCGCCCCGGATTAATTATCCTCCAATTTTATTCAAGAATTTAATTTTAATCCATTCCACGATGTTAATTATTTACCAAAATATTAAGAACTCTTTAATTGCCTCATAAATTAATTAACTATATTAATTTCATTTATCCTTAATTACTTATATTAATTAATTTCTCGTAAGTCGCTGATTATGGATTAATTAATCTTAATTTATTAATTTTTATTACGTCACTGATTATATAAATTATGATTTCCCATTTACCTTTCAATTTATCCTAATCTAATTTAATTACGTTAAATAATTAATCATTTATTAAACCACACATATTACTCACTTTTGATTTACCTCTACCAGTATTTATCTACCTTGTTATTTACTTCATTAATAAATTAATTATGCCTTAATTAATTATCTTAAGTAACCTCTTGATTAATTTCACAAAGTAATTATATTGACTAATTATATTAAGTAATTGCCTATCAATCCATCCATTGATTATTCTAAGTTAATTAGACTTAAAAATTTAACTTAAACTTCAATTAATACAAACCCTTAATTACTAAATTAATCAACCCAAATCATCAATTAATTGAATTAATTAATTATCCATTTTAATTACCCTACTATTTTAATAAATCACAATCATCAAGCCCTTATTGACTTTAAAACGAAACGATTTTCTTATTTATGATTTAAGTTTAACAATTAAAAAACCCAAATACTTCGAGACTAGCAACAATTAACTCGAGAACCCACCACAATCCAAAGTCACATCATTACCAGTGCACATCCAATCAATTTAACCATTCAATCAATTATGTAAATTCAACCATTTAAATTTAAGTAATAAATCCAACAGAGTGAGATTTACTCACCTTTGCTTTTACTGTTTGCAATCCATTCCAAACTGGCTTGATCCTATGATTTAAAACCTTGAATAATCATTATGATTTTATTAATAGTTGAACTAATTAAACAATTAATTTCCGTAAAATGAATTTACTCCAACTTAATAATTTAAATTCGGACTAGTATGTTTCCCCCTTTACAAAAAATAAATAAATTTTCCTATCCTTTTGTCCCAACATCTTATACATATTTAAATTGAAACCTATATGTGAATTTAAATTTATATCAATCTCTGTTCTCTACCATACATATATATTTAAATTGAGAAAAACTAATTTATACCTCGGTACCCCACTCCCGATCGAAAGCAGCACTCACGCGAAGGTCAGCGACTATCCAAACCTCACGCTGCCTTGCATCTGCCACAACTTCTTCCATATTTTGCCACTAAAGCTCATCATGTGAGGCTCGTGACAGCTTCCCCACTCCATCATGGTGACACTGCCGCAACCACTAATCGCCTCCGCCATACTTGTTGACCGCATGAAGACGAGACCGAGCCTCCACTTCATCGAACAACCCTCTCTCAGCCGCCACGACCCTAACTACCCTTCGCGATTCGATCGCGACTCGATCAAGCAACCCGCGACCTCCTCGCGACATCTATCCTCTGCTGCGAAGACCTAAAACCCACGCGCTCAACTTCCCAAATCGCTCAACTGTTGATGCTCGGCCATTGATGAACGAACGAATTGATTTTTGATTGTTGATTAGGGTCGAATGAATTAGAAGAGAATGAAAGAGGCGCAATTCTTATTAGCAGCCATTCCACTTTTCTTTTTCTTTTTTTTATAAGCTCGGTTTTCTGTTTGAAGGTAAAAGAGGAAGACGAAAAACAAATATCGATTTGATTGAATAGCTTCCAGAGTACGCTTGTTGACTTATACAAAAAAATATCTTGTATGGTTAAAAATATCCTTGATTTTAAATTTTATTATATTACAAAACTTCAAAACGTCTCGTTAATCGCCATTTAAAATTTTAAACTCTTCTTAAGGAATGCCGCGAGGCGATTATAAAGCTTTACCCGTATTCCGAACACAAAGAAAGGTGTTTCGGAAGTTAATTCGATCATATTCACGAGTTACGGAAGTAAACGATCAATTTTAAATTAAATCGATTAAAATGATTTCTAAGCGTTACGAGTTGCCACGGTCAAACGACAACTCCGATTGCTACGAAAATTGAAATACAATAATAACTAACTATTATGGATTCAATGGAACTGGTTTCGTCGAATTCCAATACTGTGCCTCGGAAGGCTATTTTTTTAATTCAATTTAAACGATAAAATTTCAAAACTGAACAAATTACCCTTAAATTAAATTTCAACAATTCTATTATCTTCAGTAACATCATTATAAAATTTTATAAGCCTTCAAATTATTTAAACATGCTTAGAAATTTCAGATTCAACAATTTACCTAATTTTCAATTATTAAATTCAATATTTAAACTATATAATTCAGTAATTTAATTATCAAATAAATATTGATATTCGGAATTCAAGTTAAAATTAACCTTTAAATATTTAAAATCAATTTATTATTCCAATTTAAATTGTTAAAATTTCCGGGTCGTAACATTCCTCCCCCCTTAAAAGAATTTCGTCCCAAAATTACTAGATAGGAAGAATGGTCCAATACCCGTTTTCCTTCCTCCAAAACTCACAATTCAACATTCTACCAACTATCTTTTATTCAACGCCCACTGTCACCTTAACCAACTTCCCAAAACCTCTATAGTTTCCAACATCATTAATTTACTTCACTTATTCAAGTTTAAATTTAAAATCAAATAGTAATGAAATCAGTGCAGCGGAATACGGTGTGTAGTGGAACCATATAGTATATAATAATAATAATAATAATAATAATAATAATAATAATAATAATAATAATAAGGAAATCTTCGTCTTCTTCCTCCAGAAATAAAATCTTCAAATCCTGAAACCCTCGGACTGACTCGTACGAATTGAAAAGACAAAACACTCGAGTCATAACTAAAAGATCTTATGTAAGTTAAATCAACAGAAATAAATATGAGTGCAGTAACTCAAGAGATGCTCGGGATTTACATCTCTTAAGGATCCGTTAAACTATTTACTATATAGTATATTTCGCTATTATAATAGTGTCTAATTGTAAAATAAACTTACTTTTAAATAGCGTTAAGGGGTTACACATATAGTCGTTAAAACGTAATAGTCCCAGTAGTCCATTCAATATCATAGTCCCTCCTGATCGGGAAGCCACCAGAGGATACCACACGGGCTACGGGAGAAAACCAAACTCGTACAAGGCGCGATAGGGTAGGTGACACGGCACAACTAGGCAATTCTAGGTTAGATATACCAATTACACTTCCGGGTCGGTGGTAACGCGTAGCCGCAACTACCGCCCACCTCGAGCCACACCACCAAATCAAAGAAATCAAAAGTGGCCATCGAAGGGATGTGTCCGATCAAAGGTGCTACCTCAATTAACCCGTCGATCGCTCCTATTTTAGCCACCTTATGCCAACTCACGGGAGTTGGGTCCACGTATTTACCTCAAAGGAAACACCGCCGCCATCCTACTTCATTCTGGAATCTCCACCGCATACACGATTGTTGAAGTGGTTTTCGGGGTTGGCAGAGAGTATGACAACTTCCGATCCCGGTCTCTTCAACAACCAAAGTTATTATAACACCGCGGTCTTTTCAAAATAATTTATACTTTAAAACCAGAATATAATATCCCTTCCAAAACCATAAAAATATGATATCATTTATATTTTTAAAACCCCAAATAAATATGATATCATTTTTATTTTATAAATATCCCTTTTCCCCAAAACCATAATATTTTCAAATATATATATCTTAAACCCAATAGCTTTGAAACAAAATTTCTAATACTTAAATGGTTTATGTATTAAACCGCTTTGCATAACAAAATAGCTTTTTAAATTTCACAAATAAATTCCAATTATAGGTTTAAATTCCCAAATAACCATTTCAATTTTCCATATATTTCAAAGCTTTAATTATTCCACCATTTCAAAACTTATTCTTTGATAATTTCATATATATCAAATTCAAGTACTATTACTTAGATTTGAAATGTTTACTTAATAAATCAAATACCATTTACGTAAAACCTTCAAATTTCCAATAACAGGATATTCTCTCAATTTAATTGACTTGATAATATTCATTTAAATCCACTTGATATTCATTTAAGTCCTCTAAACCAAAATAAAGTTATAAAGGTCATACCTTTTAAAACCCCAAATTAATTTTCTTTTAAATTTTATTCGAGGAAAATTCTTAAATACCTTAATTCAAAGCAAATCCATATTTATCTTCCAACATTTATTTTATTTAAGACATTATAAACTCCAACAATAAATTTAAATAAATACTTAACCGTATTATATCTAAATAAAATTTAACTTTTATATTTAAACTTCCTTTATTCTTTAAACCAAATTTATACATAGCTTAAATTCAAGCGTTTAACTATATATAAAAATAATATTTATAAATATCAAAAATCAATATCCATTAAACCATATTCTTTCCAAAACCATAGAAAATCATTTCAAAAATAATTTTATATTTATATACCGCGATGCTTGTATAAAATTTTCTATCCTATAGTCAAGTGATACAGGTATTTATCATTTCAATGTGTAATTTAAAATAAAAATTACCGTTATATATCATTTCAAACTGCAATCCCAAATGAAATGAAAATTCATAATAACTTGCAGTTTATAACAATATAAGCACATCATCCATTCATCCAAAAATGAACCATCAACCATTTACCGTTGATCACAATCATCATCCAAATTTAAACAATACATCAATATATAACAAGTGATAATAACAGGTATCAACTATAAGTTTATATTCAAAAATAAATTATAATTGTTTAACTGGCAGTTTCTATAAAAATGAATAACAATTTAACTGGCGGGTAATATGCAGTAATGAATTAAATAACAAGTTGATTAAATAAATGAAAATTAACTGAGATAATGATGAAATATATGCCAACCGGCTATAAATAAATTTCAAATCACATCATATATCAATTTAACAAACATAAGAAAATTTAGAAGTTGTGAGTGGGTTAAAACACTTACCTTTTGAATTTAAATTGAATTTAAATCCAATTTAAATCCAAAAATTTGACCGTCTCAGAATTCGTCGAAACTAGCGTCATCAAGTCCGTAATTTCAATGCAATCCTAACAAAAAAATTGTGTGTGAAACGGAGTTCGTATGTAAGAGTTATAGCGATTATTGTGATTGAAATCCAAAAAAATAAAAAAGAACACATACACTCTATGCCACGTCATCAACGTTCCCTTCCCCTGTTACACGCACGCACCCATACGCAGGTACCCAAGCTCGCAAAGTCAACCGTGATTTTGACTGAAAAATCCATGCACCTCCGGCCACCACTAGCCACGGCACCACCGCCTATGAAATCGCCTCGTCCCCCTCTACCTTCGGCCTGAGGCCGCCGGCCTCTGGTGTCCCATAGATCACCTCGCCGCCACGTGAAAAATGGTGATTTCGAACTCTAAAATGCCAATTTCGACCACTACGCTTCGATTCAAGTTAAACACCACCACCATCTCAAAGCTCATGACGAGCTCTACAATACCCAAAAACCGATTTCCCAATTGTCGCCCCAAACAAAAATGCCCAATTTGACCGCGATTTCTGATCAATCTGGTCACTGTCTCGAAAAACGAACAGCAGATCTAGGTTCGTATCACTGAGAACTTCGATATAATTTTTTCAAATTTTTCTGAGGAGTTTGGATTTTTGACTTTGATTTTGAAATGGAATTGGATCTGGAATTTTTTTGTCTGCCATTGTGGAGGAGAAGGAATAGAATGAATTTACGTACAAACAAATGAGAATTAGGGAGGCTAGGGTTTATAGCAGGATATTTATGGAGAAAGTTGAAATAGAATAAATGGATCGGGCTGAATACGCGCTAACGACAAAGTGGCCCAAAAAGCACGTTTCCACTCCGGAACGAAATTGGATCAACTCATATATCAAAATAGATGTTTTAAAATATTTTAAACGCAATGGAAAAGGTTTCAACTCCAAATTCCATTGTATGAAGAAGTTATGGTAAAAACAATATTTTTCAAATTAATTTTAATTGATTTCAATTGCGTTTATTTCAAGGCGTTTCGAGTCCGTACGATCAAACGACAAGTCCGATCGCTACGAAACTTGAAGACCTACAATAGTTCACCGTTACGATCCGATGAAATTGGTTTCGTCAAAATCCAAGTCCGTGGCCAAAATGGCTATTTTTATATTAATTAATTAAATAAATAAAAGAAATCAATTAAATCCAATTTTTAAATTTCACTTCTATAACTGGAAATGTTATCACTTTTATTTTCTTAATCATTCACATTAATTAAACCATATTTAGATGTAAATTTAGAGTTAATTAATTTATACATTTCAGTGTTAAATTTTTAATTTCATTATATTCGCAAATTATAAATTAAATTTGCAAAAATTCCATTGAATTCACTATTCATTCTTATTATTCAATTCATCATGGTCAAATGGAGGAAATTAACATTGGGTTCAAAGCTATTATATAAATATTCTCCAATTTCAACAAAATTTTCAGTTAAGAAAAAAAATTAAATATTAAATTTCATTCATTTGAAATAAATCCAATTACTGAATTTTAAATTTCAATAAGTTAATAAACCTTGCTTTAAATTCTTTAAATCAATCAATGGTCATACTAAAATTAGAATTAGCATTAATTACATCTGATAAAATTACCCCTTTTCAATGACAAATCACATCTCCTCCAACCGCACCAATTAAATCAATTAATTGTAATTGATTTCACATTAGATGTTATTAATTAAATTGAAATCTCAATAAATTCGTTTATTGTTTTAAAATCTTGCTATTCAATAAATTGACATTTTGTGGGTATAATTAACATTGAATCATATTACACTTCATTAATGTATTTATAAATTTACTTCAAATTAACATGCTACTTAATTTCCTTTGATTGCAAATTGATTTCCAAATTTTATTTAATAGCCTAAATAAGTATGTAACACGTGAAATTGGATACCATTAACTTTTTATTTCAATAAAAAGTTTATTGCTTACTACAAATGTTACCCTTTTTATTAATTATTATTTTCGAATATACTGAAGTTGTCAACTATATGCATTTGTTGAAATTAGAAACTCAATTAATTCATATATTCATACAATACTTACCTTTATTTACTAAAATAAAATCCCATTCCCAAATATAACAGTTACAACAAATTAATATAACAATTAAATAGTAACTTACAACCGTTACTATTTCTTTGATTCATTAATTATAATTAACATCCTCAATAACTTCATTTACTTGGTCTCATGCATTCTATTACACAGATTTCCACCTTACACATAAATTTTACGTTACTGTTTAAATTTTAATTCACTCTTTCCGTTATTATATAATTGAATTCCATTCTAGTTAGTGTTTTTGTTAATGATTCACTAATTCAACATTTCCATTTGTTGCTTATATTAAACTTATAACCAAGTAAGACAATTTACATTATTTTCAATTAATTTCAATTTTATTCTAAATTGTAAATTTTAGTTACAATTGCTACATCTAATTTCTAACATTATATCACATCCCCATAAATGTAACATTTATTTATTTTTACCAAAATTTATTTCCAATTTCATCCGCAAATTAAACATGTAACTTATAACAATTACAAGATTTGTACCCAAGTGCACAATTTACGCTATTTCACTTTAATTGATTTTACTTCTATCGTCAACAATTGGTTGCTACTATCCATCCTTAAACTTTTATTTCGATATAAAATATAACATTTTATTTCTTTTCTAAGATTTAATTACAAAATCCAATTAAATTAACTTGTTTATTTACCAAAATTTAGGGGTCGTTACAACTGACCTACCTGGCCGTGCACCCACAGTTGCCAAACTCCACCAAATATTGCATGCACCACTTGAAACATGCATAGCCGATCACCAATGTCTCCATTACTTCGCCTCTTGGCCATCACTTGCATCACCACCATCAGCCTCTACCTGATCCAATGCCACTACCACACCATCCCTTCGCCTTCGCCAGGCCTGGCCGTGACTTGTTATATGCACAAATTGCCTTTTATGCCTTGGCTTTGTGTGTTCATGCATTACAACTTCCACTCCTTCACTTCCTCATTTTGGCCGACCCCATGAACCATACATGACCTGAATTCGTAGCTTAGATCGTGCATTTTTATACCTAGGCTGAGCATAAGTTGGGTGAAAGCAACTGCAAGTGATTTGGTTCTTGGTTGTGCATTATTTCTAGTGTTGTTCAATAATATTTGGGTTGTATATTAATGTGAAATATGTTGTTTTGTTTCGTATGTACAAGACAATTATTTTGGCTCTCCCCTCGCTTGAATTCGTAGTCGTGCCTTCGTGCTTTTTGGGTCTTTGTTTATGTGTCGGAATCTGTTATCTCCAGCTTGAAGTGGTGAGTATTTCTCACCAGGCATTTTGTACTTATATAATTAGTAAATTGACACTCTATGAATCTGTAGATATAATCATCATGTTATAACTACCTATGCTATGCTCATATGATGCTTACCCCTGTCATACACCAGTCATATCATCTATTACCATTATATAATGCTATTCCGTTTATTTATATCAGTTTATCATACTGCAAGTTCCCTGTAGATTAGAATCACTATGGGTTGAAATGATACATACCCGAATGGACTTTAGAATAGGGAAAAATCATTATGGGCTGAAATGATAGGCCCGAACGATTTATTTCATTTTTCTTGGGATTGCGGGTTTGAAATGATAGAACCCGGATTTTCTTTATAAATTATGGATTGAAATGATATATTATCCATATCATTTGACCTAGGTTAGAAATTGTATACAAACCCATGGTTAATATATATTTTTTTCTCTAATTTTTTTAAAATATTTTAAAATGTAAATATTATGATATTTTGATTAAATTTAATTAAAAATGATTTTTATAATATATTAGTGATTTTCTACAAGTTAAATAAGTAAAATAAATAAATAAATGGTAAAGAAGAATTTGAAATATAAGTTAATTTGGAATTTACGATTTTGGTTATAAATGGAGTTTAAGTTAAGTAAGAAAATATGATAATTTGATTTAAATTTAAATTTAAAAATGGTTTTATAAAGTGTTATTGATGTTTTTTCTATAAAATAAAAATAGTTAAATACATAAACGTTTGAAATTAAAATTTGAAATATGACTTAACTTGGAAAATGTGAAATGTGTTTTAAAAATAAAAATTAAGTTAAGGAAATAAAATGGAATTTAAATTTAATTTATGAAATGGTAAATTTAATTAAAATGTAGAGTAAATGAAATGTTATAAAATTGTACATTAATTTAATAAGTAAATTATTAATATTTGTTTTTGTATGAAAATTTCACTTTATAAAATCATAAATTAAAGGGTATTTAAATGATCATTTTTAAAGTGTAAAAATATGATTTTTAAGTTAAAAATGGTTTATATTAAAGTTTAATTGTTTATGAAATTGTATTGGAAATTTGGAATTTAATTAACATCATTTCAGAAATGCTATCGTTTTTGAAGTAAATGATATTACAACATTTTGTAAATGCGGTAATTGATATAAATGAAGTAAAAGACTAAATTAAACTAAGGGCTATTATAGCACTTTGTAAGCGTTGTATTTGTAGAAATAAACTAAACCTATTACAGCATTTCTGTAAATGCTATCTTTGTTAAAATGAAATGTTTTCAAATGTAAATTTTCCATGGCATTTCTAAATGCTACAAAAACTGAAATTTCACTATTTTAATAAATTGAAGTAAATAAATAAATTCTGAAAATGGTAAAATTTTGAGAATTGAATATTTTATTATAGATTATAATAACTTCTTTTTTAAATGGTTTAAATGAAGTAATTTGATTTGAAATATAAACCATTTTGAAATGTGATTTGAAATGGTATTTAAATAAAATAAATATGAATGGAGTTTTGGAATAATAAAATATTTTGATAATTTAAATTGAATTAGAAATGATACTTAATTTTGAAATGATATTTGATTTCAAAGTAAAAAAATTACCATTTTAGAATTTTAACCATGGGATGTATTTAATTTATGGTTTAACTAATCCTTAGAGGATGGGCGATCACAAGCATCCTTTAAGTTATTGTGCATTGCTACAGTTCACTTGAGTTGGTTTACATTATATAAGTATGTCCTGACTCGAGTGTTTTGTGTTTTACTTTACGCTCGGGTCAGCCAAAGTATTTACAGCTTAGCTTTGGATTTCTTTTCTGGAGCTAGGAATCGCTGGAGATTCTGCTTATCTAGTTATCTATTCCTTTCTGTTTCAGTTGTTCTATTTTAGCTCTGTTATTTATAAACTTCTATGTATTTGAGATTTCTATTGCATATGTTTTTCAGACTGATATTATGTATTTATTTTGAGATTTTGTTATAGTAGCTTCGTGAATTACTATGGTATTTTAATTTCCGCTGCGAGTTAATATGATATTTCTGCGTCTGTGATTCTATGATTGTTTTCATTTGCTCTAAATTTATTTACAATGCGGTATTTTGAGCAATTCAAATCCAACATGTGTGGATTCGAATGGCTGAAAATATTGGGTTGTTACAGATACCCAACGAATTTAGTCCTCGACTGGGGTTCGAGGCCGGAGAAGGATACCCCCACGGATTAAGCCCTCGACCGGAGAATCGAGGCCAGAGAATAAAACCCAACAGGTCGTCGAGTATAGATTGTGCTCGACAAGGATCTGGAGAGATCAAGGTTGTTGAGTATGGATTGTGCTCGGCAAGGATCCGAAGAGATCAAGGTCGTCGAGAATGGAATGCATTCAGCAAGGATCCAGAGAGATCAAGGATTTCGATTAGGCTAATGACATGGAGAGGTCTATGGATTTGGATATGGACCCGAAGCTGTCTCAGATTTGGATAAAACGATCCACAGAGATCATGGATTTGGATAAAGGGTTTGGAATGGATTCGTAATTGGTATCTATTTAGAATAGTAATGGATTTCGCTAATGATCCAGAGAGATCAAGGAACTGGATCGGCAATGTATTGGATTCTGGATTGGATAATATATCAATCAATGGATTATGGACTTTGGATTTTGGATTTAAAGTAATTAAAAACACACCTTTCTACCGCAAGGCATGCTTTGGGTGGAAAAGTATTAACCTGCCTTTTGCCAAGGCAAGATATAGGCGGATTTAATCCAATAGACTTCACGGTTATCAGGGTCGGGATATCATGGATTTGGCTTAAATGGATGGATAATCAACTATAGATAATAATATGAACACAGGATCAAACATAGTCGATGGATAAACGATGTAGGGTGCTTTAAAGGAGGATATTGGCTTGAGTAAAAAGGGATCCGCACCCTTAGTCTATTGGGGTCGGTAAGCTTCGATGGCTCGAGAACCTGGCAAGGATCAGCATGTTTTATCGAGGATGGATCGAAAAATTTCGCTCAGTAAGGCTTGATGGGTTTTATTGTAGAGGGCTCGACATACTTTCATGTAGTAGGATGGATCGGCGTACTTTATGGAGTAGGGGTTGGCATAGGTGACCATAGGGATCGGTATGTTCCAATAACCTAGCAAGACAAAGGGATCGACATAGGTGATGGAAGGGGTCAGCATGGATGGTCAATAGAGGGATCGACATATCAAACGTGTCGGCCTACTTCGGCTCCTAACAAAGGATCGGTATAGGATGAATTGGTAAGCGATAATATCAAGGGATCGACATACAGGGAGGGGTCAAAATATGTTAAAAAACCAATGGTACTCTCGCACTCAACATTCAATAACTCGAGCTCTTTCTATACAAATTGCATGAAAGTTAAAGATTAGACGTACTTTATCATAGGAAATCCATCGTAGGAGTTGTGGCCCAAGAATCAACCAAGGAAGGCATCGGTCCCACCCCTCTCCTTTAGGCTTTAGGCCTAGCGACCCTATGGTGAGCCTAAATGGATAAGAGGCTCCTATACCCAAAGTTTCACCTTCAAATATACTAGGAACGACTCCAGAAAGGGAGGGCGACTTCTCTTCATCTTCTACCTAGGCAATAATCTATCATTTTTACTCTCGAATTTTACAAACTTGTAACTGTAATCAGAAGTATAATCTAATAAAAGGAAAACATTTGGAGTGGATGTAGCCCGGAGTTAGCCGAACTACTATAAGATTGTTGTTCTCGATTTCTGTTTTGATTTGCTTATTGTTTTGATATATCCCTCTGTTTTAATTTAGTTTCTTCATTTACTTCTCTATACAAACCTGTTCTTGGGTGTTTGTGGCCAATTTTGATGCAAACACATATGTTCATGTGCATAATAGTGGATGCATTTATATGTTATATATGTGGACATGACATATAAACAACTTTGCATTGAATCTAAACAACTTTTGTTCGATAAACCGTTGCCAATCGGAGAACCGATTCCCGGTCACATTTTCACTTATACTTTAACGTACATATTTTTGTACAAAAATTTGGGAAAAGATTTTCTTATCATTTTAGATGAATTAAAATGACCATATTTGAATTATAAAACCATATAAATTAATATTAAATATTATTTATAGAAATTGATATTATATCAATAAAGCGATATTGATTTTTCCACATATTTTCAAATCAAATATATATCTTTATAAAACTATTACAAATGATTTATTATCACTTTATAACTATTCAAAATGAATTATCATCATTTAAAATAATTATTTGAATATTTAAAATATTATTAAATCATTAAATCCTGATTTAAATTAAATAAATCAATTATCATATTTAATGGCTTTACTAACAATGTCAAAACACATTTTATTTTCGAAAACATATCAATTGATTTTATTTCATATTCTTATGTGTATGTATCCAGCTCCATGCATGACGTTTTAGGATTATAGAGTTGTTTACTAATAGAACACCTTTCGGTCATTTTATCGATTTAGATTTCGAGGAAAATGTTTTTGTAAATATTTATTCAAATTAAAATTACTATTACTTATTATCACTCTAAACAATATTATTTGAATTATTGTTTTCACAAAAATTGGACAAACACCTCCAAGTCGGATGATTTAGTCGATTTTATATTGTTCTTAGTGATTTGGGTGATTCATGCAAATATATAAAATAGATGGACTAAACTGTAAAAGACACACAGATTTATAGTGGTTCGGCCAGAATGTGCCTACGTCCACTTTATATGTTATTCTCCTTTACTGTTCAGGTTACAAGTACAAAGCTTTGATTACAAGTATCTGAAATTTGTTTGAAAGTTCTATCTGTGCTTGAGCTCTCAAACTTGTCTGCCATTGTTGTACACCAACCCCTCTATTTATAGAGTGAGGCTGGGGGTAGGGCCTTGGATGTATATAGTTGCTGGTGGGCCTGGGCTGATGTAATCTGGCCTGACAGTGTTGGTTCGGTGATGCCTTGGACCGGGGAAGGTTGGAGTGGCCTTCGGTCCGGTAGTGGTTGGAGTGGCTTTGGTTCGGTAGTAATTGGAGTGGGAATTGGTTCAGCAGTGCTTGGTCCGGCGATGGGTTGGTAGTGGGTGGAGCATTGTTTGGACCGGTAGTAGGTGCAAAGTGAGTTGGTTCGGCTAGGCATTGGGGAGGAGATGGTTCGGTAGGGACTTTGGAGAGGGAGTTGGGATTTGGTTCGGTGGTAGGTGGAGCAAGGGCTGGTTCGGCGGTGGCCTCCCTCATCTTGGTTCGGTAGCACCGGTCTAGTGGAAACACGCTCAACACTTGCCCCCCAAAGTGGGGCATATGCCTGCATATGCCGCGCTTTGTTTTAGCTTGGACATTCTCATCTGGTCCTGTGTACCGAACCAGTTAGTCCGGTATCCTATGCTTGCCTATAAGTATAGGCTTCGTGTCTCTGTTGATCCTTTATCATTCGAGATAGCCGAATCAATCGAGTTCCGAATCAAACTTGACTGTTTGAAACAGCTGAATCAACCAAGTACCGAATCAAACTTGACTGCCGGACCAGGTGAGTTTTCTTCTGCCGAATGAATTTTTATGGTTGGACTACCGAATGGGATCGGAGAGCATGAGTGCTGAATGAATTCTTGGCCTTGAACTCCCGAATGACCATGGGGAGTACGATTGCCGAATGAATTCTTAGCCCTGAACCTCCGAATGAACTTTTTATGTTGGGAATACCGAATGAGATCGGGAGTTTGAATGCCGAATGAACCTTGAGCCTTTTATGTTTTGAATTACGAATGAAATTCCAGACCGTACGTACTCACTTGTTTATATCTCTTGTTCTAACGAGGCATTTTCTCGTGTTGCAGATAATGTCTCATAAAGTAGAAACCCATTCTGATAAGAAGAAATCCAGGGACAAAGAAGAGTCCTCTGTAGTGCCCCTAGTTCGGGCGGGACCAGAACGTCATGGACCAACCCCGAGATCATTAGTAGACGGGTATGGCCCTCAGGAGCTCTTGAATTCCCCGCCTGACTGTTTTCCTAGCTCCCTCAAAGATGAGCAACTTGATGTTATATCTCGCTCTTTTGGGATTGACAGAGCACATATGTTGTTGCCGGGGGAAGGAGTGATGCCGCATAACCCCCCTGAAGGATATTTTGCTTGCAGTAGGTATCACTGTATGTGCGGAGCTATCCCTTCGATCAATGCCTGGATAGTTAGCTTTATCACATATTTGAAGGTGGCCCCTTTCCAGCTTCAGCCCAACTCCTATGCCATCTTGGTGAGCCTGTTTATTATCTTCCAGAGAAAATACGGGCGTCCCCCTTCCAACCGGGAGATCAGGTATTTGTACAACTTGAGAGGCTACAAGAAGGGATCTCCATATATTAGCTAAGAGTCGGCTGTGTCTTTCTAGCCAGTCCTGGACTTGTATTCAAAATTTAGCATGTTCAAGAAGGAATGGTTCTTCGTTAAGGATGACTCTGTTTCTTTCCACCGCTTCACCTCTGGCTGTAAGTTGAATCTTATTTATAATTTCCGTCCTGACTACAATGCTCCTCCTTATGTGCTTTTGTTTCATGCTAGCGACAGGTGGCTTTGCGGTCATAGAGAGCGATCGCCTGGTTCAAATGGCTGTGGAAATAGAAGCCATCCCGGAAAGGGAGAGGGCAGCTTCTTATTTGATCAGGAATGCTACTCTTCTGGAGCACACCTTGATTCTGCCACGCCAGTCTATGGTCAAGCAGAGAGACACGGCTGAGGAGAGGGCCGCCAAAGCTAAAGGAGGGGCTATGGCGAAAAGTGGCAAAAGGAAACCCTTCTCAAAACCTCCAATTGTCGGGGGGAAGAAGCTTAAGAAGTCCGATGGACCCTCCCTCAGCACATGTCCAGACATCCCGGAGGAGGAAGATGTGGAGGAGGAAAGAGGTGAGGATGAAGGAGGTGAGGAGGAGAGCGGAAGTGATGGGGAAGGTGATGGTCATGGCCATGGTGATGATGCACAGAGTGGTAGTAGCGCCGGGGCTCTGTCTTCTGAGCAGGCAGGCGAGATCCAGGAGTGGACAGATGATGCTTTCCGCCTAGCTTTTGAGGGATTGGAGGAAGGATCGGCCTTGGTGGAGAAGCCAAAGAAAGCTGACAAGGCCGGGACTGGTGCCGATTCATCTTCTAAGAGCATTTCAGCTAAGGCAACTCTTGTGATTCAAGGTGAATTTTTGACTCCTGACGACTCCATTTATGATAAGGATTTAGGAATATTTTATGGCCAGCTTCCGTCTTGGAATGAGATCCAGGACTTATTGCGGTATCCTACTCCTCCTCAGGGTTTGTATAACAAAAGCGTCTTTTTACTCTTCTTAACTTGATACGTTTCTTGAATTATAGCTCAATGTATGCTTGTAACACTTGGTTTTTATTCCAGGAGCGGGCGAAGCGGTCAAGACATCAGATGTTCGGCACCTTCTTGAACAATACAAACTCCTCAAAGCTTCTACTAAACCGAATCCTCCGACTAACCGCCCCGGAGACGTAGTCGGCTACCGTCCTCTTCTTGGGGTCATCGAAGAGGATATCCAAAAGAAGAAGAGGAGCCGTTCCTTGTTCGAATCCTCACCTAGTCCTCAGCCCCTAACTCAACCTCTTTAGGATACCACGGAGGAGAATATTGAGTTTATACCTTCCCCGCACCCATCTGAAAACCATACTGTTACCCCAATAGATCATCCCGGCTTGGCTCGTAATCCGTTTGCGGGTCATCCGGATCTGGATCCAGGCTCTCATGATATTTCCTTCGACGAGGCTACTGGTGAGAACCTTCTCCCTCGCAATCCTATGGTAAGGGTGCATGATGAGGCTATGTCCCTGGACCTTGATTTGCTTACCACTCGGATTGTTACTTTGTGAGACAAAGCTAAGGCAAACATTGACCAGGTTGCTGAGGAGACCAGGAAACTGATGGGGCATCATGCCCGACTGGTCAAGGCCGAAGAGGAAATCGAGAGCGCTAACATTCGATTGCGGTTAATGGTTTCCGACCAGGCCAAACAACTCGCCGATCAGGCCATCCAGATCTCTCAGCATGAGGCCGCCTTCAGGCGACTAAAGAAAACCATGGAAGAGAGCAGGGCAGAGTTATGAAAATTGGAGGCTGCCTGCAGGGAACGGATCGATATGGCTATTGCAACGGTGGATGAGGTTCGAAAAGCGGATCTCGAGCGGGTAGAGGAGTTATACGGGAAGCTTGAAGCCGTAGAGCTTGCTCAAACCAAGCTAAAGGAGGAGATGGAGGCGATGAGGAAATCCTTTCAGGCTGGCCGCTCGCGATACCGATCGGAGAGGGATGCTGCCGTTGCAAAGTTGTTGGCTTCTGAGGTCCGAATAGGGGAGTTCGAGGAGAACGAGGGGATAATGGATAAAATGCTTCAGGATATGTACTTTCGCACTTGGAAACAGGGCAACTTATCCTGGATGGATGATTATCCACGAGTCATGGCCAGGATTTATCTCAGGGCCCTGGAGGAGGCTAAGGCCGAAGCAGATACGGAGGGTCGCGTGGCCTTCAGGACGAACGTGGTCACGGCTCAGTTCACCAAGGAGGAGAAAGTGGCGGTAAAGGAGGGTATGCGGCTGCTTACTACTGAGGAGGTAGGTGTGCAGTTGGAGGATGATGATCAAGGAGCAGATGCTGGTAAGTCTTCCCTTTTAGTCTTTTTGTAACTTGATTACCTATTTTTCATGACTATTAATGGGTTCTTTCCTGAATTGGACAGGCGGAAACTCTGAAGCACCAACTACCTCTGGTCAACACGTTGGGAGTTCCGATCCGGCAGTTAAGTAGATCTCGGAGGGCCAGTAGAATAGAGGTGAAGCTCTGATGCAGCCGACTCCTTGACTTGACCGGGACATCTTTTGGTTTACTTGACATTGTTGTCTATGTTAGTCCCAAAACATTAATGTAACTGTAATTATATTATTTTTAATGAACGACTTTATTCTTGGCATGTAATTTTTAACTTAAGCTGATTCTGTCATATTCGAATGCTTTTGTTATCTTGATGTGTTGTGTAAGAAATATAGCTGTGCACATGCTTGTGATTCAATCGTGTTTGATGCTAAGTTCTTGCTTAAAATATAACTTCATGTCTTGTAATGTTAGTGTGATGTGCGCATGAATTATACGTATTTATATGCAAGAGAGGAAAGTATCGCCCTTCATGTTTCATTTGTAGAGGGTGGCTTTGAATGCCTTGTGTGACTGAGTATGGAATGCAACTGAGTGTCCTGTTATTCAATTGTGAGTTCCTATTTCCATTGGAGAGCGTCTCCTATTTTGTGTTCTGTACTTTAGGGATTGTTAAAAAGTTTTCAAACAAAATAGAAATATAAGAAATAGTAAAACTTCCAATCATGGAAGGCCTTCGATGTGCTCAAGTTCGTGGCAAACGGGTTTTGTAGTCACTTTTCCTAGCTGTGGGTCTTGGAGACATTTGTCACCCATCTTACGCCTCCGCGGGGATTTTTCCTTTTTACCACAGCCGTACTTAAGACACATCGGAGCCGAGATCGCGCACGGTAACTACCCTGGCCATTATGGCCCGTAATCGTGGGTATTATTCGATTTACTGTGGCCGGCTAGCGTGGGTGCCGATCGTCAACCGTGAACTACCCCTGGCTGGCCATGCCTTATGTTGGGGCTTAAAGTAGGTTCACAGTTGCCGGCGAGCCGAACGCCGTAATGAGCTGCCTAGGCTATTTTCGGCCTCCTCGGTGGCTTATAATTGGTTCATTACAGTTGGCTTTAATGGCCGATCGCGAGCAATGAGTTAACCCGCAGCAGAGGGATGCTGGAGCAAAAGTGTCTCATTGGCGAGGGCATAGATTGGTATAGTACATGTTAGGTCTTGTCCCGGGGAGGTCGCGCCGTGATGCGTCTTGAATGGAAATGCCATTACACAGGATTTTGTTCAAGAGAAAAGGATAAAGTTAACAAGCAGCCAAGATATAAAGGAACAAGTTAAAAAAGAGACAAGTTTTTAAAGTGGTTCGGCACGAAAATGCCTACGTCCACTGATTCCCTTTGTTAATTCACTTCATATGGGCAGTACAAGTTAAGAAAAGTATCAACGAAGGTGTTGGATGTTCCATGCCCTTTGGAACACCTCTCCGTCCACTGTTGACAAAATATAAGCTCCGTTGTGGAGATCTTTATGAATTACATATGGTCCGTCCCAAATTGGATCTAGTGCACCGGGGTGCGGAAAGATTCGTTTGAGGACAACATATCCTTCTTGTAAGCTACGATGCTTGACTTTGGAGTTGTATTGCGCTGCCAATTTTTTCTTGTGAGTTGCTTCTTTGAGCGCTACATGTTTCTCCTCTCTTCAATTAGATCCAAAGACATGTGAAGGAGTTCTTCGTTCTCTTCTGGGTTATAGTGGATCCTGCGGTGGGAAGGTACTACAGTTTCGACTGGGAGCATGGCCTCCGATCCGTATGCCAAAGAGAAAGGAGTATGCCCCGTTGATGTTCTGAAAGATGTGTGGTAGGCCCAAAGTGACGTAGGAAGTTCATCCACTCAAGCGCCTTTTGACTTTTTAAGTTTCTTCTTGATTAGAGTTTTAGAATTTTGTTGACAGCTTTGACTTGTCCATTTGCTTGGGGATAAGCTACAGATGAGGAGCTTTTGTGAATTCCGTTCTCACGGCACTAGTCGGCAAACTCCTCGTTATCAAAGTGAAGTCCATTGTCCGATATGATTTTGAGTGGAACTCCGTACCTACATAGAACATTTTTGATTAAGAAGTTAATAACTTTTGCCGAAGATATTTTATTTAGAGGTTCTGCTTCCACCCATTTGGTGAAATAGTCAACTGCCACTATCGCATATTTGGCTCCGCCTCGGCCCACTGGCAGTTCGCCAATCAAGTCAATTCCCCATACTCCAAAGGGCCAAGGGCTGGTCATTTGAGTAATTTCATTTGTTGGTAAACGAGGAATCTTGGCAAATTTCTGACATCTGTCACTTTTTAAACGAAGTCTAAGGCGTCTTTGTTTAAGGCGGGCCAGAAATATCCATATCGGAGTATTTTCTTTGCCAGAGTCTGCCCTCCAGTGTGATCCCCGCAGCTTCCTTGGTGGATGTTGGATAAGATTTCCTTAGCTTCCCTTCCAGTGACACATCTTAATAAGGGGTTAGAGAAGTCGCGCCGATAGAGGATGCCTTCTTGTACTGTGTAGCGGGAAGATTTCCTTAAGATTTTCCTGACTTCGTTACGCTCGCTGGGCAGTGTGCCATCTTATAAGAATTTTCGGATGGGAGTCATCCAAGTTTCCTCTTCGATTGCAGCTACCAGACTCACTTGCTCGAAACTCGGGGTTAGTTGCTTTGAGATGGCTACTGTTTCGAAAATGGTACCGTCTTTCATGCTAGCTTGCTTTGCAGCTCTTCGGCCTCTTGGTTCTCTTCTCGAGGGATGTGTTTGATTAAATAATGATCCAATTTACCGAGTAGCAGCTTGGTCTTCTTTAGATATGCTATGAGTCGTTCTCCTCGAGTCTGAAATTCTCCTAGTATTTGGTTTACAATAAGTTGAGAATCACTATGAAGACATAAAGAACCGACTTCAATCTCTAAGGCAAGTTCTAATCCAGCTATTACTGCTTCGTATTCTGCATCGTTATTGGTGGCAGCGAATTCCAGCCTTAGAGCATAGTGTAGCTTCCTTCCCCTGGGAGTGATTATAACAACCCCTTCCCCCGAGCCTTGTTCGTTTGAAGCTCTATCCATAAAGAGATTCCAATTAATGTCTTTTGCCATTTCAGATTGCTCCTTACCTTCGTTGGTAGTGAATTCGGCAATGAAATCGGCCATGGCTTGTCCCTTGATGGCGGTGTGAGGATGGTAGGTGATATCATATTGACTCAGTTCAATGCACCATTTAAGTAGTCGTCCAGAAGTGTCAGGACGATGGAGTACCTGCCTTAGCGGTTGATCGGTTAGAACTCTGATGGAATGAGATTCGAAATAGTGTCGCAGTTTACGTGACGTGATTAGTAAACAGTATGCTAGCTTCTCAAGTTTACGATATCTGGCTTCTGCCCCTGTTAACCTCTTGCTTACAAAGTATACTGGTCGTTGCGCGCGGTTGTCTTCTCTCACCAAAGAGGCGCTTAAAGCATGAGATGACACAACAAGGTATAGGTATAGCTCTTCGCCTTCGTTTGGAGTTGAGAGTACTGGTGGTCTCTGGAGGTGTTCGATTAGGTTAAGAAAGGCTGTTAAGCATTCGTCAGTCCACTCGAACTTTCCTTTGTCTTTCTTTAGAGCCTCGAAGAAGGGGACGCACTTGTCAGTCGCTTTAGAAATGAATCTGCTTAGGGCGGCCACCTTCCCATTTAGGCTTTGCATTTCTCTTCGAGTGGAAGGTATCCTGATATCTTTCAGGGATCGGACTTGTTCGGGGCTTGCTTCAATCCCTCTGGCATGGACGATGAATCCCAAGAACTTTCCTGATGACACTCCGAACGAGCACTTTAGAGGATTCAGCTTCATTCCATATTGGCAAAGTACGTGAAACATCTCGCTCAGGTGGCTTACGTGATCGTTGGCGTTCCTTGATTTTACTAGCATGTCATCCACATAAACCTCCATAGTTCGTCCTATTAGCTCCGCAAACATCTTGTTGACGAGGCACTGATAGGTAGCTCCGGCGTTTTTAAGTCCGAAAGGCATTACTCTATAGCAGTACAATCCCCGGTCAGTGATGAAACTAGTGCGGTCTTGATCGGGGGCATGCATAGGAATTTGGTTATATCCTGAGTATGCGTCCATAAAAGATAAGAGTTCGTGCCCGGCTGTGCTGTCCACAAGCTGATCGATTCGGGGGAGTGGGAAGCAATCCTTCGGGGAAGCGTCATTTAAGTTGGAGAAGCCAATGCATGTTCGCCACTTCCCATTAGCCTTCTTTACTAGTACCGGGTTAGCGATCCACTCTAGGTAGATGGCTTCTTGTATGAAGTGGTTGGCAAGTAGGTTCTTTACTTCTTCATCGAGGGCCGCTGATCGCTCTGCCCCCATACTTCTCTTTTCTTGCTTTACTGGCGCCTTGGTAGGATCGATGTTTAGTATGTGGCATGCCACGTCTGGGGAGATTCCAGTCATGTCAGCGTGCGTCCATGCAAATACATCCAGGTTGTGGCGGATAAAATCAATGAGTTGATCCCTCAATTCTGCTCTTAGTTGAGATCCGATTTTCAGCAGTCTACTTGAGGCATGTTTGTCTACAGATACAAACTCCATAGCCTCTGCAGGCTCGGCGGCGGCCTCCTCCTCTTTGTCCCTGGGGTCTAATTCATTGAAAGAATCACTGGTATATCGAAGAGGAGGGGCTTTCTTTAGTTGCTATGCTTCCAAGTTTTTCATGCAGAGAGGAGTCTCCGCATTCTTCCCTCTATCCTTCCTGTGATTATTGCGAAGTTCGGTTACATAGCAATCTCGAGCGGCGTCTTGATCTCCCTCTACTTCCCCTATTCCATTGTCTGTTGAAAATTTCATCTTCAGGCACCATGGGGCCAAGACAATTTGGAAGTCAGACAAGGATGGTCTTCCTAAAAAGGCGTTGTAGGCTGAGTGGTTATCTATTAGCACAAATGTTTATTTCCGCACAACGGAGCGGGGGTGGCTTCCTATTTCAACAAAAAGGTCCAATTGCCCGAGGGGCATCTTCGCATCTCCAGTAAAACCGTGTAGTGGTTTGATGCAGGGCGACGCATCCTTCATCGACAGCTTCATTCTGTCGAAAGCATGCTTGAATAGGATATTTACTGAGCTTCCAGTGTCTACTAGAATTTGGAAAACTTCGGCTGGGCCGAACCGGGCAGAGATGACCATAGGATCCATGTGAGGGTACTACCTTCCTTCGAGGTCACGCCTATTGAATGTAATGTCATCATTCTCTTTTCGCTTCGGGTGGTGTTCTTCCATAACAGAATTAACGTAGCTTTCATTGTTTCTAAGTGACTTTCCGTATCTTTCCATCTCTGTCTAGCTTCTATCGGCGATGTGTGGTCCTCCCGATATGGTGTGGACCACTATCTTCTCATGACTGGGACCGCCGGTGTTGCGATTTCCCCCTCTTGTTTCTGGGAGAGGTAGCCTTGGGTTCTCATCGGTAGGAGCTGGGGTCCTGTTCTGACCTTTTGCATAGCGTTCCAGTCTCTTCCTTCTGATATGTTCTTCAATTAAGTCCCGAAGATGATGGCATTCATTGGTATCATGCCCATGAGATTCGTGGAAGCGGCAGAACTTTCCAGACTTAATTGCGTTATCTGATTCCTTGTATGGAGGGCGTTTGTATTTAACTTCATCTTGGGTGGCCAGGAAGATGTTTTCGATTGTCTCATTCAAAGGAGTGTAAGTGTCAAACCTTGGTCTTGGCCGATATAGATGTTTTTCTCCCTTCTTGCCCCCGGCATTGTCTCTAGAGTCATTTCTTCGAACGTCCTTTGCTACGGCGGGTGTGTCGACATGAGCTGCCTTGGTTTGTTGTCTTGTCTGTCTTTCAATGGCAGCGTCTTCAAGTCTCATATATCTTCCGGCTTCATGGAAGAAATCAGGTAAGGTAGCTGGTTTTTCTTTCGTTAATCTTTTAGCAAACTTAGTATCCGGATGCACACTACTACAGAGGGCCATTAAGATAAGTTTCTCATTGGCATCTTCGACTGAGGCCGCTGCAACATTAAATCGGGTTAGATATTGCTGCACTGTCTCTTTAGGTTTCTGTTTGATATTAGATAGGGAATAAATGTCCTTGGGTTGCTCCACATGAATGTGGAACTGGCTGATGAACTTTTCTTTCAACATTTCCCATGAGCTGATGGATCCTTGGGGTAGGTGGCAAAACCAGGAGGTAGCTAGATCTGCCAAGAATAGTGGAAAGCATTTGCACAATACTCCTTCTGTGGCTCCACTCATGAGCATATGTTGTGTGTATCTCTGCAAGTGTACAACGGGGTCGGAGATTCCCTTGTAAGGTTCCATTGTTGGCATTTTCTATTCTCAGGGGGTGATGGAAATTTCAATATTGCGGGTAAAAGGGCTAGTTACCCTAGCGCCTATCCCTCGATCTCTTTGATCCCGTTGGACGCACTCTCTGAACAATCGCGCCATCCTTTCATCAGAATTTGGAGCAGATAGAAATGAGTTTGGTTCTTCTCTGCGGGATTGATTCCATCCAGATGATCTGTAGGGGTGTTATCGTCTATCACTCCTAATATTTTCCAGTGGCTGCCTCTGGTCTTCTAGGAGCATGCTAGGGTCAGCTACAGTTGGCCCTTGCCTTGATCTTCCCCTGCTATGTTCTGTTCTGAGCACTTCCTTGGGTCCAACTTCGGGCTGGACTCTAGCTCGGCCCCGTTCATTGGTGTTTCCATGGCTAGGTAGCATGACCGGCTCAGCCACTGTCGACCCTCGCCTGGTACCTCCCCCGTTGGGTTTGGTTCCAAGTGTTTCCTCAGGTCGGAGTTCGGGCTGAGTTTGGGCTCGGCTCCTTTCATTGCTGTTTCTGTTGTTAGCTTCTTCGAAGAAGAAAGAACTTTGTCGCCTCCCAGATCCTCCAGACTGGGACTCATCCCATGATTCAGTGCTGCGGTTGGATTCTTCGGCATCCCTTAAGCGTGACATGAGTCGGTCCACCAAGGCTTCTTTTTGGGATGTGAAGCGGTTAGTCACTTCAGCCACAACCCTGTCTAGATCTTCCCTAGTAATTGCTGTTGTTTGTTCCGTGGCAGGAGCTGTCGGATTTATCTGATTTCCATTTTGTACTACCGTTGAAACGGGACGGTTCTCTTGATCTGTGATCACTGGATCTGGAACGCTGCTAGTTGCGATGTTCTTTCCTTTGCTAACATATTTCTTCTGCCTGGGAGGCATGTCTTCCAAGCAATCAGCGATGCTGTCGGGAAGAAGGTTAAGTAAGAGAAGCTAAAGCCTCTAGCTCGAGTTCTCAGTGAAAGTACCAAAAATGTTTGCACAAAAAATGGGCAAACGCCTCCAAGTTGTATGATTTAGTCGATTTTATATTGTTCTTAGTGATTTGGGTTATTCATGCAAATATATAAAATAGATGGACTAAACTGTAAAAGACACACAGATTTATAGTGGTTCGGCCAGAATGTGCCTACGTCCACTTTATATGTTATTCTCCTTTACTGTTCAGGTTACAAGTACAAAGCTTTGATTACAAGTATCTGAAATTTAGTTGAAAGTTCTATCCGTGCTTGAGCTCTCAAACTTGTCTGCCATTGTTGTACCCCTACCCCTCTATTTATAGAGTGAGGCTGGGGATAGGGGTCTTCGATGTATATAGTTGCTGGGGGGCCTGGGCTAATGTAATCTGGCCTGGCAGTGTTGGTTCGGTGATGCCTTGGTCCAGGGAAGGTTGGAGTGGCCTTCGGTCCGGTAGTGGTTGGAGTGGCTTTGGTTCGGTAGTAATTGGAGTGGGAATTGGTTCGGCAGTGCTTGGTCCGGCGATGGGTTGGTAGTGGGTGGAGCGTTGTTTAGACCGGTAGTAGGTGGAGAGTGAGTTGGTTCGGCTAGGCATTTGGGGAGGAGATGGTTCGGTAGGGACTTGGAGAGGGAGTTGGGATTTGGTTCGGTGGTAGGTGGAGCAAGGGCTGGTTCGACGGTGGCCTCCCTCATCTTGGTTCGGTAGCACCGGTCTAGTGGAAACATGCCCAACAATTATCAATTTTTTATTTGCAGAAATTTAAAATAAATATAACTTATCAAAGTGAAAAATTTGCAGGTCATTACAGACTTTCCCCCTAAAAGAATTTCGCCCCGATAAATTACCCAAAACAAAAACCTAAAGTTTTTGTCGAAAATATTTATTTTTAAATTTTTACCCATACAATGTATATAGATCACCCATACGCAATATCTGATTCGATCTACTGTTCGAATCCATAACTTTACTTCGAACTAATATGGACCCCCCGATCCTTTAGTGTGAACTCTGATCGGGCTTTCGGATCAGAACTTTAGTTCTCCTTGCATAGCTTTCAACTATGATAGAAAACTCAAGCATCCAACCACAACCCTCATCAATGTTCGTTGTAAAAAATCGAATGATAAATCCTTTTTCGTATACGTGTCAAATGCGTCAAAATTCTGCACTTAAATCTTAGAGTAAATCATGTGATGAAACATTCTATATACTTCAATAGTTGAAATAAAAGCAATATTACTAATTTTATTTAGTTGATTTCTAGTTTTAACAATAGATTCAATATTTCCATGTATATTTTCTGTAGGATGATCTTTCGAGTATTTTGTTCTTTTATTTAAATGTGAATTTTCTAAATTATTATTTTCGTTTTCGATGGTCTCATTATTACTAATTTCGTTTGGGTTGTCAATGTTTTCTTCTTCATCAATATTATAAACTTTAAAATTTTCATCAAATCAGGCATATAATGTCTCTTCAATAGTACTAAATTCTAGTATTGAAAACTCTACAAGCTTTAGTTCTATTTGAATATTCAATAAAGATTCCTTTATCCGATTTAAATTATCTTTAGTATTTAAAATAAAACATTTACTACCAACAACTCTAAAGTGTGATACTTTAGGCTTTTTATTATACAAGAATTCATATGGTGTTTTCTTAGTTTATGAACTTATCAATTTATTTAATATATAACATGCAATACCAACTGCTTCAGCCCAAAAAAATTTAGGTAAATTACTATCGTTTAGCATGGTTCTAGCTCACTCTTGAATAATCCTATTTTTGTGTTCTACCACTCCATTTTGTTACGGTTTCTTAGAAATGAAAAAATATGAGTTATACTTATCTTATTACAGAAATTTTCAGAATTTTTATTTTCGAATTCTCCACCATGATCACTTCGAATAGTTTTTACTTTTCTAGTCATTTGATTTTGAATTCGTTTAGGAAAATCATCCTGGTAAATCTAGAATAATCACCTACGATTGCAAATACATATCTATTGTGATATATAAATTGTATCTACAAGGGACCAAAAAGATCTAAGTGAAGAAGTTCAAGGGGCTTAGAGGTAGAAATCATATCTTTTAATTTAAAAGAACTTTAGCTAAGTTTTCCTAATTGACATGCATCGTATAAGTTATTAACTTTGAAATTTATTTTGGCAAGACCTCTAACTAGATCATTTTTAGGAATTTTAGATATTAGTTTGAAATTCAAATGGTCAAATCTTTTATGCTAAATCCAAGCGTCACTTGATTTAGCTAAAAGACACAGGTTATCATTTTAGATTTTCATACTTAATATATAGATGTTTCATTTCCTAATGCCTTCAAAAAAAATGTTTGAATCATTATCTTCAATATGACATTTATCGTTTACGAATTTAATTTTGAAACCATTATCACAGAATTGACTAACATTCAACAGAATATGCTTTAAAATCCTTACTAACAAAACATTAGAAATAGTATAATTTTTAGAATTACCAACATTATCGATGCAATCACATATCCTTTAGAGTTGTTTCTAAAATTTACTAATCCACCATCTTTGTAAGATATATCTTTAAAAACCTTCGGAGTTCCAGTCCTATGTCTTGATCATCCACTATCCAATATCCACTTGTCCTTTTTAATCTTTAGAGTTCGATCATCAAGTGCATGTTCATCACAAGCCATGTTACACATCTTTTCCTGTAATTCAGACCTTTTCAAAAGATCACATGCTTTTCTATAATGAATAGATGCAAATTTATAAACAACTTAACGATGATTTTGTGAATTATCTTTCTGAAAATAGTGTTAACATATTATCGAAAATTGTCATTGAAGCTTTTAAAAAATAAAATTATGAATACTTTGAAAACCTACGATCTTATACCAACTATGAGTTGGCAAAATAAGGATCTTAAGGCTAAATTAACACTGGAGGGGTGAATAGTGTTTAATTGATTATATGAATACTTTTCAAATTCTTTAAGATTCTAATTGAAATGATGTAATTAACAATCGTAGATTCAAAGTATAGATAAAAGTAAATGCAGTAAAATTGAAAAGAAAAGAGCACACTAGGATTTTATACTGGTTTGGAGTTACCCAACATTCAGTCCTGCATAATTCCTTGTATGGATTTCTTTTTAACTAGTATATGAAAATACAATCTCAATTTTAAGGATACAAGACACATCCTCTAGAATCTTGACCTTTGGGTGAGTTACTTGATTTCCAAGCTACAAGCACAGCCATTAGGTTTACGGGCTACTAAGCACACCCAATTAATTTTACAGGCTACAATCACACCTAGTTAGATTTCAGGGATACCAAGCACACCATAAAGTATAAGAGTATTATTTGATAGAGTTTACAGTCTTATATTTTCAATCTGGATTACAATTGATCCTATAACTCTTAAATAGCACTTTGATCTTGAGAGAGATGAGAGAAATCAGAGAGTAGATGAAGGAGAATCAAATTAATAAATATTTAATTTGATTCTTGTTGAATTTCTATTGAGTTTGGTAAAAACTGATTTAGGAACTAAGAGAGTGAAAAGAGGAGAGAAGAATAAGAAAGTAGTTGATAAAAATTTATTCAGAGTCTGGTATATATAGGAAAACAACGACCATGTCCATTCGCAAAGAGAAATGACGAAAAGATAATTCCACTAAAATTTGAATTTTGAATTTTACTGCCAGTATGTTAACATATGCCTATAGAAAATGTCGACATACTCTTTACAACTTAGAAAAAACTTCAAAAATAATGTTTTGAAAATCCATTCCTTTGTAAATTAATTTGATACTTTGTAAAGTTATTTAAATATAGTTTATACCCATTTTAACCAAAATATGACTTAATGAAACTTTATAAAATAATTTTGAAAGATTTAATAGGAGTATTCAATAATATAAAAAACAATATAACTATAGCTTATTAAAATATAGATAAAAATTCAATATATATACGTACACTTAAAATAGCACTAAAATGATATTTTATAAGTATAATAGATTGAAAATCATTTTGATATTTTGAAAAGATTATTTTGAAACCAGAATATTCAAAAAATATATTAAAATAAAATTAGAGATGGTGAGAGATCAGTAAAGTGCTATTAAGGTTTTAACATAAATTCTATAACCCTATTACTTATATGGAATATCTTGAAATCTTGAACTCTTCAATAATCATGAGTCTTCATTCTTGAACTATTGAAACTTTATGTTGGCATCTTAAATCTATTCATGATACTGTACAGTCTTCTTAATCAACACATGTCTAATATCCTGCACTATATACTATATATATCATGATAAAACAATAATATCTATATTTTATATAATGTCCTATAGTTATTATCATCAAAATCAATACCTAAGCACTAACAGGAACTACTATGCGAATTATACTAATCTCTGTCCTTATTATAAAATTGTCAATTATAACTTGCTCTAATAGTCATTGATTCTGAATTCACTGCTTTACGATGTGGAAAAATGATGACAATGGAAGAGAAGGAGAACTTGAGAAATTTGACCCTTTATGTAAGGTCACCCTGTATTTGTAGAGAATTGGAGTTGTTAGATTATTGATATATGGCACCCAATTGGGGGTTAGTGGCTGTAATAACCCAGTATTTTATGATTATTTTAATTGTTTATTTTAATGATTTAAATTGAAACTCCTGATTTAATAATTTATTATATTTATTAAAATGAATAAAGATTGTTATTTTAAATATAAATTTGATTTTTGTGTGAATTATAATTCCAAACCTGAATAAATAAAATATTTCCAGAAAATGTAGATTTTGGTCAATTTAGTCAAACTTTGACTTTTAAATTTCAAATATAAATATTTGAATTTTTGAATTTTTGAATTTTATCTTTTATTATGAAATTAGATTAAATTTCAAGAATACTGCTTTTCGTTTTGTTGAAATTGGATTTAAATTGTGAAAGTTATACTTTTTACAATATTGGGCGTAAATTGATTTATTTAACAATATTGTTTATTTAACTTATATAAATAATATTTTACTTGTTATATCTTACTCTAATTTGTATATGTATGTTATATTAGATATATTTTGTCATTTAAATATTTTTAAAGTGATGTTTAAATTTTTCCAAAGTGTATTGGATTAGTTTTCAAATTTAAAGCCTAGTTTCTATTTTATTTGCTATTTTCTTAATTTAATTATATTTAATTAAAATTTATTTATTTGTTTTATACATTTATTTTTATTTCTGAGTTTTATCTTTATTTATCAGCATTTTACATGTATTTAAATTTGCAAAAGAAATAATAGAAATTTGAAAGGTTTTGTGACCTTTTATTTGTCTCAGTCTTTTCATCTACTTTCACCTCTTCATTTCCTAACCTTTTGCATTCAATTTTGGCCGATTCTTTTTCCCATTGCTTCAGCCACATCTCTCCTAATTTTTCATTTATGAAATTACTTCTCATCACAAAAAATTTCGGCATCCACATCTGAGAAAAAGTTTAGTAAAAATTCATCTCTTTTTCATGCTATTTTCTTCTTGTTTACATTTTTGTGCACTTGCTTCTTCTCCTATATGGCTCGGCTCCTCCTTCCTCCACCACCTTGGCCGCCTCCACCACCATCCCCTCTGACCAACATCACCTACAGCCCTTCCCATGCCATAGCCAAGCCCCTGTGTGATGAACAACCACCTTAAAATGAAGCAACATCACCTACATATGTACAAGCCGAGAACTTAGGTCTAGCACCACCTCTCTCAACCACCTAGGCCGACCAACCACCACTGGCCTGATCTTGACCTAACACACCTCTGCACACCCTCACCTGACCATACCTGAAGTGGTTGTGCCCTCCATAGCCTTGGACGAGCCGAAAGTTGCATAGAAACCCTTGCTTTTGCCTTTGAACATTAACCTCTTGCCTCACAAACCTTTACACCATTTTCTCTATGATAGGCCGACCCTTATAGGTCCATAACCAGACCTTAGAGCAAGCTTCAGTTGTGTATTTTCCAGCCATGGCTAAGCCTATGTTGGATGAAGGCAAGTGCACTTGGTTTGGATTTGTTTTGTGCTTGAATTTATAAGTTGTTTAATAGTATGTGTAGTGTTTATTAATGTATATTTGAATTGTTTTGTCTCATGTATTCAAGGCATTTAGTCTTGTCTCTCTCACACTCAAATCATTATCGTGCTCTCGTGCTTTTATGGATCTCCATTGGGTGTAGTTGTTTGCCATCTCCAGCTTAAACAAGTGAGTTATTCTCACCAGACAATATGTACATATATAACCAGTAAATTGACCCCTTTTGAATCTGTAAAATGCATTATCACGTTACACCTACTATATTATGATTATATGTTGTTCACCCACGCTTAAACACTTGTTATATCATATGTTACTTTTATATTATGCTGTTCTGTTATTTTTATCAGTTTATCACACTGCAAGTTGCCTTTAGATTAGAATCACTATGGGTTGAAATGATACATACCCGAACGGACTTTAGAATAGGAGAAAATCTTTATGGACTGAAATGATAGGCCCGAATGATTTTTAATTATTTTCATTTACTTGGGATTGCGGATTTGAAATGATCAAACCCGAGTTTTCTTTGTAAATTACGGGTTGAAATGATATATTACCCGTATCACTTTACCTAGGCTAGAAAATGAAATACAGACCCGTTGTTAAAATATGTTTTTCTAAAAAATTTAAAACATTTTAAAAATGTAAATATTATACTATTTTCATTTAAATTTGATTTAAAATGATATTTTAAAGAATTATTGATTTTCTGAAAATTTATAGGTGAAATAAATTAATGGTAAAGTTAGAAAATCTGAAATGTAAGTTATTTTGGAAATTATAATTTTTTGATAAATGGAATTTAAATTAAATATGAAAATATGATAAATTTATGATATTTTGAATTAAATTAATTTAAAATGATTTTATAATATATTAATGAATTTGAATAAAGTTAAAATGTGAAATGAATGAATATTTGAGTTGAAATTTTGAAATATAACTAAAATTGGAAATTTGTGAACTTGGCTTAAAAGTGAATTTTAAGTAAAGTAAATAAAAATGAAATTAATTTATATTTGAAAATTTAAACTTAAGTGTTAAGTTAAATTTAATTTAATAAATTTTAGATTTAATGTTGGAATTTAATAGGTGAATTATTATTAAATTTTGATTTTTTTAATGGAGATTTAACTTTATAAAATCATGAATATAAGGGAATTTGAATGATTGTTTTAAAAGTGAAATTATATGATTTTATAAGTAAAAAAATGATTTAAATAAAAATATAATTGTTTGTGAAATTATACTGAATATTTGAAGTTAATTAACTGCATTTCTGAAATGCTATTATTTCTAATGTAAATGATTTTACATCATTTGTAAATGTTGTCACTACAACAAAACAGTCTTTTTACAACGGGCAATGTCCGTTGTAATATGGTTTTCGCAACGGACATGTGCCCGTTGTAATAGGCCTCGTTGTAATAGATCCACCACATTTTACAACGGGCAATGCATGTTGTCAAAACCGTTGTAGTATACGTTTTTACAACGGCCATAACCCGTTGCAATAGACTAACCATACTAACTGCATAGCGTATTTCACAACATGTATTGACCGTTGTAAAATACATATTTAACAACGTGTGTTGACCGTTGTAAAAATCTTATATAACAATGTGCATTGACCGTTGTAAGAAGCTTATATAACAACGCACATTGCCCGTTGCAAAATAAATGAAAATTTAAAAAAAAATTACAGTAGCATCCATACAATACATCCATACTAATACTAAATAATGTCGTAAAATAATTAAAATCACATACGAAAAGACTAAAAGCTAAAGTCGTAGATTTCTAACACTCAAAAAAGTTAGATAAGTTTACATGTCAAATACATAAATCATTAACACATAACAGTTCGCTACAAATATCATGTTCTAAGTACAATCATACTATACCACAGAGATGAAGTCTTTATTACACAATCAACAACACAACCATATTGCCTCTCCATAACAATAGCATACAACCCTCTGCCTTTCATACTTTCTTTCACAGCAAACTTCCATCTCACATGCAACTCCAACTTCAATATGGCTTCTGAACATACCTTCCGTACAACAAGTAACTTCAACTTCCAGCAACCCCACTTCAACCTCGCATCCACTTCTCTACAATCACTACCACCTCCTCACTGTCTAGCATCACGACTGTTTAACCGACCACTGCATTCCCATATACATCATCTTTCCATACCTCTCATACTACCATAGATTCACCACTGCCACTCTTCAACATCCCTACCTCATACCCACAAACAACCATTTACACCAAACATACTGTCAACTGCCACAAAAACAGTGCACAACAAAAACTCCACCTGTAACTTCCACCAAATCACTGCCCAACCACATCACTCCTGAAAACAAACCATACACACCTCTTTACATCACTGTCTATCCACACCTAAAAACTGCACCATCCTTGCTTCCCAGCATATTTCTATACATCAACAACTTGCATACGAATCCCACCACCAAACTTCACATTCACTTCTCTTCCCACAACACTTTCATTTACAATTACATCTACAATCACACTACCAAACAGCCATCTCCAACTATGTCAAAGCAACTGCACTTCGTAGCTTCCTCCATCAAACTCCACTGCCCATAACAAACAACTGCAAAACTTCAACAACCCATGAATATCCACCAGAGCACTACCGCAAATTCGTCATAATCGAACACTGCGACTTCCAACAGCCAACCTCGAACTCCAAATCGCAAAACCACAGAACAGTTCAAAATCAAAATTGAGGAAACCCGCTGCCTCCTCATACACCAATCGAGCTGCTGACCATCGACGACTACCACTTCCATTTCTGACTGCACTCGAACTCCCAATACAACCTAACAGTCATCACTTCCACACATTCATCACTTCAGTTCGCAAACAAACATAGAGACTTCATAGGAAAAAACAGAAAGCCGTCGACTTCCAATCCACTCGCAAATTTCCACCAAAACCCCATCCATTGCTACCAACGTCTACATCTCAGTGAACAAACTCTACACTGCACTCCACCTCCATAATCTCCTGTGCATGTTGCCTCAACATTAACACCCAAGGCAAGTTCAACTTCACCTTCCCAGTTACACAACTTCCATCATTAGTCACAACTCCAGATATCACCAATAACCACCATAACACCCACTTTATACATCACTTCCTCCAACATACCCCTTTCTTCACTCATCAGAGATCACCCAAGCACAGTGCTCTGTCCATCCACCGGTGACCATAGCGACCAACCAGAGCTCATATACACTGACCACAACATTGACAGTGACAATCTTCTTAACCATATCTCAACTGCACGTTCCACCTTCAACTGTCACCACCACTCTTTACATTGCACTGTCACATACCACATTACAAATTTTATCACAAGCTTCCCAAACACAATCCACCCAGACCTACAAACACTCCTCTGACTTTGCAATACAACATACTCCTCCTATTCAAACAGCCATCCCTTCCACTTCCTACAACTCCAAAGATTTCTTACCTTGCAATTTGTTAGTAACATAATGCCTATTGTTGTCAGCATGTTTATACCTTCTGTAAACAGAAGAGTGCAGCTTACTGACAAACTCAGGCACAGGGCCCCTTTGATTGAACTCGCAGCAGAGCTTGCTTAGTTCTTGCAGTTCTACAGCAATTTCACTTGTTGCATCCTAATAAGAGAGCAATAATAATAAAAATTTACAGCTTTTCGAAATAGGCAGAATCATCAAAGTTGGACAAATCATTCAAAAGTTATAGACAAAGGAGTTCAGCTCAATATTGGCAAATTTTCATTTCGGAACAGCGATGAATATTAATTGAAATTTATGTTTAACTTTTGTGGACTTCAAAATTTTGGAAAATGACAAACATAAAAGTTATTCTATTTCAAATTATCTCTCAAATGAAAAAAGATTCACCTAAATCGGACCGTAGAATCAAAAATTACATCCGTAATAATAAAGCACAACAAAATGAATTATGTCAAATTTACTTGTGTTTTGAAATATTTTACAATTTGAATTCAAATCTTTAATAGCTCCTAAATTGATCCTAAATTTGAGAAGAAACATTACTCAGGGAAAACATAATAAATTAGCCGGTGGGTGATAGACACAATTACTTAAGTTTATGCAAACTAATGAAAATGACAGTGACTTACAAACTAATGGGCTGTAGCACGGTGATTCTTTGGAAAGTCAGCAACAAGAAGAGTCAGATAATTGCACAGATGACCACTGTAAAGAGTCAACGTATACCAAAATGACCAATGTATATGATATACCCATCTTCTCCTACAATGTGAGTACAACAACTTTAGATATTTCCTACGTAGTAGAGAATGATTGTTCACATACATAATATTGACACTTAATGTTTCAATAAAAAATCATTTTAATCGGATGTCCCCATGCTGACTGAGAACCACAAGACTAAAAGAACTATTATTAAAAGCATAATGAAACTACATTGACTAATATTCTAAGATCCTTTTTTTCAAGGCATTGATACACCCATACTTACAAACTATATTCGAATTTTAAGTAATAAAGTAATATATCTTTATTCTAAAATAATAAGTTCTTCCATTGGTCCTAGAATGCTCCCGTGTCTAGAGAAAATAGGAGACCTAGTTCATGTCTTGAGGCCAAAACCAAAAATCAAGGTTAATGTCTTTGTTAGAATTGCAATGTCTAGTAAAATCTAGCCAGTACAAAAAGAGACTGGCCATGAAATGAGTTGTCATGCAAGCAATTTTGAATGGAGGTTTTGGAACTCCAATTACAGTTTAGGTCTCGGACTTCAAACAAATATAAGCCTTAAAATATTCCTTTAATTTATTCTTGTATTCATTGAATTAAATGATAGCCTAATTCTCCTGTTATATACTGATATCTTAAAGATTTTCTATTGATGTATCAATGGGATGTAAATTTAAGATCATTTAAATAAGGCAATTGGATATAAACTGTATGTATCTTGTAATTTTGTTCCAGGCATTCAATACTAGTTGAACTAGATGATATGATTTTAATTTAAAATGAAAGGTAAAATTTAGTAGATATTTATTTACTTAGCTGATTTGATGGGTTGAGCTGACCCTTCAATGATACTCCTCTTAAAGACAGCTGATCACTCCGTCACCATTACAAATTCACGTCACTTGATCACTCCGATGTCAGAAGTATAATAAACTAAATAAGTATAATGTGAACTTCACGAATACGCAAGAAAACTTTTAGCGTTCTCACCTTTGAGCCATGACATGAAATCTTTTGCAGACGTTTTCCTTCAAATTATTAAGAATTGGAAAAGAATTCTTTTCTGCCTTTTATTTTTCCTTTAATAACAAAGGTGTTATGAATATTTTGATTTGCAGACTGTACTATTATATTTGGAGAATATAATGGATGTGGTATTAAGCTATATAGTTATCGCTAAATGCTAATCTGATCATTGCTGATCAATCATTTCAATTGTTATGTCAGTCAGTAAGGTCTACAGTGTATAACAAACTTGGTATGAAATTTCAAATCAAACTTGAATATTTACCTGGGAAAAGTATAAAACTACAAGATACCATATTACAAACCGATCAAGTCTAAGATCTCTCTTCCTATTTCCCAGTAAAAACAATGAAAAAAGTGTATTGTCAATTAGCATAGAAAATAAGCTACACGCCTAATTATAACAAATATGGTTTAGAAAAAATAGTTGAGAAAATTTTTGTATCGAATCAGAAGCAGAATCTCTAATGTTGTTTCAGTTGGAAGAACAAAAAAAATCTACTACGTCTGTAGAATTGGTAAATAAAGTGGCCAAAAGATAAAATTGCATTCAGATCTACCAAACAAATGAAAAGCAAGTTGAAGAATTGAAGTGGAAATTTTATGCCCCAGATATTATATCATGAAGAATCAAAGTGTCTTTTTTTTGTATTTTTGTTTTTTTTTTGTTCAGTGAAAGGGTCTTAAATGGTAACCTGCATTTTCATGCCATCTTCAGTAATCCAACCGAACTCAGTAATGAAACATTCAATTTTATTATATAATGGAATTGTAACAGTAATGAAACATTCAATTTTATTTTTACATAGTGTCTGTTAAAATGGTGATTACAATTTTAAAAATGTTTACAGTTTCAATATATATAGTAATAATAATGATATGCTGCTAAGTCACATTGCATCCCAGACCTAGAAAAATTAGAATAAAACAAGTTCACCTTTTAAAAATCCAGCTTATCTACACACCCAAAAGAAATATCGCCTTCATCAAAGTTCTCATTTTTAGCCTTCCTAACCCAATCGATTGCGTCATCAAGTTCCTTCCTCAACATCCCCCCACCCATAATCACCCCAAAATCCAAAATCTTCATCGTCTCGTCCAAGTCACGCATCTTAGCCCTAATGCCCGCAATAGAACTCAAACTCAAACTCAAATCGAAGAGCAACAGAGAAGAATCAATTCAGTAATTCGAATCGAGCAGAATCATGTCGAAAAAAGGCAAAAATCGCATACCGTTTTTGACAATCGAACTCGACCCAATTGAGGCAACCGCAGGCAATCACTGATAGAGGAAAATATTTGAAGCATCATCGAAAAATTAAGGCGGCGCCACAAAACTCTAATTCATTGAAGAGGAACGAACGAAGAGCAAAGCTTGTAGTTTATTGAAGAGGAATGAAAAAAACCTAGTTGGTTCGGCTCCTATATGTTATAAACTGCAGTTTTAGTTTTATATATTACAACGGGCGTATGTGTTTTAAAACTGGCACCTTTTACAACGGGCATTTTTTGACCGTTGTAAAGTTGGCATCTATTACAACGGGCCTGAATGAACCGTTGTACAGCCTTCTATTACAACGGGCAACCAATGCCCGTTGTAAAAAGGGCATTGTATATGGCATCTTTTACAACGGGCCTGAATGGACCGTTGTAATAGACTTCTATTACAACGGGCAACCAATGCCCGTTGTAAAAAGGACGTTGTAATATAGTATTTTTGTTGTAGTGTGTAGTTGATAATAATGAACTAAATGGCTAAATTTAATTAAAGGCTATTATAGAATTTTTGTAAGTGCTATAATTGTTGAATTTAACTAAGTTTCTTTAAAACTAATGTAACCTATTACAGCATTCTTAAATGCTGTCTTTTGTTAAATTGAACTGTTTTGAATGTGACTTTCTGTAGCATTTTCTAAATGTTACGAAAGGAGAATTTTCACTGTTTTGATAAACTTAAGTGAATGAATGAACTTTGGAAGATTAAAATTTTTGGAAATTTAATAATTTAATTATCAAACACAATAACTTCATTTTATGATTTAAAATGAAGTAATTTGTTTTGAAATATAAACTATTTGAAATGAGTGTTGAAATGGTATTTTAAATAAATGAAGGTGGTTGGAAGATATGCTATTTGATATTTTGAAATGGATTTTTGAATGATATTGAATTTTGAAATGATATTTGACTTTGAAGTATAAAATACCATTTTGAAATTTTAACCACGGGATGTATTTAATTTATAGTTTAAGTGATTTTTAAAGGATGGGCGATCCCAAGCATCCTTTAAGTTATTGTGCATTTCTACTATAGTTCACTTGAGTTGTTTTACATTATATAAGTATATATGTCCTGACTCGAGTGTTTTGTGTTTTACTTTACGCTCAGGTCAGCCTGATTATTTACAACTTAGCTTTGGATTTGTTTCTGGTGCTAGGAATCGCTGGAGATTCTGCTTGTCTAGTTATCTGTTCCCTTTCAGTTTCAGTTGTTCTATTTCAGCTCTGGTATTTATAAACTGCTATATATTTGAGATTTCTATTGTATATGTTTTTCGGACTGATATTATGTATTAGGTTTTGAGAGTTTGTTATAGTGGCTTCATGAACTACTATGGTATTTTAATTTCCGCTGCGAGTTATTCTGATAATTCTGTGTCTGTGATTCTGTGATTGTATTTCATTTGCTCCAAATTTATTTACAACGCGGTATTTTGAGCAATTCAAGTCCGACATGTGTGGATGCGAATGAATGAAAATATCGGGTTGTTGCATTTGGTGTCAGAGCCCGGTTTTAGGCAAACCTTAACCTGCGGAGCAAAAAAATCATTAAAGATAGGGTAGAAATACCATAAAATGAGTGAAATCAATCTCAGAATCCTTTCTTTGTGAGAGAATGTATTTTCGAAGTATAAAATGATTTCCAAATGATTTTAAAAGATTTTAAAAGATTATTTTGGTATAAAAATTTTCTTACTTCGAAACCAAGATTTTTTAAACTTCATTCCTTCTGTATTCACCTTGTTAGAAATCTCTTGGTTAGGATTCTTATCGATTAGAATTCCTTGAATTTTGGAACACTCCCACTTGTTCTGAAGTCCAGTCTTGTTCCCCTATTTAATCCTGTTGATTTTGGAGCATTCCATAATTCCACTTTGGAATGACCTCTATAAAGATCGGTGATTCCGCAAATCTTTGAATGATTTGTAAAGGGGTGAAAACTCCTTCGCAATTGGCATTGATTCACTGGAGTTACGATGTTATCTATCTCCTTCTGCTATACTTGGATTCTATCTCTGGCGATCAAATATCGATTTGCCTTAGATTTCCGCATTTATTATATTCCTGAAGTCACGGTTGACCGGTTATGGTCGCCCGCGATTTATAAAGGCTTATCTATCTACTATTTGGTAATTAAATTATCACATATTCATTCGAACTTATCTTCGAACCAGAATTCTACTTGATTATCGTTCCTCTAAATTGAATCTCTGTTTGTTTTAAAACACATCTTATTTGATTTTGTTTTGAATGTGTGCATACATCGAAATTATTATTTTGATAAGGATGACCCTATTTTGTATATTACGGTGAAATGTTTTCGATAAGGATTTTATACCTTTTTTAAATGAGAAATTTGAAGTTTTAAAAGGAGTTGAAATTTTGAAAATTTATAAGCATGTGACTTATATAAAATGATTTATAACTGAAGGATTTTGAATTTGAATTTCGAGGAATCGAACTTCGGTGTTTTGAAATTTGTTTTAGATTTGGAAAATATATAATAATATGATTTAAAGATATTTTCTGAATGAGAAATGTTTCAAATGTATTCGAATAAATTCCAATGATTTCGAAGAGATTTCAAAGAAGTCTTTAAGGAAATAAAAGACCAGAACTCACTTATGTCGCAGGAAAATAATTTCGGTGATGAATGTATGCATCACCGACATTGATTTTTGAGTTTCTGAGTGGGGAGAGACCACTCTAATAGCTTTGCTATGCGAGTGATTTTGTGAAACCAAATTTTTATTTCTAATTTCGAAGTATGGTTTGATATTCGAAAGATATATGTATATATATTTGAAATGATTTGAAGTAAGCCGGTGTTCAGTCCTCGAGATTCAGATTTGTTTTGGTATAACCCTATCTTTTGGAATTGGTTTACTAGTTTGTTGGTGATTTCCAACTCTTGGATTGAAAATAGGATTTCTTCGACTATTTTGAAGGTTCGAGCCCTTCCAAATAAAGGTTAACTTTTCAAAGCTAAGAAATTTTGAATGGTATAGGGTATTTGATAAAGAATATAGGTTTAGTGTGGTATGATTAGTATAAAGTAATATGATTTGTATAAGTTTGAAACGGTTTGTTGAGTAAATAAACAAGACTATTTTGAATTATACTGGTATGAAATATAGATTTGAAATGTTTTGAATAAAGTATGTATATGGAATAATGATCTTTCCAATGGTAAATTGGATTTTTCATATAGAAATAAATAATTTGAAGGTTTTTTTTTTAAAAAAGGATGGTTTTAAACTTTGTAACCATTTTAGATATTTTGATGATTGAAATGGTTTGGAAATGATTTAATCTTTATTTTGATAAAGAATGTGAATTTGAAATGATAATTGATTTTGATAAATGAATATTTGAAGTTTAGATTAGTATGAATGGATATTTGGTGTACTTGTAATTTGATTTTAATAAAAAAAGGATGGATTTGTGAACTGAATATTTCAAAACTAGGTAATAATGAAGTAAAATTTGAGATATATGAAATTATAAAATTTAGTATTGGAATATGGTATATTTAAACTTTGAAATATATTAATGATTAAATAGTTTATTTTCTGGATCAAATCTTTATTTGAATTTGATAATATTTGAAATTGTGTTGTTGAAAAACTAAATTGAATTGAAACTGATGGTTTGGATTGAATTAAAATTGCCAATTTTAGATTTGGGTTTAAATTGAGTAAATTTGTGAAATGTAAAGAATTAAAGGAATGTTTATGATTTGAAATGTATGATTTCGATAAGTTATGATTTTCAAAGTGTAATGATTTCAAGTATTTTGGTTTCGAAAGATTTATAACTTTGAAAGTATTATGATTTTTGAAAGTGAATATATTTGTAATGGAAATGAATTTGTTTGACCTATATTTTGTTGATTTGGAAATTTGGATTATTTTCTAAATCTATAGTTTTAAGAAACTTTGAAACTGAATATATGTAATTTGGAAGAAATGATTTGGTGAAATCATATATGATTTTGAAACTGAAATATTATTGAAACGAACTAAAATTGAGAACCTTGATTTACTAAATACTTGATTTGGGAGTTATCGAACTTATATAAAATGATTTGTATAAGTATGAAATTGATTTGAAACCGTTGATTCGGAAAGGTACTCAATTTGTAAAGTGAAATCTTATATAATCGAAGTATCTATAAGTGTGATTTGACATACTATGGATTTGGAAAATATTCGATTTGAAATGGAATGTTATATATAATGGACTTTATATAAGTATGAAATTTGAAAGTGATTTTTGAAAGGTACTATATGATACATATGTTCGAAGTAAAGATATGGAAAGTGCCTTCTGCTTGATATCCGCTTTGTGTCCACACTGTGGATTCATTCTATTGATATTATTCTCTCTCTCATTTGGGTTTTACGGATGTGATACTCGAGTGTCCATCGAATTCCATGGCGATCTCCATGGTCCTACGAGCGTGACTGCATAGCGCAACTGCCTGGCTGAGCTGGTCTAGGTGTACGGATTGTTTCCTGGGGGATCCAGGTGTAACCATTGTGTATCCTGCGCTCTACGTAGGTCGCATTAGTACCGAAACTGCCAAGCTGAGACAGCCTAGGGGTACAGATTGTTTCCTAGGGGATCCAGGCGTAACCATTGTGTATCCTGCACTCTATTAGTCATCTTGGCATAACTCGCAGGGCTGAGAAAGATCATGGATACATATTGTTTCCTGGAGGATCCATGCGTAACCATTGTGTATCTACGATCCATGGTTAGACCACTGTTTTGGTTTGGTTGATTTGTTTGGATTGTACTTTCCATATCTATTTTTTTAAAATGAGTTTTCCAGTATTTTCACTGGGTGTTGAAACAAGTCTATTTAGTACCTGAAGAATTCTAGCTTTGCGCCTGATCAACGCATAGCCAGAGTCTACAGGAACGAAAATAAACTTGTTAAGACATCGATTTATAAAAGTATTTTGGTTAAGTATTATATAAAGGATATTTTAATCATGATTTTTTTTAAATATTGTTTATTTCGAACTATTAAATTTGAATCAAATGAATATTTATCATATTATAAAATGTTTAGAATGTTATAAATTTTTGAAATGTATACGGTTTTAAAATATGGTTCATCCTCGTCTTTTAACCTATTCTCCCTTCTAGCTATTTCTACCTTTTTCCTCTTCGAAGATCCTTTCCGCATTGTGGAAAGAGTTGGTTCTTTGGCTTATCATCGAGATTTGCCTCAGAAACTTTCTGGAGCGCATGATGTATTACACGTCTCACATCTCCTCTAGTATCTTCTTGACCTATCACTTTTTGTTCAGGACTTCTGCACTTGATAGTTTGGATATTTAGCCTAAATCTGACTACTGAGAGGAAGTCACTTCGTATTGTCGACAGAGGTATGAAGCAGCTAAGAAGGAAATCTGTTAGTCTGATCAAAGTACGATGGGTACTGAAGATCGAGAATGTAATTGGGAGACAAAGAAGAGCATTCGTGCTTCGAATCCGGAATTGTTTATTCCAGGTACTATTTGTTTGTCTATCTTGTTTTTCCTTATTTCCTTGTTCGTTCTTTTCGAGGACGAAAAGATTTGAGTAAGGAAGAGTGTAACAACACAGTATTTTGTGATTATTTTAATTGTTTATTTTAATTATTTAAATTAAAACTCCTGATTTAAAAACTTTATTATATTTATTAAAATGAATAAATTTTGTTATTTTAAATATAAATTTGATTTTTGTGTGAATTATAATTCCAAACCTGAATAAATAAAATATTTCCAGAAAATGTAGATTTTGGTCAATTTGGCCAAACTTTGACTGTTAAATTTAAAATCTAAATATTTGAATATTTGAATTTTATCATTTATTATGAAATTAGATTAAATTTAAAGAATACTGCTTTCGTTTCATTGAAATTGGATTTAAATTGTGAAAGTTATATTTTTTACAATATTGGGTGTAAATTGACTTATTTAACAATATTGTTTATTTAACTTATAATAAATAATATTTTAGTCGTTATATCTTACTATAATTTGTGTATATATGTTATATTATATATATGTTGTCATTTAAATATTTTTAAAGTGATGTTTAAATTATTTCCAAGTTTATTGAATTTGTTTTCAAATTTAAAGCCTAGTTTCTATTGTCTTTGCTATTTTCTTAATTTAATTAAAATTTATTTATTTATTTTATACATTTATTTTTATTTCTAAGTTTTATCTTTATTTATCAGAATTTTACAAGTATTTAAATTTGCAAAAGAAATAATAGAAATTTGAATTGTTTTGTGACCTTTTATATGTCTAAGTCTTTTCATCTACTTTCACCTCTTCATTTCCTAACCATTTGAATTCAATTTTGGCCGATTCTTTTTCCCACTGCTTCAGCCACGTCTCTCGTCATTTTTCACATATGAAATTACTTCTCATCACAAAAGAGTTCGGCCTCCATATCTGAGAAAAAGTTTGGTAAAAATTCATTTCTTTTTCATGTTATTTTCTTCTTGTTTACATTTTTGTGCACTTGCTTCTTCTCCTATATGGCTCTGCTCCTCCTTCCTCCACCACCTTGGCCGCCTCCACCACCATCCCCTCTGACCAACATTACCTCCAGCCCTTCCTATGCCATAGACGAGGCCCTATATGATGAAGAACCACCTTAACATGAAGCAACATCACCTACATATGTACAAGCCGAGCACTTAGTTCTAGCACCACCTCTCTCAACCACCTAGGTCGACCAACCACCACCACCACTGGCCTGATCTCGATCTAACACACCTCTGCACACCCTCACCTGACTATACCTAAAGTGGTCATGGCCTCCATAGCCTTGGATGAGCCTAAAGTTGCGCAGAAACCCTTGCTTTTGCCTTCGAACATTAGCCTCTTGCCTCACAAACCTTTACACCGCTTTCTCTAGGATAGGCCGTCCCCTATAGGTCTATAACCAGGCCTTAGAGAACTCTTTAGTCATGCATTTTCCAGCCATGGCCGAGCCTATGCTGGATGAAGGCAAGTGCAATTGGTTTGGATTTGTTTTGTGCTTGAATTTATATGTTGTTTAAAAGTATGTATAGTGTTTATTAATGTATATTTGAATTGTTTTGTCTCATGTATTCAAGGAATTTAGTCTTGTCTCTCTCACACTCAAATCATTATCGTTCTCTCGTGCTTTTATGGATCTCTGTTGGGTGTAGTTGTTTTCCATATCCACCTTAAATAAGCGAGTTATTCTCACCAGACAATATGTACATATATAACCACTAAATTGACCCCTTTGAATCTGTAAAATGCATTATCATGTTACACCTGCTATATTATGATTATATGATGTTCACCCATGCTTAAACACCTGTTATATCGTATGTTACTGTTATATTATGTTGTTCTGTCATTTTTATCAGTTTATCACACTACAAGTTGCCTTTAGATTGGAATCATTATGGGTTGAAATGATACATACCAAAACGGACTTTAGAATAGGAGAAAATCGTTATGGGATGAAATGATAGGCTTGAATGATTTTCAATTATTTTCACTTACTTGGGATTGTGGGTTTGAAATGATCAAACTCGGGTTTTCTTTGTAAATACGGGTTGAAATGATAGATTACCCGTATCATTTTACCTAGGCTAGAAAATGAAATACAGACCCGTTGTTAAAATATGTTTTTCTAAAAATTTTAAAACATTTTATAAATGTAAATATTATAATATTTTGGTTTAAATTTGATTAAAAATGATTTTTGTAAAGCATTATTGATTTTATGAAAATTTGTAAGTGAAATAAATTAATGGTAAAGTTAGAAAATCTAAAATGTAAGTTATTTTGGAAATTATAATTTGGTGATAAATGGAATTTAAATTAAATATGAAAATATGACAAATTTTTGATATTTTAAATTAAATGAATTTAAAATAATTTTATAATAAATTAATGATTTTTGAATAAAGTTAAAATGTGAAATGAATGAATATTTAAGTTGAAATTTTGAAATATAACTAAAATTGGAAATTTGTGAATTTGGCTTAAAAGTGATTTTAAATTGAGTAAATAAAAATGAAATTAAGTTATATTTGAAAATTTAAACATAAGTGTTAAGTTAAATTTAATTTAATAAATTTAAAATTTAATGTTGGAATTTAATAGGTGAATTATTATGAAATTTTGATTTTTTTTGAATGGAGATTTAACTTTATAAAATCATGAATATAAGGGTATTTGAATGATTGTTTTAAAAGAGAAATTATATGATTTTATAAGTTAAAAAATGATTTAAATAAAAATATAATTGTTTGTGAAATTATACCGAATATTTGAAGTTAATTAACTGCTTTTCTAAAATGCTATTATTTCTAATGTAAATGATTTTACAGCATTTGTAAATGCTGTAGTTGATAATAATGAACTAAATGGCTAGATTTAACTAAAGGCTATTATAGAATTTTTGTAAGTGGTATAATTGTCGAATTCAACTAAGTTTCTTTAAAACTAATGTAACCTATTACAGCATTCTTAAATGCTATCTTTTGTTAAATTGAACTGTTTTGAATGTGACTTTCCATAGCATTTTCTAAATGCTACGAAAGGAGAATTTTCACTGTTTTGACAGACTTAAGTGAATGAATGAACTTTGGAAGATTAAAAATTTTGAAAATTTAATAATTTAATTATTAAATATAATAACTTCATTTTATGATTTAAAATGAAGTAATTTGTTTTGAAATATAAACTATTTGAAATGAGTGTTGAAATGGTATTTTAAATAAATGAAGGTGGTTGGAAGATATGATATTTGATATTTTGAAATGGATTTTTGAATGATATTGAATTTTTAAATGATATTTGACTTTGATGTATAAAATACCATTTTGAAATTTTAACCACGGGATGTATTTAATTTATAGTTTAAGTGATCCTTAAAGGATGGGCGATCCCAAGCATCCTTTAAGTTATTGTGCATTTCTACTACAGTTAACTTGAGTTGGTTCACATTATATAAGTATATATGTCCTAACTCGAGTGTTTTGTGTTTTACTTTACGATCGGGTCAGCTTGAGTATTTACAGCTTAGCTTTGGATTTCTTTCTGGAGCCAGGAATCACTGGAGATTCTACTTGTCTAGTTATCTATTCCTTTTCAGTTTCAGTTGTTCTATTTCAGCTCTGGTATTTATAAACTGCTATGTATTTGAGATTTCTATTGTATATGATTTTCAGACTGATATTATGTATTATGTTTCGAGAGTTTGTTTAGTAGCTTCATGAACTACTATGGTATTTTAATTTTCGCTGCGAGTTATTCTGATATTTCGGTGTCTGTGATTCTGCGATTGTATTTCATTTGCTACAAATTTATTTACAACGCAGTATTTTGAGCAATTCAAGTCTGGCATGTGTGGATGCGAATGGCTAAATATATCGGGTTGTTACAGTGGCCTAACTTAATCCATATGGCACACTATCAAACCTAACATTTGGCACACTTATTTAATGACAACCCTTGATTTATGATCATAAGCTATGGATCCCTCAAAATATTCCGTGATGGCTCCAACTTTTGTTCCAAAACAACAATCGATTGCTCCAACTAATTGCGATGGCATGAATTTGTGATGGATCTTAGTTTATGAATAGGGGAAGTTGATATTTTGGAAACCTTTCATGATGGCTTACATCACCTTTTTACACTTATCTTAGGATTGCTTTTGATGACATGTTGGAACTCCCAACACCGCAAGCGACAGCTTCACTGAACTCCTTACGACGACTTCATTGATCTCCTCGTGATAGCTTCATTTTTTAAATGCATACGAAGACTCTCATTGATGGCTTGGTTTATTACTTGAAGGATGATACACGAAGGCTTTATTGGACTCCCCACGATGGCTCTTCTACTTTGTTTAGTGATGCCTTTACAAACATATCGCAATGACTCCATCTTTAAAGCAATCATATTAAAGTTTCTTGCAATTTTTTCTACAAACCCTTTGTGATGTCCTACAGAGAAATCTTTGCAATGTTTTTACCGAGCTCTTAGTGATGGTTTTGCCTTAATTCTTAAGGACGATATGTGACGGTCTTTAGAGGCCCTTAGCAATGGCTATGGCAATAACAATCCGAAATTTACCGCCTTGATTTGTGAATATTTAATAAATTTTGAATATTCAAATAGTAGGTTTTATAATTAAAATATAACGCTTTTAAATAATAACAAATGATGGTAAAATAGATTTGTGACGAACCAGGATTTTGCCACTTTGAAATAGGCTATTAAATATACTTTATATATTCAATAAATGTATTTTTATTAGCAAATAAACCTATTTTAATTATTTAATAATGATGATAAAATAGGTTTAAAAATTCTTTTACCAATATAGATAGTTCAAATATAAATAGAAAATGCGACCGAAGAACATTTTCCGAAATTTCGACTTTTCAACACTCAAAAGTCTTCGGGAACGTTGTACACACTTGGTCAACTTGCACGCATTTATATATGTTAGGATTAGTATTTATTGAGCATACTTTTGTACATTGACATAAATATATAATATAGACACACACACACCTAAGCATGGATGTGACAAATTATGTTTTAAAAGGCACATATATATACATATAAACACATTTATATGTACACAAATCATCTGGATATCTTTAGTACTAACACATGCAAGCTCTAGCATGATTCAAGGCATTGAAGGGGGTAACGTGTAAAAGAGGAAGAGTGGAGGCATGTAGTGTGCACGCATGTGTGTATTATTTTATTATGATCGCTTTATATAGTTTAATAATTTTCTAAGCCTATAATACCTCTTTCATTTCATGTTTTTCCCTTTGCAACTTCCATTCCTCATTTCATCACATCTTCTTCTTAACTTCCTCCATACTCTCATGGCTCTTCAATAAATTCCTAAGAGAAAAAGTTAGTAAAAACATTCCAAAACATAGCTTAAATCACTCTGTTTCATTTCCAAAACTCCTCTCTTCACAAAGCAACCATACATCACCTCAAAACCACCATGGCTGAGCCTAACTTCCCAATGGTGATGCCTATTGTTCACTAGGCCGAGCCCATTTACCTTATAGGTGTCCACATCTTCACTTTGTTGAGCTAGGAGCAAGTGAGCTAGGTTGAGAGCAAGTTTAGTTTGATTTAGTGAAAAATTGGTGAGTAAAGTTCATATTTTTAAAACTCAACTTACCAACTTTTTAAAGTTGCAAAATATATGAGTTAAAATAATTCTTAAGCATGTGGTAATGTTATGCGTTTTGTATGCATGCATATATTTTGATTTGAAGTTGACTGTTTGTGTTGAAGTTTGAGTAGGCGATAAAAATTATATCTTGAATGTAGGAAAAATTGGTTTGTATTTATGAAGTAATATTCTTGCTTATGATTGTGCTATAATGTTATGCTATGATATTATGTTGTAATGTTGTATTTGGGTTCATGACACAAAGGTAGTGATTCACTAACCAAAAGCGACGTAGAAATCCGCTTTTTATCGAAAATTTTATTTTTATTTCAAAGTGCAGATTTTTCAAGTTTAAAACTTTGATTTTGGTTTTCAAAATTTTTTTTTCTTCATGTTTTAAAGACGATTAGAGTTCAAAGTTGAAGTTTTTAAAGCTAAGGGATCCAAATTTCAAAATGTGGTCGGTAGAGCGATAGCCGCTATACACACAGCTCGGAAAATCTAACTATTTTTCTAATCTAAACTTGTTTTAACTTAAATATTTTTAGAAAATGTTTTCTAACTTTAATTTATTAATTAACGAACAATTATTTAATTGATTTAATGCTTATTTAATTGATTGATTGATTAATAAAGGTAATTAGCACTTAATTATTTGTTACTAATGGTTTTTAAACTTAAGTGTTAATCACGTAAGTTAATCATGATTTGTTACATAATTAAAGTTAATTATTATTTTAATTAGAAAGCTTCTTTTCTTTTTAATGGGGACCATTCCCGCGTCCTTTATTTCTTCTTATTCGTACAAACCTTCCTCAACTTCATACCGTCCTCCCTCTTCTTCTTCCATCATGTCACCCCCATCTCTGTTGCTCCCATCCTCATGCGACCTGCACCCGATCCTCCCCCTCTTCTCTTGTTCTATCTTTTCCATCTGTCCCTTTGTCCGCTTCTCTTAATCTGTCAGCTGTAGCTATTCCTCCCTCCTCACCCTCTTTCGTCTCTATGCCATGGAACTCCCTTTTTAAATCCAAACCACGTAATGCGGGTTCCTATTGCCCTCAAGCTGTGTAGAGGAATACTCTGGTGACGTGCTTATTCCATCTAAGGAAATCATACTGGCAAGGAATGACGTTTGGAATGATTTCCTGGTGGGCTTCTTCCTTGACAAACCACACATCTTACTCGTCTGTTTTACATCAGTTAAAATAAGTGTAGAGTCGTAAGGTTGAAGTGACAGTTAAATCTGATGGTTTTTTATTCCTGTTTAATTTTTCTTCCACTGATGATCGGAATAAGGTAGCTGAGGTTGACCCAATCATTATAAGAAATAAGCTATTCATTATAAAACCGTAGGATGCTTCAGTAGGAAATAGCCGTGGAACCATTCAATATGTTCCTGTGTGGATTAAACTAAGTAACATACCTCTCTTTGCTTGGTCACACTATGGAGCCAACTAGCTTGATTCAAGAATTGGAAATTTTTTATATTCGGATGAATCTACTAAAAAGCTTAAGAGAATACCCTTTGCTAAATGTTTGGTTAAAGTTAATCCTGAATAGAAATATTGGATCCATTTCTTGTGAAATTGCTTGACGCAAGTGACCATATGGTGCAAGTCAGCTACCTCTGGAAGCCTGAAATATGATTAAAATGTAAAGAGTTTGGTCACATTAGTAATTCCTACCTTTTGGAAAATAGTAATGATAACAAAGTGAATGGTTGTGAAACTAGTAATATGGAATAAAATGATGCATAAAATGGGGAAATAGAAGTTTTGAGCAAAGCAGTCAAGTTGAAACAAGTTTGGAAGTGAGTGTCTCACAATAAGAAGAAAGATAAAGGCAATAAACAACAGAATAACAGGCAAATGACTTGTGCTGATGTAGATGGGGAAGAGAAAAGTGAGAATTATGAAAGTTGTGTTCATACTGTTGATCAGAATCAATTCATAAACAAGGTGAATACCATGAACAAATTTAGTGTATTGGAGGAGGTAGATGACACTAAGGTTGGAGAAACTATACGAGGCGGTGATGAGATAGTTAGAGTAAATGAAATTGTAGGTGAAAATGATGGAATGCTTGAAGCTGATTATGTATTTGCTTGGCTTGGAACCGGAGGAAATGAAGAGTTGTTCTTAAACCATGATGACGCAGCGTGGGAAGCGAATTCAATGATGTAAATCGAATTCGTTCAGGACCTCGTACGATTAGCGGAACTAATCGGTGAATCGATGATAAATCGATGGATTTAAGAATACCGAAAGGCCCAAATCCGTTGATCACGAAGATACCGGACTTTAGCAATCTTCAACACGTTGATCGTGCACGATGCCGTGAGAGAAGATCTTCAATTTTTCGAACGTTGATCAAGCGCACTTGATTCCGTGAATTGGCTTCAACAATCGTTGATTCGAGCGCATTCGAATGCCGAAAGTGGAGATAGGAGATAACACTCGACTACCAATTTAAAAATGGAGGCACAAAGCACAAACCAAATTTTATTCAAATTTCAACTTCTTTACAAATGACACGATTTGCCTATTTATAGGCTTACAACTCAACACGCGACTTAAAAATTTACAACACAATATGTACACGACTCAAGACTACACAGTACAAACGACTCAACATTCTCTTCTGCGACCTAAAGAAAAAGAACGCGAAAAAATTGCAGCGACTTAATGGAGCTTCGAGGCAACGACTTATGGTAACTCGGCAACGACTCATTGCTCAAGACTTAAGAAATAAGCCGTTCGCGACTTATGGAGGAGGAAATAAGTCATTCGCGACTTATTAAACTCGGCAGCGAGCTATGTTCTTCACGCGAGCTAATAATCTTCACGCGAGTTAAAAGAAGTACGGCCGCGACCTACTGGCGCTCCTCGCGATTCAGAGTGGAGCTTCGCGACCTATGGTGGAAGGTTAGGTCGTTGTACGACCTAAGGGGTTTTGGAGTAGCTGCTTCCTCGCGACTTAGGGTTAGGTCGGAGAGCATAGGTCGTTCGTGACCTACAGGAGCTTCTCGCACGCGCGACCTAAGGAGTATGGCAGCGTGACTCAAGGAGGAGCGACCTAGGGTTTCGCCGCGACTCAAGGTAAGTCGTTCGTCCCTGATTCCTTTCTTTACTTCGCGAATTCTTGATATGAGATGTGCATCATCCCCCCTGGTTGAAAAGAATTCGTCCCCGAATTCACACTTTCCTCTTCTTCGACAAAATCCTCCCCATAATACGGAATTAAGTGTTTGACATTGAAAACATCAGAAGTATGAACCTCTTCCGGCAACCTTAATCGATACACATTATCATTGATCTTCTTCAAAATTTCTACTGGACCAATCTTTTGTGCGTTCAACTTATTGTAAATTCCAACCGGAAAACGATCTTTCGTCAAAACGGCATATACATAATCTCCCTCTTTGAAGACAACACTTCTTCGTTTCTTATCCGCCATTTGTTTATACTTCTCATTTGTCTTCTCCAATCGTTCCTGAACGATTCTATGGCATTCTGTCAACCCATCAACAAAATCGGCAGCCCGCTTAACTGTCCCTTTCGGTTGTGGCACTATTGTCAAATCCAGCGGTCCCTTTGGTAAGCTTGAATATACAATCTGAAATGGACTAAAACCTGTACTTCGGTTAATTGCATTATTGTGAGCAAATTCAGCTTGACACAACTTCAAATCCCAACTCTTCAAATTGTCTTTCACAAGACATCGTAACAAATTTCCCAACGACCTATTCACCATCTCTGTTTGCCCATCTGTTTGCGGATGGTAAGCGCTACTAAAATTCAGTTTTGTTCCGACCATCTTCCACAAACTCAACCAAAAATGGCTTAAAAATCTAGTATCTCGATCCGAAACAATAAATTCTGGTAACCCATGCAATCGATACACCTCTTTAAAGAATAATTGAGCCACTCGAACTGCATCCGCTGTCTTCATACAGGCTATAAAATGTGCCATTTTCGAAAACCTGTCCACCACAACAAATATGGAATCATTCCCCCTCTGAGTTCTCGGCAAACCCAACACAAAATCCATACTAATATCAACCCATGGTTTAGAAGGCACAGGTAACGGCATATATAATCCCGCATTCGTAGTTGTTCCCTTCGACACTTGACAGATATGACATTTCTCCACAAATCTCTCTACCTCTTTTCTCATTGATGGCCAAAAATAAGATTGAGAAATTAACTGCAATGTACGATCTCTGCCTACATGGCCTTCTTCATGTAATTCTTTGATAATCTTCATTCTTAAGCTGCAGTTTGGTATGCATAATCGATTCCCCTTGAACAAGAATCCATCAACCAATACAATTCATCGGTATTCCCATCCTTAACTTTCTCAACAAACTTTGCAAAGTAAGGATCCTCCTCAAATAACTCGGGCAATAATTCGAATCCTTTTACTTCAACCTTCAACATTGCCAACAAGTGATTTTTTCTGCTTAAAGCATCCACTACACGATTTGTTACCCCTGATTTGTGTTTTACAACGAAAGTAAATTGTTGTACATATGCTACCCACGAAGCATGTCTCGCTGAAATCTTGTCCTGCCCTTGTAGATGTTTCAATGCCTCATGATCAGTGTAAAGAACAAACTCCTTCTGAAATAAGTAATGTCGCTAGTGTTTCACGGCTTGAACAATTGCGTAAAACTCTACATCATAAGTACTATATCTCATCTTGGCTCCAGATAATTTTTCACTGAAATAAGCAACTGGTCTTCCCTTCTGGCTAAATACTCCACCAATTCCCACTTTCGAAGCATCAGTATGCAATTCAAACAATAACTCAAAATTCGGCAGTACCAGAATTGGCGCTGTCATCAAGAGTGTCTTGATCTTCTCAAAGGCAACCCCTGCTTCCTCTGACCATACAAACTTCTTTCCTTTCATGCAATCGGTTATTGGTGCCATCACACTGCTAAAGTGTGGAATGAATCTTCGATAAAAAGACACCAAGCCATGAAAATTTCGCACTTCAGTAATTGTCTTCGGTTGTGGCCAACTCCTGACGGCTTCCACTTTATTTTCATCCACTTAAATACCTTCCTTTGACAGAACATACCCCAGGAATAAAACTCTGTCCATCATAAACACGCACTTCTTTGTTGCTGCATAAAACTGCTCTTGTCGTAGAATCAACAATACTTCTCGCAAATGCTGGATGTGTTCTTCCGTGCTCCCACTATAAATCAGAATATCATCAAAGTAAACAACCACGAACTTCCTAACAAATGGTCTAAAAATCTGGTTCATCACTCTCATGAAAGTACTAGGAGCATTTGACAAACCAAATGGCATAACCAACCATTCGTATAAACCCTCCCTGGTTTTAAAAGCAGTCTTCCACTCATCACCCGGTCTAATACGAATTTGATGGTATCCACTCTTCAGGTCAATCTTGGAAAACACAACAGTCCCACTCAATTGATCAATCAAACCATCAAATCTCGGCATAGGAAATCTGTATCTCACAGTGATCTTGTTTAGAGCCCGACTGTCCGTACACATCCTCCACGTTCCATCCTTCTTCGGTACCAATAAGGCTGGCACGACACATGGACTCAAACTCTCCTGGACACGCCCTTGTTCTAACAACTCCTCCACTTTCCTTCTCAGTTCTTCATGCTCCTTCGGACTCATCCGGTAATGTGGCCAGTGAGGTAACACTGACCCTGGCACAAGATCAATTTGATGTTGAATATCCCTCAACGGCGGTAACTCCTTTGGTAGTTCTTCTGGAAATACATCACTGAATTCTTCTAATATCGGTTTTACTTCCTTTGGAATTTCAACGGATTCAGTAGCTTCATGTCCAATCAACAAAAACACTTCAGGACTCTCCTCTACTTCTTCAACAAATTCCTTTAATGTCAATAGAGTTTTCAAATCCTCAATCTCCTCAGATTTGCCCTCACCTTGCTGTCTCTTCCTTGGAACTAAAATAATTTTAACGCCTTCAAACATAAAACTATAGCTATTGGTCCGACCGTCATGTTGCACTGCTCGATCATACTGCCACGGTCTTCCCAGAAGCAAATGACAAACATCCATCTCAACTACATCACACCAAATCTCATCTTTATATTTCTTTCCAATAGAAAATGGAACTCGAACTCGCCTATCCACCTTCACCTCTCCTCCTTTTCTCAGCCATGCTAGTTTGTAAGGATTAGGGTGTTTCTCCGTCTTCAACTTCAGCTTCCTCATAGCTTCAGTAGAAATAATATTGTCATAACTTCCTGCATCAATCACAAATTTACAAACTTTTCCCAGAATAGTGCATGTAGATTGAAAAATGTTGCTCCTCAACCAACTAGCCTCATCCTCTTGTTTGGGTGTTAAACAAGACCTTCTCATCATTAGATTACACCCTTCATCTCCTGACGCGATATCCTGTTCATTCTCCTCAACTGGACTATCTTCAGCTTCAACAGCATCTTCAGCTATCATCGTTCTCTTCTTTGGCTTTGGACATTCGTTGCTCTTATGACCCATCTCCTGGCAATTGTAGCATTTGAAACTGTTGTTGACCTTTGCCTTCTCTACATCCTTCACTACTGGTTTACAGACGGCTTTAGAAACATTGGAACTCCCATTAACCCCTTTGCTTTGAATATTGGAACATGTAAACACACCACATCCCCGTCTTCCCTGCTTCTCCCAAGCTATCGCTTTCTGGTGCGCTTCCGCCACAGATCTCGGGTCAAACATATTAACCATATCCTGGATCTGCATTCGGAAACCTCCAACAAACCTCGCAGTCAGTTGCTCCTCGGTCTCCATAATGTCATTTCGAGCAATCAGTTGATAAAACTCATCAGCATAGTCATTAACAGTCTTCGTTCCTTGCCTCAAGTTTTGCAACCTCTGATACATGAGTGATTGATAGTTGTAAGGTAAAAATGTAGCCTTCATCAATTTCTTCATTTTCTCCCATTCAACAATCTTCGACTTCCCCATCCGTTCTCGTGTAATTTTGGTTTGCTGCCACCACGCATAGCTCTCCCTCTCAACCTAGTAGCAACTAACTTCACTCGACGGTCTTTCGGAACCTCCTTGAAATCAAAGATCTCCTCAACATTAGACAACCAGTCCAAGAATTCTTCTGCAACCATTCCACCTTTAAATTCAGGAATTTCCATCTTCATTCCCGATTCTCATCGATGATCATCATCTACATCTCGATACCGTCGTCGTGTTTGATCTCTATCTCGGTAATGGACACTTCCCCTATCACCATCAAACTCCTCATCAAAGTCTGAAGTATATCGATGTCGATCACGACCACCAACCTCTCTTCCACCATCACTTCTTCGGTCTTCATTCCTTTCACGATTGTCAACACTTCTACGATCATGATCTTCTCTTCTCTCCCGATCTGAATGTGGTGAAACTCTATTTCTCCCATGGCTCGATTCAGGTGAAACCCTTCTTCGATTTTGATTCATTTCAAGCATCATTCTCTCTAATCGACCAATTCCTTCATTCAACTTTTCAGTGAAACTCTCGTTGATTCGTTGTTCCATTTCATCGGCCTCTTCTCTTCCATACAAAGCATTAATATTGCGATGACGTTGAGCTCGTCTCGGAGGCATGATTGAACTTCAAACAAACTCAAGAATAAATTCCAAACACTTTCCGAACTTTGATCCAAAGTGAGATGGATCGAAACTCCCAACTTGTTGCAACTTCACGATGAACACGATGAACACCAAATTTCTCAACAATTTGCAAATCCGATTTCCAAACTTCAATTCTCAAAACCCAAGTCTCCAAATGATGCAAACTCCTTGTGATCTCGCTCTGATACCAAACTGACGCAGCGTGGGAAGCGAATTCAATGATGTAAATCGAATTCGTTCAGGATCTCGCACGATTAGCGGAACTAATCGGTGAATCGATGATAAATCGATGGATTTAAGAATACCGAAAGGCCCAAATCCGTTGATCACGAAGATACCGGATTTTAGCAATCTTCGACACGTTGATCGCGCACGATGCCATGAGAGAAGATCTTCAATTCTTCGAACGTTGATCAAGCGCACTTGTTTCCGTGAATTGGCTTCAACAATCGTTGATTCGAGCGCACTCGAATGCCGAAAGTGGAGATAGGAGATAACACTCGACTACCAATTAAAAAATGGAGGCACAAAGCACAAACCAAATTTTATTCAAATTTCAACTCCTTTACAAATGACACGACTTGCCTATTTATAGGCTTACAACTCAACACACGACTTAAAAATTTACAATACAATATGTACACGACTCAAGACTACACAGTACAAACGACTCAACATTCTCTTCTGCGACCTAAAGAAAAAGAACGCGAAAAAATTGCAGCGACTTAATGGAGCTTCGCGGCAACGACTTATGGTAACTCGACAACGACTCATTGCTCACGACTTAAGAAATAAGCCGTTCGCGACTTATGTAGGAGGAAATAAGTTGTTCACGACTTATTAAACTCGGCAGCGAGCTATGTTCTTCACGCGAGCTAATAATCTTCACGCGAGTTAAAAGAAGTACGGCCGCGACCTACTGGGGCTCTTCGTGATTCAGAGTGGAGCTTTGCGACCTATGGTGGAAGGTTAGGTCGTTGTACGACCTAAGGGGTTTTGTAGTAGCTGCTTCCTCGCGACTTAGGGTTAGGTCGGAGAGCATAGGTCATTCGCGACCTACAGGAGCTTCTCGCACGCGCGACCTAAGGAGTACGGCAGCGCCACTCAAGGAGGAGAGACCTAGGGTTTCGCCGCGACTCAAGGTAAGTCGTTCGTCCCTGATTCCTTTCTTTACTTCGCGAATTCTTGATATGAGATGTGCATCACATGACATGGGTGAAAATAATCAACGTAATATGCATGTCCATGTTCACACGGACACAAATGTTAGGAATGGTGATTTCCCCAAAGTTAAAAATGATATAACTAGGCAAAGACCGGAAGGGAGTGAAGAGCGTAGTTTAAACCAAAACATGGGTATCAACAATCAAAGTAAAATCGTTGTGCACGTGCACATTGACACTGGGCTTGATCTTCCCAGTAACAATGCTTCTGATTTTCTGTTCCAGAATATCATCAGAGAAAAAAATTGCTGAAACTGATGGACGAATTAATGATGTTAGTAATGAAGTAGTTGAAAATGCTTTTTCTGATTTGCTGGAAGCTCAACTTAAAAAATTGTGTTTTCTTTGCATGATCAGTTTGTTCCTCCACTTTCTTTATTTCATCCCTTTCTTCACTATCATATCCCTCCACTACTCCTTTTCTTGTTGCTCATCCTTTCCTTATGTTAACAACTCTTTTATTCCAGGATGGGTGTCAACTCCACTGTCAAATAATGCCACTGCCCCCTTCCCCAATCTTTTGATGTTCTCCCTCAGGTTGACTGTGTTTATGAAACAAGGAAGAATAGGAAATTGTAACCTTCAAATAAACACAATAACTTATCTGCTATTTCTAATTCCCTATCTCCTGCAACTAAGTGTAAGAGAATTTCTAACCATCAATCCCTTTAGATTTATGATGATACCAAACATAGAAGTATGGATTGTTAGAGGTGCTCACAATCATCTAAAACTTGATAAGGTAAAAAATCTCATTTTTATCCATGATCTCAAACTTGTTGCAATTCTTGAAACAAAACTCAATCTGCCATTGACCAATCGAGCTGCCAGCCTCATCAACCCTACTTGGACTCTTGACCATAATCTCATCGATGCTGAATATGGAAGGATTATTGTTCTTCACAATCCTTCCTCTTTGTCCTTGACAACTATCATCTTTTCTAGACAGTATAATCTTAACTCCCTCCCTAATTTAAGGTAGAGTACTCACCCATGGATTGTCATGCGATACTTCAACTACTGTCTTAACTTAGATGACAAAGTGGCCTTTGTTGAGAATTTAATTTTGCCCTAATCAATTCAAGAGAAATCAAAACTATAAACAAACGGAGATTAGCAGAAGTGTACCGGAATCCATTGAATCAATTTATATGAAGATTTTAATCTTCCAAGAATATAGTTTATACTTTCTATCTGCGTTTCTCTCTGACGGGGAAGAAGAGAAAAATAAAAGTACGTACTGTTTCTCGGGGACCAGAGCGTTTTATAACGGATTAAAAACAGTTATGTAATATTTACAATTTGGCACCTCAACAAATTGCAAATACCACTTATTTATGCCCCAATTATAACGGCATTATATATTTTAACATATGTGCCCACAACAAACTTTTAATCTAACAATTTCCCACTTAGGCAACATATGTTCTTTATAAATGTACAACCTTATGAGCTCAAAATTTGCTATTAAATAAAGGTAATCTTTAACAATTTTTTCCATCAACTATATCTATATAGGATCAAAGTGGTCTTTTCCATATTAATCATGACTAAACCCATCAATGGTCACATACATATATATAGTCAAATGACATAGATCAATCTTGAATACGTAGCATGAAAATTACATGTAATATGAACAAAACATGTCTATTTTCAACTGGTCCTCTTTACTCTTAAGTGAGGTCAGAATCAAAATAGTAGGCAGAGTGAATGAACCGAATACTTTATTCTGATCAGAAAACCAAATACATAAATGTCTCAAGGCAAATATAAAGCATAAAAAATACAAACTCCCACTAAACCATAACATCCTCCAGTAATACAACACCCATATGAGCAGTGTGCTCATGAAAGACCTTGGACGACAAACCTTTTGTTAGCGGATCCTCTATCATGAAGTTTGTTCCAATATGCTCAATATATATATATGTCCACTCTGCACTCTTTCTTTCACAACTAGGAATTTTATGTCAATATGATTTGACTTAGTTGAGCTTTTGTTATTATTTGAATATAACACTGCTGACTTATTATCACAATATAACTTCAGCGGTCTTTCTACATTTTCCAAAATGAGCAGCCCAATGATAAAGTTGCGTAGTCATATTCCATGGTTTGATGCCTCATAACATGCTACAAATTCTGCTTCCATGGTGGAAGAAGTTACAAGTGTTTGTTTTACACTTTTCCAAGATATAGCTCCTCCAGCCAACAAATAAATATAGCCTGATGTTGACTTTCTGCTATCTTGGCATCCAGCAAAATCAGAATCAGAATACCCTACGACCTCCAAATGATTTGATTTTCTATAAGTGAGCATGTAATCTTTCGTTTTATGAAGATACCTCATAACCCTCTTGGCTGCTTTCCAATGGTCTATACCAGGGTTGTTTAAGTATCTGCCTAACATCCCAACAATGTAAGCAATATTTGGACGTGCACATACTTGAGCATACATTAGACTCCCAACGGCTGAAGCATAGGGAATCTTTTGCATTTCTTGAATTTCAAGATTGCTTTTAGAGCACCGACTAAGACTGAATTTATCTCCTTTAGCAACATGGCTATCTCCTGATCTACAATCTTGCATGCCAAACCTTTTGATTACTTTATCAATATAGCTCTTTTGTGATAATCCAAGAATACCCCGAGATCGATCTCGAAGTATCTGAATACCTAATACAAAAGAGGTGTCCCCAAGATCTTTCATCTCAAAATGCTTAGATAGAAATTTCTTTATTTCACGCTATAAGCCTATATCGTTAGTGGCAAGCAAGATGTCATCGGCATATAGAACCAAGAATATATATTTACTCCCTCTGAACTTGTGATACACACAATCATCAACAATATTCGTCTCAAAACCAAACGAGATGATTACTTGATGGAATTTGTGGTACTATTGACGGTAAGCTTGCTTAAGTCCATAGATGGATTTTGTTAATTTGCAAACCATATTCTTTGGATCTCTCGACACAAAGTTTTTTGGTTGTACCATAAAATTGTCTCATCAATGTCTCCATTGTGAAACGCCGTCTTAACATCCATCTGATGTAACTCAAGATTAAAATGAGAAACAAGTGGCATAATTGTTCTAAAAGAGTCTTTCGATGAAACTGGAGAGAAATGCTCTATAAAATCGATACCTTCCTTTTGAGTATAGCCTTTTACTACAAGACGTGCCTTATACCTCCCCACATTACCCTTTGCATCCCTCTTGGTTTTAAATATCCATTTACAACCAATTGGTTTTGCATCTTCTGGTAATGGGACAAGTTCTAAACTCTATTGTCTTGCATGGAATTATACTCCTCATTCATGGCATCTATCCACTTTTGAGAGTTAGCACTTTTCATGGCATGATGAAAGTTGATTAGGTCATCTTCCATCATTCCATTATCATTCTCTTGTTCTTGGAGAAATACAACATAATCATCTGAAATAGCACTTCTCCTTTCTCTTATGGACCTCCTTAATGGCACTGGTTCTTGAGGTTGTTGAGTTTGTTCTTCTGAAACAAAGCTTCATTTTGAGTAAGAGGTTGTATAACATTGTCTTGTTGAGGTTCCAGAATCACTTCTTGATCAATGATAGGTGAAGGCAACTGTATAACATTGTCAAAAGTGATAATAGGAACTACGTTTGAATCCAATTCCTCCTCAAAAAAGTTGTCTTTAACTTTATTTCTCCCCCCAAACTCTATATCCTCAAAGAATACTGCATTTCCCGTCTCAAAAATATTCTTAGCTATGGGATCATAAAACTTATAGCCCTTAGAACGCTTAGAATAACGAATAAAGTAGCTGCTCACTGTTTTGGAATCCAGCTTCTTTTCATGTGGCCTATATGGCCTTGCCTCAGCTGGACAACCCCAAATGTGAAAGTGCTTTAGACTAGGCTTTCGACCTGTCCAAAGTTCATAAGGTGTTTTTGTAGCTGCTTTAGTTAGTACTCTATTGTGAATATAAGCTGCTGTCTTTAATGCTACTCCCCAGAGAGAATCAGGTAAGGTGGAACGAGCAATCATACTCCTTACCATATACTTAAGAGTTCAGTTTCGTCTTTCAGCAGCACCATTAATGTTAGGTGATCCTGGCATGGTGTACTGTGGGACAATACCACATTCCTTTAGGAATGTAGCAAATGGTCCTGGACGTAGCTCACATGAACCATCATATTGGCCATAATACTTACCACCACGATCAGTTCTGACACTTTTAATTCTTTTGTTGAGTTGATTTTCAACTTCAACTTATAAGCTTTGAACACATCCAGTGACTGTGATTTTCGTGAATTAGATATAGGTAGCCATAACGTGAGTAATCGTCTATGAATGATATGAATTGTCGACCATTCCAAGATGCTGTAGGGAAAGGTCCATAAATATCTATATGAATTAATTCTAAGACGTCTGAAGATCTATTAGCACACAATCTTTTAGTTTTGGTCAGTTTTCCCTTGATGCAATGCACACAAACATCAAAGTTTGTGAAGTCAAGAGATTGTAAAATACCATCAGATACTAAGCGCTCAACTCTACCTTTTGAGATATGACCTAAGTGCTTATGCCATCAAGATGCTAAATTTTCTTTATTTAATTTATGTTTAGTACCACGTGATTCTACATGCAAGGTTTCATTATAGGATGCAACTGTTTCCATCAAATAAAGATTGTCATACGCATTTAAGTAACCAGTTCGAACAACATTTCAATTCAAAGACAAAGTAAACTGATTGTTTCCAAATGAACAACAATATCCAAATTTGTCCAATACAGAAACAGAAACCAAATTCTGTCTAAATGACGGTATAACAAAAGTGTCTTTTAAATCCAAATAAAAACCAGTTCCTAATAACAACCAAAATATCCAATCGCTTCCACTTCTACCGATTGTCCATCGCCCACAAAGATGTGCCTTTCACCATCACTTGGCTTCCGGTAGCTCAGGCAACCCTGCATAGAAACACTTATGTGAGTGGCAGCACCAGAATCTATCCACCAAGTGTTTCTAAGTACTAAGATAAATTAACTTCAGAACAGACCAAAGTAACAAACATACCTTTCTTTTCATGCCATGCATGATATTTGGTACATTCCTTCTTCATATGTCCGGGTTTGTGACAAAAGAAACAACCGTTTTTTCCTTTTGTTGTTTCTTTTGATTTGGATCTTAGCAGCTTCATTTTTAAATTTTCTTTTCTTGCCCTTTGCTTTAGAGGTGCTTTCCAAATGGACACTCTCAGTCTTAACTTGCTTCAACCTTTCTTCCTCTTGTACGCAATATGAAATGAGCTCATTGAGAGTCCACTTCTCCTTTTGACAGTTGTAACTGACCTTAAATTGACTGAATTGTGGAGGAAGCGAGATAAGCACTAAATGCACAAGCAAGCCATTTGAAAGCTCAAGCTTTAGTGTCTTTTATTTTGAAGCAATGTGAGACATTTCCATAATGTACTCCTTTATGTTTTCCTTGCCTTTGAACCTCATGGAAATAAGTTTCTTCAAAAGAGTACTTGTTTCCTCCTTATCGCTTTTGGCAAAGCGTTTCTCAATTTCAGCAAGGAAATCTGTGGCATCGGTAATCTCTTCGGATACCGCACCCCTAAAATCCTCAGCTATGCCCCCTTTAATGATCATAAGACTCATGCGATTTGAACGGTCTCATTTCTCAAAAATTCTCCTTTCCTTGAAGGTACTAGCATTTGTAAGAGAAGCAGGCCGATCCATCCTTAATGCAAGGTCCAGATCCTTGCAACCAAGAACAATTAATATGTTCTCCTTCCAGTCCTTAAAGTATTACCATTAAGGACCGGTACTGGATTAAGGTTAGCAGATACAGTAGCAACGACTGAAACAGAAAACGAATAAAATTATATAAATTACACGCCTTTAACAACTTCATATAACACAAGAAATTCAAATAATGGTTAATCACATCTCAAGATACCAAACACATCATTAATATCAAGTCTTTGGACAGTAATATTAACTGTAAACGGTACTGTTGTTGTAGCAAACAAACGTTGACAAAAAATTATGTCAAACAATATGCAATCTTTGGACTGTCATATTGCTCACATAAAATACCTTATAATTGTCACACATTTATCACCACAAGTATGTATGAAATTCGGCCAAATATTAATTCACCTTTGGGCTCGTTAATAAATGCATGAACTACATACACACAATTATTTTGATATTTTAATTAGAATAATCTACACAAAAGTCATCGCTTTGGCGATATTTGTTTCAGTTAAACTATCTAAAATATAAAATATCCTTAAGAAAACCAGAAACCATATTTGAATATAAATTTCAATTTCCATTTTTTTATTTAATCTACATAGTTTCATGAAACTGCACATAATTTGTTCAAAATTTTAGGTGCGGCCTTGTTTGAACTATGTTGATAACCAAACTTTAATTTGTTCATTTCAAGTGCCGCAATTCTACAATTTTATGTAGAAGTTTATTTGAACGAATCATATAATATCCAAACAATGGTTGAAAATATAGTTCATATACGAGATATATTGACAAAGAAATTATATGAACATTGCATTTGTTTATATGTCGCTTTCAGTGTTAACAAAGCCATAACCAACATTGCATTTGTTACGGCATTAACAAAAAATTATATAAACTTTAATCCAATAGGAAGGAAGTATATATGTCACTTTCTATGTTATTTTATGTAACTTATGTTGACATATAAAAAAATCAGTGCAGCCTACATTCCATGAAGCCAACTTTTATGATTATTAATCATTTCTACTGTGAACTGGATGTATTCAAGAGTTTCAGGCTATAAAGGCAATGGAGTAAAGTATGAAAACAATCATGAAGCCAACTTTATATTTAATATATAATGAATAAATGCAACATGTCATTAGATTGCACAAGCATAATATTAAATGAGTTGTATTCCAGGCTACCCATTACTTTAGGAAAATGAATTAAGCTTTTAGTTTCAGGCAAATGAATCAAGCTTTTAACCGATTATATCAATTGAATTTATTTCAGGCTATCCATAGGCGACTGGATTATTTAAACACACAGTGCAACAAACATTTTCAAACAGCCGATATCAAATACTACTGCAAATTCTCAAGAATCAATTTGCGGTTGCTCTGATACCAATTGTTGAGAATTTAATTTTGCCCTAATCAATTCAAGAGAAATAAAAAAAATCCAATGCATACACACATACACACACACACACACATATATATATATAATCACAAATATACATCTCATCATCGAGGAAGAGGCTTCCTGTAGGAAAAAATGTGTAAAAGTATGATATGCAATCCAAGATATGCACCTTATATATTATTAGAGAGCATATAGAAGTAATATAGCGCGTAAGCGAGCTCTAAATGCGAATCGTATGCCGTCCGCACTTACTAAAACACTCAACAACTAATGAGAAACATGTATATAGCAAATAAAATCAACATATAACATAATTGTACAAAAATCATGTGCAAATGAAACACATGCAATATAAGAAATCATCAAACAACTACCATCCAACTAATTAATATATTCGTTTACTATTTAGTTTTCATCCAACTAATTCACATTAATTCAACTAACAATCATTTTATTACATTCATTCTCATTTTACATTCATTTGATTCTCATCAATTTAGTTTGCATTCATTCCTTCATATTCAATTACTTCACATTCTACTAATTTACGTTCATTCCGATCCATTTATTAACATTTATTGGTTAACATATACTAACTTTTAATTTATTAACATTCACTTAAATTTTGTTAACTTTACTTCCAATTCATGTTTAACAACATTTCATTATTCACTTATTATAATTCTTTTAATACTTATAACAAATAACAACTATTTTACTAACTTTTCTTAAGTTTGCATAGACATTTTATACAACACTTATGTTTATTTTCACTTCCTTATCAAACAACATTTCAACTTATATCGAATTTATTTATACAATTAAGTTGAATTTCATTTGTAAAATCAAGTTCATATTCATTTCAATTGTTTCACTTAGCTCATTCAATTCATTTTATTTAACTTAAGTTAATCTTCATTTATTTACTTCATTTAACTCATTTAATTTGCTCATTTCATTCATCTTTGAGTTAATTTTAAATTTCAAAAGTAATTTCATTAAACTTACCTTAAGTTTATTGACATTTTATAATTCCAATTTGTTATATAATCACTTAAAATTGTTTTTATATACATTTCATTTACTTAGCTTATTCCAATTAACCTCTTTCCTTAGGTTAATCTTAATTGCATAGCTTAATTTCAAATTTCCTTTACTTATTTATTCCATTTTCTAAATTACAAGTTTAAAAACTTAATTTCATTATTTCACAGAAGATTTAGATAACAATTTCAGAACTCAAACACCCATTTATTTCAAATTTATAAGTTATAAAACTTATTTATTTAAGATACCATAAATATTTAGTTAAGTTTATTCACATTCTAAAATTTCAATTCATGGTTATATAATCACTTTACAACTTAAGTGTATATTCTTTTCAAATTCAATTCTTTTAAGTTTACTCAAATAGAACTTCAGTTTATGTAATTCATTTAATTCAATTACTAACTCCATTTTATTTAACTTGACATACAATAAACTTCAATTCATATAATTCATTTTACTAATTCAATTTATTTAACTTTACTTAAGTTAAATTTTATTTCATGTTCCAATTTCAAATTTTCTTTTATTTACATGTATACCATTTTCAATTTACAAGTTCAAAGCTCATTTTCCATATATCTTAAATCAAATCGTACTTTGGATTTTGAAATCAAACTTGTTTATCAATCAAAACTTCATTAACGAAATCACTACTAGTAGCATGTAACAACCCTAGATTTTTGAATACAATTTTAAATTTGACTTTGTTTTAATTTAAAATATTTAAAATTTGTTTTTATTGTAAGATCATTTTTAAATATTTTTAAAGTGCTGACAAAAATTGTCCAAAGTTTGTTGAATTTATTTTCAATTTTTAAAGCCTGGTTTCCATTTTTTGGCTATTTTCTTAATTTGAATATATTTATATAAAATTTATTTATTTATTTTTATTCATTCATAATTTTTATTTTGTTTTTATGTTATTTATATCCATTTTTATATGTATTTAAAAATTACAAAAAGAATTAAGAAATTTGAAGGGTTTTTGACCTTTAACGTGCATTGTCTTTTCATATTCAAGTTGCATTTTCAATACCAATCAACACATCAATTCATTTGCTGACCATATAACCATTGTTTCAGCCGACTTTCTCGTTTGTTTCTCACGTAAAAAATTTCTCAAACCCTAAAAAAGTTTTGGCCATCTGCTGAGAGAAATTTTTTGGTAAAAACTCATTCTTTTTTCACTTTTTTTTACTTGTTTTGTTTTGATTTTTGTACTTGCATCAACTCAATATAGTTCGGCGTTCCTCCTCCATCACCATAGTCGCCTCCGCCGCCACCATAACCAGCTAACATCTCCCCCTTTCCACTGCCCTTCCATAGCCGTGGCCACCTTGGTTGAAGATCCACCAAAAAATTAAGCAAACTCCACCTAAACATCATAGCCAAGCTCCTCTTTGCTTCACCACTCCACCACACCACTTTGTCCGACCTTTACACCACCACTACCGGCCACTTGCTGACCTGAGACATCTGCCACACCTGTACATGAACTCACCAGACCTGGCCGTGCTCATCCATGCTTTGGTCGAGGCCTTTGATGGCATAAAATCCACTTTTTGTTGCCGTGTATTTTTGTGTACATGCATATATCCTTCTACTCCTTCATACTTATGTTAGGCCGACCTATATGAACCCAAAACCTGATCCAAATCCATACCCTAGCAATGCATTTCCAAACAATGGCTGAGCTTAGAGTTGTCAAATGCAAGCGCAAAAAGCTTTGGCTATGTGTTGTGCAAATATTTCTAGCATTGTTTAATAATATTTAGGTTTGAAATTTATGTTGTATATATTGTTTGTTTGCAATGTGATAAGGCATTTAGCTTTGGCTCTCCCACACTCAAATCATAGTCGTTCTTTCGTGCCTTTGAAGATCTTTGTTTTTTGTATTTGCTTATCATCTCCAGCTTGTACAAGTGAGTAATTCTCACCAGACAAATTTATACTTATATGACAAGTAAACTGATCGTATTTGAATCAGTAACCCTATCATTATGTTATTTCTACCATGTTATGATCATATGATGTTCACCCATTCTTATACACCTGTTATATCATCTGTTACTGTTTATTATGCTATTCTTTTTATTTATATCAGTTTATCATACTACAAGTTCCCTATAGATTAGAATCACTATGGGTTGAAATGGTACATACCCGAACGGACTTTAGAATAGGGAAAAATTATTATGGGCTGAAATGATAGGCCTGAACGATTTTTAATTATTTCATTTTATTTGGGACTGTGGGTTTGAAATGATAAAACCCGAGTTTTCTTTATAAATTACAGATTGAAATGATATAATATCCGTATCACTTTACCTAGGGTAGAAAATTTTATACAGACCCGTGGTTCATATATATTTTTCTGAAATTTTTGAAAATATTTTTAAAATGAAAATTTATGATATATTTAATATAAATGAATTTAAAATAATTTTATAAAGTGTTACTGATTTTTGAATAAGTTAAAATGTGAAATAAATGAATATTTAAGTTGAATTTTGAAATATAACTTAAATTGGAAATTTCTGAATTTTGTAAGTTAAGTAAATAAAATGAAAAATAAGTTATATTTAGAAATTTAAACTTAAGTGTTAAGTTAAAAATTTAATTATAAAGAATAGAAAATTTAATGCTTGAATTTTTTAATAAATTGTTATTAAATTTTGATTTTTGAATGGAAATTTCACTTTATAAAATCATGAATATATGAGTATTTTAATGATTGTTTTAAAAGTGAAAATATATGATTTTATAAGTTAAAAATGGTTTAAATAAAAATTTAATTGTTGGTGAAATTATATTGAATATTTGGAATTTAATTAACAGCATTTTTGAAATGCTATTATTTCTAATGTAAAGGATATTACAGCATTTTGTAAATGCTATAGTTGATAGAAATGAACTAAATGGCTAAACTGAATTAATAATTATTATAGCACTTTGTAAGTGCTGTAATTGTTGAATTTAACTATGTTTTATTTTAAACTAAAGTAACCTTATTACAGCATTTTTAATGTTGCCTTTTGTTAAATTGAATTGTTTTAAAAGTAATTTTCCGTAGCATTTTCTAAATGCTGCGAAAGGCGAATATTCACTGTTTTAATAAATTTAGGTGAATGAATGAATTTTGAAAGAATAAAATTTTGGAAATTTATTATTTAATTATTAAATATAATAACTTCACTTTTTAATGATTTAAATGAAGTAATTCGATTTGAAATATAAACTATTTTGAAGTGTGAGTTGAAATGGTATTTTATATAAAATGAATATGTTTTTGAAAAGATACGATGTTTTGATTATTTCGAAATGGATTTGAAGTGATATTAATATTCTTTAAATGATATTCGTTTTTTGAAGTATAAATACCATTTTAAAATTATAACCACGGGTTATAATAACGATTGGTTGTTAAAGAGACCGGGATCGGATATGGACATACTCTCTGTCGATACCAAAAACCACTTTAACAACTGTGTACACGGTGGAGATTCCAGAATGAAGTAGGATGGTGGCGATGTTCTTGAGGTACATTACGTGGACCCGACTCCCGTGAGTTGGCTTAAGGTGGCAAAAACAGGAGCGATCTCGGGCCCAAAGGGGTAGCTCCTCTGGTCGGACACACTTCTTCGATACCATTCTATTACTGTTGTGATTGACTGGGTGCACCCCTTGATTTTTGGAGTGTTATTCGGGGTGAGCGTAGTGGCTGCTACGTTACCACTAGCCCATGTGCGTAGTTGGTATATCTACCCTGGCACTGCCTTGTGTGCCATGTCACCTACCATACCGAGCCTTTACTACGAGTTTGTTTTTCTCCCGTAGCACATGGAGTATTTAGGTTAGTCTCCTGATCTGGAGATACGATGTTACTGGATGGACTACTGGGACTATTATGTGTTAAGGGAAATATTGGGCCACTCCTTAATGCTATTTAAAGTAAGTTTATTTTACTTTAGACATTATTATAATAGCGAAATATTACTATATAGTAAATAGTTTAACAGATCCTTAGAGGATGGATGGTCCCAGGCATCCTTTAAGTTATTTGTATCTTTATTACAGTTCACTTGAGTTGGTTTACATTATATAAGTATATATATTTCCTGACTCGAGTGTTTTGTGTATTGCTTTACGCTCGGGTTAGCCTGAGTATTCACAGCTTTGGATTCTCTTTCTGGAGCTGGTCTTCGTTGGAGAATCTGCCTACTTATATTTATATCTATTTCAGTTTCAGCTATTCTAGTTTATCTCATGTATTAGTGAACTTCTATGTATTTGGGATTTCTATTATGTGTTTTTCTGACTGACATTATGTATTTGTTTTTGAGACTTTGTTATAGTAGCTTCATGAACTACTATGGTATTTTATATTCCGCTACGAGTTATTCTGATTGTTCTGTGTCTGTAATTCTATGTATTTGATTCATTTGCTCCAAATTTATTTACAATCCGTTATTTTGCATCATTCAAGTCTGACATGCATGGATTATTGTCGATTTGAATGGTATGACATAGCGGGTCGTCACATTTGGTATAAAAGCTTTGGTTTTAGGCGAACCATTGCCTGAAGAGCAAAAACTCATTAGAGATAGGGTGGAGATATCCTAGAATGAGTGAGATCAATCTCAAAATCATATCTTTGTGAGAGAACATATTTTCGAAGTATAGAATGATTTTCTAAATGATTTTTAAAAGATTTTAAAAGATTATTTTGATATAAACTTTTTCTTTTTTAAAAGGATTTTCAAATGTTTTCTAACTTCCTTTCTTTCATATCTACCTTGTTAGAATTTTCTTCTTTAGGATATTCATCCAAGTGAATTTATCTTATCTTGTCGTATCTTAATTTATCTTTGGCTTATCTTTATCCTTATCCTAAATTCATTCTTGATATTTTCAGGATGAATCGAGGAAATGCCAGAGGTAGGGGTCGTGGTATTGCCCTTACTCCTTAGCTTGTTGCCCCTGTTAGATTCACCGTTCTCTATATGGAATTCACTCAACATGGTGGAACCCCATTCACCGGTTCAGAGAGCATCATTGAGGCTCAGAAGTGGTTGCGGAGTCTAGAGAGGATATTTACTGGTCTCGAGATTACTCAGCTTGGCAGTTGCATGATTCTGCTATAGATTGTTGGGAGTCTGTTACGGCTAACACCGTCAGGCTGATATTACTTGGGACAAGTTTAGGTATCTTTTGTGTTATCTTGAATTTTGTTCCTATTTTCCTTTTCCTTTGAATCTATCTTATGTGGTTCTATATCTCTTTTCCAGGGAGGCTTTTGTGGCAAAATGGATGCCTGAAGCCGGAAAATCTCAGCTTTATCGTGAATTTATGGATCTTAAGCAGGGTAGCATGTCTTTTGCTGAGTATGAGAGGAAGTTCAATGAACTTTCCAAGTTCGGTCCTAGCCTGATTGATACTCCTCTCAAGAAGAATAAGAAATTCGTTGCTGGTGCTCGTCCAGAGTACTATAGTCACCTCATTTCTTATGTTCATGGCACCTTCACCCAGCTTATGGATATGGCTATTCGTTATGAGAACCCTACATCTAAAGGTCCTGCTATTTCTGGTGCTCAGTCTTCCTCTGCTAATTCCAAGAAGCATAAGCCTAATTATGATAAGCAGAAGAAGAATTGGCAAAAGCATCCTGGTTTGGGATCTTCATCATTTGCTCCTGCTCAGAGGAAACCAGTTGATCTCTCCTCTATCATTTGCTTTAGATGTGATCAGAAGGGACACTATGCCAATAGCTGTCCTACATTAGCTGGTGCTATTGTTCCTCCACCTGCTCAGTTAGCTAGGCGCGATCTCTGCCATATCTGTCTCCAGCCTGGTCATTATAGGAAGGATTGCCCTACCCAGCAGAAGGGTATGCCTTCTTGTATATTTGCTGTCACTTCTGCATCATCTCAAGTTCCTCCACCTGCTCCTGCTCCTAGTGATGACCAAGGTACTCTCTAGGGTACATTTACTTTATTCCATCATCCTGTTCGTGTTTTATTTGATACTGAAGCTTCCCACAGTTTTATTTCTATTGATTTGTGTGATAAGTTTGAGCATCTCCTTTCTACTGAGTATGCTTTTGTTCCATTATATGTTTCAAATCCTATTGGGGGTCCTGCTAACCTTAATCGGATTTGTAAGAAAGTGAAGCTTCTCTATTCTGATCATTGCTTTGGTGGTGATTTTAATGTTCTGGCTTCGATGCTTTTGATTTATTGCTTGGTCAGGATTGGTTAGGGAATCATGATGCTCATATCTCTTATAAAGCCCGGTCTGTTCACCTTGTTGATGAATAAGGAATTTCTTGATTATTCAGTGTCGCATGCCTCAGGATTTTGCTGGCAACTTTATTTATTCTCTGGATTCTTCTCCTAGTGATCTTAATTCGACTCCTGTGGTTAGACTATATCCCGATGTATTTGGTGAAGTCACTTATTTACCTCCAAAGCAGGAAATTGATTTTCGGATTGATCTTATTCCTAGTGCTCGACCTGTTGTTCTTTCTCCTAGAAGAATGGCACCCAGCGAGAAGGTTAAGATGGGAAAGCAAATTGAGGACTTGTCTTCTAAAGATCTGATTAAGCCTAGTTTTTCTGAATGGCGAGCTGCGGTGGTTTTTGGTCACCAAGTCCGATGGTTCTTTGAGGATGTATGTTGATTATATGGAGCTAAATAAGCTCACCATGAAAAACAGATATCCAATGCCTCGTATCAATGATATGTTTGATCAGATTTATGGCGCCACTGTTTTCTCTCAGCTTGATCTTGCCACAGGTTTTCATCAGCTTAGGGTTGCTGAGGATACATTCCCACGACTGCTTTCCGCACCGAGAATGGGTTTTTTGAATGGTTAGTCATGCCTTTCGGTTTGACTAATGCTCCTGCTTTCTTTGTTGATTTGATGAATCGTGTTTTTTCGTGATGTGCTTAATAAATTTTTACTAGTCCTTGTTGATGATATCCTTGTCTTCTCTAAGATCAAGGAAGAGCATGTGTTGCATTTCAAATCTGTTCTGGAGAGTCTTAGAAATCATCAATTGAAGGCTAAATTTTCTAAATGCCATTTCTGGGAGGATGAAGTCCGATATCTCGGGCATATTGTTTCTAGTAATGGAGTTTCTGTTGATCCAGTTAAGATCGCTGCGATCAATGTAAGTCTTTCTTTCTTCTCTTTTTCTTTATCATTTAATAATTCTATCTTTCGGCTGTCCTTATTTTCTCCCTATTCTATTTCAGGATTAGGAAACTCCAAAGACTCCATCTGATGTTCGTAGTTTTCTAGGCCTTGTCGGTTAGTAATAGAGATTCATTGAGAATTTTGCTCAGATTGCTGCACCTCTCACTGCTTTGACTCGTAAGAATGCCAAGTTTGTCTGCAGTGATCAGTGTAAGGATGCATTCAATGTGTTAAAGAGCAAGCTAACTTCCGCACTAGTTCTTACCGTTCCGAATGGAAGTGATGGATTGACGGTATACACTGATGCTAGTCGTGAGGGTTTGGATGTTGTTCTCATGCAGGATGGTAAGGTCATTGCCTATGCCAGCCGTTAGTTGAAAACCCACGAGGCAAATTATGCTACTCATGATTTAGAGTTGCTTGCTGTTGTCTTTGCTTTGAAGCTTTGGAGGCATCATCATCTTGGAACCAAGTTTGAGCTTTTCACCAATCATCAGTCTTTGAAATATATCTTCACCCAAAAGGATTTGAATCAGAGGCAAGTTCGTTAGCTTGAGTTTCTGTCTTCTTACGACCTCGATATTAGCTATACTCCCAGTAAAGCTAATGTTGTGGCCGATGCTCTGAGTCGGAAGAAGGCTTTGTTTTGTCAGCTTGTTATTTCTTCTTCTCCTCTTCTGGATCGTATTATGGCTAAGTAGAATGAGGATGAGATGCTTAGATTGAAGAAGGAGAGTGTTCGTAGCAGGGTTGGTAGTAGTAGTGGTAGTGGAGCTCAGATCGATGATAGAGGGATTTTGAGGATTAATGGCAGGATTTTTGTCCCGAATGTTGATGGTTTGAGGCAGGAGTTGCTTCAGGAGAATCACCGATCTAGGCTTTCTATTCATCCTGGTGTGTCGAAGATGTATCGGGATATGAAGAGGCTTTATTGGTGGAGGGGGTTGAAGAGGGATATCTCTATCTTTGTTAGTCGTTGTGCGACTTGTCAGCAAGTCAAAGCCGATAACCAGAAGACCTCTGGTTTGTTGCAGCCCCTTGAGATTCCCGATTGGAAGTGGGAATAGGTTTCCATGGATTTCGTCGATGGTTTACCGAAGACTCGAAGGGATAATGAGAGTATATGGGTTATTGTAGATAGACTTACCAAGTTCGCTTATTTCATTCCGGTCAAGTCTACTCGTTCTGCTTCTAGCTTGTCTAAGATCTACATGAGAGAGATCGTTCATCTCCATGGTGTTCCTCTCAGTATTGTTTGTGATCGTGACCCTATCTTTACCAGCCAGTTTTGGAAAGCTTTCCAGGAATCTCTGGGTACTCATCTGAATCTGAGCACTGCTTATCATCCACAGACCGACAGTCAAACGGAAAGAGTGAATCAGATTCTTGAGGATCTTCTTCGTGCATGTGTGATTATGGAGGATCTTTGGAAGATCATATCCATCTTATCGAATTCACCTACAATAATAGCTATCAGGTATAATCTTATCTTCTATTTCAACCTTATCTTAATCTTTTTACCTATATCATTCCATCTTTACATTCAGGCCAGTCTCAAAATATCTCTGTTTGCTGCTCTATACAGACGACCTTGTAGATCTCCATCTTGCTGGATTAAATCCGGTAATCGTTTAGCTCTTGGTCCTGATGTGATTTTGGAAGCTTCTGAGAGAGTTGAGGAGATTAAATGGAGGTTGAGAGCTGCTCAGGATAGGCAGAAGAAGTATGCTGATAGGAGTAGGTAGAATTTGGAATTTGTTGCTGATGATCTGGTGTTCCTTAAGATTTCTCCCTTGAGGAATGTCATTCGCTTTGGTCGTAGAGGGAAGCTTTCTCCTACGTTCATTGGTCCTTTCCGCGTTGCGGAAAGAGTTGTTTCTTTGGCTTATCGTCTCGATTTGCCTGGGAAGCTTTCTGGAGTGCATGATGTAATCCATGTCTCGCATCTTCGCCGATGTCTTCATGATCCGTCTCTTATTGTCCAGCCTTCTGCTCTTGATAGTTTGGATATTAAGCCTAATCTGACAGTCGAGAGGAAGCCACTTCGTATTGTCGACAGAGGTATGAAACAGCTCAGAAGGAAATCTATTAATCTAGTCAAAGTACAGTGGAGTACCGACGATCGAGATTGTACCTGGGAGACAGAGGAGAGCATTCGTGCTTCGAATCCGGAATTTTTCGTTTCAGGTACTATTTTGTTTTTATATTTTATGTCCCTTTATTTTCCTTGCCCATTCTTTTCGAGGACGAAAAGATTTGAGTGGGGGAGAGTGTAACAACCATAGATTTTTGAATATAATTTTAAATTTGACTTTATTTTATTTTAAAATTATTTTAAACTTTTTATTGTAAGAATTCATTTTAAAATATTTTTAAAGTGATGATAAATTTTTTCCAAGGTTTATTGAATTTAGTTTTAATTTACAGCCTAGTTTCCCTTTTTTTTACTATTTTCTTAATTTAAATATATTTGTATAAAATTTATTTATTTATTTTTATTCATTCATAATTTTTTTTTATGTTATTTATATCCATTTTTATATATATTTAAAAATTGTAAAAGGAATTAAGAAATTTGAAGGCTTTTTGACCTTTAATGTGCATTGTCTTTTCATATTCAAGTTGCATTTTCAATACCAATCAACACATCAATTCATTTGCGGACCATATACCCATTGTTTCAGCCGACTTCCACATTTGTTTCTCATGTAAAAAATTTCTCAAACCCTAAAAAAATTTCGACCATCTTTTGAGGAAATTTTTTGGTAAAATCTCATTCTTTTTTAACTTTTTTTACTTGTTTTTTTTTATCTTCGTACTTGCATCAACTCAATATAGTTCAGCCTTCCTCCTCCATCACCATAGCCGCTTCCACCACCACCACAACCAGCTACCATCTCCTCCTTTCCATTGCCCTTCTATAGCCGTGGCCACCTTGGTTGAAGATCCACCAAAAAATTAAGCAAACTCCACCTAAACATCACTGCCGAGCTCCTCTTTGCGTCACCACTCCACCACACCACCTTGGCCGACCTTTACACCACCACTACCAGCCACTTGCCGACCTGAGACCTCTGCCACACCTATACATGAACTCACCAGACCTGGCCGTTCTCATCCATGCTTTGGCCGAGGACTTTGATGGCATAAAATCCACTTTTTGTTGCCTTGTATTTGTGTGTACATGCATATATCCTTCTACTCCTTCATACTTATGTTAGGGCCGACCTTTATGAACCCAAAACCTGATCCAAATCCACCCCTTAGCAGTGCATTTCCAACCTATGGCTGAGCTTAGAGTTGTTGAATGCAAGTGCAAAAGCTTTGGCTATGTGTTGTGCATATATTTCTAGCATTGTTTAATAATATTTTGGTTTGAAATTTATGTTGTACATATTGTTTGTTTGCTATGTGACAAGGCAATTAGCTTTGGGTCTCCCACACTCAAATCATAGTCGTGCTTTCGGTCCTTTGAAGATCTTTGTTTTGTGTATTTGGTTTTCATCTCCAGCTTGTACAATTGAGTAATTCTCACCAACAAATTTATACTTATATGACTAGTAAACTGATTGCAATTGAATCTATAAACCCTATCATTATGTTATATCTGCTATGCTATGATCATATGATGCTCACCCATGCTTATACACTTGTTATATCATCTGTTACTATTTATTATGCTATTCTGTTTATTTATATCAGTTTGTCGCACTACAAGTTCCCTGTAGATTAATATCACTATGGGTTGAAATGATACATACTCGAACGGACTTTAGAATAGGGAAAAATCATTATGGGCTGAAATGATAGGCCTAAATGATTTTTAATTATTTCATTTTACTTGGGACTGCGGGTTTGAAGTGATAAAACCCGGGTTTTCTTTGTAAATTACAGATTGAAATGATATAATATCCGTATCACTTTACCTAGTGTAGAAAATTTTATACAGACCCGTGGTTCATATATATTTTTTTGAAATTTTTGGAAATATTTTTAAAATGTAAATTTATGATATTTTTAATAAAAATGAATTTAAAATATTTAATAATGTTTTAATTTTTTTTGAATAAGTTAAATGTGAAATAAATGAACATTTAAGTTGAATTTTGAAATATAACTTAAATTGGAAATTTGTGAATTTTGTAAGTCAAGTAAATAAAATGAAAAATAAGTTATATTTAGAAATTTAAACTTAAGTGTTAAGTTAAAAATTTAATTATAAAGAATAGAAAATTCAATGCCTAAATTTTATAAGTAAATTATTATTAAATTTTGATTTTTGAATGGAAATTTCACTTTATAAAATCATGAATATAAGAGTATTTAAATGATTGATTCAAAAGTGAAAATATATGATTTTATAAGTTAAAAATGGTTTAAATAAAAATTTAATTGTCGGTGAAATTATATTGAATATTTGGAATTTAATTAACAACATTTTTGAAATGCTATTATTTCTAATGTAAAGGATATTACAGCATTTTGTAAATGCTGTAGTTGATTGAAATGAACTAAATGGCTAAATTGAATTAAGGACTATTATAGCACTTTGTAAGTGCTGTAATTGTTGAATTTAACTAAGTTCTATGTGAAACTAAAGTAACCTTATTACAACATTTTTAATTCTGTCTTTTGTAAAATTGAATTGTTTTAAAAGTAATTTTCCGTAGCATTTTCTAAATGCTGCGAAAGGTGAGTTTTCACAGTTTTAATAAATTTTAGGTGAATGAATGAATTTTGAAAGATTAAAATTTTGGAAATTTAATATTTAATTATTAAATATAATAATTTCATTTTAATGATTTAAATGAAGTAATTCGATTCGAAATATAAACTGTTTTGAAGTGTGATTTGAAATGGTATTTTATACAAAATGAATATGGTTTTGAAAAGAAATGATGTTTTGATTATTTTGAAATGGATTTTAAATTATATTAGTATTTTTGAAATGATATTTGATTTTTGAAGTATAATTACCATTTTCAAATTATAACCATGGGTTATAATAATGATTGGTTGTTAAAGAGACCAGGATCAGATATGGACATACTCTCTGTTGATACCGAAAACCACTTTAACAACTGTATATGCGGTGGAGATTCCATAATGAAGTAGGATGGTGGCGGCGTTCTTGAGGTACATTACGTGGACCCGACTCCCGTGAGTTGGCTTAAGGTGGCTAAAACAGGAGCGATCTCGGGCCAAAAGGGGTAGCTCCTCTAGTCGAACACACTTCTTTGATACCATTCTATTACTATTGTGATTAATTCTACTAATTTTGTGATTGATTAGGTACACCCCTTGATTTTTGGAGTGTTGTTTGGGGTAGGCGCAGTGGCTGCTACGTTACCGCCAGCCCGTGTGCGTAATTGGTATGTCTACCCTGGCATTGCCTTGTGTGCCTTGTCACCTAGCATACCGAACCTTTACTACGAGTTTGTTTTTCTTCCGTAGCCCATGGAGTATTTAGGGTAGTCTCCCGATCTGGAGATACGCTGATACTGGATGGACTACTGGGACTATTATGTGTTAAGGGGAATATTGGGTCACTCCTTAACGCTATTTTAAAGTAAGTTTATTTTACTGTAGACATTATTACAATAGCGAAATATTACTACATAGTAAATAGTTTAACGGATCCTTAGAGGATGGGCAGTCCCAGGCATCCTTTAAGTTACTTGTATCTTTATTACAGTTCACTTGAGTTGGTTTACATTAGATAAGTATATATATGTCCTGACTCGAGTGTTTCGTGTTTTGCTTTACGCTCGAGTCAGCCTGAGTATTCATAGCTTTGGATTCTCTTTCTGGAGCCGGTCTTTGCTGGAGATTCTGCCTACCTATATTTATATCAATTCAGTTTCAACTATTCTAGTTTATCTCATGTATTAGAGAAGTTCTATGTATTTGAGATTTCTATTATGTTGTTTTCAGACTGATATTATGTATTTGTTTTTGAGATTTTGTTATAGCATCTTCATGAACTACTATGGTATTTTATATTCCGCTGCGAGTTATTCTGATTGTTCGGTGCCTGTGATTCTGTGTATTTGATTTCGTTTGCTCCAAATTTATTTACAATCTATTATTTTGCATCATTCAAGTCCGACATGTGTGGATTATTGTCGATTTGAATGGTACGAAATAGCGGGTTGTCACATGGAAAATCCATCACTTAGAAACTCCAAAATGAATACTTATGATGTGTCCAACATCGCCTTTATTATTTCCCATCAGCTATAGCGAATTCAGTTCTTTTTATTTTTTTTAAATCCGTTTATCTATAAATTTATACATATATAATTTCATCTATTCACTTTTCTTATATAAGATTCATTTCAAATTTTTTTATCTTTGTTTAGATTTATAATAATGTCTTAAACATAACAACAAATAATAAATGATAATAATCAAGTATTACCATTCATTAACAACCAACAAATCGTATAACTATTATATAAAATATAATCTAGGCAAAAGTATTTCATTTGCCCAATTTAAAACAATATAAAACATTTTTATCTCACTAACAAATATGCGCTCATACACACACGCACATACGCTCAACTCATTGTATAGTATTACTAACCATATCTATAATGAGTACACATCAAAGCCTAGGAGTATACTAAACCTAAGCTCGGATACCAATTGTGACGACTCGCAAATCCATACCTTCTAAACTGACAATAAACCACACATATCGACCAAGAGTGCATATAATTGCAGATGATCATGAGAAAGAAAAGAGAGGGTGAGAAGAAAGAGAGAAGAAAGAAGAAGAGAAGAGAAGAAGAGATAAGTAGAACCAAAATAATACAGAATCTCACATCGCAGTGGAATAACATATAATATAGATCAATAATCTTTATAAAGCGAAACTATAATACACATAGAGTACACAATAAGTAATCATTAGCTTGGACAGTTATAAGAACCTATCCTCACAAATGCTCATAATTTACAACAAAAACATGAAGTGGAAAATTAAACAGATACGTGTATACGACATGAAGATCTCTAGCTCGCCTGCTGAAGCACCAAAAGAACCAAATCTAAATCTATAAATATACTCGGTCTGACCCGAGCATTGAAAGGGAAGAATGCCCAGATCAGTCTTGTAAACTAGCATGAGAAAAACACATCTCAATCGAATTCATAAAGTTATCAAAACTTTTCCTTTATCAAAACAGAAGGTATCTCGTAAGACCGCGTCCACACATAAATACAGATGGATTTTACCCTTACAATAACCAAAACCTTTTCATATCAAATCATGTTATATTATAACAGTGTCTATTATAAAAATAATAATCAACAAACCTGAATTGTTACATTATTAAATTTCAGCAATACTAGGCTCTACAAACAAAATGGCAAGCACGTAGTGGATTTTGGATTTCCATACAAATGACTAGGTGAAGGGACTGCCTTTCCGAACCAAATCTCGATACACCTCTGGAGGGTGAACCTAGGGTCGAGATGCTCGACGCCTAAACCAACACAAGACCGACCTACCCCCTCCTCGATAGTTACAAACATGCCACCACTCTGGTTGTCACCGACCTAAATCCGTGGCCACAAGCATACATCAACAATAATCAGATACACGATGTCATAGCATGTAAAGATACATCAAAAAGAGTGATGACATCTCCTAATGGGATCGATCCACTTAGCCTTGCTGCTTCTATTCGTGTTTCAGTCATTTTTCGGGGAGTGAGGCCAAAAGAGGTAATAGTTACCTTTCACATATCACATTACCATCTTCATCTTTGAACGCCACATTGCCATTCCTGTTGATTACTACTTGCCTTCCACAAAATCACATTCCTTGAGCTCGTATGTTTCAAGAAGGGTGTTAAGCTAAAAGAAATTGCCTTCTCTACCGCCACATGATGTACGTTTTTAAAAACCGATGTACATAATCTTAGAAATGAAATGTCAGACACTCATCCATAAAAGTTGTCTTGGAACAAGACAAATATAAGGTACTCTCCTACCATATCCAATAGGATTAGTAGTGACAACCCTTGCAATGGATATTTCATAACGAAGAGACTAATGCTACTATATATATTGTGATTTTAACCCCAAATGATCAACAAGCATTCCTTCACTATGAAAATCCTAAATATAACCATCATCAACAAACCTGCATAATCGTTGCATATAGTTTGGTTTGAAGTGGTTTCCGGATGAACCGATCCCAGTCTCTTCGCACCAGCAATGCGAAAGCGTTACTCAACCTCATTCAGAAACCAAATCTCGTAGACTTAACATGTTTTCAACTTTCAACTTGCTATCCTTCGGCCAAGAAGGAAGCTCGGTAGATAGGAGTAATCACTATGCACTACTCGAACCAGCATCCTTTATACCAAAGGATAATCAATCCTACAAAGATGGCTACGTATTAATTTTACGGCTAAATAGTTTCCACATTAAGTCAAGAGGCTAAAATGGCCATAAACATAATTTAGCACTTAAACAGTCACTAGGCCTGATTAACTAATCTTCTATTTACTAAATCACTTTTCCACATTTATTACTTCAAATTATCTTTAAAACGATATATTCTCAAAACCCTTTCAATATTTCAATACGTACAAATCAATATCATAGTACATAATAAGTAATCATCAGCTTGGATAGTTATAAGAACTTGTCCTCATAAATGCTGATAATTTACAACAATAACAATGTAGCTGAAAAATAAATAGATACGTGTATACGACATGAAGATCTCCAGCTTGCCTGCTGAAGCTCCAAAAGCACCGAATCTGAACCTATAAATATACTCGGTCTAACCCAAGCCTTGAAAGGGAAGAATGCCCATATCAGTCTGGTAATCCAGCATGAGAAAAACAGATCTCAATCGAATTTATAAAATTATCAAAACTTTTCCTTTATCAAAACAAAAATTATCTCGTAAGACCACGTCCGTACATAAAGAAAAGGATTTTTCTCTTATGATAACCAAAACTTTTCTTTTCAAATGATGTTATATTATAATAGTGACTATTATACAAATAATAATCAACATAGCTGAAATTGTTGCATTATTAAATTCTATCAATACTAGGTTCTACAAACAAAATGGCAGGCAAGTGGTGGATTTTGGATTTCCATACAAATAACTAGGTGAAGGGACTACCTTTTCGAACCAAATCTCGATACACCTCTAGAGGGGTATACCTAGGGTCGAGATACTCGATGCCTAAACCAACACAAGACCGGCCTTCCCCTTCATGGATAGTACCAAATATGGCATCACTCTGGTCGTTACCGACCTAAGTCCATGGCCACAAGCATACATCAACAATAATCAGATAAACGACAACATAGCATGTAAAGATACATCTAGAAGAGTGATGACATTTCCTAATGGGACAATCCACTTAGCCTTGCTGCTTCTATCCCCGTTTCTATCATTTTCCGAGGAGTGAAGCCAAAAGAGGTAACGATTACCTTCCACATATCACGTCATCATCACCTTTGAATGCCACATTGCCATTCCCGTTGACTACTAATTACCTTCCACAAAATCACAACCGATGAGGTCGTATGTCCTAAGGAGGGTGTTAAGCTAAAAGATGTTGCCTTCTCCGCCACCACTTGATGTACTTTTGTAAAAATCGATGTACGTAATCTTAGAAATGAAATGTCAGAAACTCATCCATTCAAGTTGTCTAGGAACAGGATAAATCGAAGGCACTCTCCTACCATATCCTATAGGATTAGTAGTGCTACCTTATAATGGATATTTAACAAAGAGACTAATGCTACTATATGTATATTGGGATTTTAACCCCAAGTGATCAACAAGCAGTCCTTCGCTATGAAGATCTTAAATACCAATATCATCAACAAACCTGTACAATCATCGCATATAGGTTGGTCCGAATTGGTTTTCGGATAAACTGATCCCAGTCTCTTCGCACCAACAACGCAAAAGTGTTATTTAACCTCATACAAAAACCAAGTCTCGTAGATTTATCACATTTTGATCAACTTTCAACTAGTTATCCCAAGGCCAAGAAGAATGCTCAGTAGATAGGAGTAATCACTCCTCACTGCTCGAGTCAATATCATTCACACCAAACGATAATCAAGCCTACACAATTGGCTACATATTAAGTGTACGACTAAATAGTTTCCACATCAAGTCAAAAAACTAAAATGGCCAAAAACAAAATTTAGCACTTAAATAGTCACTGGGCCTAATTTTTTAATCTTTTATTTGTCAAATCACTTTTCCAAATTTATTACATCAAATTATCTTTAAAAAGATGTATTCTCAAAACCATTTCAATATTTCATTATTTGGAAAACATTTCCATATACTCATTTTAATAATAAATGAATTCGCAATTTATTTTACTTTCAAACCATATAAACTCCATTTTATAATATCACTTTTCAAAATATTCATTTAAAGAATTATTCTCTTTAAAAATGTGAATATATTTTCTTTTATAAAAATCCATATTTTGAAACCATATTTCTATTTTATAAAAACTTCCATTTGTAAAATTCATTTATTAACCAATTTCCCGTTCATCTCATCTGTGTGTCAAAATCCCATTATAAGCTTATTTACTTATAAATCTCTTTTTTTTACAAATATATTCTTTTGTAATCTCATTATTTATAAAGTCCATTATAAATTCATTTCTAAATTTGAATTACAAATCCATATACAAATTTGATTACCATTCCATTTATAATAATTATAAAACACTGTTTGTAAAATTTATTTCATTAAATCTCTTTAATAATAACATTCCTTTTATAAATTCCTTTCTTTATAAATCTCATTTACTTATAAGGTTTCATTTATAACTTCATTTTAACACTTATAAAACTCGTTTATAATCCTATTACTTTTATTTATAAAATATCAATTTTATAAATCTCATATATAAACCATTTATAATAAGTTCAAAATTATCAATTTAACTTATTTTACAAAATAGTTAACTCCATATTTCAAAAATCATATTTAAGTATATTTCACAAAACCATAATTTTTACAACATAAATATTGTAACTTTTTATTTATTTAAAATAAATCCATTTCTTTAATCATTCGAAAATTTATTAAATAAATATATTTTCAAAATCACATTGAAATCCTTTTTAAATTTTGAAATCATCATTTCTATATTTTAAATTCCAAAAATATGGCTGAATATTGCAAAAGTACTAAATAAGGGGATTCACATCAATAATAGCAATCATGGTATCCATCATATCAAATATCACATAATACAACATATATAACAATATGTGTAAATAAACATCAACCGTAGTGAGGAATCCTGTTGGATCCCTCCAACCTGTCACCTGTAACAAATATGCATATGAGAAATATGTACAATGTCTTCTTCAAGGCAGACGCGTGTAAAAGGGTCGCCCGCTCATACACGGGAACGTATAAGGTCTCATCAGCTTTAATCGGTAGGAATATATCCAACTACTAACTACCATAGCATAACATCCAAACATCCAATATATACATATATATGTATATATAACATCCAATAGTCATCAGAACAAAATAATAAAAATATTCCCACTTATAAAAAAATATAAGTGAGACAGTGAGAGTGAGTTTTACTCACTGGTTGCAGTGGTCGCAATGGCAATTTATTTTAATTAAAAGTAAACGAGAGTTTAATTTAACTAAAAAAATTTCTAACTCTAAATCCATCGAAACCAGCTCTAGAATGTAGTGCTCGTCGACATGAATCCAATGTAATTCATTTCACATGGAATGGACCTCGTACGAATAAGTTATGAATTAATTACGATAACGATAATTGGATTATACCATTAACTAAATATAAATTAATTAAATTTAATCGTCCCTCCATCTCACGTTTTCCAGGCCGAGAAAAACAAACCCCATCACGCATGCAACTTCCTTCTACCGCCGCTCCCTCCTCATGCCACCAGAAGACGATCGGCCATCACCACATCAAAGAGCATCCCCACACGCACCACCGAGCCTAGTGCGGTCGAACTCGATCCCCTCCTCGCCATATCCTAGCCGATATCGTTCACCAATGACGTTGGATTTGTAGATCTTGACTAGCTCTTCAATTCTCTAGTTGAAAGTTTTTGCTAATTGTCTATGGATTGGAAGAGATCTGAGGAGGAAGATTCAAAGTTTTTTGGCCATTCATGAAAATATGGCGGCTGCATTCTTAGATAGATAGGGTTTTGCAAATGAAGGTCCTTATATAAACAACGTTTTAAAACATTATTCACACGAAATATTTTCAAACTCCAAATGAATTGTGCCGCCTGGCGTTCATAATGTTTTACCCTTATTCCGAACATAACAGAATATGTATCGGAGGCCAATTCCATCATATAAAAAAGATAGCTTTTCAAAATCGAATTATTTGAATTAAATTCCTTAAACAAATTTCTATGCTTTTTTAAATCGCACGATCAAACCGTAAGCCTAATCGACGTGAAATTTGAATTCATATAATAACTCACTATTACAGATCCAACGAAACTTTTTTCATCCAATTCTGAGACGGTGCAAAAAATGACTATTTTCCATGTCAATTAAATATTAAAATTTTCAATTTCCGTAAATTAACTTTTAATTCAAATTTCAAAGCTTACTATCTTTATTCTAATTCAAATAAGATTTAAAACAACGTTGGAAATCATTTTTATTCACATTAGATTACAAATTCAATTAATTAACTGATTTAACTTATATTATTCATTTTGTAATATTTAATTTCAATCAAATATATTTTTAATTTAGGCGACTGAAAAACTAGGTCGTTACATGAGTAGTTTTAGATATATGGTATTTAATTTCCAAATATGATCATTTTAATTATTCCCGATAATTATTTTTGTTAATTATTGGATTTAGCTTTCTTCATGGTGTATCATCGCCTTAAAAACGAATTGCTTGTCTTTGAGCTTTGTTATCCTTTGTTGACCATAGCTAAATCCATAGCACGAGAGGAGACCAAGCTATGTGGGATTGCTCCTATTAGGGTATTTTCACATCTCATCTAGGTTGGATTCAGTTGTGCACGTAGATGTGAAATATTCGCATACTCGGTAAGGTTTGGCGGGGTCTAGTTGGAGGGTTCAGAGAAGTCTTATACAGTAAATGAGCTTGTCAGAAGTATACTACTATAGGTATACTTCAAAGTGGGGTGCACCTACCTAGTCATTTGTTGAAAATTTTCCTTTCCTCATTTTATTCGAACATTCAAATTATTTTTCTTTAATTGCGATAGGTAGAGTCAACCACTCTTCACGATGTTTAATTACTGGTTTTGTCCATTCTATCAAGTTTTGATTGTTATCATGTTTTATCCATTCTATCCAGTTTGGATTTTGCTTGGATTATTTTCATTCTTTCAAGTCTGGATTTTCAATATTATTTATGCCCATTCTTATTTGGATTTGTTTTCTATTGTTTATCTCTACTCTTTCCTGTATGGATGTTATTCTTTTGAGGTAAAAACTCGTTCCGCGTTAGCGGTGTGGTCTCACAGAACTTTTATATGTTCCCCAATATTTGAGTTTTTTCTCGCTAGTATTTCCAAACTGATCCGCGTGTTATTTTATTATACAACTCAGGTCAAACCGAGTATTTTCCCAAATTGGCTTTGGTATTATGGAAATCTTAGAGAGGAGCTAGAGGTTAACCTATCGTAGTGTTTATTTTCCCCTATATTATATAGTATACATATCAGTAATTGTAAGGTCGGGATTTTATAACCGTCCAACTAATAAGGTTTGTTTTTAACTATGATATACTCTGAATTTTTGGAGTGACAGTTTTTACCATCCTTGTTATATTAATATTTTCGATTCCACTAAGAGATTTTGTTTTCTATTCTCTATCCTTTTCTTTTTAATTACCGCAACAATATACTCTTTGTTGATTGACATCGCAATTGACATGTTAGCTCATCACATATATATATATATATATATATATATATATATTAAATATTGTCCAAATAAATGTATGCATGTAGACTTGTTATTTATTTAAATATTGGAAACTAGGTAAAATTATACATATACATAGCTTATATATAAAATATTAGCGATTTATATACATATATATTATAGTACTAAAATTTTAAATATACATATATATATACATAATATATAAAAGTTTTTTATCACTTTGCACGCACACACACAGATATATATATATATATATATATATATGTATATGTATATGTATGTATGTATGTATGTATGTATTATGGTAACAAAATTAGTATTAAAATTTTTTAAATTATATATAGGTATATTAATAATATTTAACTAATTATTTGTGTATATAAATATGTCCACTAATTACGAAAATAAAAATTATATTAAATTTTAAAAACAAATTTCTATATTGAATGCATAACACAACAAAAATTTATTTATAACTCTAATGTATAAATATATATATACACACATATTAGTCAGTCGAAATACAGTAAAATAACAATAAAAAGATATTTTCGTGTTATATTATTCAAATTTTAAATTTAGAAAATTAAGCATGATATTTTAAGACCGGATAAAGTTTCCAAATATGTTCAATCAATTATTTTTAATTAATTAAAATTTTCGATCAAATATTAAAATGATTTTTTTTAAATATAAAAATTGTTTGAAATTCTAATTTTTTTGCCAAGAGTTTATACAAGGATAAAATAATTTTATATATTATAAAATTAATTTTTGAAACATATATTATTTTATATGAATTATTTAAACCGTATATTGACTTAAAAATATTAAATAATAGTTAATAATTGTTAAAAATAATTTACAGTCACCAATTTTTTTTACAAGGCAAGCCAGTTTATTTTGGACCATCCCCTATTTTTTAAAGTTTAAACGGATGTGAGGTTGAAATACCTCAACAACTATACCTTACAACACATGTTGACAATGCTTGATGACTACCTACACCAACACAAGCCCTATGACACTATTCAATTACAGTACAAACACTATGACGAAAACTAATACATTACATAGGCTAGATTTTTCTATTTTGTAAATATACATTTATAAAATATAGATCAGTTATTTACATGATATGATGACATAGATAAATTCAAGTCATACAATTAAAATTAAAGGACATTAATATATATACATATATTAACTGATAAAATGATATTAATTAAAAACAAAATGTATGTGAATGTGCACTTCGGATCTACATAAAAAATCGTCTTTTTGTTAATAAATATATACATATAACCAATCTAGCATGTGAATACATTGATACATATAAGAGTCGTCGCCTAACTATCAATATATATATATATATATATATATATATATATATATAATATGAATAATATACTTTAATTCAGAAATTATAAATCATATGGTATATTAAATATATACCTAATACTAAGTCCATAAGCATACCTTGTAATGATGAGTTCTCCCTCTTTTAAAATCTTCTCGATTCAGAAGATTTCTAATACTCGAATCATTGACCTTTAATTATCCAATAGTCATTGCCTTTCGAATAAATTTTAGTTGAATTTTATAGGAGCTCCTAGAGGTAAAGCTTAGCTAATAATGATGGGGAAATGGAAGCCAAAAAATTCTTTTTTGTACTTGGGTTTGGGGGCCTTTTAAGTGGAAGAAATAGGAAAAAATATGGATCACATCTCATATCATTTCTCATCAAATCTCAACCATCCATTTCAAAATCCCTCTAGCATTTTAGCCACTTGCTACAAGCCATATTCCTATTGAAATAACATCTTTACATCATGGACTAATAGCCCATGTAAGCCAGAATAAATATTATTAATTAAATGTAATTTAATTGTTTGTCGATATCGCATATCGATCGATATATTTATAACTGTTATAAATATATATAATAATATTTGTTCCTCATATCATATTCAAAATTTTATAACAAATATTTCATAAATATTAATAATTTAATTAATTTATAATAAATATAAACTAATAAAATCGTATGGTCTAAAGAGAATCCATCATTCCGGTTGTGTGACTCGTCAGATGTAAATTCGGCTAGAGATTAACATCGAACTCTTCCAATGTTAACGTTCACGCGTCACTTAGCAGGTAATGTGACATGTTAGCCAAATTTATCTCTTACTTAGTTTCATAAAAACCTAATTTTATATCATGAAGCGTTATCCGATTATGACATTTATTTATGCAAATTCTCTTTGTCAAAACTGTATCACCTTGGACTTATAGAATTTGGTAATGGTCAAAATTCCAATATCATTTATATTCAACTCTATAGTCAAAACACAGAGTCTTTGGTTCAATAATAATAATTATTGTTAACCCGAACTACTCTGGTCAGAGACTTTGATTTTAAGTTGACTTGAGTTGACTGTGATTCTAACCCCATATAACCAAGGAGACGAACCCCTCTCTTGAATAGTGCTTCCCTTTCAATACTTCCACTCGACCCAACCATAATCACTTGATGAACGTCGTGTCATGATTTGATTATAATCAAAGTAGAGCTTTCATACTGAAGGTCCACGGTATTCTTAAGTCTAGAGAACAGTGTAAATTAGTCGCATCGATACTTTCTGTTTGACTTTAGTAATATTAACCAATAGAAAACAATCTAGTGAGTCGTTCCATAGTTATCCAATAACTATTAGTATGTAATCCCTAAATGCCCCTAGAAGTAGTGATTAATATGCTGCCCAACATTTGAAAAGCATTATGTACTCTAGTCTCAACGGATACATTGATATACAATCTCAATGCATCTTGATTAGGTATATTTAAAATGATATATTTGTTTTCTCTGTGATTAATTACTCATGGTTGCAACACTTTGTAACTATTATCTCAAAACATATCATTTCTGGATTTTATATTCGATACACATTAAATTAAATTAATAAACTAATATAACACATTACAATAAGTATACAATAAAAATAAAATGCCTTTTATTTCGAATAAGAATGGTTATCGATTTAGATGCATGTAACAAATTACATAATTACCTTTATGTCATACTCATAACTCTATCAATCTCCCATTTGCATTTGGGGGTCAATTGATGAATCTTATTCCAACTTCTCCAATTGGTTTCCTCAAAACCAATTTTGTCAGTCCATCAATGAATGGGTAGGATATTATGTTTCAATTATCTACTCTGTCAATCAACTCTCTCTGATGCTTATGAACTACCTTTATCATGTGGAATAATTCAGAGTATATCTCTTGACTTCCAGTGAGCTCTAAGTTCTGTAATGAGCTATATCGTGACATTGATATCATGTAACAATGTTACGTGATTCTCAACATTTGGAATTACCCTCAGCTCAGTTATAAATTTATGCATTCATATTTATATACATTGTTTCATTGTGGCACTATTCAATTCGATGTAGTTAGCCCTTTTTCTTTTAAATAGCCACAATCTTTCATTGGAACATTTATAATTAAAGATTCATAACTTAAATTTATTATTAATATGTTATACTCAATATCACTTATGGAAGTTTGAGTCAGAACACTCCTTCATAAGGAGTTTTTTGCTTTTGTAAACAATTCTCTAGTATTTTGTATATAGACGTGAACACTCCAAACTACCAGTAAAATTAATTAAAAGATGATATTTTCTTCATGTATCAAATATATACACAAATTGTAACAACTCTGGTTTGGAGATTACCTATCAATATTAAATTATAATGATAATTATAATTTAATATTGTGATTGAAATTAAATTGGAATTTTTTTATTTTTTATTTGGAATAAACAATGAAATTGGAATCAAATTGTGAAAATAAAGTTTAGAACTTCATTTTATTTGTTCAGGTTGGAAATAAGCGGAATTTTTTTCATTTTAAAAAATGCAATAATTATGTAATTATTGCCAATTCTACTATTTATGATTTTTAAGAGAAGTAATTGATTTTTTTAAAGGAGGTTTATTTTAGTAGAAAGATGGAAAGTGGTTTTTAAAATATGTTTTGGTTATAAATAAGGTTTGGAAATTGTTTGAAATATTTTTCTAAGTGAGAAAAGTATTTTTGTTGAATTTTAGAAGTTAAAAAATGCGAACTTTTGTATTTATTGGTGAAAATAGTGTATTTTTGTAAATTAAGATTTTTAATAATAAAATTGTTTTAAAGATAAAAATTAATCTTTTCATGTGATGGGAAATATTTTACAGCTTATGTTTGTAAGTTTATAAATTTTTATTGTGTGAAAAGTGGAAGAAAATGACTTTGTTCTTTTATGTAATGTAAATATGAAGCCTTTTGATTTAAGTGTTGAATATATAACTTTAGCATTTTTATTTTCTTTTGATTAATGGGTTTTAGCCCATTAGTATCTTGCCCAACCTATTTGTAAACCATAAAAGAGAAATAAATGAAGTACGTACCTTCTTTCTCCTTCAACCAGAAGCTTTAAAACCTAATATTTCATCAAAAGTCCAAATTTGTGAATGATAGTTTGTTAACTACTTTCTTCTTTCTTGCATGCACTTTCTTCATAGTTTACAGGTTGAAGAAGCTCAAATTCAACCCAAGCTTCAACCTTTCTCCATTAATTCGGGTATTTGCCATCAAAAACCAAAGGTGAGTATCAAAACTCACGAATTCTAGCTTAAGCCATGCTTCAAAATGCCAAATCAAGCCAAAAATGGCTTTAATTTATTGATTTTATGTTCATATTGTTTCTGCGAAAACTGAGTTTGTGTGTCACTTTGCACGTCAGTTTCTTCCAATTTCGGCAATGAAATGCTGTCGAATTTTCTTCAGTTGATAGTCTATGTATTATAGTATATATCTGCCAAATTTAATAGCAAAACTATTTCGTTTGATACTTGAAAATCTTGCTGCAAAATCAATGCACAGCCTGAAAATAACATGTACACATTTTGTTTGCGGAGTTACTTCAAACATGGTCTGAGTTCAAGTTTGAATTAGCATAACTTTTTCATTTCTTATTGGAATTCATTAATTCTTTTTTTATTTTAAAGACAAAGTTCTCTATTATAAACATACAAAATTTTAGGTCATTTCGACCAAAATAGCTTATAGAAACATGCCGCCGAGCATTGACTCGTAGCATGTTTTGTCCAGATTTTTACAGTGAAAACACTACTTGGGTTCAAATTTGGGACATAATATCTTTTTCATGCTTTGTCTAAATTGAATGATTCTTAGTGCAATTTAAAGTGATGTTGTTAGTCTTCATGCTTGTTAAATTCCAGATCATTTTGACCTATATAGCTTATAGAAACATGCTGCCGAACTTTGACTCGGAGCATGTTTTTGTCCAGATTTTACAGTGAAAATACTGCCTGGGTCTAATTTTGAGACATCATAACGTTTTCACACTTTATCCAATTTCCATGATTCTTATTTTTTTTGAAAGAGGAAGTTCTCTATTATATTCTTAATAATTTTCAGATTAATATGATCAAATTTGGTCCTCTATTCTGTGCCTGAAATTTGAACCCCAGAGGGTTTTCAGGCCTGTGCATTTTTTGTTTTTGAACTGTTGCAAACATGGCCTGAGTCCATGTTTGAGACAGTGTAACTTTTTTATTTACGGTTGGAATTCATTGATTATTTTTTTATTTAAAATGTGAAGTTTTGTAGTTTGTGTACACTAATTTTTAGTTCAATAAAAGTTCGTTCGGCTACCTGTTTTATATCCGAAAGTTGAACCCAGAGAAGATTTCAGACCTAGGCATTATTTTGGCTAAGTGTTCTTTTGTTCTTTTTCCGTCCGATTTTTAACTTATACTTGATATACTTGTGATAGTTCTGAAATTTTTTGAGTGCTATGATGCCTGTCAATAGGGTAGCAAAGTTTTAATAAATTTAAAATTCAAATTTGATTTGAATTTGAATTGAATTTGAATGACGGTTTTGAGTGATTTCGAGCACAAATTTTTCCGAACAATTTTGAAATAATTTTTATAATAAGTTGGCATTTAAAATAATTATTATGTAATATTTTTAAATTATTTTAAGCTGTAAAATCTATTTATTCTCTATAACAAGGGAATTTTCAAATATCGTCCTCAAAATTAATTTCGGAAACTGGTTTTAAAAGCTTGTTTTCTCAAATAAATTATTTTATACATAAAATACACAGTTTTATACTATTCGAATGTATGAGAAAGAGAATTAAATGATTTAGTGAAATACGTGGTATGGGACATGTGCGTTCGCTATTTCGGTTAATTTCGGACTTGTATGATCGAAGCTATTTGAAATTATTAATTCTGAGATGTTTTTCCATTTTATGGCGTATTTTGAGTTTTATAATTTCTATTTATTAGAATGGCCAATATTTGGCAAGTATTATGGCTTGAAATCTCCCATATAGGAGTATCGTCAATGAGAACCATTTGCCAATGATATAAGGCAAGTCTTGAGTTTATGATTTCAATTTTGATATTTATGGTTTATGAGGAACCATCATGATGTTTTCACTTGTCGATGAGATGAGACAATTTTTGATGTTATTTAATACTTGTCGATGAGATGAGACAAGTATGGAGTCTCTTTATCACCCACCAATGAGACTAGGCGAGATATTATTTTTTGAGCTTTTGATGTTTCTAGTGTGACATGGACTAACGGCTAGTAAACCGCTAATTGGGAATGTGTGGTATGGGACATACATTAACACTTTTCGGGTTCGTATCCGTGAGTTTGTGACACTTTCATAATGTTTACCTAACAGAACTGCTCTGAGAGGTGTCAGCGACCTTGTCATGAGGACGAACTGCTTTGGGAGGTGTTGGCGACCTTGTTAGGGCTGATAAAATGGCTTGGAGAGGTGTTAGCGACCTTGTCATGAGGATAAACTGCTTTGGGAGGTGTCAGTGACCTTGTCTTAGGCTTCGGCCGTCTGAGTTTAGCATATGGCCTCACCATTATAATCGGGGATTTAGCCAATCCGGATTTTCTGAGTTTTTTGTTTTAGTGTGATTTCATCTTTTTAAGATGTTTTATTACATCGATATCTTAGTGCTATTTGAGATGTTATATATATGGTGATTTCAATTATGATGTTTTGAAATTTTATCGAGTTCCTTGAGTTATGAGTTTGGATAATTTCAGGATTTTATAGGATATTCTGGGCTTTGCCATTTTGAGGAGTTGAGATTGAGATTTATATACATTTATACCGATGATATGAGGTATAATTGAAATTGGAGATCCATCTATAATTGAGTTTTGGATCATCCTATTTGAGAATGTTTAATGTTTGCCGTTTTGGCGAGAGTTTGTATTAAATGTTTTATGTTTGCCGTTTTGGCGAGAGTTTGTATTGATGTTTCTCCTTTTGAGGAAATATGGTTCATGGAAACCATGTTGACATTTTGGGATATCACCGATGATATGAGGCACTTGTGTTTGATTTGAGTATTGAGTTTGAGTTACCTCCTTTGAGGTATTTGTTCACTTAAGTAGCGTTTGTTACTTAAATGTTGAGCTTATGAGTTTATCGATTCATTCTTCTCTTTTGAGAAGAAGTATCTTTATGTCTATTTTGCTTCATATTACCGATATTGAGTGATTTGTGTAGCTAGACTGACCCGTTTATTTGTACTCGGGTTAGACCGAGTTGTTTCAAGTATCATCTGGACTTAGCTTGAAGTTGATGTTTGATATCAACTCTCCTTTCTTTTGATCAATTTTTCTTCTTTCGCATACTCTGATGTATTTGGTTCAATATATATGGTGTAGTCGAGTACCACCTTTATTGTATTCATATTGTATTGTACTAAACAGGCATCAACGTATATGTATATATATGATGTTGATTACTGTTCTGTGATGTGATTTACATTTAGTTATTGTATTTTGTACTGATAGATCCATTAGCCACCTATAGTTTTGGATTAAGTATTTACTGTGTATGTTGATCCATTGAGATAGAAAAAAAATCATATTGCATTTATCGACGTATTTAGTACATGTTTAAGACAAAGTTATAGATGGTCTCTCTTAACCAGCCCTATTCTCCGCTTTAGTGGACGGAATTACCCGTTAATTCTCTTTACTAAGGTGGGTTTCGGGGTGGGGCGTTACTGCGCTGTAACAACCCTGGTATTGGCAATTACCTACGATATTAAATTATAACCTTAATTATAATTTAATATCGAAAATAAAATGGAGAAAATAAATTTGATTTAAATTGTTTATTTCAAATAAACAATGTGATTTGAGTATACATATTGAGTTTTTATTTACTTTGAGTTAATAAATGGAAAATAATGGGATCTTATTAAATTAGAGTTAATAAAATAATAAAGAGATAAATTTCAATATTAAAATTGTTGAAATAATATAAATTGATGAAAATAAAGTTTTAAAAACTTTATTTTAAGAATTTGGAGTGAAAATAATCGATTTGTAATTATATTTCGGTAAATGCATTGATATTGGAAATTAATGCCAATATTAACCATTTATTATTTTTATTTGACTAAGAAAATAGTTTTTGAACATGATATACTTTAAAAATGGTGTTTTCATGCTAGAATTGTATAAATTGTTAAATAGTGTTGAAATGAGGTTTTATTGTTAAAATTTTCTTTTTATTGTTAAAATAAATTTTATTTTGTCGCAACAACTATTTTATTTCAAAACAATAGGATGTATACATTTTATATGACTTTAAAATGAAGGAAAAAGTATGAATATAGTGTTAGTTAAGAGAAATATGCTCATATCCTTGTTTTTCTTCTATATATTTTTTCATATGGGCTTACTTGGGTAGAAACTTGATCCATTAGCCTCACTAATACCTTCTGGCTAGAGAAACTTAGGACTGTACGTAGTTTTCATTTTTCTCATCTTCCCCAAATCAACTTTCCCTTAAAAAACAAAAGAAAATAATGGAACCTCTTCACTAATTCAATTTTAACTCATTTTAGCTGCAAATTAAAAAAGAAATCCACTTATATCAAGAATAGAAAAGGCAATCACAACCAATACCTAAAGAAATTTCATCTAAATTCTTAGAACCTGAATTGACCTTGTCTATAACAAATTTTCTTTACTGTGCATGTTTTGTTTCAGCCATTTCAGGTGCTTAGGGCTTCAATTCATCACCAAAGATCATATTTTGCAACCAAATTCGCTACTAAATCTTTAAGGTGAGTGTAAGCTCACAAATTGCCTAGCTGAAAACGAATTTCGGCATAACTTTTTCATTTGTTATCCAAATTCAACAATCTTAGATGTCCCGAAAAGCTAAGAATTTTCTCTAAAAGTTCCATGTTTTGAGATTTCAGAAAATTTGAATTTGTATTGATCAAAACTGCATATTACTGTTGCTATCCCGAGATCAATATTACAGCGGTGTTGATTTTGGACTTCTGAACCATTTTAAGCATAACTTTTGTAATTTTTATCCAAATTCAATAATTTTAGATACTTCGGAAAGCTAAGAATTTGCTCTAAAAGTTTAATGTTTTGAGTTTTTAAAATTTTGAAGTTATATTGATCAAAACTGCATTTTATTATTGCTATCCCGATATCAAAATTATAGCAGTGTTGAATTTAGACTTCTGAACAATTTTAAGCATAATATTTTCAAGTTTTATCCAAATTCAATAATCTTAGATGTTCCGGAAAGCTAAGAATTTTCTCAAGGTTTCATGTTTGAGGTTTTTGAAATTTTGATGTTATGTTGATCAAAATTGCATTTTATTGTTGCTATCCCGAGATCAAAATTACAACAGTGTTGAATTTAGACTTCTGAACCATTTTAAGCATAACTTTTTCAATTTTTATCCAAATTCAATAATCTTAGATGTTCCGAAAAGCTAAGAATTTGCTATAAAAGTTTAATATTTTGAGGATTTTGAAATTTTGAAGTTATATTGATCAAAACTGCATTTTATTGTTGCTATCTCGAGATCAAAATTACAGCAGTGTTGAATTTAAACTTCTGAACAATTTAAAGCATAACTTTTTTAATTTTTATCCAAATTCAATAATATTAGATGTTCCGAAAAGTTAAGAATTTGGTATAAAAGTTTCATGTTTTGAGGATTTTGAAATTTTGAAGTTATATTGATCAAAACTGTATTTTATTGTTGCTATCCCGAGATCAAAATTACAGCAGTGTTGAATTGAGATATCTGAACCATTTTAAGCATAACTTTTTCAATTTTTATCCAAATTCAATAATCTTAGATGTTCCGAAAAGCTATGAATTTTTTCTAAATGTTTCATGTTTTGAGTTTTTTGAAATTTTGAAGTTATATTGATCATAACTGCATTTTATTGCTGCTATCCCGAGATCAAAATTACAGCAGTGTTGAATTTAGACTTCTGAACCATTTTAAACATAACTTTTTCATTTTTTATCCAAATTCCAAAATCTTAGATGTTTCGAAAAGCGTAGAATTTGCTCTAGAAGTTTATTGCTTTTAGGTTTTTTAAATTTTTAAGTTTTGTTGACTAAAAATGCGTTTGATTGTTGCTGTCTCAAGATCAAAATGACAGCAACAATGATTGTTGATCTTAGAATTTGTTTTAGCCAATATTTGACTAGTTGAGACGTTTGAGATCTCCTATTATAGGAGTGATAATCAATAAGAACTGCTTACAGATGTTTTATAACTCGCCGATAATATGAGGTGAGTCTTGAGATGAGATTTTCCCTTTGCGGGAATTATGGTTTATGAGAAAGTACTATGAGATTTATTTACATTCGTCGATGATACGAGGAAGGAAATATGAGCATTTTGAGATTTCATTTTTGAGGTTTGAGATTTTAGTTTTATGATGTGGGGTTAACTAGCGATTAGTGAACTGTTTAGTGCGAACGTGTGATATGGGACGCACGCAAACACGTTTTGGGTTCCTTTCCGAGAGTTTGTGACGCATCCACGAGTATGCCAGTGCTATAGACCTTCGGGTCATCTGAGTTATGTGACTTCGGTCACCATGAGTTATGTGACTTCGGTCACCACGAGTTATGTGACTTCAGTCACCACGAGTATGACCTTTGGGTCTACGAGTTAGGTACCTAAATTATAAATAACACTGGACAGGAGTTTAGCACGTGCAACATTTCTTCAGCTTTGCAATCAGGGATCTTGCCAATCTAGGGTTTTTGAGTTTTTCTGAGTTTTATACGATTGCACTATTTTGAGATATTTTTGTTACATCGATAGCCTAGTGCTACATGAGATGTTATATATAGTGATTTCAATTTTATGATACTTGAACTTAATCTTGAGTTCTACGAGATTCATATTGGAATTTTATTGAGTTTCTCTCATGACTTTCGTATGATTTCTTGCATTTGAGTTGAATGCCATTAAGTATGAGTTTCTAATATTGAATTTAACCTATTCATGCGACAACCTTTGGTGAAGATATATCATGCATTGAAATTGTACTATACCTGTACCCATCCTTTATAGTTAAAGGATGAATTCCCTTATGCACTTATATTCCTCTTATCTTATACTAATATCAATATCTAGCTCGCTTGACCCATGTATTTATTACTCGGGTTAGACCGAGTTGCAGGTTAGGTAGTTGGACTCTTAGCTTGCTTTATCTTTTGGACTTCACCATTGACTCAGGATATGGCATAGTTTTTGTGTAGTAGCCTTTGTGTTGGGAAATTTTGATGTATATATTCTTTTGTGGGTAATGTATGTATATATTGTGGTTGTATACCACTAGTGAAATGTTGTATTACATTTGATGTATGTATTCATATGTATCGTTTATGTGTTGCTGCTCTGTGACTTGTAATTGATATTATATTTTATTTCCGAATCGATCCTGTAGCCACCATAGTAGTGTATTAGATAGGAATTATGTATGTCGAATACTCGAGATGAAATGAAAAAAAAGAGGAGTATAAATATCGACGTACTTCGTTCTTATCTAATGCAAGACTATGATGGTCGCCCTTAACCAGCCCTATTCTCCGCATTAGTAGAAAGAATTGCTATGTAATTCTCTTTGTTAATATGGGTCTCAGGGTGGGGCGCCACAGCTTGGTATAAGAGCTGGATTCAAAACAAAAATGTAATAAATACAGAATAATATACACGATTACCATACATCAAGTATAATACAAGTGTAAACATCATCCCCAATCTTAAACAAACCCGACTTTGTCCTTACCTTTTAGTTCCTTTGGGGGTAGATAGAAAGGAATATGTCTAGGAATGTTAATTTTAAATTTCGTAGTATTCCTTATTTAATGCATCTGATTTGCTAATATCCACCCCTATGAATAATTCTATCTTTTCTTAACATTCAGCTATGTCTAGAAGAGGAAGTGGTCGCATTTCGTAGGCAGGACCGTCTAGTGGTTCTCGTCTCGAAGTAGTTTATATGTCGACTGACCGGATTCTCGAGCTTATTAGGAACACTCAGCCTCCTACCCCAGCTCACTCCTCTCCTCCATGCAAATCCACAATTGCATGCATGTGCAGCGACTTCACCCACCTTGGAGGTAAGCCGTTCAAAGGCTCTGAGACAGTTCTTGAGGTTCAGGCTTGGTTCCGTACTTGTGAGCGCGTCTTCACTCGCATGGAGATGTCCGATCATCATCAAGTTCTTGTGGCATCCAGTATGCTACAAGAACAGGCTTTAGACTGGTACGAGCTCCTTATAACAGAGATGGATGAGTCCACCCTCACTTGGAAACAATTTAGAGACCGTTTTGAGCTCAAGTTCATGCCAGAATCCGATAAGGCATTTCTTGCCCGTCGCTTCCTCAATTTGAAGCAGGGCAAATCCTCCGTATCTGATTATGTTTCATCCTTCGAGTCTCTATCTAAGTATGGGCTTGAGTTCTTCAGCACCCCATACAAGACGAATCTTAAGTTCGTATCTGGATTTAAGAAGTATTTAAAGAAATCTCTCATGCTTCGGCTTAAGCTCTTGTTCGAGGAGCTTGTGGATTCGGCGCTTCACCTCGAAGCTGTCGAAAAGGAAAAGGATAGTAGTGATGAGGCCGAAGTTCGAAAGAACCCACACAAGAAGAAATTCCCTTTCCATAGATCCAAGTCCTCTCCTCCTAATAAGAAGAAGAAGCAAGGCAATTCTAGTTCTCATCCTCATGGCACACCTCATTCAGCAAAGGTCTTATCCCGCTTCAACTGTGATTCTCGAGACCATTTAGCTCACGAATGTCCTCATCCTCGCAAGTGTCTCTATTGCAAGCAAGAGGGACACATGATTTCTACTTGCTTTAAGAAGAATAAGGATGCTCGTTCTGGTAATATGAATTTGGCAAAGGCTTCTAGTAGTGCTTCTCAGTCTCGAGGTATATCACCCACTATTTTGGAGGGTTCTATATTGTTCCATGATCGTTCTATCAGAGTGCTCTTCGATACGTGTGCGTTGCATTCATTTGTATCGAAGGAACTCATTGATACTTTACAATTGGATGTTTTTTACTTGATTACTTCATTGAGGATTGTGAATCCTATCGGGGTATCCGCAACCCTTAGTATGCTTTGTGAAGATGTTGAGATCATTTTTTGTGGCTTTTCATTCCATGCGAATCTGCACGTGGTTCCTTCTCTTGATTTTGATATGATATTGGGTATGGACTGGCTAGTTCAATACAATGCCAGGATTCTTTGCTTAGAGAGAATATTATGCCTTCGACATCCTAACTCTCCTGCTCGGTTGTCTCTTATACTTTGGGACGTCGATAGTGATTCTGATGCTTCTCTATTCTCTCTTGAATCTCGAGATGATGATGATGATGTGTCTCGAATTCCTATTGTTCGTGACTTTCCAGACTTATTTAAGCCTATTTTTGGGTTACCACCCAAGCGGGCCATCGAGTTCCGCATCGACCTTATTTAAGGTGCACAACCTTTTAGTCGTCCACCCACGAGGATGTCTACCAAAGAGAATTAGGAACTCAAGAAGCAACTCCTAGAGCTTGAAGCCAACCATTTTATTCGATCTAGTTCTTCACCGTATGGGCCACGGTGGTATTTGTGAGGAAGTCCGATGGGACTCTTAGGATATGTGTCGATTATCGCAAGCTTAATGATTTAACCATCAAGAATCGCTATCCATTACCTAGGATTGATGATATGTTCGATCAGTTAAGTGGCGCTAAGGTCTTCTCACAACTAGACCTTGCTACAGGATTTCATCAGCTCCGAGTTGCGGAAGATAGCATTCCACTTATAGCTTTTCGCACTCGCTATGTTTCATATGAGTGGCTCATCATGCCGTTCGGTTTAACGAATGCCCCTGCTTATTTCGTCGACCTTATGAATCGAGTATTCCGGGAATACCTTGATAAGTTTATTCTTGTATTCATCGACGACATTCTTGTATATTTTATGTCCGAAGCGGACCATGCTCGACATCTTAGAGTTTTTTTGAGTACTCTTTGACAACATCAACTCAAAGCAAAAGGTTCTAAGTGTCATTTTTAGGAAAAGAAAGATAAATTCTTGGGCCACGTTGTTTCTTCTGAAGGCATTTCAGTCGATCCTTCTAAGATCGAAGCCATCAGAAATTGGAAGAGGCTTGAGAATGTTTACGAGATTCGTAGCTTTCTTGGCTTAGCGGATTATTACCACCATTTCATCAAAGACATTTCCCGTATTGTGCTTCCATTGACTAGCCTTACAAAGAAAGGCGTTCGCTGTATATGGTCAGATAAGTGTGAGGCTTCCTTTCAAAGATTGAAGGAGCTTCTCACTAATGATCCTGTTCTTGTGGTTCTCGAAGGGAATCAGGATCTTATTGTTTATACTTATACCATTCATAGTGGCCTCGGTGCAGTTCTTATGCAGAAGGATAGGGTAGTTGCCTACGCTTCAAGGCAATTACGTCCGAAAGAGGTTCGGTACACTACCCATGATTTAGAGCTTGCCGCCATTGTCTTTGCTTTAAAGATGTGGCGTCATTATTTGTCGGGAGAGCACTTTACTCTCTTCACCGATCATAAGTCTCTCAAATACTTGTTTCCCCAGAAGGAGCTCAACATGCGACAGCAGCGTTGGCTCGAGTTTCTAGCTTCATATGAATTCGATACTTAGTATACCCCTGGCATGGGGAATCGAGTGGCTGATGCTTTGAGCCATAAGAATTCAGCTATTGTTTTCATGATGGTTGCGGAATGGAAAGTTCTTAAGACTCTTTCCATGTGTGATATTCATGATCGTTCTTCCACGTCCAACTCTCCTATTCTATTATATAACATGGAAGCTCGTCCTACTCTTTTAGATCGGATTGCCGAGGCTCAACAGCAAGACTGTGATATATCTGCTCTTATTCAGAAGTGTAAGTCTGAATCCCATGATGATATTGAGACAAGGGATTTCAGCATCGATATTCATGGGTGTCTTCGAAAGAAGGACCGTCTAGTCGTGCCTCCTATTCCAGAACTTAAACGGGACATTCTAGCTGATTGTCACCCTTCTAAGTATACTATCCATCCCTGAAGCAGCAAGATGTATGCTAATATGCACCACTTGTTACTGGGAAGGGATGAAGCGTGATGTGGAAAGTTATGTTAGTAATTGCATGACTTGTCAGCTTATCAAGGCTGAGCATCAGCGACCCAGTGGTCTTCTTCAGCCTTTAGAGGTTCCATTGTGGAAGTGGGACCAAGTTTCTATGGATTTCATTGATGGCTTACCTCGTTCGAGGTCAGGCCACAGTAGTATTTGGGTTGTTGTGGATCGTCTCAACAAGTCCGCGCATTTTATTCCTATTAAGTCGAATAGGACGACATCTCTTTTATCGAAGCTATATATTAAAGAAATCGTGTGATTACATGGTATGCCTTCATCTATTGTGTGTGATCGTGATCCTCTTTTCACGAATCACTTCTGGCAGAGTCTCCAGCAAGCTTTAGGCACAAAGCTTAATCTTAGTACAGCTTATCACCCACATTCTGATGGACAGACTAAACGAGTGAACTATATTTTGGAAGACTTGCTTCGTGCTTGTAATTGGATTTTGGTGGTAGCTGGGAGGATCATATTCCTCTAGTTGAGTTTGCTTACAATAATAACTACTAATCTTCTATCGGCATGGCTCCTTTTGAAGCCTTATATGGAAGGTCGTGTCGTTCTCCATGTTGTTGGCTTGAGTCGGGGGAAAAGCTTATTTTAGGCCCCGAATCTATTCGAGAATCATCTGAGAAGATCCATCTTATTCGTGAGAGAATGAAAGAGGCACAGAGTCGCAAAAAATCCTACACAGACAACCGTAGGAGGCCTCTTGAATTCTCAGTGGGCGACCTTGTTTATATTCGAGCTTCTCCTCTGAAAGGAGTGGTATGCTTTAGCCAGACCGGGAAATTGGCACCATGCTATATTGGGCCATTTCCAATTTTATAACGTATCGGTGTTGTTGCTTACCGTGTAGCACTTCCCGATCAGTTTTCTGGAGTTCACGACGTATTCCATGTCTCTCGGTTGAGGAAGTGTTTGCGAGATCCTGATTCTGTGTTCGATTCTCGTGATTTTGGGAAGCTAGAAGTCTCCCCTGATCTATCATATGTACATCATCCTGTAAGAGTTCTTGCTTCGGAGACTAGACGTCTTCGAAAAAAGAGTGTTCCGCTCGTGAAGATTCAGTTGTCCGATAATCCCAATGACTGCACTTGGGAAACCAGAGAATTCATCGAGCGATCGTATCCTGATTTCTTATCTTCACACTCCGAAGGTAAGAATTTTCCACTTCAATTATGTAATTTCCTTTGTTTCATGAAATAAATTGTGTTGAATATAGATTTCCTCTAGAAATTGTGAGGACGCAATTTTTATAAGGGGGGAGTCTGTAACAACCCTGGTATTGGTGATTACCCATGATATTAAATTATAACCTTAGTTATAATTTAATATGGAAAATAAAATGGAGATAATAAATTTGATTAAATTGTTTATTTCAAATAAACAATGGATTTGAGTATGGATATTGAGTTTTTATTTACTTTGAGTTAATAAATGGAAAATAATGGGATCTTATTAAATTAGAGTTAATAAAATAATCAAGAGATAAATTTTAATATTAAAATTGTTGAAATAATATAAATTGATGAAAATAAAGTTTTAAAAGGTTTATTTTAAGAATTTGGAGTGAAAATAATCGATTTTTAATTTTATTTCGGTAAACGCATTAATATTGGATATTAATGCCAATATTAACCATTTATTGTTTTTATTTGACTAAGAAAATAATTTTTAACATGTTATACTTTAAAAATGGTGTATTCATGCTTGAATTGTATAAATTGTTAAATGATGTTCAAAAGAGGTTTTATTGTTAATTTTTTTTTATTGTTGAAATAAATTTTATTTAGTGACAATAAATATTTTATTTCAAAACAATAGGATGTATACATTTTATATGACTTTAAAATGATGGAAAAAGTATGAATATAGTGTTAGTTAAGAGAAATATGCTCATATCCTTTTTTTCTTCTATGTATTTTTGCATATGGGCTTACTTGAGTAGAAACTTGATCCAAACCGGAGAAGCTTTCAAGCTAAGCTTTGGTGCGTATCTAAGGTGAGGGTTGCCTCACGCTTTCTATTGGATTCATGCGGTTAATGACGATTTACAGTGGTGAATTTGCTGAAAAAAAGGATGACTGCTATAATATTTGTTTTGTGATTGTGGATAAAATGAATTTTGCTATAACTTGTATGTTTCTTAACCAAATTTGATGCTTGCATATAAATCTACAAGTTTTATGTTTTGAGTTTTCTAAAATTTTGATGTTTACATGATCAAAATCATGCTTGTTTGTAGCTGTCCCGAGAGCAAATCCACAGCAACAACAATCACAGGCCTAAGAATTGTTTTAGCCATATGTTACTCGTTTCTTATACAAATTTAATAATTTTAGACGTTTTGGAAAATAGAGAAAGAAATAAAGTTCGTACCTTTTTTCTCCTTCAACCGGAAGCTTCAAAACTTAGGAAACTGATTCCCTCTTACAAACCCTAGCCATAAATTATCAATTGTTTGTTAACTACTTTCTTCTTTCTTGCATGCACTTGTTTCATAGTTTAAGTTGTTGAAGAAGCTCAAATTCAAGCCAAGCTTCAATCTTTCTTCATTAATTCGGGTATTTGCCGTCAAAAATCAAAGGTGAGTATCAATACTCACAAATTCTACCTTAAGCCATGCTTCAAAATGCCAAATCTAGCCAAAAATAGCTTCATTTTATTTATTTTATGTTCATATTATTTCTGTGAAAACTGAGTTTGTGTGTCACTTTGCACGTCAGTTGCTCCCAATTCCGGCATATGAAATGATGTCGGGTATTCTTCAGTTGATAGTCTATGTGTTGTAATATATATTTACAAATTTCATAGCAAAACTATTTAGTTTGATACTTGAAAATCTTGCTGCAAAATCAATGCACAGCCTGAAAATAACCTGTAGACATTTTGTTTGTCGAGTTACTGCAAACATGGCTTGAGTTCATGTTTGAGTTAGCATAACTTTTTACTTTCTTATTGGAATTCGTTAGTTCTTTTTTATTTTAAAGATGACGTTCACTACTATAATCTTACCATATTTTATGTGATTTTGACCAATATAGCTTATAGAAACATGCTGCCAAACACTGACTCGGGGCATGTTTTTGTCCAAATTTTCAAAGTGAAAACACTGTCTGGGTCCAAATTTGAGAAATCATATCTTTTGCACGCTTTGTCTAAATTGAATGATTCTTTGTGCAGTTTAAAGTGTTGTTATTGGTCTTCATGCTTGTTAAATTTCAGGTCATTTCGATCTATACAACTTACAAAAACATGCTGCCGAACTTTGACTCGGGGCATGTTTTTGTCCAGATTTTACAGTGAAAACACTGTCTGGGTCCAATTTTGAGACATCATAACTTTCTCACACTTGATCCAATTTACATGATTCTTGTTATTTTTGAAAGCTAAAGTTTTCTATTATAAGCTTAACAATTTTCAGATTAATCTGATCAAATTTGGTCCTCTATTTCATGCTTGAAATTTGAACCCTAAAGGGTTTTCAGGCTTGTGCATTTTTTGGTTTTTGAACTGTTGCAAACATGGTCGGAGTCCATGTTTGAGACAGTGTAACTTTTTTTATTTACTGTCGGAATTCATTGATTATTTTTTTATTTAAAAGATGAAGTTTGTATTTTGTGTACACTAATTTTTAGTTCAATAAATGGTCGTTCGGATACCTGTTTTATATCCGAAAGTTGAACCCAGAGAAGATTTCAGACCTGGGCATTATTTTGGCCAAGTGTTTTTATGTTCTTTTTCCGTCCGATCTTTAACTTATACTTGATGTTTTTGTGGTATTTCTGAAATGTTTTGAGGGCTATGATGTCTATCAATAGGCTAGCAAAGTTTTAACTAATTTGAAATTCAAATTTGATTTGAATTTGAATTGAATTTGAATGACGGTTTTGAGTGATTTCTTTGATACCGAGCACGGATTTTTTCGAACAATTTTGAAATAATTTTTAAAATAACATTTAAAATAATTATCATGTAATATTTTTAAATTATTTTAAGCTGCAAAATCTATTTATTCTCTATAACAAGGGAATTTTCAAATATCGTCTTCAAAATTAATTTCGAAAAATGGGTTTAAAAGCTTATTTTCCCAAATAAATTATTTTATATATAAAACACACACTTTTATACTATTCATACATATGAGAAAGAGAATTAAACGATTTAGTAAAACATGTGGTACTGGACATGTGCGTTCACTATTTCGGTTAATTTTGGACTTGTAAAATCGAAGCTATTTGAGATTATCGATTCTGGGATGTTTTGCCATTTTATGGACTATTTTGAGTTTTATAATTTCTATTTATTAGAATGGCCAATATTTGGCAAGTATTATGGTTTGAAATTTCCTGTGCAGGAGTATGGTCGATGAAAACCATCTCGATGTTTTATTTACTTGCCAATGATATAAGGCAAGTCTTGAGTTTTTAATTTCATATTTTGTGATTTATGGTTTATGAGGAACCATCATGATGTTTTCACCTGTCGATGAGATGAGACAAGTTACGATGCCGTTTAATACTTGTCGATGAGACGAGACAAGTATAGTGTCTCTTTATCAGTCACCAATGAGACTAGGCGAGATATAATTTTTTGAGTTTATGATGTTTCTAGTGTGGCATCGACTAACGGCTAGTAAACCGCTAAGTGGGAATGTGTGGTATGGGACACACGTTAACACTTTTTGGGTTCCTATCCGTGAGTTTGTGACACATTCACGATGTTTACCTAACAGAACGGCTCTGAGAGGTGTTAGCAACCTTGTCATGAAGACGAACTGCTTTGGGAGGTGTGAGCGACCATGTTAGAGCTGACAAAATGGCTTGGAGAGGTGTTAGCGACCTTGTCATGAGGATGAACTGCTTTGGGAGGTGTCAGCAACCTTGTCTTAGGCTTCGGCCGTTTGAGTTTAGCACGTGCATCATTGCTACGGCATTATAATCGGGGATATGGCCAATATGGATTTTCTGAGTTTTTTATTTTAGTGTGATTTCACCTTTTTAAGATGTTTGATTACATCGATATCTTAGCGCTTTATTTGAGAATGTTTTATGTTTGCCATTTTGGCGAGAGTTTGTATTGATGTTTCTCCTTTTGAGGAGATATGGCTCATGGAAACCATGTCGACATTTTGGGATATCGCCGGTGATATAAGGAACTTGTGTTTGATTTGAGTATTGAGTTTGAGTTACCTCCTTCGAGGTATTTTTTCACTTAAGTAGCGTTTGTTAATTAAGTGTTTAGCTTATGAGTTTATCGATTCATTATTCTCTTTCGAGAAGAAATATCTTTATTTCTGTTCTACTTCATACTACCGATATTGATTGATTTGTGTAGCTAGACTGACCCGTGTATTTATACTCGGGTCAGACTGAGTTGTTTCAGGTATTATCTATTGGACTTAGCTTGTATTTGATGTTGGATATTAGCTCTCCTTTCTCTTGAGAAATTTCTGTTCTTCCCCATATTGATGTATTTGATTTAATGTATGTGGTGTAGTCGAATACCACCATTATTGTATTCATATTGTATTGTACTAAACATGCATCAGTGTATATGTATATATATGATGTTAATTACTATTCCATGATGTGCTTTACATTTAGTTATTGTATTTTGTTCTGATATATATCCATTAGCCACCTATAGTTTTGGATTAAGCATTTGCTGTGTATGTCGATCCATTGAGATAGAAAAAAAATCATATTGCATTTATCGACGTATTCAGTAGATGTTTAAGACAAAATTATAGATGGTCGCCCTTAACCAGCCCTATTCTCCGCTTTAGTGGACGGAATCACTCGTTAATTCTATTTACTAAGGTGGGTCTCGGGGTGGGGCGTTACAGCAGGGTATAAGAGCTGTGGCTAGAACAAAGTAGAATAAACATAGAATAGTATGTATATCATGATACGTCAAGTACAATACGAGTGAATCATTGTCCATTATTCGAGCTTGTTTTCGAATCGTACTTGGATTCTTTTCATGTATTGGGATATGTTGAGATGGAATATGTCTAGGAATATATATATTGTATTCTGTAGTATTCCATATTTGAGTTTATATTATCTTATCTTATGAATAATCTTATTTAGGATTATTCTATTCTTATTTTGTCGATGCAAGTGAGTTTGTATCGATGAAGCTTATTGATTCCTTAGGGTATTCTTGTTGTGTTCCTTTGAGAGTAGTGAATCCTATTGAGTGGATCCACAACGATTGGCTCGTTGTGAGCATTGTGATATTTCTATTTGATGTTGCTTTTGTGAGTATTTGTTTGCTACTCACAATCTTGAGATGGATTGACTTATTTGATATTAAGTCCAACTTTTGTTTTATAGGATCCTATTGTATGTTTAGGTTTTCTATTTTGAATGGTTTATTATTTCTACCACTTTGGAACATTAATGATCATTCCGAAGTTTTTGAATCCACTCTTGAGTATCGAGGCGTTGATGATATAACTCGAATTCCAGTCAAGGTGACTTTGTTGAGTTTTGATGAGTCCGTTTGGGTTTGATATCCAATCTGGAAATCAAGTGTTGAATTAACCTTATTCCTGGATTTAGCCTTCGGCTATCCTTCCACGAGGACATCCACTAAGGAATGAGGTGAGTTTCTAGACTATTCGAGTTTGATTGAGTTTAACATTCAGTTTCTTTGAATTATCCTTTTCGGATACTCAATCGTTGTTATCCTTTGTAGCATTTCTTTATTTGAAGTAATGATTTGTTGTTTATGTGCTTCTTCTCCTTCAAGAATAATATCCTGCTTATCTTGTATCTTGATGATTTCCGAGAGTGGCTCGTCATCTTGTAGGAGATGACGAACACTCCATCCCCCTTTGTTGATTTTGTGAATCGAGTATTCTAGGAATATCTCGAAGCATTCTCTTAATTTTCTTTGGTTTGAGTTTTTGAAGTTATATATATATATATATATATATATGAGTTTTAAAAATAGAAATTGGTGTTTTGAGATATTTTAAAAATCAAAGAATGTTTTGAGAATATATTTATACGAGTAGTATTCTTTCATAGAAATAATTTGAGATTGTTGGGTTATCCGTAGTAGTTAAGAGTTCTGGTCAATACGCTTGATCAACGTTATCGATAGGAATTTCCTAAATATTATGATGAGGCAATCAAACATGATGATTTGTGTTTTAAGTATTGAGATTTTGAAAATAATATTTGAGATTAAATACTAAATTTTTTTTTGAATGGTAATTACAGCTAATGATTTTAGAGATGAGTAATAGAGTGGCGAGGCAGTTTTGATCGTTCGGTCAACTCTACAGCCAGCAGATATATTTATTTATTATAGACTCAATGGTGAGGCAATGCCATTTATTTATTTTTAAATTAGAAAGATGAGAATATAAATAAGATTATTTTTGAGCTATGCTTTGTCGGAAGTATATTTTGAGATTTTAGAATATATATTATATACATTGGATGTTTTAAGGGAAGAGTATAATAAGAGAATTTAAACCCTTAATTTATTTTGAGGGATATTATTATGGATTTACAAAATTCTTTGGAAATTAATTTTGAAGCAAGAGTAGAAATTTGAATTTTAACTTTGGGTTTTAAATAACTTATTAAGTAATATAGTAAAGAGTTTAAGAAATTTTCAAATGTCGAAAATTGAGATTTAAAAATTTAAAAGATGTTGAGATTTAAAATTCTAAATATCTTCGATTAGAAGATAATTCGAACTTATATCCTTTTTCTTGAGTATGTTCTATCTTTGAGCTATTATCAACGACATGCATTTTTCACGGTCGTTCGAGTTTGGTGGCCTTGTGAGAAGCCATCTTGTGATTTATATATCTTGTATATTGTTTCTATCCTGTTGTGGGGATGTTCTTTTTGAATATAATGCAGAAAATCTTCTTGATGATCTTCTTTATTGCTTAGAGTTCAGGTTTAAGTGAGTTTGATCCCAACTCTATTCGTGTAATTTTTTTTTTGAAATCAATCATTTTCGATTGATTAATTATTGAGCATCTTATTGAGTTTTGATTCGAAAACGAGATATCTTTGAAATTCTATCGAGACTACTTCGAAAATTCGATGGTTTGCTATTCACTATATTAGCATTTGATGGGACATTGGATTAACCAAGTGAGTTTTTCCTTGTTTCTCTCTACCATTCTATATTGAGAGTATGAATGGTTTGAGTTTCGATCTTGTCTTTTATTCTTTGTTGATTGAATTTTTATGTTGTTTAAGGTCCTTTTTTAGAAAATTGTAGGGAGGCAATTTTTGTAAGGGGGGAGTTTGTAATAACTCTGGTTCGGAGATTACCTATAAATATTAAATTATAATGATAATTATAATTTAATATTGTGATTGAAATTAAATTAGATTTTTTTTATTTGGAATAAACAATGAAATTGGAATCAAATTGTGAAAGTAAAGTTTAGAACTTCATTTTATTTTGTTTGGGTTGGAAATAAGTGGAAAATGATTTTTTTTTTAAAAAAAAATTGCAATAATTATGTAATTATTGCCAATTCTACTATTTATGATTTTTAAGAGAAGTAATTGATTTTTTTAAAGGTGGTTTATTTTAATAGAAAGATGGCAAGTAGGTTTTAAAATAAGTTTTGGTTATAACTAAGGTTTGAAAATTTTTTGAAATATTTTTCTAAGTGAGAAAATTATTTTTGTTGAATTTTAGAAGTTAAAAATGTGAACTTTTATATTTATTGGTGAAAATAGTGTATTATTGTAAATTAAGATTTTAATAATAAAATTGTTTTAAAAATAAATATTAATCTTTTCATGTGATGGGAAATATTTTACTGCTTATGTTTGTAAGTTTATAAATTTTTATTGTGTGAAAAGTGGAAGAAAATGGCTTTGTTCTTTTATATAATGTAAATATGAAGCCTTTTGATTTAAGTGTTGAATATATAACTTTAGCCCTTTTATTTTCTTTTGATTAATGGGTCTTAGTCCATTAGTATCTTGCCCAACCTATTAGCAAACCAGAAAAGAGAACGAAATGAAGTACGTAACTTCTTTCTCCTTCAACCAAAAGCTTCAAAACTTAAGAAACCCATTTCCACTTACAAACCCTCACCAAAAATCATCAATTCAAACTCAAATTTAGTGTTTTAAAAATCAATTTGAAGCTAAATCTATAGGTAATCAAAATCTAAAACCTAATATTTCATCAAAAGTTCAAATTTGTGAATGATTATTTGTTAACTACTTTCTTCTTTCTTGCATGCACTTGTTTCATAGTTTACAGGTTGAAAAAGCTCAAATTCAACCCAAGCTTCAATCTTTCTCCATTAAGTCGGGTATTTGCCATAAAAAATCAAAGGTGAGTATCAAAACTCATAAATTCTAGCTTAATCCATGCTTCAAAATGCCAAATCTAGCCAAAAATGGCTTCAATTTATTGATTTTATGTTCATATTGTTTCTGTGAAAATTGAGTTTGTGTGTCACTTTGCACGTCAGTTTCTCCCAATTCCGGCATATGAAATGATGTCGGATTTTCTTCAGTCGATGGTCTATGTGTTGTAATATATATCTTCCCAATTTCGTAGCAAAACTATTTCATTTGATACTTGAAAATCTTGCTGCAAAATCAATGCACAGCCTAAAAATAACATGTACACATTTTGGTTGCCGAGTTACAACAAACATGGCCTGAGTTCATGTTTGAGTTAGCATAACTTTTTCATTTCTTATTAGAATTCATTAATTATTTTTTTATTTTAAAGATGACGTTCACTACTATAATCTTACCAAATTTAGGTCATTTCGACCAATGTAGCTTATAGAAACATGCTGTCGAACATTGACTCGGAGCATGGTTTTGTCGAGATTTTTACAGTGAAAACACTGCCTGGGTCCAAATTTGAGACATCATGTCTTTTTCATGCATTGTCTAAATTGAATGATTCTTTGTGCAGTTTAAAGTGTTGTTGTTGCTCTTCATGCATGTTAAATTTTAGTTTATTTCGACCTATATAGCTTATAGAAACATGCTGCCGAACTTTGACTGTAGCATGTTTTAGTCCAGATTTTACAGTGAAAACTCTACCTGGATCAAATTTTGAGACATCATAACTTTCTCACACTTTATCCAATTTACACGATTCTTGTTTTTTTTGAAAGTCAAAGTTTTCTATTATAAAATTAACAATTTTCAGATTAATCCGATCAATTCTGGTCCTCTGTTTCGTGCCCGAAACTTGAACCCCAGAGGGTTTTTAGGCCTGTGCATTTTTGGTTTTTGAACTGTTGCAAACATGGCCTGAGTCCATGTTTGAGACAATGTAACTTTTTTATTTACAGTCGGAATTCATTAATTATTTTTTTTGTTTGAAAGATGAGTTTTGTAGTTGGTGTAAACTAATTTTTTGTTCAATAAAAGGTCGATCGACTACCTGTTTTATATCCGAAAGTTGAACCCAGAGAAGATTTCAGACCTGGGTATTATTTTGGCCAAGTCTTTTTATGTTCTTTTTCCGTCCGATTTTTAACTTATACTTGATGTTTTTTTGATATTTCTAGGGCCATGATGCCTATCAATAGGCTAGCAAAGTTTTAATGAATTTGAAATTCAAATTTGATTTGTGTTTGAATTGAATTTAAATGACGGTTTTGAGTGATTTCTTTGATTTCGAGCACAAATTTTTCCGAACAATTTTGAAATTATTTTTAAAATGAGTTGGCATTTTAAAAAATTATTATGTAATATTTTTAAATTATTAAGCTGTAAAATCTGTTTATTCTCTATAACAAGGGAATTTTCAAATATCGTCTTCAAAATTAATTTTGGAAAATGGTTTTAACAGCTTGTTTTCTCAAGTAAATTATTTTATACTGAAATATACACTTTTATACAATTCGAACGTATGTGAAAGAGAATTAAACGATTTAGTAAAACACGTGGTATGGGACATGTGCGTTCACTATTTCGGTTAATTTCGAACTTGTACGATCGAAGCTATTTGAGATTATTGATTCTGAGATGTTTTCCCATTTTATGGCATATTTTGAGTTTTATAATTTCTATTTATTAGAATGGCCAATATTTGGCAAGTAATATGGTTTGAAATCTCCTATGCAGGAGTATGGTCGACGAGAACCATCTCGATGTTTTATTTACTTGCCAATGATATAAGGCAAGTCTTGAGTTTATGATTTCATATTTTGAGATTTATGGTTTATGAGGAACCATCATGATGTTTTCACTTTTCAATGAGATGAGACAAGTTACAATGCCATTTAATACTTGTCGATGAGATGAGACAAGTATGGTGTCTCTTTATCACTCACCAATGAGACTAGGCGAGATATAATTTTTTTAGTTTATGATGTTTCTAGTGTGGCATCGACTAACGGCTAGTAAATTGCTAAGTGGGAATGTGTGGCATGGGACACACGTTAACACTTTTCGGGTTCCTATTCGTGAGTTTGTGACACATTCATGATGTTTACATAACAGAGCTGCTCTGAGAGGTGTTAGCGACCTTGTCATGAGGAAGAACTGCTTTGGGAGGTGCCAGCGACCTTGTTAGGGCCGACAAAATGGCTTGGAGAGGTGTTAGCGACCTTGTCATGAGGATGAAATGCTTTGGGAGGTGTCAGCGACCTTGTCTTAGGCTTCGGCCCTCCGAGTTTAGCGCATGCAGCATTGCTTCGGCATTATAATCGGGGATTTGGCCAATCCGGATTTTTTGAGTTTTCTGTTTTAGCGTGATTTCACCTTTTTAAGATGTTTTATTACATAGATATCTTAGTGCTATATGAGATGTTATATATATGGTGATTTCAATTATTATGTTTCGAACTCTTATCGAGTTCCTCGAGTTATGAGTTTGGATAATTTCAGGATTTTATAGGATATTCTGGGTTTTGCCATTTTGGTGAGTTGAGATTGAGATTTATATACATTTATACCAATGAGATGAGGTATAATTGAATTTGAAGATCCATCTATAATTGAGTTTTGGATCATCCTATTTGAGGATGTTTTATGTTTCCCATTTTCGTGAGAGTTTGTGTTGATGTTTCTCCTTTTGAGGAGATATGGTTCATGGAAACCATGTCGACATTTTGGGATATCGCCGATGATATGAGGCACTTGTATTTGATTTGAGTATTGAATTTGAGTTACCTCCTTCGAGGTAATCGATCACTTAAGTAGCGTTTGTTACTTAAGTGTTGAGCTTATGAGTTTATCGGTTCATTCTTCTCTTTCGAGAAGAAGTATCTTTATGTCTATTCTGCTTCATATTACCGATATGGACTGATTTGTGTAGCTAGACTGACCCGTGTATTTATACTCGGGTCAGACCGAGTTGTTTCATGTATCATCTATTGTACTTAGCTTGAAGTTGATGTTGGATATCATCTCTTCTTTCTCTTGAGCAATTTCTGTTCTTCTGTATACTCTGATGTATTTGATTCAATGTATATGGTGTAGTCGAGTACCACCTTTATTGTGTTCATATTGTATTGTACTAAACATGTATCAGTGTATATGTATATATGATGTTGATTACTATTCTGTGATGTGCTTTACATTTAGTTATTATATTTTGTTCTGATAGATCCATTAGCCACCTATAGTTTTAGATTAAGCATTTACTATGTAGTCAATCCATTGAGATAGAAAAAAATCATATTGCATTTATTGACGTATTCAGTAGATGTTTAAGACAAAGTTATAGACGGTCGCCCTTAACCAGCCCTATTCTCCGCTTTAGTAGATGGAATTACTCGTTAATTCTCTTTACTAAGGGGGGTCTCGGGGTGGGGCGTTACACAAATCATGATATCGTAGACTACATAACATATATGATAATTCCAATTGCCAGTGTAGACGGAATCCATTTTATGTGTTCCGAATTAAACAATTTAATTCCATATCATTTTGGAACATTCATAATATCTTTCATAATTACTACAAAATATTTCATTTACAAATCCAATGTTGAGTATAAAAACAACAAAAACAATTTTTAACACAAGTACGTCATTAAAAATCAATAGTGCGTTGTTTGCTAATGATTTAGAAATATCAACATACCTTTTAACTTTCATTCTTATAGGCACACGCTTCCTCTGCATTTCGATTGACAATCAAATTTGTATCAAAATATTTGTTCAATTCTGATGCTTATAAAATAATACATTTTAGCATTTCTTAGATTATATCTAAAGACTCGCAAACTCACTACCACTCTCACTGACTTCGAGATATTTTGGTTATAATATGTAAACAGCTTATTCTAAATCATTATTTAGAATTTTTTGTTTCAATACATACGTACCAAAATATATAGTCATACCAATTGATAATTTTGTGAGTAAATCCAATTAACTTGAGCACATTGAATATCAAATCTATTGTGCTAATTTCAACAATTGAAATTTGCAATGTTATTCTTATCAATGTTGATCATTATGTTCCAACTGCATTAATCTTTCCCTCGAAGACACATTTATGATCGATGGATCACATCCCTTTAGTTACGACTACCAAAATCATATTTCGATCACATACTTGGAATTCTTTTGGAATTGCGCATAATACCATATCATAAATTTATTGCTCTTTTAATTAAACAACCCAAGATTATATATTTTTTACATTAATAAGAAACTCATAGTCTCCTTTCAATGTGCGATATACTTATTAGACATTCTAATACAATGTGTCATATAGTTTAGTTAATTTCATTTAACCTCATGTAATCAGTTCTATCTTTGGATCATGTCCAGTTCCATTTTACTATTAATAATTTCTTAAAGAAATTCCTTCACTATGAAGTTAGTATTTCTTAAAAAAGCAATTTTTTTCTCAATGCAATATAATAGGTATTCATAAACATTTATTTGCTCCTTGTATATATAAAACTGATTTTATTTTTGTTTACAAAACTTATGTCCAAAACATAAATATGTCATCCAATGATAAGTCCTTTCGAAACTCCTTTTGGGGATATTCATACAAGTTCCCTCACGAACAATTATTACATGCAAACTTTTGCCTTATACAACCTGCCAACTCCTTGACCTAGAATATGTTGGGGTTTCTTATAAACCCTTACCTTGTATGATTTTGCAAACTGTTATGCAGATGAAATAATATTAATCTTGTGTACAACTCTTAAGTATATATCCTTACAAAAAAGAAATTAACTCAACTTTGCTCACAAATAATCATACGTTGTCCAACAAATTTCAATTACTCCTTATTGAAATGACCTGCCTATTCGACGCTTAGAAATCAACACCAATACATCCATTGTATCCACATGCTTAATATCCAAGTGGCAAAAAGACAGATTGTTCGGGTGAAAGAAGGAAAAGACATAACGAAATCTCAGATTGCGATGACTCAAATATATAATATTAACAAATGATCTTTACAAAAAATTATCCTTATTATACATATATAACACAAATCATATTAAAGTAACATATCATCAGCTTGGACAGTTATAACAAACTATCCTTACCGTTGCTGATAAATATAGACAGCAATCAGGAACAACAAAATAGTAAAAGAATTTAAGGTACATGAATACATCTTGGAGAATCCAGTTCATCTCCTGAAAGCTCCAAAGTATCCGGCAAAATCTGAAAAATATGCTCGGGCCAATCCGAGAATTATAGAAAACAACGTCTGGGTCAGTCTAGTAAAACTAGTTTGAAACACAATCAAATATGTTTATTTAATGTTAATTTAAACCTTTCAAAATAAAGGTACTTCGTAAGACCATGCCGCACATAACCACGGATGGGTTTTTACTTTACGATAACCAAAATCTTTCTCTAGAAAATCTAGTGATATTATAATAGCAACTTAGGGTGAAAATAATAATAATCAGGTAGTTGTGATGTTTGTGAGTGTACATCATTATAATAATTGCTATATAATCAAAAAATGCTAAGGCGTGTTCGCCAATTGTGTAGGATTCCATTGAGGTGCCTGCAGTACTTCGAGAACGGTCCTCCTGTGCAAGGATCGAAGTTATCCTTCCAAAGCAACAATATATTCCTAGTGTTGTAAAATTGGAAATACATAGCTGGCCATGTAAGGCCTAGTGCACCTCTCCATGCATGTATAACAACTGTAGGTAACTCTATGATGACCCAGATTTTAAGACCAATTAAAATTGTCAAAAAATCCATCCGTTCTAAAACTAATAATGAAAACTACCAACTTAATACACCATATTTGATAAATATTCAACATTATTAAATGTATAGGATACAATTTCAATTATACAACTTATCTATATTGATCCAACAAAGTGTGCTTTAATACATACCAAATACAATGGCTATAAATCTATCACTGCACAACTCTGATGAGAGAGACAACACTATCCTTACCCATAAAATCAATAAACAATGTAAATGCAGAATAAAATGGTAAGTAGAAAAGATACAATAACACAAGATAAACAACAACGAATAACAGATAAACATGAAAGAGTTATACTATTTTAGAGGCTGCATCACTACCACTTGTGACTGCCTATATACCCCTATCTAATTGTGTACCAAATTAGATACATATCAAGCCAACGTAGTTCTCCAACCGCAAATAGGACCCATGGAGCCTAAGATGCAACAAATAATATGCAATTCCTAAAACTACTCACTTATGCTTAATCTTTAATTTTAGATTTTTAAATCTAATTACCTTTATGGAAATTGTCTCTTTGGACTTTATTCTCAAATTCGTATTTCAAAACTTTTGAAATATATATATATATATATATATATATATATATATATATATATATATCTTATATTCAAATTATACTTACTTTGGGATCTTAAATCAAACCACTTTTGAGAAGTTAATTTGGAAATCGCAAATACTGTAATAAAAACATATCAAACCGTACGCAACCAGATCGGGAGGTTTCTCCTAATAACAAGGCAACTGGGTCCCTGCCTTCACATAATCAACAAATAACTACATCCCATTATTCCAAGAGCGGACTATACCAAAAACATATGCCCTCTTTTTAGTTATGGGTTACCCGAATCATCGGTAACATAACAAATCATTTTATATCCTGAAGCGATATGTCATTTCACACTAATATTCACAAATACTTCAAATCTATAATAATTTCCATTTCTAGATCCTTTCAAAAATCATTTTAAAATCATCGGGTTTAGTCCTTGTTTACCCGCCTTTTGGCAAGGCCATGGACAGGCGGATTTACCTAAATCGATTACTCGTTCGTCGAGACTGAATACGATGGGTTTGAGTCAACTGGATGGATAGACAATCAATCACGGATGATAAATATGATTATAAAGCCGAGGTTCGACGTAACCCGGGTCAATCATGGGCATTCGATCATTGGAGTTCTGCTATGTGGTTTGGTGTTGGTGGCATGTTTCGGTCTTTGGTGGTGTTGTTCGGTGATGGAAGTGGGTCGGTTGAGGATGATCGGCCGGGCAAAGGAAGGAAGGTCATGTCGTTTGGTCATGGTGTGAAAGCTGAGGGTGGTTGGCGAGATATTATTCGGTCAGATATGGTTCGGCATTAGTGGTTCGGCTTCGATGGGATCGGCCTTGGTGGACTGGTTATATGGGATCAGCATTGGTGGTTCGGCCTCGTTGGGGTCAGCTTTAGTGGTTTTTCATATTCTAGTCTGGCCAAAGTAGTTGGTTTGAGGTGGTTCAGTAAGATGGTATGGACCGGCATGGTTGAGGGGATCGATGTGCTGGAGTTCACGAGTGGTTTTGCATGCTGTAGGTCGGTCGAGTGGATAGGATCGACATTGAGGAAAAGGGGATCGGATCAGCATATGGAGCTTGGGTTTGGCATTAGCTTTGCTCCCGGTTCTAGCCTATTTTACTCCGAGTCTTGGATAGGTTTGCTTTGAGTCATGCCCCAGGGATATCGGGTCGGCGTATTGAAGATTTAGGGTCGGTTGCTATAAAGGATGTTGGCTCGGCTATGGTCAAAGTGGCCCCATATTACTCAGGAAGCCCAGTAGCTTAGGTTTTTCCCATAAATACAGCATGTAGGGCTTCAAAAAAGGGGATCTTCATTTTGCTTCCCTTCTTCTTCCCTATTAAGGCTAGTCTGCCATTTTTGCTATTGATTTTCAAAGGCTTGTAACTGTAATTACAGTATAAAGGAATAAAAGGATCGATTCAAAGTGGATGTTGGCCACCAAACCACTATAAATTTTGTGTTCTTTCTTGCTTTCTTACATTTTTAACTTTGTTATTTCTTCATTTTTGTTCTCTACTTAATCTAGATCTAAGATCTGTGCGTAGATATTGAGGATCTATGTACATACACTGGTTCTTTCACTATTTCTTGGGTTTATGGCCAATTTTGGTGCACAAATTTTTGTGCTTTCAATGAGAGCGACTAGCGCCTACTACATAAGATTTGGAGGGCTTAGGGATCAGATCGAAAAAGGAACTATGACAGAGAAATCAACAAGAAGACAAAGAGCGTAAAGGAGTCAGCTAAAGGGAGCCAATAGGCTTCCTTAGGAGCGAATCAGGCCTTAGTTTTCATCGTCAGAGATGATATGGAGATGATGATGGGAGCTATACAGGAAGAATTGCTAAAAAGGCAAGACAACATGATGCAAAAACTTCTCAGATAGTTTGGACAAGCACGAACAGTAGGAGCTTCAGGAGATTAGACCCATGGAGCTGGATCAGAAGGCTTAACAAGCAAGCAGCTGGAGTGGTTCAACAGAGGCCAGCCCCCAATCGGCAAACAGCTATCAACCCGTATGAACCTGGACTCAGGGACATATCGCCAGGTAATGTAGGACCAATCCATAGAGGGATACCAGATAGCACGACGTAGCTTGGTGCCAACAGAGATATAAGAGTGCGTGATAAGGAGTATGTACTAGAATTCCCTCGAGGACTTTTAGAGCAATTAGGAAATGTGGATAGGGGGTAACCCTTGATGGGTAACAATGGATTTGCTGAAATTATTTGACCAACTATTCATGGAGGTCTGACAAACAGAGATTTCAAGGGAGTCAATAAAAGTCCGTTTACCTGGGACATCAGGATAGCTAGGAATCTGCCCGATTTCAAGTTGCCCACTCTGGAACTATGCAATGGTAAGAAGGATCTCACTGACCACTTGATGAGGCACACAAGGCATCTGGAAGTGCTGGGGACATCAGAGTAGGTTATGGCCCGATGTTTTCCCTTGTACTTGACCGATATAGCTGCTATGTGGTTCAGACAACTGGAGGACGAAACTATTGGAAAATTAACAGAACTGGTGGATAAGTTCTTGAGTCAGTTTCGAGTTCACATAAAAAGGCCGAAGAATGTAATTACACTGATGTCGGTTAAACAGAGGGCAGATGAACCGCTCAGGATAACTTTAACTCGGTTTAACGCAGCAGTTGCTTCGGTGGATCGGCCGGATCCATCACTGGTTCTAATGGCTGCAGTATCAGGAGTTAAGAATAATTCGAAGTTGAAAGTATCGTTGATACTGGACCCACCAACAGACCTTGGGGAATTCTTTCAAAAAGCTGAGAGATTTCTTCGATAAGAGGATGCGTTTTTGGATATGATATCAAAGGAAGTAAACATGGTTAAGGATACAGGACCGCTTGGTGAAAGCTCGGGTAAAGACAAGGATAAAGGGAAAAGGAAGCGCTAAGGAGAACCAAAATTCTCCACTTACATAGGATTGAATGAAACATTGGAGCAGCTATTCCTGGATACTCGGGATCGCCTTCCATATCGAAGGCCGGCAAGGAGGGAACACTCAGAACGTGGAAGGGCATCGGAAAGGCACTGTCTCTTTAATGACCTGGACAGGCATGATACTAGTAGATGCCGACATCTAAAAGGTATAATCGAGGAGCATGTAAGGAACGTTAGTTGCGACAATATGTCAAAACTCAGAATGTGGTGGTGAACAAGAGCAACTACCGCTACCCTGAACGAGATGGCGTAAGGCTAGGATGGGTGGCCGGTTGGTCATCAACTAATCATGATGGTTTGGAATAAGTAGCAAACTCTGGGCAAACGGCTAAGTCACTTACTCATGTATTGGGATGGAGACAACCCTTAGGCATGCACTGAGATGATAGTAAACCGTGGCGCTCCAGTTTGTGAAACCTATTTTTTCTTTTTAGCTTAGACACTTACTTTTTCCACTTTGGTTTTGGAGTTTGGTTTGAACTTCCAATTTTGTTGGTTTTCTGGTTTTTATTTTGGTTTCGATGCTTGATTTTTTATTTGGATTTTGATTAGGATTTTTGATATGGATTTCTGGTTGGATTTGGATTGGATTTTGATTGGAGTTTTCACTGGATTTTGCCTAAAAGGTCATCGAGCATGGACTATGCTTGGCAATGGTCCATAGAGACCAGGATTCGGCGTAGGATTTGGGCCCCCTATTATCTATCGGTTACTATTTCAGCTCGTTGGGTATGGACTATGCTCGGCAAAATCCGCAGCAACCAGGATTCGGCTTAGGATTTAAGCCACGACATTACTCATCGTTCGGGGACACTAAACCAAGAACACCAAGCCATCACTAGACACATGTCACCGAGTGTGGATTACTCTATGCAAAAACCCAAAGAGGTTACAGATTTAGATATCGACTATGAATAGCTAAGGCTTTGGGCACAGAGACGAAGCGGTCCCAGATTTGGATATCGACCCGAAGAGGTCATGAATTCGGTTATTGGTTATTAGATATGGATGGATTAGAACTCGACTACCAAATTTGGATTTGGTTTAGGATTTAGACTCGGTGAGGTCCCGAATATGGATTTTAGGACCTGGTGAGGCCTCGACTCAGGATTTGGACCCGAAAAGGTCCCTAATTTGGACTACAGGACCCAGAGAGGTCCCGGATTCGGATAAAATGACCGGAGAGATTGTGGATTCGGTTAATTAATTTTGGATGGATGTGGAATTGAATGAGGATTTGGTTACTATATAGGAATTGGATATCGACTCAAAGCAGTTGTAGATTTGGACAAGGTTACAGCAATGACACTTGGATAAAATAATTAGATTATGAATCAGAAAGTAAGGCCATGGATAACATATGGACTTCAGATGTCGGATTTGAGGCTATTCAAAACAAACCTTCCAATAGCAAGGCATGTTTAGGAGGGCAATTTTAACCCGCCTTTCGGAAAGGTCGTGGATAGGCGGATTTAACTAAATCGACTACTCGTTCATCGAGACTGGAATACGATAGGTTTGAGTCAACTGGATGGATAGATGATCAATCATGGATGATAAATATGATTACAAAGCCAGGGTTCAGCATCACACGGGTCGGTCATGAGCGTTCGGTCATTGGTTCTGCTATGTTGTTCGGTCTTGGTGGCATGTTTCGATCTTGGTGGTGTGGTTCAGTGATGGAAGTGGGTCGGTTGAGGAGGATCGACCGAGCAAAGGAAGAAAGGTCATGTCATTCGGTCATGGTGTGAAAGCTAAAGGGGGTCGGCGAGATATGGTTCGACATTTGTGGTTCGGCTTCGATGGGATCGGCTTTGGTGGAATGATTATATGGGATCATCATTGGTGGTTCGGCCTCGTTGGGGTCAGGCTTAGTGGTTCGTTATGTTCTGGTTTGGCCTAGATAGTTGAGGTGGCTTGGTAGGATGGTATGGACCGACATGGTAGAGTGGATCGGCGTGATGGAGTTAACGAGTGGTTCAGCATGCTATGGGTCGGTCGAATGGATAGGATCGGCATTGAGGAAAATGGGATTGAATCGGCATATGGAGCTTGGGTTCGGCATTTGCTTTGCTTCGGGTTCTAGCCTAGTTTACTCTGAGTCTTGGATAGGTCTTCTTTGAGTCATGCTCGAGGGATATCAGGTTGGTTTATTGAGAATTTAGCATCGGTCGGGATGAAGGATGTTGGCTCGGCTATGGTCTTATTGAGCCTATATTACTCAGGAAGCTAAATAGCTCAGGTATTGCCTATAAATATAGCATGTAGGGCTTCAGAATAGGGGATCTTCATTCTGCTTCCCTTCTTCTTCCTTATTAAAGCTTCTCTGCCATTTTTATTATTGATTTTCAAAAGGCTTGAAACTGTAATTAAAGTATAAAGGAATAAAAGGATTGATTCAAAGTGGATGTAGTCTGGAGATAGCCGAACTACTATGAATTTTGTATTCTTTCTTGCTTTCTTACATTTTTAACTTTGCTATTTCTTCATTTTTGTTCTCTACTTAATCTAGATCTGAGATCTATATGTGGATATTGAGGATATGTGTACATACACTGGTGCTTTCACTACTTCTGGGGTTTATGGCCAATTTTGTTGCAAACAGCCCTCGAAATTCCTTCCGTTTCATAAAACATTTTTATAAAATCATTCTTATATAAATCATTTTTATATAATATAACTTCAACATATTTATTACCAAACATTCCTATTTCTTCTAAAGGGAGAACATTTCCTAACAGTTCCATTTGAAAACCAATTTTCAAAACAATTCATTAAATTGAAGTGAACCGAATATTACCGCTAAACACCTTATAGTCAAATCGTGAAATAAATCAAAAGGTGTCGTCCTACAATTATTTTCTACCTAGCCTAAGCATATGGATCATTAATTGCTCATAAAATGGTCGAGCAAAGTCAACAATCAATAAATAATAATCAATGCTCATAAACTGGTCGAGCGTAATCCAAACAAGCAAACGATCAATTAAGAAAATAAACATAACAATAAATGATAAGTCAACACTTCATTCTATCAATTATTTATAACATGTTTTATTTTATCATGAGTTAAAACGGTTTGACATTTATTTTGGAGCATCCAGGCTTTCCCTTCGACATGTTCTGTCCCTCGTCCAAGTCTCCTTGGTTCTCACAGACGAAACACGTGTACCAGTCATTTCTGCATACCCCATTAAGTATTTAACTTCTAAATTTTAAAATAATTAATTAACCATCCAAATAGTCAAACAAGGAAATAAAACCATTTTTGAGCAAATAAAGTAAACAAGCGTTCAACAAGGGTATTCAAATACAACATAACAATTAAAGTTCCTTCAACTTAGCAATGATTTTAACGAACTTAGGGGAGAATAACTCACTTTGGATTCCACTCCCTCAAACTTTAAGGCAAGGAAATTAAGATCTAACCTATATTTCCTACCATGCTAGGAAACCAAATGAAAATAAGCTTGAATTCCTCCTTCCTAATGCTTGGCCATGGCTTGAAATGGAGACTGGATGAAAGCATAGAGAAGAAATGGTAGAGCTTTGATATTGAATTCTCAAAATTAGACCTCAAAATTAGGACATATTCTCTCTTTTTTTGACTCTTTTACTCTCAAAATTTAAAGAACTTGTTAACTAAAAAGTTGTTGCAAATTCTTTTATATTGAATTGAAAAAAAAAATCAATTGATTTTGATTAGTTTTGAGAAAGATATGTTCAAAATAAAAAGAGCTATTCTCAGATTCACAAATATAAAGTCCGAAAATGTACTTCAAAGAAATGAGCTTCAGGCATAGCACACCTCAAATCTGAAAAAAGTGATCATTATAAAAGTTATAGACAATGGACTTTCATATGGTTTAAAAAATACTTTCTTATTTTGGTTCGGTTATGATCAAGTTATAATCAAAGTAAAATACCCTATTTTCTAGATTAAAACTGGCCAGAGAATGCACTTGTGGATTTTTGACATGGTTAATTTTAGAATGTGACAAAGTGGTCAACATGAATGTTGTACCACTTGAAAAATACATGATTTGTAAAAAATAATTTTTACGTTGGTTCTTTTTTGTAGAAGTTATGGCCGAGAGAAGAAGAGATAAAATATGGAGAAAAAAGGTGTTTGATTTGGAGAGGATGAACATTGATTTCTTTTGAATAATTTGTAAATATTTTGACACTATTTCTTTCTAATTTTTTCCAATGGCTTGGAAGCTATTAAAGAGAAGAGGAAAATGGTGTAGAAGCTTGAGAAAAGAAGAAAAAAAATGTGAATGAAAGTGAAGAAGGAGGTATTCACATGCCGTAAATCCAAGTGCATATCTAGCACATTATATGATACAGGACTCAAATGTATAATTTTCAAATTAGACCCAAATCTATAATGTATGGAATATTTAATTTATTTAAACATTAAAATGTATAATTTTAAAACTTAAACAATTAATTTTTATATGATACATAAGAATGGTAAACTTTTTATTGATATTGAATAAAGATTTTGGATTTCCACTGTACAATTGACAAAAGTCGGATTCCGATAAAGTAGGATAAATATTCAAAAATTTTGTTTAAAGAATAAATAATTTTTTCTAAAAATATATAATGCGTATCAAACTCATTTAATAAGAGTAGTAATTTAATTTATAATAGTTCGATAAATATGTAAAACTTGTTTTATAAAATTTGACAAATTTCGCCGCATATCGATAAATCGATGTCGTATTTTTATAAATAGACATGGATATTATTTTACAAGTCAAATATGCTTGTTTTGATTATTTAAAGATAATAAGAAATTTATTTCGAAGTTTGGTTTACATGAATAAATAGTTTAACAAAAACGTCAAAATGTGACCAGAAAACATTTTGTCGAAAATCAACGTTTTGTTCAAAATAAGTTGTCGTAACGTTATCGCACCTTTGTTAACATGTTTTAACATATGTATTACACATTTTAATAACTAAACATGTTTACTTTTACTAAATATAATTAGAACACTTCTAGAACATCATAAAGTAAAGTAATGTGACATAAAGTAAAGTAAACATTCTTATTCTTTACTTAACTCCTAAGTATTTGAATTTTAAAAGTGTGATGTGATCTGGATGGTAAGTGTTGAATTAAATAAGTTTTCTTAATTCTTAAGGAAGGTTATTTAAGTAAAAACACAAATCTATATTTTAATCTCAAATATTTTCTATAAATACACATCCTCTTCTTCTTCTTCACTTCTGTACCATTTCTTCTCTACTTTCTTAAGCTCTCTTACATCCTTTAATGGCTTCTTTCTGTAATTAAATATTGCCAGATATTCCCAAAAATAAAACAAAGAAAAATATCAATAAAACTCAATCCAAACCACTTCAAAACTCCTCCTCCTCTCTCCTCTTATTTCTTACGCCCCCTTCACCATCTAGCCGAGCCCAAACTCTCCTTCAAACTCATGGCCCAAAGCTCCAAATACCTCCACAAGTAAAGTCAAGCTACCTAGAAGCCTTAACACAAGCATTCGTGAGCACCCGATTGAAGTGAGGAAAGTTTTAATCACTTTAAAGTTAGTTCATTTGCAACAAAGGTGAGAACTTCTAATTTATATGTGTATATTTGGTTGTGATGTTGTGGTATATTTGTTTGGATGTTTGGTTATGATATTGATTTCCATACGTTGCTTATTACATGAAAATATTGAAACAAGTCACAATATACATGACATTGATTCACATAGAAAACACTTTTCGAAATAAACTAAAATATGATATGGAAATATTTATACCTTTGAAAAATGTTTTAATAGGATTTAGAAATGATTCCTAAGTGTTTAAATTTTTCTTGACAAAGTTTGGATATGAATCTCAAAATACGCCTAAAATTTGCGTCATGTAATAGTAGTTCGTGTTTTTTCGTCAAAAGTTCAAATGAATGTACAAAGTGGAATATAGTTAGGAATTCTTCGAAGTAAGAATTTTCCAAATCCTTATCTCCATGTCTTTCATATAAAAAATAAAATCAAGATTTCAAATTGTATATTTTGAAATATGGCAAAATCATTTTTCAAAAAAAAAGTCCATTTTTTGCACTAAATGACCAAAGTTGGAAGTTGAAAAATTAATGTTTTAAAAATATGAAATAAATTATAAAAATCTTTTAGATTTTTTTAAAAGTGATTTAATTTGAAATAATGATTTTCTAAATGATATTAAAGTCGTTTTGAAGAATATAGCTTTTAAAGCACTTTTTGTAACACTATTTGCAACACTTTTCGCAACGCTTTTCAATAGCTTTTGAAATAAAGCTTGAAACTTAACAGCTCTTTTCCAAATCCTTAGTAAATAATTTTAATTAAATAAGAAAGCATTTTAAAAGAAATTTTAGTAATTTAAAAGACAGTTAAACAAATAGTTAAGTGCTTTAAAAAGGGGAAATGAGTATGCGGAAACGACTAGTACATTTGTTTCGTCCGTGAGATCTAAAAGTGAAAATAAAGTGTGTATCTAAGGTTAAGGATGGAGCAACCCGTGCCTTGAAATTATCTGGCCTTGGTTTTCTTTTTTAGGCGAGGGGTGGAACATATCGGAAGGAAATCCCTGATGCTCAACTTGGATTTTATAGAAATAATCTTCTTATACTCATTATTAAAATCGGAATAGGGAACTTGTCCTAATTATGGAATTTAAAAGGCGATCTCACCGTTATTCCGCCCATAGCACTCGTTGAATACGAAAGTTGATGTTGAATAAAAGTAGAATGATTTCTATAATCCTATTTTCTCAAAAGATACTCTTTAAAAATGATTTGAGAAATATTCAAAAAGATGTTTAAATGACTCTGTATTTAAAGAAGAAGATTTTGAAAATATATATCTCTCGAAGATATTTTGGTGATGGAAAATGAATGAATCGAAAAACAATCACCTAATTACATCATTTTTATCGATGATTGGATTTCGAAGGAACCGGGGTCGAATTGGGTGATTTCTATCTGAAAACCACTTCGAACCAGTTTACATGTTCAAAGAATGAAGATGTTTGAAGACAGAGATATTGAGGCGAATAATAATGAGAGAATATTTGTTGATTAATTGGGGATAAAATTCCGATTCACTATATTGTAGTAGTGGTCTCTTTATTATGAAAAACTTCAAAACCACAAGGACTTCTCGCCTAGTAATGGCCGAGGAAAGTGCCTTCGATTTCGTTCGGTCCCAGAACGAACTTGTATAGATGAGTGTCTGGCCCTTCATTCTAAATCATAATGAGTGGTCCCTATAGATGTATATCAGTCGGTGGTGGTGAAGACACCTTCTCTTAGCTCAACACCCTTTCCCGAAACATACGAGCTTAGGAAATTATACTTTTATAGAAATCAGTCATGCGAATGAGGAATGGCAATGTGGCATTCAAAGTGAAAAAAGATGTGTTATGTGAAAAGGTAATCGTTACCCCGAGCCTCATCAACCGGAAATGACTGAAACAGGGTTAGATGCGGTAAGGCTAAGTGTTCATTCCCAATTAATGTATGATTATTCCCTTCCAGATATATTTCTTCCCGCTATGACGTTTGGGATGTAAATTAATGTGGATGTATACGAAGAGAGCTCTCGGATAAAGGTCGGTAATGATTGGGTAATGACTTATTTGGTACTATCTAGTTATAGAGATAGGTTGGTATCGTGTTGGTAGAGGGAAGATTTATTGTGCCTCGAGACATCCATCTAGAGGTATGCCCATCGAAAGGTAGTCCCTTCACCTAGTCATTTGTATGGAAATGCATTCTCCAATAAGAACCTTTGGACTTGAATGTAAACCTATTATGCTAGAATTTAATCAATGTAACAATTTCGGCTAAGATTAATAATTTATTTGCAAATGTTTTCAAGAATGCCATTAAAAATAATATCCCTAAATTTTACGTAATAAATTTTTTGGTTATCATAAGGTAAAAACCCGTTCCATGCTTTTGTGCGGCGTGGACTTATGGTATACCTTTTTGTTTTCAAAACATCATACTTCGAGTTCTCAAACCAGTCCCTTGATTGACCCAGAGTTTGTTTTCCCTTTAAACTCCGGGCGGCCTATTTTTCGGGCAGCCATGTAGTCACGGGCAGCCATGTAGTCAAGATACCTTAGGAGTATTTTAGAGCATGTTGGGGATCATTTTGGGGAAGTCTTTTAGGGCTATGAAGTTGAAGTACCTTATGTATATATCTACCCACTTTCCGCTGTATTATGTAGTATGCATTTCCCAACATATGTTTGGATAGATAGTTATAACTATCCTGTTGGATTTGTATTTGACTCTGATCATTCATGTATAATTAAAATGTTGAATAAGATATGAGATTCTATTATTGTCTTATCTTCTATCTTTATTTTCTTCTACACCCCTAATAATCTGTTTCCCTGGTACTTGGATTTATGGCACGTGAATACCGTAGATGTATTAGTGTCAATTTCTGAGGGTCGAGGAGACGAGTCGTCACAAACTCTAGGAAGGAGTCGACTGCACCCTTTTGGATGAGGAAACCCTTGGTTATGCATCATATCTCTGGTTTTATTCATTTCCATGGTAAGGCTACGTCCGACATTCCAACTCATGCATCGCCACGTGAACAGATCTCGGAACCATACATTGATTCCCATACCCCTATAGGTTTCAAAATCACATATTAATTCTGATATTTCAACAAAGGATCTTAGAATCACACATGGATTCCTACATCCCTAATAGGTCTAGAAATCACACATGGAATCCAACATCCAAAACAGATCTCGAATCTCATCTAAGCATAGATCCCGTATATGCTTTTGGAGTGGTTTCGGTTTCGAGTCACCACTTACAACTAAACTCCACCACTTACCGGATGCGCCAAAACAATTCGATCGAATTCCAAAATGCTCACTATTGGTTCTTTTAGAAATAATCAAACAATACAAAAGATCGGAGATCACCCCATAACTGTTTATGTGGACGAATCTTCACGTCATTTGTCCTAGAAGAACAAAATGAGTTTATATGTACAGTATAGCACCACTGACAGTAACCGTATAATATAATCCCCGTATTTCCTTTAGATATTTCTAGAGTAAAATCCTTAGGTTTTAAGTGGAGAATATTTCCATACTGCCAAAATTAAGAAGGATTATAGATTTTGGCCAAGATTTGATAGTCGGTTATTTAACTATCAAATAAACAAACATTCAAACAAAGGCTACATTTCCCATGGGAACCACTAAGTCTCATAGATTAATCTTTCATTAATTCTCTTTCCAAAATATTTATCACAATATTCACATATTTATCTCGTTGGGATAAGTATATTAACAAACCATTCCTTTCAAAACTTGAAAAACCTTTTTCACATACTTATAAAACGATATAAGTATATTCGCCCAAACACTTAGAGAGATTTTCTATTTCCAAATCATATTGATTAAACCTAAATGTTGTTTTAAACAGAGATAAGGATAACCCCAAACACGATTCCTTCGGTGCTAAGTCTGGAATGAATGTCCATACCACCAAAATTAAAAAGGTCACTTAAGGGAAATCCAATCTCAATTTCTTTTGTAAATTTTCTTTAATAAATCCTTTTAATAAATCTCTTCCATTTATGAAATATGCTTTACTTAAAATCCAAATCTATTAAAAAATTACTTTATAAATCTCCAAATCTATTTATAAAACTCTTTTATGAATATCAAAACAATTAATAAATATCAAAAACCATTTATAAAACTCTTTAACAAATACGCAAAATCATTTATAAAATCTTTAATAAATATCCAAAATCATTTATAAACTCTTTCCGAATTTCAAGATCTCTTCTCCATATTATAAAAATCCCTATATAAATCTTTAAAACCATTCATGAAACTCCTTTATAAATCTTTAAAACCATTTATAAGACTCCAGTATAAATCTTTAAAACTTTGAAAACAACTTCTTTCCAATTTTCAAAATCCCTTTCAAATTTATAAGTTCCTTTAGTATATTCTTTTATTGAATGAAAACTTTTATATAACTTTCCATTTAAAAGATCCCTTTTCAGATAGATAGTTTATTATTTTTAAATTATAAAATAATTTATCATTTAAAAAAACTTTAAAAAACAAATTATTATCTAAAAACATCTTAAATAAGTATTTAATTATCTGTGAACCATATTTAAATATCCTTAAGTAACTTTAAACAATATTTATAATATACTTAAACAACTTTAAAACAATATAATTATAATAATAAATAAATGTTAAAGTATTAACAATATAATAATTAACTTTGAAATAAAATAATCAACTTTAGAAAATAAAATAATTAATTTCAAATAAGCAACTTTTTAATTTACATTTTAAAATATTAATTTGACTTTAATATAATAATAAATATTAAAATAATAATGAACTTTAAAACAAATTATTATAAATAGTTTTAAATAATATTAAAGTATAAAATAACTTGAAACCATATTTCAAATATAACTTATTACTTTTAAACAATATTTGTTATATAAATAAGTTAACTTTAAACTATTTTAATTCAAATATATTACATAATTCACTTTACTAAAACAATAATTGTATAAAATATTTATAATTGTATTAAATTGAAGTTGATTTTAATCCATAGTTTTCTAAATTCGAAAAAAGGCTTAATGACCACAATGGTACTTAAGTAAGCCACCATATAATTCAATTTAACTTTTCAAATTAATTACGGTATTTAAATTATCAACATCCATGTAGCAAAGATTCAACAATTAACCCACTAGTTATCAAATTACTTATTCAGTAATGTTTAATTGGCATATCAATTAACAATATAATATTTGATATCCAAATCTATAAAGTAGCAGAACTGGGATTTATTCTGCTAATTAGATGTCCAATCAATTTAATTAGCGAACGGTGTTTTATTTCGTTAAACATATGTCTAAATTATCTATTTAATTTACTTTCACAGTACACGTTTATTTGGCCAAATATATACCACCTAGGAATTTTAATTTATTTAACAATGTTATTATTTAAAATATCGTAATTACATCCGGTCATTATTATTTTATCCATATTTTAAACATCACCAAAACTATCATCAAGTTATGCTACAAATTTGTACTCGTCAATGTAAGTACAACGCAAAAATCTACAGTTAAAACGGATCCATATGAGAGAATTATGCACTTTATAATTTTTTATCTCGGTTTTTAACTCAACATAATCCAAAAAATGTCGAAACAACTTGACCGCGTCAAAGTATCTCAAAAGCCAACCAAAAGGACTAGAACAACAAGCCAAAGGAAGTCAGAAGAAAAGAAAGTAAAAATCCTCTAAGTACATGGATCGCCAGCGATGCATAGTTAATGGATCGCTCGCCATCCATAACATCTACTAATGAGTCCATCAACTTTCTTGCATCATTCTACAATATGTATTCTAAGAGCATTGGCTAGGTTTTGAGAGATTTCGAGCTAGTTAAATCAAGAGACAAGCGTTCGTCTAGTCCAATCTGCAACCAAATACAACTGGTAAGAAAACCATCATCAAAATAAGGCAACGTGCTGTGAGACTACATGAACAACATCAATACAAGACAACAAAGGAAATCCAGAAAGTAAAGTCCAAAATTAGGCTAAGTATATGGATCTCTAGCGATCCATACAATTTCACCAGTCATTTGCAATCTTCATGGAGCTAGGCAAGGAAAAAATGCTAAGGCATTGGCTCGCGTACGAGCCGAAGCTATGGATTGCTAGCGATCCATCCTTTTAGCTCGGGTTACGGTGTAACCTCCAGTGCACCTTCCTGTGTTGATCTGCTAGCATGTAGCAAACGGGCTTGGCCCAGTAGCACTCCAACCTCTATAATACTCACCTAGCTGCAACATAAAGAGGATTTTTATCCAGACTAGTTGTTGAAACTCTACAGAAAGCTTTCTTCACTCTTCTCTTTCCTCAGAACAATCACCCAAAGGTTTTCAGTGATTCTCCAGTGAACTTTGACATTGGGGATTTGATCTAACTAGGGATGTTCAAGAACTTTTCAATCCGATTAACTTTGCAATCGCAATCATTCAATAATAATAAAAACTACAAAATGGACGCAGGCTTTATTAATCGCCGAACCACTATAAAAATCTTCTTTTCTTCTTTCTATTTCTAATCTTTTTTTACATTTATTTTCTATATTATTGCTCTGTAAGAACAGGCCTGGTGCTTTCACACTCAATATAGGGTGTTGATCCATTTTTTGGGTTAACACTTTAGTGCTTTCACTGGGAAGACGAACTAAGGGTTCAGGTCTTGCTACCTACTTTGCATCAGAAAAGTCTAGAAGTTAGATCCTCAGCCTTTCCTTGAAAATCTGTTGCCTAGAATCAATGGCTCCAAGAAGGAAGAGAACTGTCTCTTTAAGGTCCATAGGGGAAGTAGTAGATGGAGAAGATATGAGTCATCTGGAAATTGAAGTAAATGGTGCCAACATAGAAGATCAGGTGCAAGCACTCTCCAATCAACGCGAAGTTGTTACTAGAGACAAGTTGAACAAAATGGCTAACGAAATCAACCAAAAATGGAATGCAGTCAGAGAGCTCTGATGGATAAGCTCAACGCACAGTTAACCTTACAGTCAAATTCTGTACCAAGAACTATCACTGAACCCAGGGCTATATAAGAAGAAAATTCTTCAGTTGTTAGCCTAACCAGAAGAAATGGGAAGCAGATGTAAGAAGGGTGAGAACAGGAACTATGGGAATCAACATGGAAGGAAATACATGTACTCTACTCGTCGCAAGGCAACCAAACTTGAATTTGAACCAAGGGGAGAAAACCCCACTAGAGGATATAGCCATGGACCTCTCCTACTCAAAAGATGGAGAACAATTCAATGATGATAAGTTGGAAGAAAATGCCAATGCATTTGATAATGCTGGAAATGACCAAACTGCCCCAATCAAGCCAACTACAAGCCAATGGTATCCCGAGGGAGTGGTTCTCCCAAACACACGAGAGCCTAGGCTTCATCCCACTCGCTAAGACCATTTGCAAAGCCAAACACCTAGTTACACAAAGAGTCTTTCCGAATTCTTTAGTGATTAATCTTGTAACTATATATTCTGCACTTAGTTTACATTTTTATGCACATTTCTAACATACGTATGTTACATACTTTCTCAAATTACACAAAAAGTGTAAACTATATACTAAAGTTGTAAAATTAAAAAAACCAAATCGTAACTTAGTTTTATTCCAAGTTTTGGCATGCAAATTATTCAAATCATAAGCCACCATTGTTTTCCAAGCGTTCGAAGTAAACAGCCCTGTGAGCTAAGGGGCATACAACGGTACTCAAGTAGAAATGCTTAAAGACAAAATTGCTTCACAAGTTCTGTTACTACAAACAAAAAATTGGCAGTAATCATAGGACTAAATAAAATAAATGGAAGTAAGCAAAGTAGATATAAGTGCCTAGAATATAGATAAGCAGACAAGTGAAGTTACAGTCAAAATGTTAATAATATATTACTTATAACTCTTCTGTATACAAGGCCAAAATGCGATGGCCGTACCCCTAAAATACCAGCCAACAAAAAACAGTACAGAAAACGCAACAAAAGCAGTAAGTGTAGACTTTGCACTTGAACAAAACAACATAAAATGACTCAAGATCAAATTAATCACCATCCAAGCTTCCCAGCTCCTTTTTCCACCACTCCCTTTCCCGCCTTTCATTTGAAGTTTCTGCTTCACCTCGGGAGTAGTATCGCTTGCCGTAATGTCAACTATGTCGTTGGTGCTGATATCTTCTTCCTGCTCTTTAACTTTCTCAGAAGTTTCCCATTTAGTCCTGCGCTTTCGAAATATTTATGAGCTCTTGGAGGACTTTAACGCTTCAACTTTCTCCTTATTGATGGCAACTAGTTGTTGTTGAGATTTGCACGTGTAACAACCCTGTATTTTTTGATTATTTTAATTCTATATTTTAATTTTTTTATTAAATTTTTGATTTAAAAACTTATTTTATTTATTTGGAATGATTAAATTTTGTTACTTTAAATATTAACTTTTATTTTGATATGAATTATCATTTCAAACATGAATAAAAAGAATATCTTTAAAAAAAGTGAATTTTGGTCAATATGGTCAACTTTGACTTTTGAATTTAAAAATCTAATTTTTGAAAATTTTGATTTTATCTTTAATTCTAAAAGTAAATAAAATTTGAAGAACACTGCTTTTTGTTTCGTTGAAATCCGATTTATAATGTGAAATTTATGCCTTTTTAACTATTGAGTGTAATTTGTTGTGTTTAACAAAATTGTTTATTTTAAATTATATAAATAATATTTTATTTGGTCATGTAATGTTCTAATTTATATTTATATGGGTAAAATAACATGTTATGTATATATTTTGGTTTTCAAACATTTTAAAAGTGTAATTGACATTTTCCAATGTCAGTTGTATTCTGTTTATAATTTTTAATTTCTAGTTTTAATTTATTAAAGAAATTCTTTATATATTTCTATTTTCTCAAGATATTATTTTATTCTCATTCCTACTTTATTTTGTTCCTTATTTATTTATTTATTTATTTATTTATTTGACTTCTAATTTGTTCTAAAGAGATAGAGAAATTCTATAAGGCTAATGATATTTTATTTGTAAATTTAAGTCATGTTTCCAATTTTTAAACAATTTCTTTAGTTCTTTTTCTATTTTCTATAGTTTAAATTATTTAATTCATTTTATAAATGATAAATGAAGTATTTTATTTCAAAAAATTTCTTTAGAATATTTGTAAGATGAAGATGATAATTTTCCAAAGTCAATGGTGATTTATTTGTAATTTTTGAACCCTGTTTTCAATTTTTAAGTAGTTTCCTAAATTCTTTTTATATTTTCTTTAAATTTAATTATTTATTTTCATACTATTTCACTTGGTTTTGTTTTTTCAAAAGTATTTTCTGAAATTATTTTGGTTTAATTTTTTTAAAGGAAATGGAAATTTGGAGAGGCAAAGACTCTTCCTTTTCTTTCGACTTTTCACGTTTTAGACTTTTCAATTTCATAACTCCTCATTAATTTTCTTTTAGCCGTGTAAATTATTGTGTTTAGCCATGAGTTTCATTTATCTTTCATGTAAAAAAAATATCATCCTCATCTTGCATTCATGGCTAGAGAAAAATATTGGCAATGGCATCATCCTTTTATGCTTTTTCTTCTTCTTTTCATACATATTTTGCCTTGCCTTTTCATGCTTGTTGCTAGGCCTCTCCTCCATACCTGTAACGACCCAGGATTTTTATTAATTAAAATTTGAATATTTAATTTATTTTAAATATTAATAAGTGAAATTTATAAGTCGAATAAATTTTATTTCGAATAATTGGATTTAATTGAATAATTAAATCGATAATTTAATATGTTAAATTATGGAAATAATTGAAAACTGGGTTAAATATGATTGAAAATGATTTGTAAAATTTTATTTTATCATGTTGGAGTTAGAATGATATTTTAGAACTTTTAAAATCGAATTAAAAGTTAATTTGTGAAAATTGAATATTTTAATATTTAATCGACTAGTGAAATTAGCCGTTTTTCGAACAGTCTCAGAATTGGACGAAACTAGTTCCATTGTATCTGTAATAGTTAGTTATTATCGGATTTCAATTTTTGTAGCAATCGGAGTTATCGTTTGATCGTAGCAGCTCGAAACACATCGAAATTGTTTTTAATAGTAATTCGGCGAGTTAAAATAGTCATTTTTAAAAAAGTCTCGGATTTCGACGAAACCAGTTTCATCTGATCCGTAATGTGATATTATTGTATGGTTTCAAATTTCGTGTCAATCAGATTTATCGTTTGTCCGGTGCAAGCTAAAACGCCTAGAAAATCGTTTAATCGGTTTAATTTTAAATCGAACGTTTATTGCCATAACTCGCACAGATGACCGAATTAGCTTCCGAAACCTATTCCATTGCGTCCGGAATGCGGGGTAAACCCTAGAAACGCCAACCGGCACGCTTCGTTTGGAGTTCGGAAAATTCGGGATGAATAGTGTCGCGCGAATTTACTATAAAAGCCCCCCCCCCCTCTTCATAATTTGCAAAAAAATATCAAACCCATAGGGTTTCAGGTTGGAGCCGCCACCCATAACATTCAATGGCCAGCAATCTCTCTTCTTTTCACCTCAATTACTTCCAATCCATAAACATTTAGAGAAAGTGTTCAACATGAAACTTGTAGAGGATGAAGAGAGCTTCGAATCTATACGGAGTTGATCGAAATTGTAGCGACGGGGAGGGAGATATGGGGGGCCGACGCCTGCTAGTTGCGCACGCAATTCGATGGGCTACAGGTGGCCGAGTTCATCATGATGACAGCCGAGTGAAGTGGAGGAGATGAGCTTCGAGATGGAGGCTACTGATCAACTTCTCATGCGTCGTGGTGGCCAAAATCTTTAACCCTAGTTTTGATTTAATGGGTTCATATGCACGGCTTGTAACCTGTAGGAGACGTGAGGGAGGAAGATGGTAGGGGACGGCTGTGATTTGGGGTTGGATGGATCCAAGGGCTGAGATTATGTGAGGGTTAAAATTTAATAAAATGTTGTAAATTATTAAGTTAAAAATCGTGTAAACTTGTAAAAATCATATCTTTTTCATACGAGGTCGAAAACGCGCGAAACCAGTTTTGTTGGAATCGTATGGACGAGCACTACGCTATGGAATTAGATTGGAGTCATTTGGAGTTAGTGAAAATTTCGGGTAAAATTAAACGTCCGTTTAATTTTATTCGAAATAAATCGCTAAAACGAAATTGAAATCAAGGTGAGAACTTCTCACTCAATCGAATCGACTTCGATTTTAATTTTAAACAGTTAGATTTAAAATTCTTGATAGTATGTTTGAATGATGATTGTTATCTATTGATTGTTAAAATAGACATTATGCGCCGTTAGTAAGCGGATGTTATTTATTGAAAACATATACCGCGAATATTTCATAAACAGTGAAATTGGTATTATATATAATAGCAATATATATATATATTGGCATATGTATATATTGCAGTTATTGATTTCCCGCATTGTATAGAGGATGAGACCCTATTGCGCCGTCTATTAAGCGGATAATATTTTAAATCCCATATACCGCGATAATTCCGTGCTGGAGCGGAATTGGTATTGTGCTAACATCTTTGGATGCAGGAAACAGGTTGGAGGGATCCAACTGGATTCCTCACCAGTATTTATTTGATTTTGGATATTTTGATATTCGTTGATTATCATATTGATATATGATATCGTTGTTGTTGTGATTGACTATTTGGTATGTAGCATCACTGGACCAAATTTTGGAATTTTAAAGTGATTTTTAAAGTGATTTTTGAAAGTATACGTTTTATAAGATAATTTTGGAATCGATTCATTTTAAATAAATAAACGTATAAATTTTAATGTTATAAAAGTTATAATTTTTGAGAAAAATAGTTAAAAGTTGATTTTTGAAAATATGAGGCTAATGATTTTATAAAATAGTTTAAATTGGGATTTTTGAATTTATTACAAAAAGTTTAAAAATAGGATTTATAAAATTTAACTATTTTATAAATCAAAATGATGAAATTATAAAGGACTTTGAAGACGTTTTGAAATAATAGTATAAATTGACTTATATAAAGGATTTATAAATTGATAATTTATAAATTAAAATATTTGAATCATAAAACGAGTTTTATAAGTGTTAGAATGAATTGTGAACGAATTTCATAAATGAATGAAATTTATAGAATTATAAACGGTGAAGTTATAAATGGAATTTTGTAAGCAGTAAGTTTATAAAATTTATAAAGTTATTTGAAGAATGGATTTTTGATAAATAAACGAATCTTATAAGTTATAAGATTTATAAATTTGGGAAGTTTAAAAGAACGTTTTTTATAAACAAATAAATTATAAGTGTTCAACTTATAATATGGACTTTCGGTATATAATTGAGTTATAAATCGGATAGGTTAATAAAGGAATTTATAAACATTGTTTTATAAATTCGCAACGACTTATTTTGATAAGTAAATTGTTGTAACTTATTTATGGAGTTATATTCACGTTTTATAAAGTGAATAATCCTTTAAAGTAAAATGAATAGAAATGATGAAATTGGTTAACGTAGTATATTCACGTTTTTGAATAGTGAATAATATGTTAAAGAAATTGTTTTGGATGTGATATTTTAAATAGAATTAAAACGATCTAACGATGTTTTAATTGGGTTAAGATTCGAAACCATAGATTTCAACATTTATTGTTGAAATAGACGTTTTCGAGAAATAAAAGGAAATGGTGGACTATAACACTGTTGTTATAGTAAATGATTTCCGAAAGGAAATGTTTTGTATAGTATTGGGATTTATATATCTATTTTAATTTCGAATCCCTATACTAGTGATTTTTGGTTGTCGTAACGATGTTTTACGCTACATTCGTTTTGGCCCAAATAAATATGTTTAAGAGAATGATTTCCTTAAAGAATGAAATATATGCTTAATTTCGATTTAAGTATATTGAATGTTTTCCAAAGGTTGAAAATAAATAAAATTTGTGAATTACTTATGAATAAATAAGTATGGAAATGTTTTCCAATAAAGTGAATATTTTGAGAATTTATCTTTTTGAAGATAAATTGAAAATGAATAATTGAAGGTATATTCATAGATATTTTGGAATATAAATTCACTATGGAATTTATAAAAGAGAGTGGAATTCGTTTAAATATAAATATTGATTTATTTTTGAAGTGTGAAAATTATTTATCTTGTAAAGATATTTTTGGGAAATAAATAATTTGGAAAATTATTTGGAATCTGGTGATGTTGTGCATATCCATTGATAGTTCAATAACCGACTATCAATATTTACCTTTGAAAGGTATTTGTTGTGATTTGCTGAATTTGAATGCTACACTTATTTTCAAATTATTGCGCTCGTTATTCGGATTACCCATTTCGAATAGTGATACGACGTAATGGATAGCATTGATGACCGGTGTTGAAGACCGGATATTTTTGAAAACGAAAGGACAACTTGTCGATTGTCTTTGCACCGAGTAGCTACGGTATAGAGACTCCCTATGTGATGGGAAGTCCGGACGTGATTAGAGATTATCCGGATTGCAAGGACTTCTTTGTAAGTGCCTTCGGTTCTGTTCGAGCCCGGAACAGACTTGTATATATTGTATGTCTGACATTACAAATTGAGATATAAAGCTGATTTCTTTCAAATATATTTCTGTTGGTGGCGGAGAATTTATTCTCTTAGCTTAACACCCTTCTGTGAGACGTACGAGCTCAGAGGTTATGTAGTTGATGGTTATTAGCGATATATTCCCAATTTTGTAATGTGACATGCTGAGTGTTGCTGTGAAATGATCATTGTGTTGATCATTTGTGATAGGATCATTTGTTTGATCGTTTATCTTTGTGATCATTTCTATGATCATTTGTTGACCCAAAGCACAGCTTTTGTATAAAACGTGGCTTTGTAGACGAGACTTCGTCGAGCCTCACACCCCGGACTGGTCAAAACAGGAAAGATGGGGCAAGGTTATGAGGGGTAGCTCCCTTTAGGGTATGTGCATTTCCTTCTGGAAAAGGGTGGTATCATGGTATGGAGCCCAGATATTTACTCATGTTGAAACACTTTATTTATGATTGTGTGATGTTGGTGACGAGCGCTCGGTTAAAGGTCCCAAAGGACCGGGGGATGGCATACTCGTGTCAGTAGTTACCCAGTTAGGGGTAACCCGGCCTTGTGTTGGCAGAGATCCGGGTTGGTTCTCGGGGACGTCCTTCCAGAGGCGTTCTCATGTGGCAATGGGAAGTTCCTTGGCCTGACCATTCGTTGGAAATCCAAAGAAACAATACGATCTTGTACGGTATTAGTTGTAGAACCTATCATTCACTTATGGTGGCGCCCCACTGTTTGGATGGTAGTTATAGTAGGCATAGTTCGAAATGTCTATGCTGGCTAAGATTTATATCTTTAATTTCGAAATGATTTTCTCTACACTATGCACTAGTAATAATATCAAATGTTCTTTTAATGCGTATCAAGCATCTTTGACTATCATAAGGAGAAATCTCCTCCGATTCTGCGTTTGCATTGTGTGTGTGTGTGGGAGGCCTTATGGTAGTCTCATTTTTAAAAGCATTGCGAATTGACTTTAAAAATATTCCTCTATTTTGTTTTAAAAGATAAATAAACTGTTTTGAGTTCTCACACCAGTCACATGACTGACTCGGAGTTTATTGTTTTCCTTCCTAAACTCTGGGTGCCTACCAATTTCCACACGGGCAGTCAAGAGTTAAGGTTTATCAGGATATTATGGAATTCAGGAGTTACTAGAGGCAAGCTGGATGGCATGGCGTATTATTAGTATATAGTATTTCTTTTCCGCTGTTTGATGTTGTTTGTTGTTATACACTCTGATGTAATGAAATGTGATGTAATGTAATAACTGATATAGTTCTTTGTTTAAAGATTATTCATTTATCTATTATACGTTGTTCTGCTACGATTGTGAGATTCTGATGTTGTTATGCTGTTTTCTTTCCGTTCTATTTTCTTTTATCTCTATTTTCTATCTTTTCTCTCTTCTTCTACTTTTTTCTTTTTCTTAAACATTGAGAATTCGTATTTCTGTTCATCTTGAGTTAATCTATGGAGATTAGTGTATATTCAAGGAGTATGGATTTGCGGGTCCTCACAGGTGGTATCAGAGCATATGGTTAAGCGACAACCATGGCTCTGTTGGGTATTTCTCATTAGAGATAGAGTCGGTAGTACTCTAGAATGAGTTTGAGTGTAATAATAGCTATGAGAGCGTATTTGTTAGTGAATATATAAAATTGTTTTATATTGTGATGATTGGTTTATTGAGTGGCATATGAACCTTCGTCAGCACGGTCTCGACAACTATGCCGAAGGGGTTTATAAACACTTGAATAGAACAATTCGACACAGTATTGTTTTAAATTGGGTAAATGAAATAATTTTACCTTGATTATTATTTTTATATAAAGAAATAATTTTTCAGAATTATTAAAGTGTATATAAGTTGATTGTTTGGTTGTTTGAATAATCTAAATAAAAGAATAATTGTATAAGCAAAAGAATTATAAGAATTGAATTATAATTAAAGTAATTTACAATTGAGAAATAAACTTATATATATAAGAAGTGAAACTATATGAATATATTTATGAATATGAGTTGAAAATAAAGATGAATTTAAAGTTAAATGGAAATTTACTTAGAATTTGGAAGCTGAATTGATTTATAAGTGGGAATTTAAGATAAGTAAAACCAAGTGATGTTATAAAATGGAAGTATAACTTGAGAGATGTAGAATGAAGTTGATATTGGTATCAAAGTAAATTAATAAAGTTAAGTGATAGATATGGACTTAAGTTATATAAATGAAATTCAACTTTTGTAATTGAATTGAATGAATGGATTGAATGTTAATCAAATGAATGTGAATTAAATTGGTATGAAATAATGGATATAAGTGTTAATTCATAAAAATCTAATGTTATTGGAAGTTGAAAGATTGAATGAAAATCAATTTAATTGAACCAATTGAAAGTGAAGGTGTTAAACCAAATTGAATGAATATAAGCAAAGGAATTTGGTTGTAATTAATATACATTGGTTGTTATATGGTTGTTAGTTGATTGTATATAATTCATTATGAGTTAATGAAATTGAAAGCTAAAGTAATTGAAATTCAATTGGAAGTTAAGCGAATCTTAAATAGAATTGAATTTGATTTGGAAGTGAACCAACTTGAATATGAATTAGTGAATATAAACTAATTGAAAATGAATGTTAGTAAGAACATCCACTGTTAATGAATCAAATGTGATTAAATTGAAAACCATTTCATTGAATATTAATGAGAATATGAATGAATATTTATTGGTTATGGACATTAGTTGGATGATAGTTGGTTGATGGTTGAACATATTGCTTTTACTGCATTTGCTATGTTGACATATATAGTTATTATGTTGCTATATGTTGTATATCGATACTATTGTCTATATACATGTTTCTCATTTGTTTGTTGAGTGATTAGTAGGTGCGGATCGCGTTTGCTTCGCATTTGGAGCTCGCTTTCGCGCTATATTAGCCGTATGTGCTCACTAATAAAATATAAGGTACATATCTCGGATTAAATATCGTACTTTTACACTTTTTCCCTACGGGATGCCTCATTACTTGATGAGATGTATATTTGTGATATATATACTATCATTTTTTTTTATGGATCGAGCCGCGCAAAGGAGACTATGGCGAATTTTTTCGAAAATTTAAGGCGTTAGAATATATTTGAGAAAAATTGGAAAATCTTGAAAACTTTAACTTTGATTTGAAATTGAAAGTTAAACAATAGTAGTTGTTAACTAAGTATGATTTGGAAACTTAGTAAAGTATTGTAAGAAGTTTAACTATGCATTTTTGGGAAAGTTAATAGATTCTGTAACTTTTCTTACTTGTTAATTTCGAGGACGAAATTCTTTTAAGGGGGGAAGTATGTAACGACCTAGGATTTTTATTAATTAAAATTTGAATATTTAATTTATTTTAAATATTAATAAGTGAAATTTATAAGTCGAATAAATTTTATTTCGAATAATTGGATTTAATTGAATAATTAAATCGATAATTTAATATGTTAAATTATGGAAATAATTGAAAATTGGGTTAAACATGATTGAAAATGATTTGTAAAATTTTATTTTATCATGTTGGAGTTAGAATGATATTTTAGAACTTTTGAAATCGAATTAAAAGTTAATTTGTGAAAATTGAATATTTTAATATTTAATCGACTAGTGAAATTAGCCGTTTTTCGAACAGTCTCAGAATTGGACGAAACTAGTTCCATTGGATCCGTAATAGTTAGTTATTATCGGATTTCAATTTTTGTAGCAATCGGAGTTATCGTTTGATCGTAGCGGCTCGAAACGCATCGAAATTGTTTTTAATATTAATTCGGCGAGCTAAAATAGTTATTTTTCAAAAAGTCTCCGATTTCGACGAAACTAGTTTCATCGGATCCATAATGTGATATTATTGTACGTTTTCAAATTTCGTGTCAATCGGATTTATCTTTTGTCCGGTGCAAGCTAAAACGCCTAGAAAATCGTTTAATCGGTTTAATTTTAAATCGAACGTTTATTGCCATAAATTGCACAGATGACAGAACTAGCTTCCGAAACCTGTTCCATTGCGTCCGGAACGCGGAGTAAACCTTAGAAACGCCAACCGGCATGCTTCGTTTGGAGTTCGGAAAATCCGGGGTGAATAGTGTCGCGCGAATTTTCTATAAAAGCCCCCCTCTTCATAATTTGCAAAAAAATATCAAACCCTTAGGGTTTCAGGTTGGAACCGCCACCCATAACATTCAATAGCCAGCAATCTCTCTTCTTTTCTCCTCAATTACTTCCAATCCATAAACATTTAGAGAAAGTGTTCAACATGAAACTTGTAGAGCATGAAGAGAGCTTCGAATCTATACGGAGTTGATCGAAATTGGAGCGCCGTGGAGGGAGATATGGGAGGCCGACGCCTGCTAGTTGCACACGCAATTCGATGGGCTACAGGTGGCCGAGTTCATCATGATGGAAGCCGAGTGAAGTGGAGGAGATGAGCTTCGAGATGGAGGCTACTGATCAACTTCTCACGCGTCGTGTAACGACCTGTAAAAATTTAACCGGTTTTAATAACATATTAATTGAAACTTTTGTGGGAATCTAAACGATAAAATTTTGAAATAAAAATTTTATATTTGAAATGCGTCTAGTTAAACATAGCAACTGGCAAATTTTCGTCCGAAAATATGAAAGTTTATTTCGTGCGTAAAATTACTTCAATTTAATCAGTTAAAAAGCGATGAAAATAAAACGTGTTCAAAACCAAAATATTTTTACATAGAAAAATTCTAAAGCATCTTTTGAGCAAGTTGTCAGTTTGTCGTTTTTCCAAATTCGGACATCTTTGGCTCCGTCGATCTTATTTTTCTGCGATTTTCATGCATTTTCCGCTATTAAAAAATTCGAATTTTTATAATCCAATCAAACCACTGATACCGTATACCATTTTGATCGTCTCGTCGTGCTGATCACTACGGTATATTTAACTATGCATTTTGAAGTCTGGTACGCGGTGGAATTTGCGTAAACGGTAATCGTATCGGTATCCGTTTTAACTTTTAAATTGAGCATCCATTCAAATTTTTTTTCTTCAACGGATGGACGTCCTAACTTTTAAACATTCCTATTGTTTGGAATTATAACTGGTTGGTTTATTTGCGTCCATTCAGATGAGTACGTGTATTCATCTTCCCGTCTTATTGTTTCTGCATTTAAGAAATACAATTTTAACTTAAGGCTATTCATGTTCTTTTTTTTGAAACCAGGTCCTTTCCCTTTTTATTTGAATTTGTGAAATCTGACAGCTAGCCTCTATTTTTTTTCACGCAACACCTTTGGCCTTTTGAAGCCACATCTCCTTCTCTGGAAGGAAAAAAAAGCTATAGGAAGTTGTATATCTTTTCCTTCTTTCTCTTTGTATTTCTTCCTTTGTTGTTCATGATATTCGGCTGCCATAGAATTCTTGTCGAACCTCCTCCACGACATCTCCACGCCAAGCGCCATGTCAGCTGCCTCACTGTCCATACAACCTCGCCGAACTCACCGCCCACCCCACTTCTCCTCTACCACCATGGTCGTACCTCACTAAACAACCCTTCACCGACCATCTCACCGTGTTCAACCCCAGTAAACCAAGCTCCGCCTGGCCGATGCCGTAGCACCTCCGACCAAATCTACACGACAATTCTCCCCTTCGACTCCTCTCCTCGACGGCGGACCCGCAGCGGCAGCCGAGCCTCCTTGTTGCCATGGTAACTTTCTTCCGCAACACGCACTCCCACTTCCTCCGCTCCCACGCTCATCTCCTAACTGCCCCTCTTCTTCCACCTTGCGCAAGAATCCCCTCCGCGGCAACTTTACTTCCTTCCTTTCACTTGCATGCCCAGACCACACGTTGTCTTGGTCTGTTCGCATTTTATACATAGGTAGTTGTCATTTTACTGCTAGCTTGTATATGAGGTAAATTGCAAATTTTTGATATTTATATATAAGTTGATATTTAAAGGTCTAAGCTATAGTTTAAATATGTATTGCCATGCAAACTGTTTTGTTTTCTTTCTTTATTAGCTTACAGTTGTGAGAATTTGTTTCAGGATGTATTACTTTAAAAAAAAAAATAATAATAATAATATACTTGTTCATAGTATTGATGTGTGTGTATTTAATAGTTCACATATATTTGAAATGTTGAGGTTTACATATAAGTTTAAATTAATTATATATATATATATATATATATATATATATATATAAGTACATTATATGACAGTTTTATACTTCAAGTAAAGTATATCTTATACAGCTGTTTCGTATCTGCATACCTCGTATAAGATGCCAAGTCAAAGATGTTTTTGTAGTTTTATTTATTTACACTGTGTTAAAAACGTGAATGATAAATAAGTATAATTATCTTTCATTATACATACGTTTCTCTTTAGTTTTTACATAAATATTTTCATAGCTTGCTTATATATTACCTGAGACGTTGTTGTTCTTGCTTAAGAGTTATAGGGAGCATATATTTTATGAAACAACCACATATTTTATAGAATATATTATTATAAGAGTGTATATAAAAGGGTTATTATATATATGTTATAGAGTTATATTCTTTGGGTCTGTATACGGCGAAGAAAATATACAATTGTATTCATGTGTAAACGTTTTTATGTTTTCAAAATAGATTTTCAGTTATAGCATAATGTACATATACTATGATAAACTGCTTATCCGAGAATGTTAAAGGAATATTGTATGTATATTACTCCATTCGTATTATGTTATAGAGATATGGATATTTAAGTTGCATCTATAGCCTGAGTAAAGCAATATATTTTATATTATAAATTTCAGTTTAAAGTAATATAAAATAAATAAGGGAGTATGGGGCTTTGCTGACTTTTGAATACGACATGTAAGTATCGATTTTAACATGTTGAAATTTGGATATGATTTTGTAAATACATATAATTTTATATGTTACATCTATATCAATTCACTTATATATCCAACTTCTACGATTTAGTTCTGACTTGATTTCGTCAAATTCCTATTTATCAGCTTTGATCGTCGAATTGTGTCCATCTAGCTTTGTTTTGGAACTCGTGCTTGGATCCGTAACCCATTCCATTTTTGTTCTCTCTAGCCTCGAAAGGTGAGTAATCACTCACGATTAATATTCTTTTATTTATTAAATTTGATTTCAATTGGAACGACAATTGAAATATACTGCTGTTATTTATTGCACTGTTATTTAAGTATCAGTTCACTTTTGACATCTGACACCGTTAACTGTTATGTATGCAATAATAATCCAGTTTGGTTGATAATTGATTGATTGATTGCTGTTAATATTGGATGTAAATTGTAATGTATAATGTGATAAATATTATGCAATTGAATTTGACGTAGGATAGTTTAAAATTTTTGAATTGACATATGTGTTGGATTTGATTAGTTAATTTGAATAATATGACCCCTTTAATTGTTAAGTTAATTGACACGTAGAATTTGATAAATTATATTTTGAACCTTTGAACGTATATTGGATTAATTATTGTAGAATAAAATTTGAAATTGAAATTGAACGACAAGTGGGAAAAACCGTAATGTAATAATCTTTAATCTACATGAAATGATAGTGTAGATTCTAGAGATAATTATATTAATTCGCACAACTAACAACGCGAATTAATACGATTATTTCGAGATTATTTGAATTAATTATTGGATTGTTATTGATTGTGTTATTGCTTGTTTATTTACTTTGACACCATCCCTGTTATCACACTGCAAGTTCCCTTTGCTATGCTTTGATTTGTGAATTGAATTGGAATCGGGTTAAAATGATAAATACCCAAAATGAACTTGACTTAGGATAGTGAATTAAATAAACCGATTGGTCAATAATTTGATTTGAAATAAAATAAAGATTTTATTTGAATAATAAGGTTTTGAAATAAAATTTGGAACGTAAATTTTGATAAAAGGAAAATGTTAATATTGAAATCTGAAACAAAATATTAATGTAATAACTGATGAAAGAACGTTGTTTTGAATTTAATTATTTAACAATTAAATTGGAATTATTCATTGAATTAAGTTTGAAATGATTTAATAATTAAGTTTGAATTTATAATTAAGTTGAAATTATTTAATAATTGAATAAGATTGAATTATTTGATAATTGAATAAAATTTGAATTCTTTGATAAGAGAAATTGAACTTTTGAATAAGTGAATTTGAACTTCGTTAGTAAATGAAATTTTGTTTCTTTATTAGTTAAGTTTTGGAAAATTTAAGTAAGATGATAAGTGAAATTGAACTTCTTGAATATATGAAATTTAGTTCTTGATTAATTGATTTTGAAATGTGTAACCGAGTAAGTAAATAAATGAAATTGAATTTCTTTAACAAGAAATAAAATGTGATTTATTGAAATTAATGTAAGACTTGTAATTTTGGAAATTTGATTTGACGAATCTAATTTAGTTAAATTTGAAGTTTTGATATAATGAAGATGAACGTAAGTAATTGATTTAATGAATTGGGAATTAAGTAAAATTGTTTTGAATGATAAGGTAACTTAACGAATATTGAATGAAATCGATAAATGAATTTGAAATTGATTTGAGTGTTAAATTAATTTATTTAAATGATTTCGAAATAAAAATCATATACGAACTTGAATCAATATTTAAATTGTTTGAATAAAAGTTGAAATCGAATTATAAGAATTTGAAATGGTAATTTGAAAGTTTTGTAACGTAAACTTTGGAAATTGATTTAGAAAGACAAACGAAATGTTGATTTTCGAATTAAAATTGAAATTGAAATTGATTTGTTTTTGAAATTTTATTAAACGACCAATCGGTATAATAATTACGAAAGTTATTAAAGAGAGCGGAATCGGTTATGGATATACTCTCTATCTAAACCGAAAACCACTTTAATAACTATACGCGGAGTGATGATCCAGAATGAAGTGGTTGGAATGATGTACGTGATGACTGAAGAAAGAGAACGATAATGGATAGCCTTGACACTTGTGTCAAATTGGAAATGACTAAAATCAGGAGCCGTGCCGGGCCAAATGGGGTTAGCCACCTCGAGCGAACACACTTCTTCGTAACTACTACTCATTACTTGTTGTTGATTGGTGCACCCTCGGAATTTCAGGAGTGTTGTTTCGTGGTGTTGCGATCGCTGCGGCGATGCGTTCTCACCAGTCCGGATCAGGCGAACGGTAGTTTCACTACCTTGGGTATTGCCTCATGTGCCTTGTCATACTTGTATCCCTTTATACGTGACCACTACGAATTTGTTTTGTGTTATACCTATGGAGTACTCCCTAATATCCCACTAGTTTACGGTGGAGTTTACAGTGCTGTATAGACTATGACATTTTATGAAAATGTGTTAAGGGGGATAATGGTAACGCCTTAACACTATTTTGATATTTATATTAATGATAGACATTATCTATTTAGCGTATATTACTACATAGTAGATAGTTTAACGGATCCTTAAAGGATGGTTATTCCAACGTCCTTTGAGTTACTTGTATTTCAATTGTTATTTCACTTGAGTTGGATTTATTGATATAAGAATATTAATCCTGACTCGAGTGTTTTGTGTTTTGCTTTACGCTCGGGTCAGATTGAGAGTACCAGCTTTCGAGGTTCACCTTTGGAGTTGGAGCTTCGCTTGGAGATCCAGCCATCTATTCTGCTTTCAGCATTTGATGATTCCAGTTATGTATTTTGATTTGTATCTGATGTATCGTGTTACTCTTCTGTTGTAAACTCTGATGTATCTTATATATTTATATAGTAGCTTCATGAACTACTATCTCTTTTACTTCCGCTGCATATTATTACTCTGTGTCTGTGATTCTATGATTATTTATTTACTGTATATCTGAGTTTTGCCAAATTTTAAATTAACAATTCGGTATTTTGAATTATTCAAGTCCGACATGCGCGGATGCGAACAGTCCAAAATAGCGGGTCGTTACAGTTGGTATCAGAGCTTTTGGCAGCTCTAGGCAAAACTTAGCATATAGGGTAAATGTATTTACAGAATCACTCTCATTCGAGTTTCAATCTCTTCCTTTTGACTCAATTCCTTTGAATTCTGGAACGTTCCCTGCGGTTCCAAAATACATTCGTGTCCCTTACTATTTGTTTTTTTTGAAATTCCGGAGTATCCCATAACTCCACTTCGAATAACCTCTATAATAAATCGACGGTCTCGCCAACCTTCGAATTTTTTGTAAAAGGGTGAAACTCCTTTATAATAGGCATTGATTTATCATAGATTTCTGTATTCTCGGTTTGCGGTGCTATCTATTTCCTGCCATGTCTGAATTCCATCTCTTGAGATCGAATGTTGATTTACCTCGGAATTCAACATCAATCATATTCTTGAAGTTACGGTCGATCCGGTTAAGATTTGCCCGTGAATAAAATAGGCTTATCCATTTCCCGATTTTGTTAATTGAATTATCTTATCTTCTGTTTCGAACTTATTCTCGAATCAAAATTTTCTTTGATTTGATTTCCATCAAATTTGAATTCATATACTTATTTTGAAATCCATTATTGTATCATCGAGCAAAGAAATGTGTTTGTAAACCAATATTTATAATGTTTTATATATGGTGTTGTTTGAGCTGTTGAGGTTGATTTGGGTTTTCGATCGATTCGTCTGATCAACGCTATCGATAGGATTCCCAAAACACTTTAACAGAGCAAACTGACACTATATTGTTTTCAAATTTGGTAAATAAAATAAATTTTATATGATTATATTATATAAGTAAAAAAATTTGTCTGAAATTAAATAGTTAACCGAATTGATTGGTAAAATGATTTTCATTTATTATTTTGTAAGCCATTGATTTTACCAACATAAATGATTGAAGATATAAGCATGGTTTATAAATTAATTTAGAGTTTAAAATGAATATAAATAAAGAATTTGAGAATTTAATTTTCGATAATTTTGAATTATGGTTCTAAAGTGTTAAAATGTAGATTAGTTAATATATTTTCGAATATAAATGGTTTTCAAAGAATTTTAAGTGATTAAATTAGAGCTCTTCTCTTTTGTCGCTGGAAAATAATTTCGGTGATGACGGCCGCATCATCGATATTCATTTTCGGGTTTCGAAGTGGAGAGACTATTCGTAGCCTTGCTACACTTGGATTTGAAAATTTTAAATAAATTTGAATTTCTAAATTATGACTTGATTTATAAATATTGGTGTATGATTATTGATTTGATGTGCTATATTAGATGTATATATATATTTATTTCAAAATTGTTTGAAGTAAATTGAAAAGGAAATTCTTAAAATCTATGTTAAGAATGATTTCAATTTTAAACGAAGCTAAAATTTAAATGAATATTGAAACTTAACAAATTGGATTAGAAAATTTACTTGTATAATACCCAATTACATTATAATACGACTTACCAAAACCATCCAAAGGTTGAATATGTAATTGAATAATTTACAATACGAAATGATGTTAAAAGAAATTTAAAATTTGAGTAGTTATAATAACTATAAATATGCTTGATATATGTGATAGGATATATATTAAGTGGGATTAATTTAATAATAATTTGAAATAAAGAAGTATTAAATTTGTTAAATAAAATATGAATATAATAAATGATTATTCAAATTTGTGATTTTAGAAATGGTTTATAAAGGATAATTGGATAATAAAACGATGAATAAATGAGAAAATTTTGTTCTGATGTAATCTTATGTTATCAAATATTAATAAATTGAAATGAAATCAACTTAATAAATTATCTTGGATTTAAAGTAAATTGTTGAATATGAATTAATTTAAATTGAAAGTTATATGGTTTAAACTAATTGTTTTATTTTGTTTTCAATCTATTTTCTTTCTGGTGGTTTCTATTCTCCTACTTTCTTCCTTTTCGGGGACGAAAAGTTTTGAGTGGGGGAGAGTGTAACGATCTGTAAAAATTTAACCGGTTTTAATAACATATTAATTGAAACTTTTGTGGGAATCTAAACGATAAAATTTTGAAATAAAAATTTTATATTTGAAATGCGTCTAGTTAAACATAGTAACTGGCAAATTTTCGTCCGAAAATATGAAAGTTTATTTCGTGCGTAAAATTACTTCAATTTAATCAGTTAAAAAGCGATGAAAATAAAACGTGTTCAAAACCAAAATATTTTTACATAGAAAAATTCTAAAGCATCTTTTGAGCAAGTTGTCAGTTTGTCGTTTTTCCAAATTCGGACATCTTTGGGTCCGTCGATCTTATTTTTCTGCGATTTTCATGCATTTTCCGCTATTAAAAAATTCGAATTTTTATAATCCAATCAAACCACTGATACCCGTATACCATTTTGATCGTCTCGTCGTGCTGATCACTACGGTATATTTAACTATGCATTTTGAAGTCTGGTACGCGGTGGAATTTGCGTAAACGGTAACCGTATCGGTATCCGTTTTAACTTTTAAATTGAGCATCCATTCAAATTTTTTTTCTTCAACGGATGGACGTCCTAACTTTTAAACATTCCTATTGTTTGGAATTATAACTGGTTGGTTTATTTGCGTCCATTCAGATGAGTACGTGTATTCATCTTCCCGTCTTATTGTTTCTGCATTTAAGAAATACAATTTTAACTTAAGGCTATTCATGTTCTTTTTTTTGAAACCAGGTCCTTTCCCTTTTTATTTGAATTTGTGAAATCTGACAGCTAGCCTCTATTTTCTTTCACGCAACACCTTTGGCCTTTTGAAGCCACATCTCCTTCTCTGGAAGGAAAAAAAAGCTACAGAAAGTTGTATATCTTTTCCTTCTTTCTCTTTGTATTTCTTCCTTTGTTGTTCATGATATTCGGCTGCCATAGAATTCTTGTCGAACCTCCTCCACGACATCTCCACGCCAAGCGCCATGTCAGCTGCCTCACGGTCCATACAACCTCGCCGAACTCACCGCCCACCCCACTTCTCCTCTACCACCATGGTCGTACCTCACTAAACAACCCTTCACCGACCATCTCACCGTGTTCAACCCCAGTAAACCAAGCTCCGCCTGGCCGATGCCGTAGCACCTCCGACCAAATCTCCACGACAATTCTCCCCTTCGACTCCTCTCCTCGACGGCGGACCCGCAGCGGCAGCCGAGCCTCCTTGTTGCCATGGTAACTTTCTTCCGCAACACGCACTCCCACTTCCTCCGCTCCCACGCTCATCTCCTAACTGCCCCTCTTCTTCCACCTTGCGCAAGAATCCCCTCCGCGGCAACTTTACTTCCTTCCTTTCACTTGCATGCCCAGACCACACGTTGTCTTGGTCTGTTCGCATTTTATACATAGGTAGTTGTCATTTTACTGCTAGCTTGTATATGAGGTAAATTGCAAATTTTTGATATTTATATATAAGTTGATATTTAAAGGTCTAAGCTATAGTTTAAATATGTATTGCCATGCAAACTGTTTTGTTTTCTTTCTTTATTAGCTTACAATTGTGAGAATTTGTTTCAGGATGTATTACTTTAAAAAAAAATAAAAATAATAATATACTTGTTCATAGTATTGATGTGTGTGTATTTAATAGTTCACATATATTTGAAATGTTGAGGTTTACATATAAGTTTAAATTAATTATATATATATATAGATATATATAAGTACATTATATGACAGTTTTATACTTCAAGTAAAGTATATCTTATACAGCTGTTTCGTATCTGCATACCTCGTATAAGATGCCAAGTCAAAGATGTTTTTGTAGTTTTATTTATTTACACTGTGTTAAAAACGTGAATGATAAATAAGTATAATTATCTTTCATTATACATACGTTTCTCTTTAGTTTTTACATAAATATTTTTCATAGCTTGCTTATGTATTACCTGAGACGTTGTTGTTCTTGCTTAAGAGTTATAGGGAGCATATATTTTATGAAACAACCACATATTTTATAGAATATATTATTATAAGAGTGTATATAAAAGGGTTATTATATATATGTTATAGAGTTATATTCTTTGGGTCTGTATACGGCGAAGAAAATATACAATTGTATTCATGTGTAAACGTTTTTATGTTTTCAAAATAGATTTTCAGTTATAGCATAATGTACATATACTATGATAAACTGCTTATCCGAGAATGTTAAAGGAATATTGTATGTATATTACTCCATTCGTATTATGTTATAGAGATATGGATATTTAAGTTGCATCTATAGCCTGAGTAAAGCAATATATTTTATATTATAAATTTCAGTTTAAAGTAATATAAAATAAATAAGGGAGTATGGGGCTTTGCTGATTTTTGAATACGACATGTAAGTATCGATTTTAACATGTTGAAATTTGGATATGATTTTGTAAATACATATAATTTTATATGTTACATCTATATCAATTCACTTATATATCCAACTTCTACGATTTAGTTCTGACTTGATTTCGTCAAATTCCTATTTATCAGCTTTGTTCGTCGAATTGTGTCCATCTAGCTTTGTTTTGGAACTCGTGCTTGGATCCGTAACCCATTCCATTTTTGTTCTCTCTAGCCTCGAAAGGTGAGTAATCACTCACGATTAATATTCTTTTATTTATTAAATTTGATTTCAATTGGAACGACAATTGAAATATACTGCTGTTATTTATTGCACTGTTATTTAAGTATCAGTTCACTTTTGACATCTGATACCGTTAGCTGTTATGTATGCAATAATAATCCAGTTTGGTTGATAATTGATTGATTGTTTGCTGTTAATATTGGATGTAAATTGTAATGTATAAAGTGATAAATATTATGCAATTGAATTTGACGTAGGATAGTTTAAAATTTTTGAATTGACATATGTGTTGGATTTGATTAGTTAATTTGAATAATATGACCCCTTTAATTGTTAAGTTAATTGACACGTAGAATTTGATAAATTATATTTTGAACCTTTGAACGTATATTGGATTAATTATTGTAGAATAAAATTTGAAATTGAAATTGAACGACAAGTGGGAAAAACGGTAATGTAATAATCTTTAATCTACATGAAATGATAGTGTAGATTCTAGAGATAATTATATTAATTCGCACAACTAACAACGCGAATTAATACGATTATTTCGAGATTATTTGAATTAATTATTGGATTGTTATTGATTGTGTTATTGCTTGTTTATTTACTTTGACACCATCCCTGTTATCACACTGCAAGTTCCCTTTGCTATGCTTTGATTTGTGAATTGAATTGGAATCGGGTTAAAATGATAAATACCCAAAATGAACTTGACTTAGGATAGTGAATTAAATAAACCGATTGGTCAATAATTTGATTTGAAATAAAATAAAGATTTTATTTGAATAATAAGGTTTTGAAATAAAATTTGGAACGTAAATTTTGATAAAAGGAAAATGTTAATATTGAAATCTGAAACAAAATATTAATGTAATAACTGATGAAATAACGTTGTTTTGAATTTAATTATTTAACAATTAAATTGGAATTATTCATTGAATTAAGTTTGAAATGATTTAATAATTAAGTTTGAATTTATAATTAAGTTGAAATTATTTAATAATTGAATAAGATTGAATTATTTGATAATTGAATAAAATTTGAATTCTTTGATAAGAGAAATTGAACTTTTGAATAAGTGAATTTGAACTTCGTTAGTAAATGAAATTTTGTTTCTTTATTAGTTAAGTTTTGGAAAATTTAAGTAAGATGATAAGTGAAATTGAACTTCTTGAATATATGAAATTTAGTTCTTGATTAATTGATTTTGAAATGTGTAACCGAGTAAGTAAATAAATGAAATTGAATTTCTTTAACAAGAAATAAAATGTGATTTATTGAAATTAATGTAAGACTTGTAATTTTGGAAATTTGATTTGACGAATCTAATTTAGTTAAATTTGAAGTTTTGATATAATGAAGATGAACGTAAGTAATTGATTTAATGAATTGGGAATTAAGTAAAATTATTTTGAATGATAAGGTAACTTAACGAATATTGAATGAAATCGATAAATGAATTTGAAATTGATTTGAGTGTTAAATTAATTTATTTAAATGATTTCGAAATAAAAATCATATACGAACTTGAATCAATATTTAAATTGTTTGAATAAAAGTTGAAATCGAATTATAAGAATTTGAAATGGTAATTTGAAAGTTTTGTAACGTAAACTTTGGAAATTGATTTAGAAAGACAAATGAAATGTTGATTTTCGAATTAAAATTGAAATTGAAATTGATTTGTTTTTGAAATTTTATTAAACGACCAATCGGTATAATAATTACGAAAGTTATTAAAGAGAGCGGAATCGGTTATGGATATACTCTCTATCTAAACCGAAAACCACTTTAATAACTATACGCGGAGTGATGATCCAGAATGAAGTGGTTGGAATGATGTACGTGATGACTGAAGAAAGAGAACGATAATGGATAGCCTTGACACTTGTGTCAAATTGGAAATGACTAAAATCAGGAGCCGTGCCGGGCCAAATGGGGTTAGCCACCTCGAGCGAACACACTTCTTCGTAACTACTACTCATTACTTGTTGTTGATTGGTGCACCCTCGGAATTTCAGGAGTGTTGTTTCGTGGTGTTGCGATCGCTGCGGCGATGCGTTCTCACCAGTCCGGATCAGGCGAACGGTAGTTTCACTACCTTGGGTATTGCCTCATGTGCCTTGTCATACTTGTATCCCTTTATACGCGACCACTACGAATTTGTTTTGTGTTATACCTATGGAGTACTCCCTAATATCCCACTAGTTTACGGTGGAGTTTACAGTGCTGTATAGACTATGACATTTTATGAAAATGTGTTAAGGGGGATAATGGTAACGCCTTAACACTATTTTGATATTTATATTAATGATAGACATTATCTATTTAGCGTATATTACTACATAGTAGATAGTTTAACGGATCCTTAAAGGATGGTTATTCCAACGTCCTTTGAGTTACTTGTATTTCAATTGTTATTTCACTTGAGTTGGATTTATTGATATAAGAATATTAATCCTGACTCGAGTGTTTTGTGTTTTGCTTTACGCTCGGGTCAGATTGAGAGTACCAGCTTTCGAGGTTCACCTTTGGAGTTGGAGCTTCGCTTGGAGATCCAGCCATCTATTCTGCTTTCAGCATTCGATGATTCCAGTTATGTATTTTGATTTGTATCTGATGTATCGTGTTACTCTTCTGTTGTAAACTCTGATGTATCTTATATATTTATATAGTAGCTTCATGAACTACTATCTCTTTTACTTCCGCTGCATATTATTACTCTGTGTCTGTGATTCTATGATTATTTATTTACTGTATATCTGAGTTTTGCCAAATTTTAAATTAACAATTCGGTATTTTGAATTATTCAAGTCCGACATGCGCGGATGCGAACAGTCCAAAATAGCGGGTCGTTACACGTCGTGGTGGCCAAAATCTTTAACCCTAGTTTTGATTTAATGGGTTCATATGCACGGCTTGTAACCTGTAGGAGACGTGAGGGAGGAAGATGGTAGGGGACGGCTGTGATTTGGGGTTGGATGGATCCAAGGGCTGAGATTATGTGAGGGTTAAAATTTAATAAAATGTTGTAAATTATTAAGTTAAAAAGCGTGTAAACTTGTAAAAATCATATCGTTTTCATACGAGGTCGAAACCACGTGAAACCAGTTGCGTTGGAATCGTATGGATGAGCACTACGCTATGGAATTGGATTGGAGTCATTTGGAGTTAGTGAAAATTTTGGGTAAAATTAAACGTCCGTTTAATTTTATTCGAAATAAATCGCTAAAACGAAATTGAAATCAAGGTGAGAACTTCTCACTCAATCGAATCGGTTTCGATTTTAATTTTAAATAGTTAGATTTAAAATTCTTGATAGTATGTATGAATGATGATTGTTATCTATTGATTGTTAAAATAGACATTATGCGCCGTTAGTAAGCGGATGTTATTTATTAAAAACATATACCACGAATATTTCATAAACAGTGAAATTGGTATTATATATAATAGCAATATATATATATTGGCATATGTATATATTGCAGTTATTGATTTCCCGCATTGTATAGCGGATGAGGCCCTATTGCGTCGTCTATTAAGCGGATAATATTTTAAATCCCATATACCGCGATAATTCCGTACTGGAGCGGAATTGGTATTGTGCTAACATCTTTGGATGCAGGAAACAGGTTGGAGGGATCCAACTGGATTCCTCAACAGTATTTATTTGATTTTGGATATTTTGATATTCGTTGATTATCATATCGATATATGATATCGTTGTTGTCGTGATTGACTATTTGGTATGTAGCATCATTGGACCAAATTTTGGAATTTTAAAGTGATTTTTAAAGTGATTTTTGAAAGTATACGTTTTATAAAATAATTTTGGAATCGATTCATTTTAAATAAATAAACGTATAAATTTTAATGTTATAAAAGTTATAATTTTTGAGAAAAATAGTTAAAAGTTGATTTTTGAAAATATGAGGCTAATGATTTTATAAAATAGTTTAAATTGGGATTTTTGAATTTATTATAAAAAGTTTAAAAATAGGATTTATAAAATTTAACTATTTTATAAATCAAAATGATGAAATTATAAAGGACTTTGAAGACGTTTTGAAATAATAGTATAAATTGACTTATATAAAGGATTTATAAATTGATAATTTATAAATTAAAATATTTGAATCATAAAACGAGTTTTATAAGTGTTAGAATGAATTGTGAATGAATTTCATAAATGAATGAAATTTATAGAATTATAAACGGTGAAGTTATAAATGGAATTTTATAAGTAGTAGGTTTATAAAATTTGTAAAGTTATTTGAAGAATGGATTTTTGATAAATAAATGAATCTTATAAGTTATAAGATTTATAAATTTGGGAAGTTTAAAAGAACGTTTTTTATAAACAAATAAATTATAAGTGTTCAACTTATAATATGGACTTTCGGTATATAATTGAGTTATAAATCGGATAGGTTAATAAAGGAATTTATAAACATTGTTTTATAAATTCGCAACGACTTATTTTGATAAGTAAATTGTTGTAACTTATTTATGGAGTTATATTCACGTTTTATAAAGTGAATAATCCTTTAAAGTAAAATGAATAGAAATGATGAAATTGGTTAACGTAGTATATTCACGTTTTTGAATAGTGAATAATATGTTAAAGAAATTGTTTTGGATGTGATATTTTAAATAGAATTAAAACGATCTAACGATGTTTTAATTGGGTTAAGATTCGAAACCATAGATTTCAACATTTATTGTTGAAATAGACATTTTCGAGAAATAAAAGAAAATGGTGGACTATAACACCGTTGTTATAGTAAATGATTTCCGAAAGGAAATGTTTTGTATAGTATTGGGATTTATATATCTATTTTAATTTCGAATCCCTATACTAGTGATTTTGGGTTGTCGTAACGATGTTTTACGCAACATTCGTTTTGGCCCAAATAAATATGTTTAAGAGAATGATTTCCTTAAAGAATGAAATATATGCTTAATTTCGATTTAAGCATATTGAATATTTTCCAAAGGTTGAAAATAAATAAAATTTGTGAATTACTTATGAATAAATAAGTATGGAAATGTTTTCCAATAAAGTGAATATTTTGATAATTTATCTTTTTGAAGATAAACTGAAAATGAATAATTGAAATCGTATATTCATAGATATTTTGGAATATAAATTCACTATGGAATTTATAAAAGAAAGTGGAATTCGTTTAAAAATAATTATTGATTTATTTTTGAAGTGTGAAAATTATTTATCTTGTAAAGATTTTTTTGGGAAATAAATAATTTGGGAAATTATTTGGAATCTGGTGATGTTGTGCATATCCATTGATAGTTCAATAACCGACTATCAATATTTACCTTAGAAAGGTATTTGTTGTGATTTGCTGAATTTGAATGCTTCACTTATTTTTAAATTATTGCGCTTGTTATTCGGATTACTCATTCCGAATAGTGATACGACGTAATGGATAGCATTGATGACCGGTGTTGAAGACCGGATATTTTTGAAAACGAAAGGACAACTCGTCGATTGTTTTTGCACCTAGTAGCTACGGTATAGAGACTCCCTATGTGATGGGAAGTCCGGACGTGATTAGAGATTATTCGGATTGCAAGGACTTCTTTGTAAGTGCCTTCGGTTCTGTTCGAGCCCGTAACAGACTTGTATGGATTGTATGTCTGACATTACAAATTGAGATATAAAGCTGATTTCTTTCAAATATATTTCTGTTGGTGGCGGAGAATTTATTTTCTTAGCTTAACACCCTTCTCTGAGACGTACGAGCTCAGAGGTTATGTAGTTGATGGTTATTAGCGATATATTCCCAATTTGGTAATGTGACATGCTGAGTGTTGCTGTGAAATGATCATTGTGTTGATCATTTGTGATAGGATCATTTGTTTGATCGTTTATCTTTGTGATCATTTCTATGATCATTTGTTGACCCAAAGCACAACTTTTGTATAAAGCGTGGCTTTGTGGACGAGACCTCGTCGAGCCTCACACCCCGGAATGGTCAAAACAGGAAAGATGCGGCAAGGTTATGAGGGGTTGCTCCCTTTAGGGTATGTGCATTTCCTTCTGGAAAAGGGTGGTATCATGGTATGGAGCCCAGATATTTACTCATGTTGAAATACTTTATTTATGATTGTGTGATGTTGGTGACGAGCGCTCGGTTAAAGGTCCCAAAGGACCGGGGGATGGCATACTCGTGTCAGTAGTTACCTAGTTAGGGGTAACCCGGCCTTGTGTTGGCAGAGATCCGGTTTGGTTCTCGGGGACGTCCTCCCAGAGGCGTTCTCATGTGGCAATGGGAAGTTCCTCGGCCTGACCATTCGTTGGAAATCCAAAGAAACAATACGATCTTGTATGGTATTAGTTGTAGAACCTAACATTCACTTATGGTGGCGCCCTACTGTTTGGATGGTAGCTATAGTAGGCATAGTTCGGAATGTCTATGCTGGCTAAGATTTATATCTTTATTTTCGAAATGATTTTCTCTACACTATGCACTAGTAATAATATCAAATGTTCTTTTAATGCGTATCAAGCATCTTTGACTATCATAAGGAGAAATCTCCTCCGATTCTGCGTTTGCATTGTGTGTGTGTGCGGGAGGCCTTATGGTAGTCTCATTTTTAAAAGCATTGCAAATTGACTTTAAAAATATTCCTCTATTTTGTTTTAAAAGATAAATAAACTGTTTTGAGTTCTCACACCAGTCACATGACTGACTCGGAGTTTATTGTTTTCCTTCCTAAACTCTGGGTGCCTACCAATTTCCACACGGGCAGTCAAGAGTTAAGGTTTATCAGGATATTATGGAATTCAGGAGTTGCTAGAGGCAAGCTGGATGGCATGGCGTATTATTAGTATATAGTATTTCTTTTCCGCTGTTTGATGTTGTTTGTTGTTATACACTCTGATGTAATGAAATGTGATGTAATGTAATAACTGGTATAGTTCTTTGTTTAAAGATTATTCATTTATCTATTATATGTTGTTCCGCTGCGATTGTGAGATTCTGATGTTGTTATGCTGTTTTCTTTCCGTTCTATTTTCTTTTATTTCTATTTTCTATCTTTTCTCTCTTCTTCTACTTTTTTTCTTTTTCTTAAACAATGAGAATTCGTATTTCTGTTCATCTTGAGTTAATCTATGGAGATTAGTGTATATTCAAGGAGTACGGATTTGCGGGTCCTCACAATACCCATGGCCACCACCTCCTACACATCTTCCCTACCATCACCACCAGCTACTCCTCTGATCTTGACCAAGGCCAAGCCCTCCATGGTGACCAAACCCCTCAAAATGCAACCTAAAGCCATGAAACACACTTGTTTGACCACCTTAGCTTCATCTACTTCAACCACCACCCTAACCACCACCTTAGGCCGCTACCACCACCTCTGTCCAGACCCTTACACACCCCTCCATCCACTGACCAGACCTATAGCAACCTGGCCGAGCCCAAGGACCCATGGCCGAACCACTTTGTTGAACAAAACTCCTCTTTGTTGCCTAAAACCTCTTCACCTTCCTATGTTGTAACTTCCTCCATGTTCTTGCATTTAGCCCATCCATTCCTATGCCAATACCTGAGCCAAACATGACCAAAATATAAGCAAATCCATCCCCTAAGCCATGCTAGCAAGTGTAGAAAGCTAGGCAAAAAGTTGTGTATTCATATTGCTTTTCAATTCAATGTTATTTCAATTCAATGTTGTATTGAATTATAACTTTATTTTTGTTTTGTTTATGAGTTATCACACGATCTTTATCTTGGATTCGCTCTCCACTCAAGTGCATAGGCTTGTCATTTTGCTTTTGATACCGTTGTGCCAGTTGTATTGAAATCTCCAGCATTTTTGAGGTGAGTAAAGCTCACACGACATTTATACTTATGCAGTTGTGAAACAGCAACAACTGAATGTGTAGAAAAAAATATACGATGTTACAACTGCCATGTGATTATTATATTTGATGTTAAACCTGTTAAATTACATGTCATCTCATCTATTACTGTTGTATGTTGTTAACTGTTCATTTATAACTGTTTATCACACTGCAAGTTCCATGTAGATTAGATTCACTATGGGTTAAAACGATACATACCCGAACGGACTTTAGAATAGGAAAAAATCGTTATGGGCTGAAATGATAGGCCTGAACGGTTTTTATTTATTTGTTTAACTTGGGATTGCGGGTTTGAAATGATAGAACCCGGATTTTTCTTTGTAAACTGCGGATTGAAATGATATATATCCGTATCACTTGACCAAGGTTAGAAAACTATATACATGCCCGTGGTTATTTTATAAAGTTTTTTGGATATTTTTAAGTATTTTAAAAATATAAAGTTACGAAATTTGATTTAAATAGATTTTGAAACGTTTTAAAATAAAGAAATTATGATTTTTCTATGAGTTAAAAAAATGTAATTAATGAATGATTAAATTGGAATATTGAAATATAACTTAAGTTTGAAAATTTGGAATTTTGGTTAAAAATGATATTTAAGTTATATAAATAAAATGGAAATTTATTCTTATTTTGAAAATGGTAAATATGATAATTTGATTTAAATTTTAATTTGAATGATTTAATAAATTATTATTGATTTTTCTATGAATTAAAATGGTTAAGTAAATGAATGCTTAAAAGTGAAATTTTAAAATACAACTTGATTTGGAAATGTGAAATTTGGTTTTGTTCAAAGGTTTAAGTTAATTAAATAAATTGGAATTTTTTTTTAATTTTTGAAATGGAAATTTGAAAATGTAAGTGTTAATAAGGTGTCAAATGTAAAAATGGGAAATTTGTACAATTGAATTTATTAAGTGAAATTATTGAAAAATTTGGATTTTTCTGTAAAGGTTTGCTTTATAAAAATCATTAATTAAAAGAGTATTTTAATGAACATCTTTGAATGTTAAAATATGATTTTTTTTTAAATGTTTAAATTGAAATGTTTTCAAGTATAACTTATAGCAGCTTTTTTTGAATGCTGTGAAAGGTGGAAATTTTCAATGTTTATGGCTTTAACTTAGTAAATGAACTCATATTGGTTTAAAACTTTGGAAAATGAATACTTGATGTGAAAGTATATAAACTTAAATTTTAAATGGTTTAAATAAATTATTTTGATTAAAATATAAGCTATTTAAAAGGTGATTTGAAATGATAATAAATGAATGATATCTTTGAATTTAAAAGGTATTTAAAGTTGAATATTTGGATTTGAACTTATATGATGATTTGAAATTGAAGTTTTGGAAAGATATGATATTTTGATATATATAAATGTTTTGAAATGAAGTTTTGGAAAGATATGATATTTTGATATATATTGTATGTTTTGAAATGAAGTTTTGGAAGGATATGATATTTTGATATATATTAAATGTTTGAAATGAAGTTTTGAAAGATATGATATTTGATATATATTAAATGTTTTGAAATGAAGTTTTGAAAGATATGATATTTTGATCTTAAAATGTTTTGAAATGTTGTTTTGAATAGATATGATATTTTGATTTATTAAAATGATTTGAAATGTGGTTTTGAAAAGATATGATATTTTGATATATATTAAATGATTTGAAATGAATTTTTGAAAGATATAATATTTTGATATTAAAATGATTTAAAAATGAAGTTTTGAAAGATATAATATTTTGATATTAAATTGATTTGAAAGGATATGATATTTTAATATATTAAAATGATTTAAAAGGAATTTTTGAAAAGGTATGATAATTTAATATATTGAAATGGTTAGAAATGACTTGATATTTATTTTGACAAATATTTGAATTTGAAAGATATGGTATGTTGATATATAGAAATGGTTTGGAAATGATTAAATCTTCATTTTGATAAAGATTTCAAAATGATATTTTGTTTTGAAGTATAAAATATTATTTTTAAGTTATAACCACGGGTTATAATAACGATTGGTTGGCAAAGAGACCGTGATTGGATATGGGCATATTCTCTGTCGACACCGAAAACCACTTTGACTAACCGTGTACGCGGTGGAGATTCCATAATGAAGTAGGATGGTGGCGACGTTCTTATGGTATGTTACGTGGACCCAACTCCCGTGAGTTGGCATAAGGTGGCTAAAACAGGAGCGGTCTAGGGCCAGTTGAGGTCGCACCTCGTAGCGGACGCATTTCTTCGATACCATACTATTACTTGTGATTGTTTGGGTGCCCCTCCGATTTTGTGGGAATGTGTTCCACGGTGGGCGTATATGGCTGCTGCGTTACCACCAGCCCGAGTGTCGTAAGTGGTATATCTACCCTGGCATTGCCTTGTGTGCCATGTCACCTACCATATCGAACCTTTACTATGAGTTTCTATTTATGTCGTACCTATGTAGTATCTTCTCGTAGTCTCCCGATCAAGAGATATGCAGGTACTGTATAGACTATTGGCATTATTTGTGTTAAGGGGAATATTGGGTCACTCCTTAACGCTATTTAAAAGTAAGTTTATTTTACTATTAGACATTATTATAATAGCACAATATTACTACATAGTAAATAGTTTAACGGATCCTTAGAGGATGGGCGGTCCCAAGCATCCTTTAAGTTACTTGTACTTTTACTACAGTTCACTTGAGTTGGTTTACATTGTATAAGTATGTATATCCTGACTCGAGTGTTTGTATTTTTATTTACGCTCGGGTCAGCCTGAGTATTCACAGATTTGGATTTCCACTTTCTGGAGGTTGGAATCGTTGGAGATTATCTACTTTTCTAGTTTTATCTGTTTCACTTCCAGTTATCCTGTTGATCCCAGTGTTTTATTCATTTGTACTTGGCTGTCATAATTAGACTTCTGTTGTGCTTTATTTCTTCTGTTGTATCTTATTTAACTTTGATATATTTATATAGTAGCTTCATGAACTGCTATTTCTTTTACTTCCGCTGCACTATTATTACTCTGTGTCTGTGATCTGTGATTTTATTTACTGTATATTATGAGATTTGCCAAATTTTATATACAACGCGGTATTTTGGATAATTCAAGTCCGACATGTGCGGATGCGAATGGTTGAAAATACCCAGTTGTTACAGTACGACTACTCTATCTAAATTTCCTACTCTCGAACTTCGGCCGCCGTGAAGTCACCCTCCAAAGATACGGAAGGATCATCCAAGCCATGTAATGCGACGATTTTCTCTGACTTCAGCCCCGGTTGTGAGCCGGACATGGACATGACAACCTAAGTAGCTGCAGAAACGAGCATGGATATGGTTGAATTAGCGACAAGTACAGGCACCATGGAAACTGGTGGATCGGTGGATAAGGAAGACAGATCTATAAGATCAAAGATGAAAGCATTTAGTTCGTCCTGCTCTTGCGGCGTGAGTTGAAAGTCCTAGAACTTGGGGAAACAATAAGATTACCTGCAACAGAGAAGTGATCTAGAATGTCAACTTCATATTCACGCCTTCTCCCTGCTTGGATGGTTCTATAACCTGCAAAGAAGTTGCAAGCCCATAACTTTCTGGTGGATCGTTGGGCTGCATCGATGATTCACGGGGATCGAAATTAAAAGGCTCCAACAATGCTTTGGTAGTCGCTATCGTAGCAGCGTCAGTAGCTTCCTTATCCCTTTAAATTCGCACAATCTTCCAGCCTTTAAACAACTCTTTCTTTGATTCTTCATTGGGATAAGCCTCTCTAGCTCTCGCTTAGTGTAAACAACCTTGCTATCACAAAAACGAATCAAGATTTCCTTCCAAACCACGGCGAAAGTGAGCCGGAATTTAGGGCCCAAGTAAATGAGACTTCCCTGGTGTAACAAGGAGTTGACATAAAATTTAAGATGGTCTCATACATCTTCTCCGTCTTTCTCTCGAAAATGTTTTGAAGCTCCAAATAATTTGTCATAATGGTAGCCTTTTCAACTTCAACACGAGCTTTGTCGGCGCTAAGCTACGCCACTCGATCCTGGAGCATGGCGATAGTCTCAGCCTAGTCGAAGATGGTTTTATCACGCGACTTAACGACTTCTTCATATTCCACAATCGTTTTATTATACACCGCTACGATAATATCGTGGTCGAAAATGGTCCTTTTTTGAGCCTTAATTGCTGCGCTGCAAGCTGCCACCTCCTATTTCAACTTGACTTCTTCTACATGAGCCTTCTTAATTTTGTCCCTACATATGATCTCTATCCTCTCTTGGGCTTCTATTAGCTCTTTTAGCAAGCTAGTGCGGTTCTTTCTTTCTCGAAGTGCTGTATCCCTTTCTTCCAACCATTGACTTTGGCATCGCGCTCCGCCAATGATTTTTTGAAGTGATCCTTCTCTGATTCAAAGTAAAGGATTTCAATAAAGTTACTGCGGTTTGTGTCCGCCAGCTGTTTGCACAATTCTCCTACCCCTAGGCTTTCTCTAAATCATTCTGAATTCTCTGAAGGTGGGGGCATTTATGTATCTTTATGAACTGGATGAAGATCGCAATCAAATTTAACTCCTCTTAAAAACCACCCAGGAAAAGCTGCTTCAAGCCTAGGAGAACCAGATAAAAGAGCATAAGCAGATCTCTTTTGTAGGCATGAATAACCGAGGGCAAGCGCCATATTAGATGAGGGAACTTGAGATGAAGATGGAATGAAGATAGAAGAGGCCAGGATTTCAGGACCAATTGAAGCGGCTGTCGGAGCGAAGTCTGTTGCCCCGAAGAATGAGAACAACGATCAACTTTTGAATTTTTAGACAGCTGCTCTCGCTCATCGAAAGTCTTTATTTTCTTGTATCTGACTTTATACACTTGAGCCTGTTCCCTCTTGCTTGGCGATGAGCTTCAAACTTTGAATCTTTTCTTCTTCTCTATTCCTCCTCTGTTTCGCAAGGCTGATGACGACCGAAAGATCATTTCGACCATGTATTTTCTATGTCTATCATAGTCTTGCCTTCTCTTTGATTAAAACCCTCTTCCTCTTCTTCCGAAATCGGGGACATTCTAGCCGGGCAACTGGCTTCAATCGTGGCGTCTTTTCCCTCGTGAGTCTCTTCAGCCGACTCACTACACAAGCTTTCCCTCTTTTGAAAAACACCCTCTTCGGAACCATGAGACGAAGAAGTGCATCGCGTATGTATCCTAGAGCGAGGAGGGATGGGACCTCAACTGGGATTATAGATCTTCTTAGATGCAACAGTCTGTACCGAAGCAGGTTTTCGTATTTCAAGAAGAATTTAACTAATCTCTCCTCGGCATCGATAGCCTTCCAGGTTTGGAAAGTTTCATCGAGAGATAAGTCCTTGTTCGGCCTCGAATAACTATAGGAAGTATTTGACTCGTTAGAAATTCCATAGCAACATATCGAAGCTCTATAAGTAAGAAAAAGAACTTACGCTTTATTGTCCAGAGACAATTGAATCGCTCAAGAAATTTGACAAAGAAGTATTGAGTCTTAAATCGAGATAAATTGCTCTACATTCACAACATGATTTTTAGGTATCTTTGGGCCTCAATCAAAATCAAAGATGAGCACTCGTCTCTTCTTTTAAGCGAGAGAAAAATATCTTTACTCGTCAAAGCTCAGGGCACAGTTGAGAGTCCGCATGAAAAGAACATGCAGACATGTTAGAATAGCGTATTCGGTGGGATGAATCTAAAATGGAGGGCTCTGAAGTTCGAAAGGTTCACTCTTAAAATGTCATTGAAGTGGGGCACTGCTCCATTTAGGCACATACATCGTTGACAAGAAGTATATCCTTGAGGCGGCATATGAGCAAATTCGTCCTTCTCGGGGAGGCGTACTTCTTCCTCCGGAATGCCATGTTGCAGGCAGATGTTATGCAAGACTTTAGCAGAAATCACCGAAGAGGCTCTCTTCTGCAGACTGAGAAGAAATCTAAACTTAGGAGGAGTTTCATCCAAGACCAGACTGTTTGGAACTAGCTGGCCATATTCAACCTGTGAAGTAGAAGAAGGAGAGGCAACAGACGACCACTCGTCCTTCGAAAGCGCAGGACTTCCTCCGCTAGAGTTACGGCGAGAAGACGGGTGCTTCATTCTAAACTATGGAACTTGCATCCAAAATAGTCACGTAATTTTACTCTAAAAGAAGAATTCCCCTTACTACACTTGAATTCCGAAGAAATATTGGTTCACGCTGACATGTCGGGTTTCAAGTATGTATCGGGGTGAGTGTTGTGTGTTATCTATCGGTGTGGGCTCGGTATCCTGAACACTACAAACGCTCTGCACCATGTAGATAGTATGCTTGCACATGAAAGGGAAAAGGAATTCCTGTATCATTTTCTTTTTGAAATTACTATTTCTACACTTACCCGTTATCGATCCACGATCGATAACGGATTTGTTGTCCAAAACGACGTGGAAAGTTCCTCCCAGTACAAGTACATTGTGCATGTAAAAGAAGGCAAAACCAATCTGAATCCTTCGGAAGGGCAAAACCAGTTCACAATATGTCGTATGGTATGGGCAATGAGACCTAGCACAACTCAATTTTGGTTTAATGGGCGTAGATAGCAAAACATGTCATCCACCGGGGCAAGGCCTGAATGTCGTTCCATGAAGAACTCAAGACTCCATCTACTATATTCCTTCATTAAACAACAATTAACTCGGACTTTCTACGACTGTTGTCACAAATGCAAATCCATTGCTAGAGCGATAAATGAATGTCATAATCAGCAAACCCGCCTCGAATTAATGATCAAAACATGAAGACTGTCGGGTTTCTCAATTAGTGATCCAAATGCAAAGACTGTCGAAGTTTTCAAATTAGTAGGCTAAACATGATGGATCGACCACGGCCCAAGGAAGCGAACAAAGGAACAAGGATTTGGCGTGGAAAGAATCAAGGCGGTGGTGAAGTTTTGGAGTCAACAGCAAGGCGAAGTCGGTGGCGTCGATGGAAACCCGGTCAAGGGTGGATCAAATCGCTGGAGAACTTGGATCAAGTCAGTGAAGGAAGATGGCTCGAGTCGTAAGAAGCTGGAGGATCGGGTCATCAGAGGCAAGTGAGAACTGAGAAGAGTTGGCTCATGTCACTTAAATAGAAAGGTTAGACAAAAAAAACTGTTAAGTAATTGGATCACTAGCGATTCATCGGCTATGGATCGCTAGCGATCCATCAATTGCTGGCGTCCGATCTTGAACTCGACTAGCAAGATCCGCAGACTATATCAAGGCATTTTGGAAAGCTATAGAATAGAATTTGGCCCTTTATGATAAGCAATGGCGGTCCAGGTCAGAAATTAGTAGGTGACAACATAGCCTAATGCAAATTCGTGTGGCCTTAACACGACTACTTGGAACCCGACAAGCAGAAACTAAAAAGCGATTAGATCCAAAGCACATCTTGTTTTCAATGAAGACATGCTCTAGGGGAAAATGTTATCTGGGTCTTTAATCCAACAGAATCCAAAAGAAATTGGAGTAACTTGATCGAGTCAGAATAGCTCAAAAGCGAACCAAAAGGAATAGAACAACAAGTCAAAGGATGACAGAAGAAAAGGCAGCAAAAATCCACTAAGGACATGGATCGCTAGCCATCCATATCGATTGATCGCTCACGATCCATAGCATCTACTTATGATTCCATCAACCTTCTTACATCATGTTACAACATGTATTCTAAGAGCATTGGCTAGGTTTGAAGAGATTTCGAGCTATTTAAATCAAGAGACAAGCATTTGTCTAGTCCAATCTACAACCAAATACAACTGGTAAGCAAACCATCATCAAATTAAGGGAACGTGCTGTGAGACTACATGAACATCATCAACACAAGACAACAAAGCCAATCCAGGAAGAAAAATCCAAAATTAGGCTAAGTATATGGATCGCTAGCGATCCATATACCATGGATCGCTAGCGATCCATGCTATTTTACCAATCATCTACGATCTTTATGGAGTAAGCCAAAGAGAAAATCCTAAGGCGTTGGCTCGCTTATGAACCAATCCATTGGACCTCTGGAGATCCATAGCCTATGGATCACTGTGATCCATCCTTTTAGCTTAGTTCAAGGTGTAGCCTCTAATGCGCCTTCCTGTGTTGATCTACAAGCATTAGACGAACGGGCTTGGCCCAGTAGCATTCCTAGCTCTATAAACACTCTCCTATCTTCAACATAAATGGAATCTTCATCTGGACTGGTTGTTGAAACTCTGCAGAAAGCTTTCTTCACTCTTCTCCTTCCTTACAACTGTTATACAAAGGGTTCACTTTGATTCTCCAGTGAACTCTAACATTGGTGATTTAATTTTACTAGGGATATTAGAGAACTTTGTAATCCGATTAACTTTATAACAACAACCAAACAATAATAAAAAAACTATAAAGTGGAAATGGGCTTCATTAATAGCCGAACCACTATAAAAATCTTCTTATCTTCTTTTTATTTCTTCTCTTTTTTAACATGTATTCTCTATATTATTGCTCTACAAGAACAGAGCTGGTGCTTTCACACTCAATCTAGGGCGTTGATCCATTTTTTGGGTTAGTATAATTTAACTCATTTTAATATATAATTAATTAAACTAATTAAAACAAAATTCCCACCAATTTCCTAATGAGCCAAGGCCTACAAGAAAGCACCACGACTCGCACCCAATATATACAATGGCATTCCCTTTTTATCCCTTAGCCCAATATCGCTTTCTTCACTTCAAATTTGCACCACCTTGGATCCCATTTTACATCGTGCATGTGCGTGTGCATGACCATACACCACCGCCTTCTGATTATTGGAGACCTTAAACACGCCTCAAAAGCCGAGCTTGATACAACCATACTCCTGCCACGTCCTCCACCCTTTCCAGGAAATTGTCGACCTCCATGCTGAACAGAAATTTTTTGCTCCAAGTTCATGAATTTTCCTAGCCCCACCACCTCGTCTAACTATGGCCTTCCACTCCTATACCAAAGGGAATCCCATTGATCATGGCACCCTATAGCTAATACCTTTCCCGCTTCGGTCACTGTCATCTTCCTCGTGATCTAAATTTCCGAACGCAAAAACAAAGCATCCTTTGAACCCTAAATTGAGAAATTTTCGGCACTATAGGAGATCAGAGAACAAACAACCATGGCCAACACCTCAGCCTTGCCTCAAGGTTACTCCAGCCACCTCGTTACCCCCATTGCCACTTGGATCGTCGGAATATATATTTTTACCCAATCTGATCAACTAGTAATTACGGCCAAATCATATAATTAAAATCCCTTAATGACTACCAAAAATCATTATTCACCTAGACGAACATGACAATGCTCTTCGTTCGTCAATTTGTAATCGACAAGAATCCAATAAAACTTGGCCACTTACTATTATTTACAAAAAACTATACGACCACTCAATGAAAATTCCTAAAATAGTTTTAGAAAAGACTAGACTCGAATACAAACAACTTTTGTGTTTGTTCCTTACGCTAAAAATGAGTATACTTTAGGATGTTGATTTATGAAAGTGAGTAGGTGGCTTTATTTCTTAGTTTTTTCCAATGAACAGAGAGATGAAGAATGTGGAACAAGATCAGTAAGAAGAAGAAAGAGAGTGAATTTGATCTATATACACATATAGGGAAACACACAAGCTTTCAAAGATCTGGATTCCTATTTTTGAGGCAAGAATCATGGGAGAAAAGGAAAATTAGGAGACAAAGGCAGGGGCAGGGTGAAATGGGGGAATAAAGGAACGAAATTAGTGCTGAGTACTATATATGTTTGGTGGTCTGAATTTGAATAGATTTCGATACCCCGCCATAAAATATCCCCTGCATACAGAAGTGGACGGCCAAAATAAAAGTACGATCATGCATAAAAATGCAACGCGGTCCCTAAACAATAATAAAAAAACACACAGGTTATCAAGTTCTATTAAATCTTCAAAAATGCCAAAGTTTAGTAAAATATATCAAACGGAAGTTTAGTAAATTTTCAAATTGAAAATTATGAAAAAATATATAAATTAAACTAAAAATACGTCATAAAAAATTGGGCAATTATTTGAAACATAGATTTTTATTTCATTTTAAAAATCTCAAATTGAATATTTAAAACTAATTAAATATTTCAAAAGTCAAAGTGATAAAATTCCGGGTCGTTACACTCTTCCTCCTTAAAAGGAATTTCAGTCGCGAAATTTCACCACATGAACACCCAATACCGCTCATAAGTCGGCATGATGTTCATAGATCATTCACATACAAAAATCAGATTTGATCAATACTAAAATACATAACTTCACTTTTAAACTAGTATCGCACGTCCGATTTACTAGTGCAGACTCCGATTAAGTTTCTTGAATGAAAAACTCCATTCTCCTTACATAGCTTTACACTATAATAGAAAACCTTGGTTCTATATCAAGAAACCTTACCCAATGTTTTCCATCAAAATTGAGTGACAGATCCTCATTCGAAACGGTGTGAAACACCTTGAATCATGTAATCGAAGCTTAGATCAAAACTATACATAAGAGATAATGATCTATGTTTAACATACACACTTATATTATTGGTTCTCACAAATACCAATTCTATTTCCATTGAATTATTTCTGAAAACATTTTCATAAAACATAACTTAAGTTAAAGAACTTGTATGATACCTTATTATATCCCGAGGCACATAAAACAATCAAATTCAAACATCCTATTTTGAACTCAACTTGAGAATAAAACACCCGGTTTTTATTTCGAAACTCCTTTTGAAACGATACTATATATTTTAGATATATAGTCCAAGTACCAAAATGATACCAAGGATTTGGGTACTACCAAATAGTATTATATATTCCCTTACAAAGAAGGGCAATACTCAAGAGAAGTGTCCACCATCTGAACACATCTCCTGCCCAATTTTAGTTATTTTCAAGCCACTCAGACTAGTTAACTTAAAAATACTCTTCTTCTTTTTAAATCCATTTTGGAACGATATATATACTATATGTTTCCAATGAAGAGTTTTAAAAAAATATCTATTTTTGATTTGCTTCGGGTTCTTTTGGATTCGAACTCGTTTCGATCGTGCAATGACAAAGGGAATAACTTATTAAGTGCACTACAACATTTGCCTTACCAACAACCGAACGTCACTCAGAAGATTATTCTGCTCATTACAGAAAAAATCGGTACTCATTCCTCGAATCATACCAAAGAAAATACAATTTTCTTAAAATTTCCTTTTCAAAATATTTGTACTTAAAAATACTTCTAAATAAACTATCACTAGTATTTCCAAAATTATTTGAAATAATAATATACATTATATCCTTTTGTAAATTAAAACATGCTTTAAGGATCAAATAAAAATCTATTTATCAAAATAATTTTGTAGTTTAATTTCAATGGTAGCATTTACCCACTTATAAACTCAAAAATGAACACCAATGATGCTGCAGTCATCATCAAAATTATTTTTCTGTGATCGAAGTGAGTTCTATACTTTATACCTTAAAAAATATGGTGAGAAATATTTTATTCAAAAATACTTTCAAATAGTACTATTCTATATTTTCCCCAAAACCTCAAAACAAAATCTTTTAAAAATACAGAGATTCAAGCCCTCAAAAATCATTTTTCAAAACACATTTTGATAAAATAAATTTATAAAATCATTTCCCAAATATTTTATTTTAAAATATTCCAATTTTAATAAACAACTTTTAGTAAGATCAAATTTTAACCCAACATTATCAACGAACGTCCTATATTAAATTGTGAAACTGGATTAACAAGGTGGTCATTTCAATGTTTCAAAAATTTCTATCTACCCAACCCAGGTTTCAAAAAGGAAGATTCTAGATAGATCAACAAAAAATAATCAATGCTCAGAACTGGGCGAGCGTGGTAATCAAATCCTAAATGATAATGATGGAATATTATCATTCCTAACAACCAAACACATAAAAATGACTATACTTGTTTTTGAAAATTATTCTTTATATATAAAATATATTCCAGGTAAAATTATTTCATTTACCCATTTTAAAATAATACTGTGTCGACTTAGCCTTATTCAAATGTTGGAATCCTTACTGATAATGTTGGCCAAAAGCCTCGATCGAAATCCAAAATTCGGTAACATCCCCTATATTTTCAACCATTCGCATCCACACATGTCGAACTAGATTTGCTCAAAATATCATATTGTTAATTTATAATTGGCAAAACTGAGCATATACATTAAATAAAATAATCATAGAATCACAAACAAAGAGTAATTTAACAATAAGCAGCGAAAACAAATAAATAGTAGTTCATGAAGCTACTATATATTTATATATAATAGAGTTAAAACAAGATACAACAGACGTATCGAATACATAGAAGTCTCAATACAATAGTCAAACAATAAAATCAGAATATATCACAGGAGTCAACTGAATAACTGCAAGCTGAATAGATAGATTGATCTCCGAGTGAGCTCCAACTCCAAAGGTGAGCCTCAAATGCTGTGGCACTCAGTCTGACCCGAGCGTAAATAAAAACACTAAACACTCGGGTCAGGATTAAAATTCTTATATCAACAAATCTAACTCAAGTGAAATATCAAATGAAATATAAGCAACTCAAAGGATGTTTTGGATAACCATCCTTTAAGGACCCATTGAACTATCTACTATGTAGTAATATACGCTACTATAATATGTCTATAATAAAGTAAACTATTAAAATAACGTTAATGCGTCTCTCATATCCCCCTTAACACATTTTATATATTCCCATAGCCTATACAGTACCCTAACTTCCCGTCAACTTGGCTTATCCGAGGGCACTCCATAGGTATGGTACAAAACAAACTCGTAGTGGTCTTGATAAGGTAGGTGACATGGCACAACTAGGCAATGCCAGGGTAGATAAACCAATTACACTTCGGGGCTGGTGGTAACGCATAGCCACAACTACCGGCCACCTCGGTCCACACTCCCAAATCAAAGGTGCGCACCAAATCAATCACAAAGTAATACAATGGAAATTGAAAAAATGTTTCCAGTCAGAGGAGCTACCTCACTTGGCCCGTCTATTGCTCCTATGTTAGCCACCTTAAGCTAGCTTACGGGGTCAGGTCCACGTACATACCTCAAATAGAACATCACCAACCATCTACTTCATTCTGAAATCTCCACCGTGTACTGCAACATCCCGGTATTTTCAACCATTCGCATCCACACATGTCGGACTTGAATTTCTCAAAATATCAGATTGATAATTTAAATTTGGCGAAACTCAGCATATATAGTAAATAAAATAATCACAGAATCATAGACACAGAGTAATATAGTAATAATGCAACAGAAACAAAGGAATAGTAGTTCATGAAGCTACTATATATATATAACAAGGTTAAACAAGATACAATAGAAGTCTCGAATACATAGATGTCTCAATATAATAGTCAAAAACAAAATCTGAATTCATCGCTGGAATCAACTGAATAACTTAAAGCGGAATCAATAGATGGATCTCTAAGCGAAGCTCCAACTCCAAAGGTGAGTCTCAAATACTGGTACACTCAGTCTGGCCCGAGCATAAAGAAAAACACAAAACACTTGAGTCAAGATTAACATTCTTATATCAATAAATCCAACTCAAGTGAAATATCAACTAAAATACAAGTAACTCAAAGGATGTTTGGGATAACTATCCTCTAAGGATCCGTTAAACTATCTACTATGTAGTAATATACACTATTATAATAATGTCTAAAGAAAAGTATACTATTTAAAAATAGCGTTAAGGCTTTGCATATTTCACCTTAACGCATTTTATAGTGCCAATAGTCTATACAATACAATAGTACCTCAAGATCAGGAGGCTATCAGAGGATACTCCATAGGTACGACACAAACCAAACTCGTAAAAGGCATGCTAGGGAGGGTGACACGACACAACTAAGCAATGCCACGGTCGATATACCAATTACACATCCGGGCTAGTGGCGATACATAGCAGATACTATCGCCCACCTCGAAAAACAGTCCCAATTCAAAATCAAGGGTGGCGACCAAATCAATCACAAAGTCAGAATATAATATCGAAGGAATGTGCCTGATCGGAGGAATGACCCCACTTTTCCCAATAATCGATCTTGTGTTAGCCACCTTATGCGAACTCTCGAGAGTCGGGTCCATGTGTATACCTCAATAGAACGTCGCCACCATCCTACTTCATTCTGGAATTTCCACCACGTACAGGTTGTTAAAGTGGTTTTTGAAGTTGGCAAAGAATATGACAACTTCTGATCCCGGCCTCTTTAACAACCAAACATTATTATAACACCATGGGTATTTCAAAATAGTTTATATTTCAAAACCAAAGCATCATTGACATTTCAAAACCATATCAATACGATATCATATCCGTTTCAAAACCAAATCCGATATCTTTTCCAAAATCATACCATTTTCGAAGTTATAACACTTTCGAAACCAAACATTTGGAATTAAAACACTTTCAAAACATAATTCTTTAAAATTCTTAACTTTGAAAACATAACCTCCACCACTTAAACTGTTTAGATATTAAAATTGTATATATAATAAAATAGTTTATAAAGTAAAATAGTTTATATAAAAGAGTCATAAATTAAAATAGTTAGTATATTAAAATAGTTTATATTAAGAATAGTTTATATTAAAAATGATTTACATTAAAATAGTTTATATTAAAATAATTTATATTAAAAACGATTCGTATTAAAATAGTTTATATTAAAATAATTTATAAAGTAAAACATAAAATAGTTTTAAATATAATTTAAAAATACTTTATATAATGAAATAATTTCCTCAAATTTCACAAATCGATTCCAAATCAACTCGAATTTCGAATATTCAAATTTAATCAAATCTCAAATCAACAATTACAATTTATTTTAGTTTCTTAATAAACCTTTTCAAATTATATCGATTTCAAATACATATTTTCAACCACAAAATAAACCGATACAATTTCAATATTTTTAAAGCTTTAAATATTCAAACATTTCAAAACTCGATTTGATAATTCCATACATATCAAATTCACTTTACTATCATGTATTTTGAAGTATTTACTTAATCATTCAAATAACATTTAAATAAAACTTCAAATTTCAAGTTTAAATAAAACCAAATATACCATTTTCAATTTATGTAAATTTGAAATATTCATTTAAATCACTTTTAATCAAAAAATCAAGTTATAAAATCATATCTTTAAAATCCAAATTTAATGAATTCCAAATCAAACTTTTTTAAGTATAATTCTTAAATAAATTCAATTTCAAAATCTTAGAAATCATTTCAGAAAATATATATATTTGACCAACGATGTATGTATATAATTTTCTATCCTATGGTCAAGTTATACAGATATTTATCATTTCAATCGGCAATTTAAATATATACGGTTATATATCATTTCAACCCGCAATCCCAAATTCAATTCAATGAAAATCGCTTGGGTTTATCATTTAAACCCATAATGATTTTCTCCTATTCTACAGATCGTTCGGGTATGTATCATTTCAACCCATAGGGAGTTCTATACTAACAAGGAACATGCAGAGTGATAACAGATACGATAATAATATAACAGGCATATATCATCAATATAAATAACAGATAATGGTGTCAGATGTCATAGGTGAAATACAGATAATAGCATATATATAGCAATGTTAATAACTAATAGCAGCATATTTCAATTGAAATCAAATTTAATAAATATAAGAACGTTAATCGTGAGTGATTGCTCACCTTTCGTGGCTAGAGGGTTTTGACAACAGGACATGCTACGAATTAAATCCTGAACTGGACAATCGAACAATCCAAATGACAAATCACAAAGCAAAGCAAGATTGTCATGAATTTGAAGAAGAAAGCAGGCACGGGGAACTAAAATCGATGAAACAAAATACAAATTAAGATTCCTGTACAAATATTTAAACCAATATCAAAGTGAATCCTTATATATATATATCTATAAATCAATATTTATGAAATTCAATTCGAAACATACCGGGACCACTTTTATGTACACTATTATCTGTTTAAAATCAATGTCCATTTAAAGCATGTATATATAAAATAAAATAAATATATTATAATGTGAAACCTCATATATATGGACTCAAAGTATATATATAATCAATAATAGAATTTAAAAGTGCATATATTCAAAATCAAGTGTATATCTAATATCCAGCTATTATAAATTATCATAGTATTATAACCATCAATAGATGATATATATTTAGTCAATGCATACGGATGACACACGCTGAAGTAAACCTACAGGCATACAGTTAAGCTAATATTAAAACTACACAATGTATAAGTACTTATAACACATGATGAAATAAATTGTGATACATAAATTCAAAACAAAACATGTATAAAACTAAGGTATACATGAAAAATTTCGCATTAATATGTATATACTGGAACATACATACCATATACATTATTATCAAACTGTAAACAATATAATATAGTATACCTTACTAAAGTATACACCTTTCTACTTCAAAAAGATCATAAAACAATATATAAAATTGTAACAACCCGCATATTTTACGATTTAATTTTCAAATAATTTATTTAAATATTTTATCGTTAGTCGGATTTTAGTCCGAAAAGTTACTTTTTGCATACGGTCGAATTAGGACTCAAAACCACTTCCATTGGGTCCAAAACACCGTTTGCAATCTTTTTAAGTATAAACTTTGATATGTTTGGAGTTAGTGGAATTTTGCTACCTTTTCACTTTGGGCTTTAAGTTTGGTTTAGCCCATTAGTCTAAACTTATAACTCTATCTCAACCCTCTTCCCTTCATAACTTTACTTTCATTTCCTAACACTCAAGCTTCACCAAAAATGGAGGAAGGAATGGGAAATTAAAACTCCAAGCTCAAGATCATTTACAAATCCAACATCTAACTCCAAATTCAAAGAGAAGCCATTGATTCTTCCTTGCTTTCAAGCTTGGTCTTCATAAATTTTGTGTAAAGGTGAGATTTTTATCTCACATCTTTGTCTATAACTATCATTGATTGTTGGGTATGAATTACTAACACTTTCACATATGCATTTGCCATTGATTTGGATTGAATTGGTTAAAATCTCAATTTTTAGTGCTTTGGGTTCAAATCTTTAAAAATCCAATCTTCGATGTTTAAACACGTTTTGATGATGCATCGAGGAGCCAATACGACCGAGTAGCCTATGGGAATAATCCCCTAGCGTCCGTGCTCGTTCGGTTGTAAATTGGAAGAGTTTTGAGCTCCAAAACCCTTAGGTCGCGCTGCCTGCATAATGGTGATTTTCGGCCTGCATTTAAGTCGTTCGGCCTTGTTTAGTCGTAGCTCGTTAGGTCGCTCGGCCTTAGGTCATAGACATAGGTCGCTAGGTCGCTCGGCCTTCTTCCCTTTATGTCATTCGGCCTACAACTTCAAAGACCTCGGCCTTCTGCGCATAAGTCGCTCCACCATTAGGTCACGCTATACCTTTAGGTCGCACCCCTTTAGGTCGTAACCATAGGTCGCGGCAAGTTAGGTCGTCTCCTAATTGGGTCGCTCGGCCTTGTCTACTTTAGGCCGGCCTGCAGTTAGGTCGTTCCTTTTTTTCCCCATAGGTCGTTAGGTCGCGGTACGTTAGGTCGCTCGGCCTTGTATGCCGATAGGTCGTTCGGCTACCTTCTCATTTAGGTCGCACGCCTCTCGGCCTATCCAACCCACTAAGTCGCTCTTTGCTTAGGTTGCGCCTAGGATAGGTCGTTGCACCATTTTCTCGGCTTTCTGCAGTTAGGTCGCACTTCATTTCCTTAGGCCGTTACCACCTTAAGTCGCTCGGCCTTACCACTACATTAGGTCGCACCTCGTTTGGTCGCACCATGGCTTAGCTCAACCGTGTTAGGTCGCTCACCTCATTAGGTCGTTCACCCACATAGGCCGTGCCCTGTTAGGTCGCGCCAAATTTCCTGTGTTGAACTATGTTATGTCACAGGCGTATTTACACTTGGATGGCTTTGGAATTGATTTCTTTGGATTCTATTCACGTCTTCGAATGTGAATTTTTGTGATTGATCGTTTTTACGATCATTTTTGTGATTCGTCATTTTAAAAATATACAAGTTTCACTCGTGCAAACGGCTTCGTAAAACAAGTGGTATGAAACGCTTGCGTTTGCTTCGTCGGTTAATTCTTGGACTTGTTCGATTGAATCTCCTGTGACGATTTTTTAGTGAAGATCTACAATTTGTTCGTAAATATTTAAGTTAAGCTAGTGGTTATGGGACATGAGGCTAAGCTTTTATATTTACTAGCTTATTGTAATTGATACTTCTTGATGATCGATGATGATCATTTTTGTGATTATGACTAGCGATATGCTATGTTTCTTTGTCCACATAGGGGACAATACCTCGTTTTATTGAGTTTCGTCTCATTTTATTTATAGGCTAAAGAACTATTTATTTCTTGGGGTTTCGACCCAATTCTTGTGGGCTAGCGACCCACGTTTTTATAGTGTTCGGATCTTCGGGCGTACCGTTGTACTACGTCGTTGTTCCGAACTATTCGAGTTTCTGGTTCCTCGGGCGTACTGTTGTACTACGTCGTTGCACCGGCTCGATGGTTAGTGACCATGGGATAGCATTTAATTCGTGATACACATGTTGATGAGTTTTCATGCTCCCGTTTTGTGATAGGCCTCCCCCTTTTTGTGATTTCTAGATTTCCATGGATGATTTCTAGAATTTGTGTTTCACCAATTTTTAGTGATTTTCATTGACATGTGTTATCAATATTTGTGCATTGGTGAATATGCGTGTCATTAACTTTTGTGAATGAAAATATTGAGTATGACATTCCTTTTGATCTTTGAGAAGATTCTTGTGATATTGATTAATGTCTTGTTGATTTTCAATTTCATACTAATCACAGTATGGCTTTATGGTTATCATATGTTATGTCATATCTCTTATTCCATATTATTTTATCTGATATTTATTGCTAGACTGATCCGTTTATTATTCTCTTATAAATAATACTCGGGTCAGACCGAGATGTTACAGGCGCTTCTGCTTGACTTCACTTCTGGGATTATCATCCTGACTTTTGGCTAACTACTTAGATTAGTAGTTTTTGTTGCATACCTTTGAGATATAGACTCCTAGATGTATACATATTCTTTTGTCTAGCACTTGTAACCATTCTTTTGTGATATTGTGGATCTTGTTTGACCACCACTCTGATGCACACTTTCATGTGTTATATTCATATCTTTTTCCGCCTTTGTGATATGGATGTCTGTTTTATGTTTATTTCTATGTTTGTTTCCGAATGAATATATGTAGCCACTGTGTAGTAGCCTTGAGTTTGTATCGGCATGTCGGACTTCCTTGTACTATCTGGCATAGTGGTGCTCGCACAAAGCAATTACACGGATGGTCGCTCCTCAACGGCCTTATTCTCCGTGCTAGTTGACAGCATTACACCGTAATGTTCTTGGCTAGCGTGGGTATAGAGGTGGGGCGTCAAAAAAATGCTCTAAAATACACTTATATCTATGCTGATATTTTATAACTTATATAGACTAATTTATACAACCTAAAATCTCAGATCTAGCTATTCCTATCTTGTTCAAACAGATTATATTAATAAACTTATGTTGTTTTATATATAAAAAACATATTCAAAGAAAATATTGAGATGAACACTATATATATACACACGTGAAAAATGTTACAGATATACAAATAAAATGATATATATTCTTTTCTAAATAAATATATTTAAAATCAAAGTATAGATTCATATATATATTATCTTAAAACAATACTGACTATAACTTGTTTAAATTTAACATATACGTATGCACAACTCAAATGAACATATTATAAAATACCAATATATATGAAACAGGATAGGAACAATACAATTCTCACATATATTTACCTAACTAGAAGAGGACCGAAAATGATGAGCAGGTGGCGGCAAGGAAGGGCTGGAGGCTCGGTGGATGTAGCCCAGAGGTGGGCGGCGGGTCAGTGGATCGGGAAAGCATGGTGCTAGAGTGGATGCAAGATAAAGCCATGGGTGGAGGTCGGCTTGGATGAAGGGTATCGGCAGTGATGTGGAGTATGGATTGGCATGGCAGATGACGAGGAGAGGTGGACGTCAGCTGTGCTCAGCCTAGTGGCGGTGGAGATGTGGCAAGCAGCAAGGATGGTGAGGCCGAGGCTTGGGTTTGAGGTGACTTGGTGCTTGCATGCGGTCGCGTAGAGTGGGAAGGGGATGGGTGATAGCACGTGTGGGTAGGGATGGATTTGGGTAACTGGCGGTGAGCTTTGAAGTGGGAAGAGGAGGAGAACAGGCAGAGGTCGGATACATGTTATATTATATATTTTTCTTTATTTGCAAATGACAGAGTGATGGAACCAAAATAATAATAATATTTTGCCACAATTGGGAATAGAGATGGTCAAAGCCGAATTCAATAAAATATTAAATGCAAATGTATGTTTGGTTTAACATGCTAGAAAATGAATGGTCAAAGAATTCAAAAGGGTCAAAACAATACCGCTACGGTTAATCGGTTCACCGATTTTGTCGTGTTCCAAACTTCGAAACACATAAACGAATAAACTACGGAGATCAGCACGACGAGATGATCAAAATGGTACACAGATATCTATGGTACGATTATCCGATCAAAAGGCAACATTCGATACCGAAAATGCTGCTAATTTGCCGAAAATAAGATAAACGGAGCAATAACAGTCCAAATTTGGAGAATAGAGAAACGAAATATGACGTCTCACTCAGAAGATGAATTAAAAAATTTATATAACATATTCAGGTTTGGAAAACATTTTATTATCGTAAAATATTAACCGATTAAAATTGAAATAAAATTACACAATAAAATAAACTTTCATTTTATCTGATGAAAATTTACTATTTGCTATGTTTAAATAGACGTATTCAAAATATCAAATTTATATTTCAAAATTTTATTATTTAAGATTTCACCAAAATTTCAACTAAATAAATTATTAAAAATCGTTAAAATATCCGGTTTGTTACAATCTCCCCCACTCAAAAATTTTCGTCCCCAAAAAGGAACGAGGTAGGAGAGTAGAAACAACCAGAAGAAAATAGACTGAAAAGCAAAATCAAATAATTAATTTAAAACTATATAAATTTCAATTTAAACAAATTAATATTCAATAATTAATTTCAATTCAAGTTATTTCATTAAGTTAATTTCAGTTTATTAATTTCTTTAAAATAGATTTTATTTTATTCAACTCATTTATTCATTATTTTATTATTCAATTTACTAACCTTTTCTATAATCATATATTAAGTATAAAACATTTATTATAACCACTCAAATTTAATTATAATATCTTTTAACATATTTTATATTGTACAAACTTAATTGCTAGATAACTTCTGAACAATTTAGGTAAGTTATATCAGAATGTAATTAGGTATTATACAAGTGAAATTTTCCCAATTCAATTATTTCAAGTTTAAATATTTATTCAAAATTTTTGGCTTCATTTTATAATTGAAATCGCCTTTAACATAATTTTAAGAATTAAATTCCCGATTCACTTATATATATATATATATATATATATATATCAAATCAAGTTTATAAATATATACCTATATATATTATAATTCAAGTCATATTTAAGAAATTCAAATCAAATTTGTTTTCCAAAACAAAATCATAGCAAAGACACATAATGTTCTCTCCACTCTGAAACAGGAAAATGAATGTCGATGATGCGGTCGCCATCACCGAAATTATTTTCCAGCGACAAAAGAGGAGAGCACTAATTTAAACATTTTAAATTCTTTAAAATAATTTCTATTTGAAAATACATTAAATAATATGCATTTTATAACATTAAAAACCAAAGTTTGAAATCATCGAAAATTAAATTCTCAAATTCTTAATTTAAATTCATTTGAATTTCCTATTCAATTTATAAACCAGGCGTATGTTTTCATTCATTTTTCTCATGTGGCAATAGTCATTGGTTTACAGAATAATAAATGAAAATCAAAACCATTTCAATTAACTATTTAACTTCAGAAAATTATATATATATATATATATAATATAATCATATAAAATTATTTTATTTACCAAATTTGAAAACAATATTGTGCCAGTTTGCTCTTTTCAAGTGTTTTGAAGTTCCTATCGGTAGCGTTGATAAGACGAATCGATCGAAAACCCAAATCAACATCAACAACTCAAACAACACAATATATAAAAAAATTAATATTAATGCAAATGCACTCCCTCGCTCAATGTTTCAAAATGGATTTTAAAAGCAAGGATATGGACTCAAATTCATGGGAACCCAAATCAAAGGGGAATTCTAACTAGAAGACAAGCTTGATAGGGAGGCAAATAGATTACAAAGAGAGAAAGAATGGACACACTTATATAAATCATGGGCAACCTTTACCGGGTCAACCGTGACTTCAAGAATGCAATTGATGCAGATTGCTGAGGCAAATCGACAATCGATCGCCAGAGATAGAATTATGGCATAGCAAGGGATGGAAGCATCTTAACCAAGGACACAGAAATCTTCGATAAATCGATGCCTATTGTAAAAGAGTTTCATCCCTTTACAAATCATTTGGTGGAGCTATCGGATACTCCAAAATCAAGAAGAATTTGGATACGGGAAGAAAAGAGTAGATTTCAGAATGAATAGGGGAGTTCCAAAATTTAAATGAAACCGAATCAAAGAGGAAGGAATTCAAGCTCGAACGAAAGTGATTCCGTAATTAAATTTACTTTATATGTTGAGTTTTACCTAAAACCAAAGCTTTGATACCACATGTAACATCCCAGTATTTTAAATCATTCGTATCCACACATGTTGGACTTGAATTGCTCAATATATCAGACTGTTAATTTAAATTTGGCAAAACTCAGCATATAAAATAAATAAAATAATCACAGAATCATAGATACATAGTAATATAATAATAATGCAGTGGAAACATTATAGTCCATGAAGCTACTATATATATAACAGAGTTAAACAAAATACAATAGAAGTCTCGAATACATAGATGTCTCAATACAATAGTCAAATACAAAATCTGAATTCATCATTGGAATCAACAGAATAATTGAAAGCAGAATCGGTAAATCGATCTCCAAGCGAAGCTCCAACTCCAAAGGCGAGTCTCGAATACTAGTACACTCAGTCTGACCCAAGCGTAAAAAAACACAAAACACTCAAGTAAGGATTAACATTCTTATATCAATTAGTCCAGCTCAAGAGAAAAATCAAATGAAATACAAGTAACTCAAAGAATGTTTAGGATAACCATCCTCTGAGGATCCGTTAAACTATCTACTATGTAGTAATATACGTTATTATAATAATGTCTAAAGTGAAGTATACTATTTAAAAATAGCGTTAAGGCTTTACATTATCCACAATAACACATTTTATAGTGCCAATAGTCTATACAATAACATAATACCTCCAGGTCGGGAGGCTACCAGAGGATACTTCATAGGAACGACACAAATGAAACTCGTAGAAGGCAGGCTAGGGCAGGTGACACTGCACAACTAGGCAATGCCAAGGTAGATATACCAATTACGCATCCGGACTGGTGGTAATGCATAGCAGCTACTATCGCCCACCTCGGAACACACTTCGAAATCAAAATCAAGGATGCCCACCAAACCAATCACAAAGTCAGAACATAATATCGAAGGAATGTGCCCGATCGGAGGTATGACCCCACTTGGCCTGAGAATCGCTCCAATTTTGGCCACCTTATGCCAACTCATGGGAGTTGGGTCCACGTATATACCTCAATAGAACGTCGCCACCATCCTACTTTATTCTAGAATCTCCACCACGTACACGGTTGTTAAAGTGGTTTTCGGAGTTGGCAAAGAGCATGACAGCTTTTGATCCCTGTCTCTTTAACAACCAAACGCTATTACAACACCCGGTCATTTCAAAATAGTTTATATTTCAAAACCAAAATATCGTTGCCATTTCAAAACCATATCAATACGATATCATATCCATTTCAAAACCAAATCCGATATCATTTCCAAAATCATAGCACTTTCAAAGTTATAACACTTTCGAAACCAAACCCTTTAAATTACAACACTTTCAAAACATAATACTTTGAAATTCATAACTATGAAAACATAACTTCCACCACTTAAACAGTTTAGATATCAAAATAGTATATATAATAAAATAGTTTATAAAGTAAAATGCTTTATATAAAAGAGTTATAAGTTAAAATAGTTAGTATATTAAAATAGTTTATATTAAAAATTATTTATGTTAAAATAGTTTATATTAAAATAATTTATTATATTAAAATAGTTTATATTAAAATAATTTATAAGTAAAATATAAAACAGTTTTAAATATAATTTAAAAATACTATATATAATAAAATAGTTTCCTTGAATTTCACAAATCGATTCCAAATCAACTCGAATTCCAAAATTTCAAATTTAATCAAATCTCAAATCATTAAATTCAATTTATTTCAGTTTCTCAATAAAGCTTTTCAAATTATATCGATTTCAAATACAGATTTTTAACCACAAAATAAACCATTTCAATTTCAATATTTTCAAAGCTTTAAATACTCAAACATTCAAAACTAGATTTGATAATTCCAAATATATCAAATTAAATTTACTAATATTTATTTTAAAATATTTACTCGATCATTCAAATAACATTTAAATAAAACTTCAAATTTCAAATTTATATATAACAAAAAATAAACCATTTACAATTTATGTAAATTTGAAATATTCATTTAAATCGCTTTTAATCAAAAAATCAATTTATAAAATCATATCTTTAAAATCCAAATTTAATGAATTTCAAATCAAATTTATTTGATTATAATTCTAAAATAAATTCAATTTCAAAACCTTGGAAATCATTTCAAAATATATATACATTTTTTGACCAACGGTGTCTGTATATAATTTTCTATCCTATGGACAAGTGATACGGATATTTATCATTCCAATCCGAAATTTAAATATATATGGGTATATATCATTTCAACCCGCAATCCCAAATTCAATTCAATGAAAATCGCTTAGGTTTTTCAATTCAACCCATAGCGATTTTCTCATATTCTACACATCGTTCGAGTATGTACCATTTCAAACCCATGTGGAATTCTATACTAATAGGGAACTTGTAGAGTGACAAAAGTTATGATAAAAATATAATAGGCATATATCATAAATATAAATAACAGATAATGGTGTTAGATGTCACAGGTGAATAGATACAGATAATAGCGTATATATATAGCAATGTAAAACTAACAGTAGCATATTTCAATTATCGTTTCAATTGAAATTAAATTTATTAAATATAAGAAAATTAATCATGAGTGATTGCTCACCTATTGAGGCTAAATGGTTTTGACAACAGGACAAGCTACGAATTGAATCCTAAACTGGACAATCAAACAATCCAAATGACAAATCGTAAAGCAAAGAAAGATTGGCATGAATTTGATGAAGAAAGCAGGCACCAAGAACTAAAATCAATGAAACAAAATACAAATTAAGATTTCTATACAAATCTTTAAACCAATATAAAAGTGAATCCTTATATCTATAAATCAATTTTTATGAAATTTAATTCGACACATATCGGGACCACTTTTATGTACATTATTATCTGTTTAAAATCAATATCCATTTAAAGCATGTAATATAAAATAAAATAAATATATTACAATTTGAAACCTCATATACACGGACTCAAAGTATATATAAAATCAATAACAGAATTTAAAGGTGCATGTATTCAAAATCGAGTATATATATAATATCCAGCTATTACAAATTATCAAAGTATTATAACCATCAATATATGATATATATATATATATATATATATATATAGTCAATGCATATGGATGGCACACACTGAAGTAAACCTACAAGCATACACTTAAGCTAATATTAAAACTACACAATGTATAAGCACTTAAAACACATGATGAAATAAATCATGATATATAAATTCAAAACAAAGCATGTATAAAACTAAGGTATACATGGAAACTTCCGCATTTATATGTATATACTAGAACATACATACCATACACATTATTATCAAACTATAAACAATATAATATAGTATACCGTACTAATGTATACTCCTTTTTACTTCAAGAAGATCATAACACAATATATATAAAATGCTCTAAAATACACATATATCTAAATTGATATTTTATAACTTATATAAACTAATATATTAAAATCCCAGATCTAGTTATTCTTGTCTCGTTCAAACTTTTTATATTAAGAAACTTACACAGTTTATATATAAAAAAATGTATATATAAAATATTTAGATGAACACTATATATATACATGTGACAAATATTACAAATATACAAACAAAATGACATATATTCTTTTCTAAATATATATATTTAAAATCAAAGTATAGATTCGTATATATTATCTTAATACAATACTAAAAAGTTTAAATTTAACATATGCGTATGCACAACTCAAATGAACAGATTATAAAATACTAATATATATGAAACAAGATATGAACAATAGGATTCTTACATATTTTTATTTACCTTACTAGAAGTGGACCGAAAATGATAAGCAGGTGGCGACAATGAGGGGCTGGAGGCTCGGTGGATCAAGCTCGGAGGTGGACGATGGGTATGTGGATCGGGAAAGCATGGTGCCAGAGTGGATGCAAGCTGCAGCCATAGGTGGAGGTCGGCTTGGATGAAGGGTATTGGTAGTGGTGTGGAGTTTGGATGGGCATGGCGGATGACGAGGAGAGGTGAACGTCGTTGTGCTCGGCCTGGTGGCGGTGGAGATGTGGCGGGCGTCAAGGCTAGTGAGGCAGAGGATTCGGTTTGAGGCAACTTGGTGCTTGTATGTTGTTGCATAGAGTGGGAAGGGGATGGGTGATAGTACACGTGGGAAGGGATGGATTTGGGTTACTGGTCGTGAGCTTTGAAGTGGGAAGAGGAGGAGAACGGGCAGAGGTCGAGTACATGTTATATTATATATTTTTATTTATTTGCAAATGACAAAGCGATGGACCCAAAATAATAAGAATAATATGTTGCCACAATTGGGAATAGAGATGGTCAAAGGTGAATTCAAGAAAATATTAAATGCAAATGTCAGTTTGGTTTAACACGGCAGAAAATGAATGGTCAAAGAATTCAAAAGGGTCAAAACAATACCGGTACGGTTAATCTGTTCACCTATTTCTTTGTGTTCCGAACTCTGAAACTCATGAATGAATATAGTGCGGAGATCAACATGACAAGACGATAAAAGCGGTACGTAGATATCAGCGTACGATCATCAGATCAAAAGGCGATATTCAGTACCAAAAATGCTGCTTATTTGGCAAAAATAAGATAAATAAAGCAATAACAGTCCAAATTTAGAGAAACGGAATATGATCTCCCACTCGGAAGATGAATTACAAATTTATTATATAAAAATATTCAGGTTTGGAAAACATTTTATTATCCTCAAATATTAACTGATTAGAATTGAAAATTACACAATAAAATAAACTTTCATATTATCTGATAAAAATTTACCTTTTGCTATGTTTAAATAGATGTATTCCAAATATCAAATTTACATTTCAAAATTTTATTATTTAAAATTTTACAAAAATTTCAATTAAATAAACTATTAAAAATTGTTAAAATATCCAGGTTGTTACACTCTCCCCCACTCAAAACTTTTCGTCCCCAAAAAGGAACAAGGTGGGAGAGTAGAAATAACTAGGGGAAAATAGATTGAAAAGAAAAATTAGACAATTAATTTAAAACTATATAAATTTCAATTTAAACCAATTAATATTCAATAGTTGATTTAAATTCAAGGTATTTCATTAAGTTAATTTCAGTTTATTAATTTGTTCAAAATAAATTTAAATTTATTCATCTCATTTATTCACTATCTTATTATTCAATTTACTAACCTTTTCTATAATCATAAATTAAGTATAAACCAATTATTATAACCACTTAAATTTATTTACAATATCTTTTAACATCATTTTATATTGTAAAAACTCAATTAAATAGATAACTTATGAATAATTTAGGTAATTTATATTCGAGTGTAATTGGGTATTATACAAGTGAAATTTTCCCAATTAAATTATTTCAAGTTTAAATATTTATTCAAATTTTTTGGCTTCATTTTATAATTGAAATCACCTTTAACATAATTTTAAGAATTAAATTTCTGATTCACTTCAAACCATTTAGAGATAAATATATATAGATATACACTATATATATCAAATCATATTTATAAATATATACCTATATATATTATAAATCAAGTCAAATTTAAGAAATTCAAATCAATTTTGTTTTCCAAAACAAAATCGTAGCAAAGCTACAGAATGGTCTCTCTACTCTGAAACTTGAAAACGAATGTCGATGATGCAGCCGCCATCGTCGAAATTATATTCCCATGACAAAAGAGGAGATCACTGATTTAATAAGAGTAGTAATTTAATTTATAATAGTTCGATAAATATGTAAAACTTGTTTTATAAAATTTGACAAATTTCGCCGCATATCGATAAATCGATGTCGTATTTTTATAAATAGATTTGGATATTATTTTACAAGTCAAATATGCTTGTTTTGATTATTTAAAGATAATAAGAAATTTATTTCGAAGTTTGGTTTACATGAATAAATAGTTTAACAAAAATGTCAAAATGTGACCAGAAAACATTTTGTCGAAAATCAACGTTTTGTTCAAAATAAGTTGTCGTAACGTTATCGCACCTTTGTTAACATGTTTTAACATATGTATTACACATTTTAATAACTAAACATGTTTACTTTTACTAAATATAATTAGAACACTTCTAGAACATCATAAAGTAAAGTAATGTGACATAAAGTAAAGTAATCATTCTTATTCTTTACTTAACTCTTAAGTATTTGAATTTTAAAAGTATGATGTGATGTGGATGGTAAGTGTTGAATTAAATAAGTTTTCTTAATTCTTAAGGAAGGTTATTTAAGTAAAAACACAAATCTATATTTTAATCTCAAATATTTTCTATAAATACACATCCTCTTCTTCTTCTTCTTCACTTCTGTACCATTTCTTCTCTACTTTCTTAAGCTCTCTTACATCCTTTAATGGCTTCTTTCTATAATTAAATATTGCCAGAATATTCCCAAAAATAAAAAAAATAAAAGTACCAATAAAACTCAATCCAAACCACTTCAAAACTCCTCCTCCTCTCTCCTCTTATTTCTTACGCCCCCTTCACCATCTAGCCGAGCCCAAACTCTCCTTCAAACTCATGGCCCAAAGCTCCAAAGATCTCCACAAGTAAAGTCAAGCTACCTAGAAGCCTTAACACAAGCATTCGTGAGCACCCAATTGAAGTGAGGAATGTTTTAATCACTTTAAAGTTAGTTCATTTGCAACTAAGGTGAGAACTTCTAATTTATATGTGTATATTTGGTTGTGATGTTGTGGTATGTTTGTTTGGATGTTTGATTATGATATTGATTTCCATACGTTGCTTATTACATGAAAATATTGAAACAAGTCACAATATACATGACATTGATTCACATAGAAAACACTTTCAAAATAAAATAAAATATGATATGGAAATATTTATACCTTTGAAAAAATGTTTTAATAGGCTTTAGAAATGATTCCTAAGTGTTTAAATTTTTCTTGACAAAGTTTGGATATGAATCTCAAAATACCCCAAAAAATTGCATCATGTAATAGTAGTTCGTGCTTTTACGTCAAAAGTTCAAATGATTGTACAAAGTGGAATATAGTTAGGAATTATTCGAAGTAAGAATTTTCCAAATCCTTATATCCATATATTTCATATAAAAAATAAAATCAAGATTTCATATTGTATATTTTGAAATATGGCAAAATCATTTTTCAAAAAAAAGTCCATTTTTTGTACTAAATGACCAAAGTTGGAAGTTGAAAAATTAATGTTTTAAAAATATGAAATAAATTCTAAAAATCTTTTAATTTTTTTAAAAGTGATTTAAGTTGAAATAATGATTTTCTAAATGATATAAAAGTCGTTTTGAAGAATATAGCTTTTAAAGCACTTTTTGTAACACTATTTGCAACACTTTTCGCAACGCTTTTCAATAGCTTTTGAAATAAAGATTGAAACTTAACAGTTCTTTTCCAAATCCTTAGTAAATAATTTTAAGTAAATAAGAAAGCATTTTAAAAGAAATTTTAATAATTTAAAAGATAGTTAAACAAATAGTTAAGTGCTTTAAAAAGGGGAAATGAGTATGCGGAAACGACTAGTACATTTGTTTCGTCCGTGAGATCTAAAAGTGAAAATAAGGTATGTAACTAAGGTTAAGGATGGAGCAACCCGTGCCTTGAAATTATCTGGCCTTGGTTTTCTTTTTTAGGCGAGGGTTGGAACATATCGGAAGGAAATCCCTAATGCTCGACTTGGATTTTATAGAAATAATCTTCTTATACTCATTATTAAAATCAGAAGAGGGAACTTGTCCTAATTATGGAATTTAAAAGGCGATCTCACCGTTATTCCGCCCATAGCACTCGTTGAATACGAAAGTTGATGTTGAATAAAAGTAGAATGATTTCTATAATACTATTTTCTCAAAAGATACTCTTTAAAAATGATTTGAGAAATATTAAAAAAGATGTTTAAATGACTCTGTATTTAAAGAAGAAGATTTTAAAAATATATATCTCTCGAAGATATTTTGGTGATGGAAAATGAATGAATCGAAAAACAATCACCTAATTACATCATTTTTATCGATGATTGGATTTTGAAGGAACCGGGGTCCAATTGGGTGATTCCTATCTGAAAACCACTTCGAACCAGTTTACGTGTTCGAAGAATGAAGATGTTTGAAGACAGAAATATTGAGGCGAATAATAATGAGCGAATATTTGTTGATTAATTAGGGATAAACTTCCGATTCACTATATTGTAGTAGTGGTCTCTTTATTATGAAAAACTTCAAAACCACAAGGATTTCTCGCCTAGTAATGGCGGAGGAAAGTGCATTCGATTTCGTTCGGTCCCAAAACGAACTTGTATGGACGAGTGTCTGGC